>CM055964.1:31687500-32887500 GCA_029531755.1 Holothuria leucospilota
CACCCTGACCCCAATCCCCCCCCCCCCCGCCCCCATGATTGATGACTATGAATTTAGGGCTGTACCAAATAAACGTGTGAATTTTTTTACTTTCCTTAATGGTTTTTAACTGTATTAGTCAATTTCGACCTAGAAATGCATATTTAGCACAAGTCCATGCAGATATTGCGTTTTGATTTGAAGCCTTGAGCGATTTGGGGTTAAATATTAACATTTTTCTGTGGATAAGGCTTACTGATTGATCTGAAAATATCACCTATGGGACGGTTCATGAAAAAGATTTCTAGAGTGTGTCAACCAATCAAATCAGCATAAAATGTTGTAGGGGAGGGGGAACCATTGTCACTTTCCGTGTTCTTCTTTGAACCCCAGTAGGAATGCTAATTAATGATGCCGTTCGACTGAGAAAAAATACGAATACAGAGAGCGCCCTCTTTTTGTTTTTGAATTCCATACATCAGCATCAAACATAGTCAGGATTACGGTTTTGGGGGGCGTGCCTGCTAATTGTCTTTTTACCGAATTCTACGTGTATCCAAATTAATTACACATTTGTATGTCACTCATAAGTCACTCTCTGGTTATTTTAATTTGACGCATTCAGATTTAATTGGTTAGAACCTGCACTAGTTGAAAATAAAGCATTCGCGGATATGGCTATGAAGTAATAACCTTCTAACGAATGCAGTAAGGCAAGTGTAGTCTAAGCGTTTAGTCGTCAGACAGATTTCTAGAGATAATGAGAGCCCTGTAACGTTATCATCCAGTAGTCATTTTTTTTCGAAAAATTTAGAAGCAAATGTGACAACACGAGATTTACTAGTTTTCAATCATTTGACCATGGAATGGAAGAAATGGAATTATATAATTTTAGTTCTCACTTCGATTACTATGATGTTGCTGCCATATTATGGAATGATTTCGTCGGATAACATTCTCAAGAGCCACGTAATGCGAGGTAAGCAGAATGCCATTTGTTATTTGGTAGAAACGACGTTAAAAATTGAGTAAGACATTGACACTTATTGTGGCCAGAGTGTGGCAGGGTTTCATTTTGTGGGCAACATTGACAGTAGAAACTGATTTTGAACAACTATGCTATATGGAGGGGGCAACAGGGAGGAAAAGCTTCGATAAAGGGATCTGCAGAGCGAAATGACAAATGTATGCAGCAATTTCATACCCGGCATTGACAAACACCATCCGACACCACCCGCACCAAACAGAAGAAAAGAAAGTTGACAAGCCTTTTTCTCCGGCAAGAAATCATATAGAGGGGATGTTCTTGCTACATTTTTTAAAGTACGCAATATGGGAGGGGAATGGGAGTCCGAAAGAAGGATGCATTCTATACTCTTGTGAAAATGACCATCCGTGGATGACCCTTTAAACTAGTTGATTATGCTACAACTTGTGGTGCCAGTCCTCTGCTTCTCAGTATTAAGTTCTTTAAATTTCGTTACTTCTTCTGAAGCCATGGCAACTGGTCGACCAATAGGATCAGTATCACACTGCCATTGATTTGGTTACACTCAGTGGCAGCCCCGGTTTCAAAAAAGGGGGATGGTGCCAGAGAGGGGGAAATAAAATGGAGTGACCAAATGAAATCAAAAGAGGTGCGGAAGCACAAATTTTTCACTGTGATGGGTCCTGGACCCTCGTAAATCCTAGAGCAAGTACAAAAACTATGAAAACTATGTAAGCTGCTTGTAAACACCTTATGTCACGATGGCAATGGTAGGTATGTTTCATACTTGGTATATCGATACTTCATAATACGACGAAGTGGGTAATTGCTTTTTAGAGGTAAAAAGTTATCTGAGGTCAAAATAGGTCAAAACTGAAAAACTTGTAAACATGAAATTTCAAGATAGGAACAGCGGATACTTTCAACACTTAGCATCTGAGGTCACCAAGTGCGAAACCACGAAAAGCTTGTAAACTGCTCGTAAACATATATCTCAATAAAACAAAAAGAAAACGTTGAGGGATATCATATGTATACGATGTTGCTGCCACACGTTAGCAAAATAACCTTATTGTGTTTTTGTGATGGTCAGAGGTTATGTAAGGTCACTAGAGGTCAAACGGGGAAAATATCGTAAACATGATATCTCATGGACTTTAACCTGGATGAATTTCCCAGTTAGCATATGGATGTTCCACATTAAGTTCCAGAAGCTTCTCGTTTTTCATGGCTGTCAAATGTTATCTGAGGTCATTGGAAGTTACCCCTGTAACCCCTGGGTACAGGAAGTTGGTATATTGCAAAAACACGATATTTCAAGGAAGGGAAACTTTCAGGGATCTCGTATCAAGCAGACAGATGCCCTACATTGAAATAAAGATACCTATTATTTTGCATTACTTTGCTGAGGTAAAAGGTCATTTGAGGTCATCTGAAGTCAAATTGAAAATCACTAACATGACACTTTGAAAAGTAAAACTGGGAGGAGTTTCTCTCTAAGGAGGGGTGCAGGTCAAAGGTCACGTTAGGTAAAATTGCAAAAACGTACCAAAAACGAAAAAATCAAGAAGGATTACTTTGTGAGGTATCGTACTTTGCATGTTGATGCTCCACATTAAGTTAAAGTATTCTACATTGATTGGTGGAGGTTAAAGGTCATTTGAGGTAAACAGAGGTCACATTTAAAAACTCTTGTAAGTGTAGTTTACCTCATGCACTATTAATAGTACATGTCGAGGTCTTTCACCACAAGTCACTGCGGCGGCACGGCACGGCACCGCGCCCGCACCAGCAAGATCGGCCCAGACTGAAAATAATTTTGACAAGTACTATTTTGTCGACAAGGAATCATAGAAGAGACTTTCTGGTTACTTTTAAAAGCTAAGCTCTCACAGGGGAAGTTGGGGTAGCCTTGGTTCAAGCAAAGAGTTGCATCTCTGGTTCAAGTAGTAGCCATGGGTACAGGCAAAGTGTGCTGAAAAATGACATTTTTAAGACATCTTTGAACCAATGCAAAGTCTTATTTATTGGAGTTGTGACTGTTTCGTGTACAAATGATTAGCCTATCAAATTTAATTGGGGGAAATGTGGAGAGTGGGGTAGGAGGAAAATTTTAAATAGCCCCACGCTCCCCCTTAATGTCCACACTGACCTTATACTAGTTCACATCCCACAGAACATTTTTTTTTAAATTTTGACTTTCCTGTCAACATGCCTACATTGGCCCATATGGGTTATATGTGGGCTTTATGGACTCACAAGGGCACTGTGGCCAAATCTTCTTGGGACCCACATGGGCAAGTTCTTCCTCATGTGGCACCCACAAGGTGCTCCTAGTTTATTTGACCATAGGGGCCCCATGTGGGCATATTGACAGTTTCTCCAAGGTCACGTTAACAGTAAGATGGTAAAAACCAACGTACAAGTTAGTGGCAAAATATTGGAGTTAAAGAGAAGTATACTATTTAATTAATAAAATTAATTTACTGAGTGAAAAAAATCTCATAATTTTATGTCCGTAATAAAATGGGCTATAAAAATGTGAGTTAAATCAATGGGTTTTATAATATTATTCAGCTTCATTAACATACAGTTTCAAGTTTTTGACCGTTGATTCCCCAAAGAGCAGATTTATAAACTGTTAGTTACTTAAAAACAAGAGCAATCTTGGATTAGTGAAATAATATAATATTTAGAGGGAGTAAGATTTTATCAAGGAGTTGTTATTGGATGGAGATACATCGCTTTGAAGTGGGGTTTGTGCCGCCAAGGTCACTCAGTACACTCTTAATGCAAAAGAGTGAAATTCACTCCAACAAAGACTGTAGTTTAAGACCACTCCTAGTAAGAGTGAATTTCACCCAGGGTAGAGTGAAAATTCACTCCAAATAGAGCGATACTTCACTCGCACAGAATGAAATATCGCTCTACTTGGAGTGAATTTTCACTCCACCCCGTGTGAAATTCACTCTTACAAGGAGTGGTCCCATACTACAGTCTTCGTTGGGGTGAATTTCACTCTTTTGCATTTAGAGTGTAATCCATCGCTTGTATCTTTCTTGACATTTCTATAAGACTTAGCCTGCACTGGATTAGGAAGTTAACACGAAAGGGATTTGTCGTCTGCTACATCAACAGTAAGACTGGGGGTTTCCTCCACTGTCACAGCATTGCCAGTCGTCAGGGAAATAAAAAAATTATTCCATCTTTCGACGCTCAGTGACGCGCATGACAGAATATCAGTTAGGTTTAATGTTGAAATATGAACAAGAATATATAGGCTATCTAGTTATTTCAGGAAACTTTCGGGAACTTTTCATATTGTTGTAACAAAAGTTAGACTTATACCTCTTCAACTCATTTGCATGCGGTATCTTGTAAAGGAAGGGGCTAACTGTATTCTTTTAAGTTCAATTGAACAGTCGTTTCGAATTTATTATCACCTGCTTTAAACGGGGAGAAGACGCAAACCTACACATCAAATTAAGTATTGTTCTGAGCAGGCCACTTGTTAAAGGATTACTAGGTGAATGCACTCAACTTTGAGCCACCAAACAAAGGAAAGAAATGCTTTTGCGCCAAATAAACGGCTTATCGTTGATAATCTCCCCTCGATTTAATGGGTCTTAAAGTATTAGCATAAATTAAACTTTTCGATATATCTTCATCCAAATAACAGCTCCCCGCTTTTATTAAAACCGTGCTGCCTACGGGGAAAAGAGGTTAGATGAAGCTGGTAATTGATTACCCGACTTTACCATTCATAGACCCTTTTCCAAATAGCAGTTACAATGGATTGTGGGATAGAGTTTTGATTCACATCATTTTCGCCACAGTAAATTGCCATTGACAAAAATGGTGCACACTAAAACTCTGTCCCATAATCCTTTGTAATTGCTATTTGGAAAAAGGTCTGTTCTTAAAACATAAGAGATCTGACCGGAAATAATTTAAAAAAAAAATTAAAAAAGTGGTCAATAACGGGAATTCAGATGCTAAGTATACGAAAAATTCCACCAAAATGCAGATGTTTTCTTGAAACGTTACTCTTAGCGTAAGGTTGGCATTACAACAATAAGGAACACCCTGCTAACTAAACCAAAGACACTTAAATTTTTCAAGTTCTGGTGACATGCTACTAAAAAGTCTTAATTTTATAAGGTGGTTACAGAGTTAAACCCCCCAAGGAAAGACCCAATGGAATCATCTCAATTTCGTTCACTCTTCTCAAGATACATCTCTTCAAAGTTTGGACGTTTCTGAAGTAACTCATTGCCTATTCCAAAAGTAATGATAAAAGAGTATTACACAGTGTTTGCCCTTTTCTTGTTGACCCTACACAAGTTATCGCTTAATGACCTTTCATATAGTTTACAGTTTGGTGACTGATACTGATATTTTTCGTGGAGGCAGTTCTAAATTTTAAAGTGACTCCCTAAGGACATACAAATGTTACCACTGTCCTTAAAATGGAGGTTGAAAAGACAGAGGCTAAAATTAGACATATTATAAAAGTCACTCTTTCGACTTCACAGATTTGGGCAGTTAGCTCATGTTTATTCATGATGTAAGTGTAAAATAGAAACTACCCTGTTAAATGATCAATTGTGACGGATTTTGATGGAAATTGTGGCTGTGTTGTAGGTTTTAATGCTTTCTTACATCAAATATCCAACTATGTCATTTTCATGTGTCCAGAACTTAAACTAAAAGTGACTTTGAGGTTAATTTGAACGCAACGTACAAAACAACGAATGCATGCGGGGATCTAAGCTGAGAGAGTGGGGTAGGGATGGTCAACTACCACATTTTAAAGAACCATTTTCACTCTGGGCGTATGCCCTCTCTCATCTGCCCATATTGACTTTTGAAAGAATTGCTTGATGCGCCCAGTCTTAAATGCATAGCTGTAATGCAAATTCAGTGAGTTTACCTTCACATGTCACTTAAGTCAAACGAAATAAGTTCGAATTACTGTAACACTTTTGTACATACACCTCAGGTTACAACGAAAGCCTGGCCATCCCTAGACCTAAGACAGCCACGCAGGTAGCTAATATTACAGAAATGTGGAAAGAGCAGAAAGTCAGGTTGAACAGAATAAAAACTGTCTGCGAACGTCTCAACAGGACTCAAACATTTACACCTCCCAAGGCTTATACACTTCGACTTTTGGTGAACGACCACGATAAAGTGCTCTTTGGGTATATACCCAAAGTCGGTTGCACAACGTGGAAGGGCGTCTTCTCCAGGACAAAGAGGGCATACAGTGAGAAAACATACTGGAGGTTATCGGGATTTGACGAGATGGAACGTGAAAAGAGACTTCGAACGTACAAAAAGGTGTTATTTGTCCGAGATCCCATTATTCGATTCCTTTCTGCATATTTGAGCAAGTTCCGAAATCTCAAAAATTTGCAAAAGACTTGGGAGAAAATGTATGGCTTCAAAATATTAGAGTTATATCGCCCTGGATCGGAGGAGCTGCTTAAAAAAGCTCGGGCCTTGCCAGCTGACGAACGACCTTTTCTCAACGTAACGCTGACTGAATTTATTCGTTTTATAACCTATTTGGGAGATACATATGTTCTTCACGAGATTTCAGACCATTGGCTACCACAGCATATCGTGTCACATGTCTGTGAAATACCTTATGACTTCATTGGAAAATACGAAAACCTAGCATCAGAAGCTCCTTTTATGTTAAATTGGGTAGGCATGACGTCAGTGGTTCAATTCCCAGAAATACATGCGTCGACAGCTACAACCAAGCTTGTTCATGGGTATTCAAACGTTCCTTTGGCTGTAATCGAAGATTTGAGAAAGTACTATTCCTTGGATTTTGAGCTATTTGGTTATCATTCAACTGAGAGCATTGCAAAAGTCATCAATGGTTTCTTTCATATCGATCTTTCAGAATGAAAAAGAGATTCTCACATCACATGGACAGGACTGGTACTTTTTCAACTGTACATGATGATAAGTCTACATTAGGCATCGCTTACCTTCATGCTCTCAGCAAAAATTCTGCATGACAAGGGGGAAAAGGGAGGGGGTATTACAACACGGGGACATCGACGAGCATAACTCTTTGAATAGTTTTAAGCAATTGTTCTTCTAATAATAAAGTAGTGCTACAAAGAACCGTCACTCTTTTAAGAAAGGTTTTTTTTTTCATTTTTGCTGAAACACCGCCTTTCCTACATGATTTATTACGTTGTATTCCATTTCTGGTGTTCTGTGAGGGTTTTCTTAAGTATAACTTTCAGAAGTTATGCCCGTATGACATGTTTAGAAGAAACAGAATTAAAATTAAAACACCGGTTACCAAGTTTTAAATTGCAATCGTTTCATTCTATGACATTTACGGAGTTCCTGAGTTTTTGTTTCGGCTAGATCGACCAGTCGACGTGGTGAGATGCAACGCGAAACGTTTCTAGACTTTGCCTTTCGCTTGGGTAATCTCGGCACTTTGGAAAGATAGGGGCATGAATTTGTCGAGGATGTGGAACGTGCCCGGCAAATTCTGACCTGTAAAAGTTTTTGCTGATCGAGAGTACTTGGAATGGCTAGAGCTCATTTCCAAATTCCGTTTAACAGACCCTTCTTCTTCCACAGATTTTGATATTTGTGCTGGAAACTTTGCGCACTTGCAACCAGTTGTTCATGCACAAAAGATGTTTGGGGAAAATAGATGTTACAAAAAACTAAGTTTTTAGGGGCAATGTTGGAGCTCAACTTGACCACCGGGTTGGAAAAATTGCTTTAAGAAATACAAAAATTGGGAAAAAATAATTGATTTTAATTGCTCTGCATTCTAAGTTGGTATCAATCTATTGTGAAATTTGTGTTTCCTTTGATCAAGGAGCTATTGGGAAAATGCAATTAAACTGTTGGTCGAACACACCTACTTGTCCTTTTAAAACCATCAGCTGTACTGCGGAGTAGAAACTGCTTTTCATGCACATATACACACACTTCTATCTTTTTTTCTTTTGGCTGACGTATTAAAGGGAGAGCTGGTCAGATATGGAGGCCCTGGGGGAATACGTCATGAATCTTTGTTCGCAAAACTATTCAGCAAGAGCCGTAAAGGCCTCTTTCTCACGTACATATTCTATTAGCGCAGCCATTATTGGAGCATGAGCGTTCGTCGAGAGGGAGAACAGTGACCATGATCTGTGAAATAAAACCTACGTACACTTTAGTTCAAGCAAGCTTTTTGGTTTATAAACATAGAAAGGAGATGGTTTCAATCTTGTACGCATAGTCTATATGCAACAACAACAACAACAACAACAACAAATCACGAAAAACCTTTTGGCTGAAGGAAAGGCATTATAAGAGGTAAATAGAGAGTTTGTAATCACAAAGCCTCTTGTCGTTTGACCTAGGGAGTAGGCACGTAGGACCCCTTTGGTTCAACACCTGCAGAAACTACTACACATGCTCTTTGGGGTTTCGATGCTTGCAAAGTTATAGAGGATGATGGCTTCTATTCTTAAGTACTATTAGCGTTCTGTGGTCACTGCTACGTGTCGACTAAGGTCTAGTACGTGGTACATATTTTATAGTGCAACTTTTAATTGTATGAGGACCTCTTCGAAAAAGCATGTTCATACCCTGAAGAGTTTCAGTGAGTACGCCGTCCGATGACTTGACAGTTAAGCTTTCCTCAGGAGTGAATCTGAATTCTGAAGGACTGTTTTAGTCCGGGAGAATTCACAGCCACCTCTGACAAAAGCCTCACTAACTTTCAAGCTATCTGACAGCGTACTTCCAGTACGTTGCATGGAATTCCAATGTGAAAGCCTTTTCATCTTATAAGCGCGCTCGTAATGTACGTATGAACAAATTCATGATATGCCAACAATGCCTTGGTCTCAAGCTAAGTTTGCGTGGTTAACGTTTTAGGTTCTTTTTTAATTATAGTTAAGCAACGATAATTCAGGACCATAATGTCTGTATATAAAGAATTCTTAAGGTCATTTAACCAACAGAATCAACATGTGGAATTAAATGAACAGATATCGAAGCAGGGTCAGAATATCACGTATACCGCTCTCTAGTGTCAACAGAATCATGCATATTATGTAAACCTACATACACATCCACTTGCGTACATTAAATGAAAACCAACGGATATAATGCACCAATTGTGCCTTCAGTCCCAAAACTTGAAACGTACGAATTTTCACAATTTCGATGAAATTTCCTCACATTTTCCACAGTGCAAGAAATGTAAAATTGTTCTTGACACACTCATTATATTCACGCTCCAAACTCCCTAAACCTGTAAAGAAACAGGCATTTTTACAGTAGTTTGCTCTTTCTCTGTTAATTTCGTCAACAAGTTGTTTTGTGTAACCAATATTCATGCTTTGAGCTGTGAAAAACAATATTTTAGGGTTAAGGTTCAGTTTTTCAAACCTCAAGAAAAAAGTCAGTCTTCAAAACATACCGTTCTGTTCGCTTTTAGTCTTTTAAAAATATTATCGATATTATCGGAAAGATTAATGTCAAGATACTTTAATTATAAGAATTATGTGTTTTATAAATACATGTAACAAACTGGCTTGGCAGCAGAGAAGCGTTGATAGCATTATCGACGCCACTAACAGTACTGATAGCAAGCTTTGAGCGCAAAGAAGCTTATACAGTTAGACGAATAACTATCATGCAGTGCTGATAGCCTATCATTAAAAGGATGCATAGAAACTATTACTGCTGGTAATGTTATATCAACTCACTAACTGTGACCAATACACCGATAGTGACTTTGATAGCAAAATATTTATTTCGAAATAGAGGAAAAATGTGGCTCGAAGAGGCCGCCATCGATTCCGCCAATGACGAAAAGAAAAGGCAAAAGTACGATCTTTTTAGAGAGGAAAGTGACGGTGAATGTGCCCAAAATACGGCTTTTCAAAAGCAGTTTTCCTTGATCTTTTCGACGTAGCAGGAACTGTATTAGGCAAAAGAATGTTATCTTGAGTTACAACTTACGAACAAGTTTCCGTGATGAAGGCGTATTACAACAGGGGTCATGAGTGGGAATTTGTCCCGCACTTAGTAAATTGTGTACCTTACATAGGGAAAGATGGCTGCAGACTAGACTTTGCACACCTCCCTCTGTTTAACCTTCCTCTGTTGTTTACAAAGTAGTAGGTTAGCATTTCACTGTAAATGTCAGACGAAGTAACCCTTCATAATGATATTGACATGCAGAAGGGTGGGTAACCTAGAAAGAATTATGTCAATATAAAGGGACGGGCAGGGAGGACTTTTGGACGGGGATGAAAATGAGTGGATTAGGATTTTACGTAGGCTACAGTGGGTGTTTGCCCCGTAAATTTCGCCTATTAGGAAGATATACATAGAAAACCAGTTGGATATCAGAATTTTTATTGTAAGCACACTTTAATGTTTGGTGGTTAAGGCTGTCTCATTTTGTCACATTCCCTCACAAAGAATATTTTGTGTTAATTTTTAGTCTGTGTGCACAGAACATTAGCTGGATAACAAAATTTTTATTTTAAGCTCACTTTTATGTTTTGTCGATAGGGCTGTCCCCTTTTGTCACATTCCTACACAACCAATATTTTGTGTTTATTTTAAGTCTTCGTGGTTGCACAGAAAACTAGTTGGATATTACAATACAATGTTTGAGCCCACTTTAACGTTTGATCGTTATCATGTTCTTACACACTAAATATTTTGTGCTAACTTTAGTCTTTGTGGGTGCACAGTGTTTACAGAGGATCATGCCCCCTCTTACCTAAGCCAAGGCACATTTCGTTACTGATATTAAACACAGCGGTCCGGACCCTAGTCACCTGAAGCCAGTTAGCCACAACTGGAAAAAGGCCGTGGTCGTCTCGACTTGAACCAATTGGTTGGAAACTGGGACGTTAAACCTCATCTAACCTAACCTAGTCACCTGAAATGCCCTGCCGTCTATACAGTGTCTTATTTGTATAACATTATCACTACCTCACAGCTATGGTTTAATTGAGCCCAGCCTCCAATTTTGCACCGCACTCTAGGTTGGCGACGGCCTATATAGCACTACGCACAACTTCATACCTTGTCCAAATTAGCAAGAGCCAAGGATGTAAATGTTTGATTTTCATCAACACGAAGGACGTGCATCCAGTGTAGGTCTAATTGACGCGATGTATGGACAAATTCCCACGCCATTTCTCCCTGTTTAAGAGGTGGCATACCTGACAAAAACACTCCAAATGATGATTACTGACCGAACCAGCTGGGAAATCCCCAACTTCCAAATAGACTTTTACGCCAATAATATCCCAATAAGCCAGTCAGCGCCGTATCAGAGAGCAGCTCTATCAGCGTCTTCTTTGCGGTCATTTTGCACCTGCTAATAGTAGCAGTTTTGATAGTGAGTTGATAGCGCTATCAAAGCTGTCACTATCTACGCTTCTGTGCGGCCACTCCAGACTCGGCCGCACAGAAACGTTGATAGCACTATTAGCGACACTTACAGCACTGATAGCAAATTTTGAGCGCACAGAAGCTTAGTTAGAGGGATTAGCTATCAGTGCTGATAGTCTATCATGAAAAGGCCGCACAGAAACTATCACTACTGGTAATGTTGTATCAACTCACTAACGGTGACCAAGGCACCGATAGTGACTTTTATAGCACCAGCATTTCCTTTGTAATGGAAGCAAACGTGGCGTAAAGCGGCCAACATCGATTTCGCCGATGACGGAACGAAAAAGCAAATATGCAATCCTTTTTAAGATGAAAGTAACAATGACTTTGTCCAAAACATGGCTTTTGAAAAACGGTTGTCTATACTTTTTCGATATTATAGAAAATTTATTAGACAGAAGAGCCCTATCGTGAGCTACAAACAAGTTTCCGTGATAGCGTAGTAGCAGGGGTCATCAGTAGGAAATTGACTAACACTTAAACGAGTAATTACCATTAGTGCAAGGAAAAATGGCTGCAGACTAGGCTTTGCCCCGGCCAGTGCATTTCCCACTTTTTGTGCTCTCTCCGTGGTTCACGTAGTAGGTTAGCATTTTACGGTAAAAGCTTACCGAAGTCATATTCCTTTCCGTTTTTCCCTGTAAAATCGTCCTCAATTATATTTTTATTCAGAAGAATTTTTCAATACAGAGTTAGCGTTAGATGATGTTTTACGGCTCAGTTTCTAACCAATTGGTGTAAGTCGGGCCGGCCACGGCCTTTTTTCAAAAATTAAGGGGATGTACAAAGAAAACTGTAGTTGGATATCAAATTTTCTTACCACATTTTCATTTTAGGCCTCCTTTAATGTTCGGTCCATAAGACTGTCCCTCTTTGTCACATTCCTATCAACCCAATCTTTTAGTGTAAGTCGGTGCACAGTATATCAGTAAAGAAGACCATGCTCCTTCGTACCTACGCCAAGGCATGGACTACGTGTTGGTCGAAAGAGGTCGCACCACCGCACGCAGCTCGTAACGGAAATTTGCCTCCCCCAACAAACAAACAAACAAACAAACAAACAAACAAAAGAACAAAAAAAAAAAAAAAAAAAACCACCGGTCTGGAAACTACTTATGTATTTTACATTCACGCTATCTCACAGCCGTGATTCCATTGAGCCCAGCCTTCAGTTTGCACAGAAACCTGCACATGGGGGATATGACAACTCCCTAGATACATAGCATGTCTGGCGACGTGTATGGTTAACAAATCCGTACCACCAGAAGTTATACATTTAAGTTGTCGTTATGTTGAGGATGTAAAAGTTTGACTAAAGTTTGTCGTTTATCAACAAATAGGGCTATCGAAGCTGCTGCTATCAACGATTCTGTGAGGCCGCCACAGAGGCGTCCGCACAAAAGCGTTGATAGTGGCAGCTTTGATAGAGCTATCAACTCTCTATCAAACCTGCTACCATCACCAGGTGCAAAATGACCGCACAGAAGACGCTGATAGAGCTCATCTCTGATAAGGTGCTGTTAGGCACATTAGCATATTATTGGCGTAAAATCTATTTCAGATCGGGGATTATCGAGTTGTTTTGGCCAGTAATCGTCATTTAAAGTGTTTTAGTCTACTGTGACGCAGGGGGAAAACACGTGACAAGTTGCTCGTAGATCGCGTCAATTAGACCTACTCTCTAAAATATGTGTGGTGAAATTTTCACCAGATTCCGTGTTCATATGCCACCCACATAATCCTGGTTAATTTAATCAGGAATTCTTATTCGACTTAACGAAAAAACTGGTTGAAAGCGAGAATAATATATTTGGTTAAATTCACCGGTGTATTGGTTCACATGACAGGCTTGGATCCGATGGGCGCGGGGCTTTCCCGGCCTCAGCTCCCCCTTTTTCGCCACATCAACAATAACAAATACGCGAAAATTAGCTTAATGTTAATCTAGGAGAATATTCAAGGGGGCTTTCAGCTCCCCCTTTTCGAAATGTCTGGATCCGCGCCTGCATGACCATTATTTCCTGGTGAAATAAACAACCAGGAATGTGTAGGTGGCATATCAACACGGACTGGTGAAATTTTACAAAACGTTTTTTAGAGTGTGCAATAGATTAACAACCTATTTGATGACAAACGATAAAAGTTAAAATTTCTATACTCAACTCTTGCTAATTTTTTTTTTTATTCTATTAACGATCGAGTGAAGGGAATACAGATTGGGAGAAGGGAATTTATAATTAGTCAGTATGCCGACGATACACTTCTTATTCTCGATGGATCAGAAAGCTCATTGTCTAGAGCTTTACAAATCCTAGACAAGTTTTATTGTATGTCAGGGTTAAAAGTTAATACAGGAAAAACAAACGCGGTGTGGATTGGTAGTAAAAGAAATTGTAGCCCAATATTGCCGAGGCATACCTTGAACTGGGTAAAGGATAATTTTAGTATTCTTGGTGTGACCTTTAATACAGATTTAAAGCAAATGGTTGATCAAAACTATAACAAAGTTTTTGAGACTATAAAAGGAGTTTTAACACATTGGTCCAAACGTCAGTTGACGGTATTGGGTAAAATCACTATCGTTAAGTCACTCGCCCTTTCAAAACTAACATATATCATAATGACTCTTCCAAACCCAAAAGACAGTTTTGTAACCAATTTGCAGCGTTTATTTTTTCAATTTATCTGGAATAAAAAGCCAGACAAAGTTGAAAGGACCCAGTTTTATAATTCGTATGAAGAGGGCGGAGTTAAGATGGTAAATGTTAATGCATTTATCAACTCTATTAAAATTTCATGGATAAGACGATTATATAATGGTAATAATGATTGGTGCATTTTATTTCATGATATGCATAGAGATCTAGGAGCTGTGTTTAGTAAAAGTATGCACTACATTACATCTTATAAAAGTACAATGAAAAACGCCTTCTGGGCTGATGTGCTTGCTGCTTGGGTGAATCTCAATACAAATATGGCTATAAGAAATCCAGCAGAATTCTTGAGTCAAAGGGTATGGAACAACGATCTTTTCCAAATGGATGGCCATCCAGTACATATTCCTGCTTTCTGTAACCAAAAATTCTATTTCGTTAATGATTTTTTCGATGAAAAGGGAAATTTCTATGACTATGAGACCATTAAAGATTACTTTGGGGTGAATGTTGATTTCCTTACTTTCTTTGGTCTTCGTAGAGCTATTCTTTCAGTCAACGACAATTTCAAGATTTGTTCTAAACTCCCTATGCCTATAAGACCTCCAATTTATAGTGTATTGCTACAGTCTGATAAAGGCTGTCAAGTATTTTATGATATTATAGTGAAACCCTATGTTACTTCAAATACTTATTCAAAAGAAAAGTGGAATGGTATCCTTAATGTTTCTATTACGGATGAGATTTGGAAATACTACAATAAATTGGTTTTCAAAGGTATAACTTCGGTACCCCTTAAATGGTTTCAGTATCGAATTGTAAATTCCTTCTTGTGTACAAATGTATTGCTTCATCGTATTGGATTAAAAGAAAATGATCTGTGCACTTTTTGTAAGCAAGAGAAGGAAACTATTTTGCATTTATTTTGTATGTGCCCTGTTGTAAAGAATCTAATTGATCAACTCAATTCGTGGACAAGAGAAAAGTTATCAAAATTTTTTTACTACTCAAATGAATGTTTACTTTTAGGATACCATGATGGCACTGATATCCGGGCACTCAACTACTTAGCTGTCATATTTAAGTATCATGTCTACAAATGTAGACTAAAGTCTGTAAGACCCACTCTGTCGTCTTTTCTTTGTGATTTAAGAGAATACTTGAAGGTAGAAAAATATGTCAGCAGTATTAATTGCAACTATAATCATTTTCTTGAAGTGTGGTCGGAGTGGTGGAATGCGATACGTATGGAGTCCCCCTGAGTTGAAATTTCATGTAATGTTCTCTGTTGTAAACAGGATCCCCCGAGTTGTAATTTAATGAATTGTAATTTCATATAATGTTTTTTTTTCTTGTCACTGAACACAACTGCAAATGCTTTTCCATATGCTATTTTTCATCATGTAATTATGTATATATGTTTTTGGGATTCAACTCTTGCTAATTTAGGATATGTATAAAACGGTCGTCACAAGCGACATCATGTATAACATGTATATCATGGAAACTTGTTTGTAGCTCACGATGTGGCTCTTCTGTCTAATAAATTTTCTACAATATCGAAAAAGCATGGAAAAGTGTTTTTCAAAAGCCATATTTTGGACAAAATATTTGTTACTTTCCTCTAAAAAAGGATGGCATCGTTGCCTTTTCGTTCCGTCATCGGCGAAATCGAAGTCTTTCCTGCATTATGAAAGAAATACTGGTGATGGGCTTTTAATAATAGGTTATCAACACTGATAGCTATTCCCCCTAACTGTGAGTTTTTGTGCGCACAAAATTTGCGCTGTTAGTGTCGTTCATAGTGCAATCAACGCTTCTGTGCGGCCGAGCCTGGTGTTTTACACAATACTGAAAGTAAACTATAGGGTGCTTCTTAGAAAGCACATATTTGCCCAGTGCCCCATGTGGGCTGGGGGTTGTAGAATATGCCCACGCTATTCCCCACCTGTCGTAAGAGGAGACTAAAGGGAAGGACTTGCACCGTATTTGAACTGTATTTGAACCTTACCTTTTCATCTAGCTGACACTGTATAACATATTTGTGTTGGTGTGTCGTTAAATCCCATCTGACTGACTGACTGACTGACTGACTGACTGACTGACTGACTGACTGACTGACTGACTGACTGACTGACTGACTGACTGACTGACTAAAACTAATTGACTGACTGACTAAAACTAACTAACTAACTAACTAACTAACTAACTAACTAACTAACTAACTAACTAACTAACTAACTAACTAACTAACTAACTAACTGACTAAAACTAACTAACTAACTAACTAACTGACTAAAACTAACTAACTAACTAACGAACTAACGAACTAACTAACTAACCAACTAACTAACTAACTAACCAACTAACGAACCAACCAACCAACCAACCAACCAACCAACCAACCAACTAACTAACGAATAGCCTTATGATGTAATGGAATATTATTCTTAAGTGATACCTTTTCTACCAAGTTCAATCCTAACGTACGTATGAACGGCGAAGGGTCCCTGCAACTCTCTGTGCTGACGTCACAGCCTATTTATTATGGTATATTTGAATTGGCATTGTACTTCTATTAATTTATCTTTTCATGTGTCGAAGTCGGTGTTCGAATAACAAAAAGATATGAAAGAAAACTTGGACATTTGAAATATTACTATTTGAGATATTTTTTAAGATCTGCGGATTTTTTACTTTGAAAGAAGTTCGGCTACATAACTGGCTGAAATAGGCAGCTAATAAGGTGAGGTTATTTTCTGCAGACGATAAGCAGTTTCATAATTACGAATCGATGTGTGGGTCAAAAAGTCGTTCGGTATGACAACGGTGTGTTTACATAGCAATACTGTATGCGTATGTGCTTATCTATGTGTACTACAACACAGTTTTGATAAACAACGCTCAGTTTGAACTTCCAGTGTAAAGTCTTAAAATTTCCCTTTCCGTGGAAATGAAACATTTTATTCATAGATCTTACAAAATCTCTGGACGAGTTCAAGCTTTGGAACGTTCAAAAACTAAACATTTTGTCCGTTCAAGAGGAGTGAAAGTTTCGCTCGGGAATGGCGAGTTTGGCGCATAACCTTTCGTGTCTGAACAGATGCATGGACTTGCCTGTTCTGCCGACTACCCGAGAAAGACTGAACAAGAGAAACTGGTCAAGCCAATGATTCGGTGAAAACTGGGGGCAGATAATTTCCATATCAGAAAGAACTAAGTGGATTTATCCAATCTCACCTCTTATAGCTGTCTCAGTCGGAAGTTCGATTGGAGAGAAAAACCGCCACCTTCCTTGCCAACATGCCCATCACATGGGACTAATATGGGCAACAACTGGGTGCGTCCCTATGCCCTTGTGGGCCCCACTTGGGGAGAACTTGCCAATCGAAAAGTATCAAAACCCACATGGACCCTCCAATGCTTGTGACCCATGTCTATTAAAACTCATAAATAACCCCTGTGGGCATGTACGTATTTTGACATCGCTAAATATTTAGGAAACATGGACGTTGTTTCGTTAAAAACAAGAACTGATGTTGTCGATTGCATAGAGGACAACGCTTCCAGTGTTTGAAGTCGGGGTGGATGTAGGCCAGGAAGTTTCGTACCATGAGATTGCAAAAGAGAACCCCTTTGCACTTTTAAAGACAGACTGTGTCCCTTTGCAATAGGTTCGAAATGTTCCGTGGTGAAGGTGGGTCTGTTAAAGGAAAGACCCGGGAAATTCGAGAGAGCTTAGTGCACTTGCCTCACTGCAAGCAGCCGCTCTGTATCATAGTCCTAGTGTTACAATGGTGCATCGGACTAATCGAAACAAGTTTGTTACATTGATATCAAAATTCTGGCATAAAACGGTATAGTATTGCATCGGTCTCATCCAGTATTTGATAAATGTTTTCCTGACACTGTAATACATTTAAAAAGTCACCAAATTATACAAAGTTTACTGACATTTTAGCATGGAGTTGATAAGACAATACACACGTAAACAAAAATGATACCTAAACATTCGTGAGCGATTTGACCAAGCAAGCAGTCCCACTTGGACTTTGTTCTAACATGCCCTGTTATAATCATGCAAAGGCTTATTAGCTCAGCTGAAAGCTTTTAGCTGAGCTATTGCTGTCGTGCACGGCAAAACTTCTACGTCACGGCAAACGTCTGTCACCATAACATTGCGTTTAAGTGCCTGACATTTCGCTGTTTTTCGTTAGATTTGCCTAAAATTTAGCAGAGATGTTAGCGAAAGTGATATCTGCATGCTGCGACTCTTTTCGGTTAATTTGACCGCTATTTGACCTCGGGAGGGGGCTTTGTTTGAAAACGTAAAATTCCCTACTTGTCCTTCAGTTTTGCACCAATCTTGATAATATGTTTCATATAGATAGTTCAATTTGTTCTGAACAAAAGTTAAATTTTCTTTTCGTTTCTGCAATCATTAAAAGCATGAAAACAGCACTTTTTGAAACAAATTCTGGCGAAGTACTCATGTTCGCGAACAGGCCTACATCGAGAATCCCAGTTGTTATCATTTGAGAGACTGTACAACGAAACAAGGTACAAAAGTATACTGAACATATCATAAATGTACAGAACGTCTCGTGCTTAATCCTGTGGCAAGTGTTTACGCAAAGTGCACTGTATCGATTTTTGAATACCGTACGTGCGCTACCTCACTCTGTCAGACTATGTTTGCTCAGCTCTTTGCTTTCCAAACCAGGGATATGACATGAATAAGGAATATACCGTACAGCCTACTATGGAGGCGCTACGTGAACACGTGGCACTGATCTCTTTCAGCAGTTTGACTAGCTGAATTGGTTGGATGGTTAGGCCTACTCGAAAAGAAATACCGGACGTTTGAAAGTTGTGCAAGTTCTTGCGAATATATGGCCTTGTGCGAAACAGTGGTATAAGATAGGCCTACACATTCTTGTGTTGAGGCAGAAACAAGTATTCAACTTAGCCTGATGTCTGAATGGTTTCTTGACATTTCTGGACAAAAACTATTTAGTATGAAAGGTAAACAAATGGCTTATCCTTCCTTAATAGCAAATTAGTTTATATTGTCACATGAAGGGGGATGGCCGCGCGGGGTACACTACTTCAAGTTAAGGTGAATGTTGTCTAGCAAATGTCGTAAGAGGAAAGAGTAACCCACCCTTTTCTTTTAAACAAAGAACATAGCACGTTGATTGAAAGTACAATGCTTCATATGATAGCTTGACGGTTGTGCTAACATTCCAAAAACAATTTTCGGTTTGAAAAGGAAAACGTGCTTTTTGAAGCGTGTGCCATATGCCAGTCTCGGTGCCTGCAGGAATTGTGCAGCTCAGGCTTCTTGTCAAGCGGGCCAAGGGGGCGAATCCCTCTTTGAAATTTTTTCGCCCCCTAGCAAGTTTTCAAGTTGCCATTGGCTTAATGGCATTTGTATACATTTGGCCCCTTAAATATTTGTTAGCCCCTGGAAGCCATTTCGCCCCCATTCAGTACCTTGTCAGTCTACGAGGTTGGTGCAGTCACATGGGCGTCGACACTGCAGGAACCGCCCCAGTCTTGTTCTCCGTTGCCGAAAGCCCCACCAAGTTGTTAAGGGAAAGCCATGGGGGATGATATTTCAATAGCCTTAGACTTAGTGTAAGTGTGCATATTTTCCCAACGCTCTCTACGAACTGTAGTTACCCTCCGGCCTGTTGCGACACATTCACCGGTCCTAAAAGTGATCGACGATTTATACCTGGTAGATCCCAATCATAAAAATGTTATGCAGTAAAATAATTTTGTGGGCGAAAACGGGACTAAAGAGTACTCAGAATTAGGCGCGTAAAGAATTTAATTTAGAAATAATTCCCTTTATATTGAGTAATTGGGCAGTTTTGGTTTTTCCAAATCATAGTGGCAACACGTATTTGAACTTTTGTCCCTGGGCAAGTTCAAGGATTATCTTTGGGGCAAAATATCGCTTTTAAGACCTTTAACCATATGTAAAATTTCTTCATCGCAAGTTACTATCTGGGTCTAATTATGGAAAACAAATGAGGTCTACAAAGCAGCACACTCATAAACGTTCATTATTTGTATACTAACATCTGTGCAGTATATAAAGTTAACTTTGTGTACCAGATTTAGTCTTTCAGAGACTTCGGGAGTTCAAAACATATTTCATTGCATTCAGTTTATATTTATCTCTTTGTTTTCTAACGTACATATGAACAACATGAATTACAGACCCAACCAAAATATTGACTGCAGACTTTTAGGTCAACAGGAAAAGCTGAGCTTCGGCAACATTGTTGCGCTTGTTTTTTTCTTTGCCTGATCATTTACTCAGGTGCAGAGCTCTAACCATCGCCCTGACACAATTTGGCGTG
Source organism: Holothuria leucospilota (assembly GCA_029531755.1). Taxonomy (NCBI): domain Eukaryota; kingdom Metazoa; phylum Echinodermata; class Holothuroidea; order Aspidochirotida; family Holothuriidae; genus Holothuria; species Holothuria leucospilota. Next base: position 31,707,957 of record CM055964.1, read on the forward strand.
TATAACGACATGAGTCTTTATTTATCCAATTAAAGCTCAATATTGACTTTATATTTTGAATCCGTTTTATTCACATAAATTTTTACAAATTGTTTTCACAGTTATTTGTATTGCATTTGAGCCAGGAATCATTAATGATGAAGACAATCAAATATATGTTTCACTGCTATTTGTAGCATTTATCACAACAGGTGATATTGTATTTTTTGTGGAAAATTTAAGATGCAGGTCTACACTTTATAGCTTAGTACACCTGTCACCTGTCTGACACATGCAAGCGTTACGCGTAATTAGTTTCAATTATTCATAATTTCTCTTTGATTTCGAGCATTAGTTATTAACTTTTTCATGGTCAGAGCCCTATAGAGAGGCAGGGCCGATGTCGAAAGCCGCATACGACAAAAGGCTAAAAGTGGGAAAAGAGCCAAGTAAAGATACGCTCTAGGGTGTTATGGAATGAAACGAAAGGAAGGGCTCGATATTTTTCCACAGAGCATGGGGTCCAGGGAAGCTCTGTGGAACAGAAAAGAGAATTTAACTATTTTTCAAAACAGCATTTCATATGCCTACTAAACCAAATAACGTGGACATTATACTTTGACCATTTTAAATGAGCCTCATTACGACCAACGGGCCGGTCTCTACGATAATCCCTGAGGCTTTTTGGTATGGAATGGGTATGATGTTAGGAGTAGTATGGGGGTAGTTGTGAAGTCATGGGGGTAGGTGTGTAGCCACTGTGATTTGGTGTTCAACTCTTATGACGCAAATGCGAAACAATTCCCCCAAAGACCTGTTTCTTAAGGAAATTTTCTGATCTGCATCCTCATATTGAAGGAAAGCCCTAAGACAACTCCTAGACCAAAGCCCATAGGAATGATTATTCAGTCCGGCGGTGCCTCTCTCGTCATTGGAACCCATATTAAGCCCAGGATGTTTTACAGACAAACCTTGTTAAGATAACCATCTGCATTACAATGGGTGAGCACAATTGAAGCTTGCCATTCAAGTGACATTTTCGAAGGTGTTTCATTTAACATTACCAAAGTAATCCTTCATAACAAAACTCTTTCTTGATTTGTCTTGTCCATTTCCTTTCTTTTTATTATTTTGTATCTTTCAATCCACTAGAGAAGGGGCCACACTGAATTAGAGCCCTCGTTGGTACGTCGTCGACAGAGCTCATCTCTCAAGGGCATATAGCTAGGTTATGTCTACGGCGGGGTGCAGGTGTTAGCTTTCCCCGGGAAAGTTTAGAAGGAAAAAGCCCTACATTCTGAATTTACTTAGTTCTGAGGGCCTTTCAATCATAACTAGGTCATTGCATTTTTAGCGTTGTCATCAGCATTTATGTGAAGTTCAGTTCAGTTCAGTTCAGTTCAGTGTATTTCTCTTCACTTCCCCTGACGGGGTATAAGAGACTTATAAAGATAATAAGATATTCCAATTACAAAGTACAACAGTATACATCAACAAAATAATAAGAAAAAAGTAAACAGAAAAAAGGGAAGGAAAAGCTACCAGATATAACACTAGCGTATGATCACAATCCCTGACACTAAAGATAAACAATTTAGTGTTCAATTAACTAGAGTATGACTCAACCGAGTCATATCTCAAATGGGTGCCAACTAAGTACAAGGTAAAGGACTGATAAGCAAAACCACCTTAGAATCTAGCTAAAAACACCTGAGCATTTCACCACAGAATAAACTAATATTAAGAAAAGTCTTCTTGCTTTTGGATTGAAAGAAGATAATGTCTGTAAAAAAACTGAGCATGGGCCGTGTAAGAACCCCTTCCTGAAGTAGTGACTTCCAAAAATGTAATTCAAAATACAAACATTATGAAATTTTGTACTTTTCCCTGAACTCTGTTTAAGCTATAGTACAGTCAAGAGATAGGAGGCGGTATCACCTAGATGTCTTAACATATCTGCCCCTGGAAAATATCTCACCCCACCTGGAGCTACGCCTCATCTCCGTCAGTTCCTTTCCTGGTTACGTGGCCGGACTCGGTTACCATTTGTTTTTCTAGTCGAAGCTGTTTTTTTAATCTAAAAATCACTTTGTGGCTCCATCGAGAGGGTTCAAAGGGTGCATTTCAGAATCACTGATCTAGAACGATGGAATAATTACGATTTGTCATTAAAAAAGTAGCCACAACTATCAAGAAACACTAATTCGAAAAAGGTGGCCCACTTTGGACCAACTTTAGAAATAACAGGTGACTGGCTGGTTAGAGGCCGGTAAGTTTCACACAGGGCACGTAACAGTTCTAATTAGCACTGAAGTGGGCCAGTAGACTTGAAGGATAGACAATACTTATTGCGAATGTCGGGCCAGTAAGGTTTTTGCCTGGTCAAGAGAATTTACAACGTATTACTAATCGTTATGGACAGTGCAATCCATTCCAAGTCAAATCCCTGCCAGGGACCTGATGAAGATTACAGCTTGCCCGTTGTTAATTCTTTACAACAAATGAGAAATGAGTATGACTTTTTCATAACAACGATGAAAGCACTATTCTGTGCGAAGTTTAATCAAACCTGCACAAGTTTGCATGGTTAATAATTCGTCACAACGATTACAAATTCGTTACAACCCTTACAAAAAAATGTGGGGCATGCCACATGTAAACATGCATAATCACATGTGGCAGGGCATAGGAAAAAATATAACTGGAAAAGTGAGGTAATGAGTGGTGACACATGTGGGATTGGAACCAATTTGACACACACTATTCTACTTTACCCCACTTTGCCACATGTTTGCCTTTGTAAAAATGTATTTTGGTTCTCCACTCTTTGTCACATGCGGCAAACTGCGGTAATGCAGGTATAAAAGCATGGCACCTTAAAAAGTGTGTCAAATTTTTATTAAAATCACACATTGCCCTACAAATAATCACATAAAACTCACTATTTTTCACACCCAACCATAGTTTTACACAGAATGACACGGTTTTTCCAGTGTGGTATTGGAACTTTTGCCACACAATTTTTTTGTAAGGGAACGGATGACCAATTCGATAGAATGATTCATGTATAGAAAACGCAAAGATGTCGTGGCAGTTAGGTCTGGTCTCGTTGGAGGACATAAAGTCCAGTAAAATAAAGTGAAAAGGTTAACCTAGATCAAATTTCAACGGAAGGAGTTTTTGCTTCTGATTATTAGATTGGCCCCACTGCACATTATATCCAAAATTAGGAAACAGGGTAATTTGCATAAATTCCAATTGGCCGCCACTGACTACTTTAAGGTTCCATATTTCAAACATGGTTGCTTTTATACTCCATAAATGTGTTAGATGTGTAGAGGAATGTAGTACCAAAGAATCAAATGACCTAGTTAAAATCCTTGACCTATTTATGACGTCATAAGGCCACTATGACGTTATACTACGTCACTGGGTTTAAGATGGCAACATATTTGAAGGAAAATGTTTTATTCCCTATGAATTAATCTGAGTAGATACCAGGCGTATGGAACCAGATAAATCAGCTTCATTTACAATGTGATGTGGCGCTATTACAACATCACGAGGTTGTAATGACCTCATATACGTCATAAACATGTTATATATCTTTATACGTGGATGAAATTTGCTTTATCCGGTTGTTAAAGAGTACCTATAGGCCTACCTTCGTGGAAGTAGTTCTACCGTGACAACAGAATAAAACATTGTGTTAGTTGCTGCCGGTCTTTTTGTGTCTACAAATCAGCACTCTAACAGTTTGGAAATGACCATAGTCGTCGCAGTCGGCTTTCTGGCACTCTGGAGCATTACAGGCCCACGTGTCATGGAAATTGATTTCGCACCCCTACCTGTACTGAATTCATACACACATACTTTTTAAGCCAGGGATTGCCTAATTACCAATCATTTGTGGGAGAGTAATTTTTAAGTGTCTGAAGCTGGAAGTGAGGATGGTCACTGCAAATCATAGTGTCCCATCAGGGAGTTGCTATCCTTGGTCCCATCGGTAAACGTATCTCCTTCAGGGAGCAGCCCCTTTCATGCATGGGTAACGTTCGTTTTTCTCATAAAACGGCATCCAGCCGAAGGGAATTTTAGACGAAAAAAAAGCTGTTTTGTACCTACTTCTTTAATGAGTTACACATAGACTTTCAGATGAAATGAAGAGTGTGTCTATTGTTAAATCTACCCTAGTACCTTTATGCGTAATTTGATGTGTTATGTGTGAAAATATTAGTACATTATACGCAAAAGGTACTGGTCATACAGTGGCGCCACCAGGATTTGGTGATTGGGGGGCAAACCAGATGACTTCGTAATGCCACCTCAGTTCCCCCCCCCAGTCTGCCTAAATTGTATCTTTTTTGTGCGTCCCTGCGATTGTATACAGCAGTGTGGAATCCTTTCTGTTACTACATAAAGGTGCCGTCTTGGGGGAGGGGTGTACCCCTCCCTTTGAGAAATTTTTGTTAATTTAAGGTTGCCTAGATGCAAAATGGTGCTATCTTTGGGGTATGTTTGGAACTGATCATATATGGCTGGAAAATATCCTTATTTAGTGAAATCTAATTTTTGGTTAGGAGAAAGAGGAGAGCGTGCGTCATTGCGATTGTATAAAGCAGTGTGGGATCCTTTCTTTGTCACTAGATAAAGGTGTTTGAGAAATTTTTGTTAATTTAAGGTTGCTTAGATGCAAAATGGTGCTATCTTTGGGATATTTTTGGAACTTATCATATATGGCTGGAAAATATCCATAATTTAGTAAATTCTAATTTTTGGTTAGGTGAGAGAGGAGAGTATGTTGTCTTACAGAAGTGTATGTTGTCAAAAACCTCCTGAAGCCCCCTTTTTTCTACTTTAATGCCTTCTATTAGGGAAAATGTTTACGTAAAATTACATGCGTGGAGTCCACAGAAACATTCTTGAACTATTACGAAAATTTTCCTTTGCTTCATTGTGCATTATAAGTTGCCTCCCGGAAACTCTGGATTAATTATATAAAATGGAGTACTTACATGATGATAACTACCTGACATCCAAATGATACTATACAGTAGCGTAGCTACAAGGGGGCAGGGGGCAATTGCCCCCCATGCTCTAGAAAATGAAAAATTCGAAAATTTGCCATCTGTGACAACCAGAACGTTCCCTAATGCAGTAAATGCTCACACTTTAAAAAATCGGAAAATTTAGTTGTTGTCCCCCCGGAAAAAGTCCAACTACGCCACTGATACTATAGAGTATGATGCCGAGCCTGGCACTTTACACGTATCTTATTTTTTACTAACTTTGAAAGAAAATCCAGATGAACAGCTTCCATCAATGGGGAATGGGAGAGTATAGGTCCTGGGAGGTGATATTAGACCTCCCTGATAAGTAAAGCAAAAGGGGTTAAGGACCTAAAAGCGCGTTTCAGAATGTATTTTCGTCGTAAGTGTATTAACGATCACTATCTACACCGGTAATGGCTGCGCGAAGTACTCGGTACAAAATTTTGAAAAATGTATAATGGCAAATACATACTTTCAACCATCCTCATCATGCTATAAATTAGATTGAAAGATCCCATCGGCCCCTACAGAGGTTGGAGATGTACTTCCGTTTTTCGAAAAAGTGTTGTTATCAGAATAGGTGTATGTATTGTAACCTTAATAATGGTCGTGAGATGGAATGGAAACCGTGACGAATGCGCGCGAAACGAGCCGAAATTTTTCATTAAATAAGATAACCATGACAAAAGCTGCATTCTTGTTCTGCATCGAGACACTTTCAATTCCTCAACAAACATATTTGCCAATCACTAAGCCAGTCTTTTGCCAAAACAGCTTTCAATTTTGTTGCCGCGCTTTTGGGGGAGTTGCTACCAGAAATTATTGATAATAGGGACAATATTGAGGTAAGGTGTGAAGTGCGCGGAGCGCCCAAAAAGTTTGATAGTTTGCGAAGGATTTTTGATTATTCTGATATTTTGAGAACCATTTGTGATAAAAATGGTTTCAATAGATCCATCACTTGGTCGAAAACACACCTCATTCTACCCCCTACAGAAATCTATAGCTTAAAAGCCTTTTGGGATCATTTTAAAATTTTCAAAAAAATAAAAATCGATGGGGGGGGGGCACCGGCCCCCATGCCCTCGTGCGGGCGCCACTGTCGTCATATGTACTTTTACGTTCAATATTCTTTACTTCTACAACACAAATCTTCTAATGATGTGATGCGGAGTTCAATCTTTACAACTCGTTGCTCCCTTTAACTTGCAGACCCCACCCCTTACCCCCTAGACAGAATACGATTAAGTTGTGAAACATTTTAAGTTCGGCTTAAATATCAAGCTGGTTAAACCGGTGTCATTATTGTCTACGTAGCAGGATGTACAGGCATATTCCTTGTTCAGTCATATCCCTCCTTGGAAGTCCTCAAAGAGTTGCAGGGCAAACAGAGTCGGAGTGGTGTCGTTATAAAGTTCTTTTGGAAAGTAGAACACGAAAACTTTCACGGCCATTTTAAAGGCAAATAAAGAATAATAGAGTCTAAAAGAGAGACTAAATCTAAACTTTTATCTGAATAACAATGCAAACATAGTATTTAATGGAACCGATCTTCCCACGACCGTACCTACATCCGGAACATTTAAAATTACCACCTTTGGGTTGATGACTGTGCAAGTTCAGAATCATTTTCTTTGCGCTTGAATTGGTTAATGGGGGGTATATTGTCAAAATACACCTGGCGATGTCACAGAAATAGATGCGCTTGACCAACAGTACAGTACATTACGTACATTTTCAACCGTACGCTATATTATATGTGCCGGTACATTTAACAAAGTAGTACGTAGCAAGTGCGCCTTTGTGCTTCATAATATGCTGTTATATCTTTAATATCATGCTTCAATTAGCTGATTTATTAGAAAACAAGCACTTTTTCACTTACGTCGCCATTTTAAACCCAGTGACGTAATATAATGTCATAAAGGCCTTATGACGTTACATAGGTACGTCACAGGGCATTTTAATGAGATCATTTGATTCTTTGGTACCATATTCCTTTAAATTCATAATTCATTTGGGGTATAAAAGCAACCGTTTTTGATTCCTTGTCGAAGGCGGAAGAAATTTATGCAATCACGCAAGTGTGGGTGTGCGAATGTGTGTATGTGTGTTTGTGACGATTGGCTTGTAAACACGATAGCTCAATATAGCAATGTTGGATAATTTTCATACTTGTAATGTAGAATTGTGACGGGTAGACATGTAGAAAAGATAAAATGCATGAGTGTTATCACTTATGTCTCGCTGTCCGTCCTACTTCTAGCAGTGGAATAAATTACAGAATAGTCTTTTCTGTGAGTTCTCAGCCTTCGCCCACCGTCCTCCTCTTTCTGTCGCAATCCAAGTTACGTTACTTCAATTCTGAAGAAATGGCATAAAACAAATGAGCCCCTAGAGCGAAGTCTTTTGCCCACCAATTCCACCCCATGGTAAAATGACGCTGGCTGCACTAAAGGTCTCAAGATTTACACCACTATTCCGGCTTATCAAAGCCTCTTCACTGGTAATCATTCTGATGGCCGCTAAAAAGGGAAAGGAAGACAGGATGGTACCAAGATTTCAACCGGCTATTCAGAGGGGAAAACCCCAGAGGTTGAAAAGCAATCACGAACAATTGACATGTAACAGCCCAGTTTTGAGGTAACTTACTTTTTATTTGCTCCCCTATTTTGTTGAGAAACTTAGTGGAGAGCAACTTAGAACAAGTTTTGTGACTCAGCGAGCCGTATCCTGTTTTCCAAGAAAGTGAATCATCTTTGCTTCGCTTTGTTTGGACCTGAAGATACCTCTCCTGTAACACGTTAGTCGTTGGTTGTACAAAGGACAGTACACACGTAAGCCAACGACTCCGGTATTTCCATGCCGTAAGCCCTGATTTATTCTAGAGAGAAAATGTAGACTCCTGGCCCGAGATGTCTGGACTGTCACCGTAAACTGCGTGTCGTTGTTACATCACCTTGATACTAGGCCTACTTAGCCTAGGTGTGCAACTTCTGTGGAGTCTTGACTATAGACTGAGGCCGAGGACGTTTGAGTAGCAGTGCTGTTGCTGGCCTATTATGATCATGCAGGGTCTGGTCTAGATCGCGATGAGTATGGGGACAGTATCCAGAAACCGGTAGTGATGCTAGCTAGAGTTTCCTGAAGATGTATAGACGGATCAGTAGAAACAGAAGGTATCCCCTCTCCGCGATCGCGACGGATCCGTCAGGCTGTAACGTTAGGCCAAAAGTAAGTTGTAATGTGACTTTTAAGAGCTGTATTGTATTATGTTCGATTATACCCTCCATAACGATGTGTGCTAAGTTAGTAACACTGTAGTGATTCGAATGTTGAAGTGTATATGCTCATTGTGTTGTGTACAGTCTAACAGTCTAGGTTGTGTTATAATTGGGTGACTCAGCTACTCCATGTGTGCTGAATGGCTATGTGTGAGCAATAGGTTAGGCGAAAGTAGTAAATCACCACGTATAATAATTAGTATGTCCGTAAATTGTGTAATGTGATTAATGCGCATTGCGTTGGTGAGGACAGCTCTAAGGTTGAGGCCATTTAATGGATCCATGATCTGTCTCCCATCACAGTGTTCATGCATCATGTAGGCCAAGTATAGCTAATGTGTTTATTCAGGCATTTTTGTGATTATTAATGTGTGTTATTGCAGTGCAGGGAAAGTAGCACTCTGCTGCTTGTTGAACTGAAGCTAGGGTGAACTCAAGTTGACAGGGTTGAGCCTTGGATCAGTGGCACAGCCATCCCATGGTGATCCCAGAGGTCAGTGAGGGAACTAGACAGTTTCAATAGCACTGTACAGTGGATGTGATCATGTTTACAGTCACTGACATGCTGAATGAGTTCTGGTATTGTCATGTGTTTGTCAAGTGTTTATGTGTTGACTGGTGTGATCCCCACTGAGTCAGATTGATGCTAGTTTGTATTTTAAAGTCCCTTTGTGTGGCTGACACAAAGGAGGGGTGTACTTTCATGGTAAACTCTTTTCAAGCTTTTCTTTTTTTCCTTTTTCGTAACTGGGTTTGTAATAAATTGGGGATACTGTTGAAGCTTTGTCCAATTGTTTTATTTTGAGTACGGCTAGACCTACGACCTCCGGCTCCCTGGATTAAGTCGCAATCAAAAGATTTAGGACATGACCCACGGTCCCTTTGTCTTCAGAGAAAACCGTGTCGTCCACCTGTGTTACAGACAGCATAATTCTAAAGGGCTAGGAATCAGTGGAGATGAGATAGTAAACTGAGCAACTAACGATGGGTAGACCTTTGATAAAGTCAAGGAACGAGGAGAGTTAGAACGAACTTATCAAAGTACCACTTAGGGAAAACCACTATACTATAGCCTCGGAAAAAAGAACAAATTACCCCCTACTAGTCGCCCCGTTTCACTGATGAACAGCTATGAGACTCACAGGAGCTCTGACTAGAAGCACGTAGGCCTAACCTATGAAACCCTTCCCCCTCCGTTGACTAGCAAGTCCAACTCATCCCAGCCTTTATTGTTTAAAAAAATATTGAGAGGAGATTTAACTCTGCTATTGATTTTCTTGTTTATTTTGTTTGTCTTTTTACGTTTTGTATGATTGTCTTCTTACTTTACTCTTTATTTTTCAAAATAAACTTATACTTTCTTATTGATTATTTTTTACTCTTGTAATCCGAGCACCGCACTTTCCTTTTTTGGATGAATAAAGTGACTTTTACTCTTAAATAGGAAATGATTGTATAATATACTGTTGTGTCAATGGAAAGGAGCTTTGGGATAAGATATCATTCAGTGATTTCCATCGATAAATGATTAAATGTCTGCAACTAGTAGTACATGGTGCCATGGAACACATTGGATATCTTTGAACCCACTTAAGGGTAGTGAATGGGAATCTTTCTAGATTATCTACTGTGTTACACTTGGTTAGAGAGGTGGTACTATGTAATTCTACTATTGGGCGTAACAAAATTTTATAAATTTGTAAGGTGGTTATTTGAGACATGGATTAGTTGCCGAATACGTTTTGCATATATCTGAGTCTGCCCAGGCGTTGCGGATATTATTGTCAAAGTGGGTTTTGAAAAAAGACTTGTCGAAAGGGACTCCTTTTTATGATCAGATTTCTGAAGCCATATAAGATTATGCAGAATATTAATGAAAAAAAATCATCCTTTTTAAAAAAGTGAATTTCTGAAACATGAGACTGCAAAATTATGAAAGGTTATATATTACTTTAAAGGTACAGAAGCAGCCATTCCATGCAATCTAAAAAGCATGTTTGGCAAAACTTTTCTTGGTACCTACTCGCCAACTGATGATGGCGCTACGCGTCAATAGTGAAGCTGAACTCGTCCCCTATCAGGCTGATCAGGTATCTAAATTCTTAATCCATGGGAGTTCTACTAAAGAAAACTCATGCTGTAAAAAGTGTCTGGAGAACTCCCTCGGACGATTTGCCCCAGACACACCCCCTCCGACACAATTGTCACCGGAAACTCCCCACCGCCCCGGATAATTCCAACTGACAATCTCCACCCTCTTACAATTACCCATAAGACAACTTTCCCAACACAGAATCTGGAATTGTTCTGGGTGGAAATTGTCCGGAGAAAATTGTCCGGGTGGAAATTGCTCCAAGGAATTTTTCAAGGAGCATTTTCTGCAGTGTTATATGCAAGAAAATCAGTAGCGTAGCTAGAGGGGGGAGGGGGGCAGACTGCCCCCCGGGCGAAAAATCGAAGTAATATCGGGACGACGGAAAAATGAAAAAAATAAACGAAGGGAAAAAGAGGGAGAAGGAAAAGGGAAGGGGAAGAGGAAAAGGGAAGAAGGGAGAAAATGAGAAAATAACAGGAGAAAAGGGAAATAAAATAATAACAATAGGAATCATTATCGATGGAAGGAAAGGATGGAGAGAAGGAAACGGGCTTGATAAGGTAGAGCACTGGTTCAAATATCGACGGGACGAGTATACCGATACAGGTAGGGCTAGGGACTGTGGAAAAGACCAAAGGGAATGAGAAAGAGAAGGGCTAAGAAGGCAAAACGGGACGAGGGATGAAGCGAGGCAGATTGTGCATGAGAAAGAGGAAAAGATGAACTAGGAAAGGGAATAGAGAGCGTTAGACGACTAGGGAGTCTGGAAGGACAGACTATGAAGCAGAGCAGTCAGAGTAAGGGGACAGAAAAACGGACGTAAAGCAAGGCTGTCAGTGTGGGAGCTATAGGGATAGTAGCTACCGTCCCGATTTTTATTTTTAATCACTATCAAAAAGGGATACTTAAAATAAATGTCCCGGTGCAGATTTTCTTTCAAAGTCACACAATGAGTGGAAAGTATCCACTTGCGTTGCCACTTATTGGGGTTTGGTGTCAGAACCCTAATGAGTGGTCAAGAAAAATTGCCAAGAGAAACTATAAGCATGAATTTGAATATAACATGGGCAAGCTCCACCCATATTTTGCCTTCCCAGCTGACTAGATATAAAGTGATAAATCTTAGCTCTATGCACTTACATTTTATTTTGTTCTCAGGGGACCTTCTGGTGTGGCTGACTTTGGCAGCAATCCTCCTAACACCTTAAAACCCAAAATATGTAGTAATTTTGGAGTGTAACGTAGCAGCGTGCGCAATGGGGGCCGGGGCTATGGCCCCCACTATTGTAAGTAGTCGGGGGAAAATCAGCTAGTCGGGGAAATCGGAAGCAGTCTGACCGAGACTGGCCGAGCATCAGGCGCACTCTCCCTCCCCCAATTGGCCGTTATGGGTGTTTGAACATGCTTCAGAATGTGTCAAATATAGCACCATTTTTCATCTCAACGAGCTTCTAAAAGCAAAAATTCCCCTCCCCCGGGACGGCGAACAATCATTTTTTTGTCTCTCTATTATAACAATAATCACTAAACAAATAGCAGTCTGAAGAACGGTCAATCATCTAGTTATAAAGATGACTACCTTTATACTGGTCATTAGGCAAGCGTGAAGCCAGGGGGTGGAGGAAGAGGGCAGACGCCCACCTTATTTTTAGTATTTTATTATGTTTACTTTTTACAATAGTGCTAGTGTTTCCCCTTTTTATATGCGATAAATAGGCCCGGGAAGTGCCATTTCCAGCCATCTGGGAGGAATTTTGGACCAAAATTTCCTTGCGCTCCGCACCACCATCGGTTGGCGCGGAGCGCTGAGAGACTTTCTATGAGCTGCGTCCCTCCCACTTCCTTGACATTTTTTTGCTACGCCTTTGTTAATAGTTTGTGTCTAGCCAGTTGGACTTTTCTCTGTGCCAGTCGGTGGAATTCACAGTCTACCCCCACCTAACAAATCCTGCGCACGCCACTGGTGCAACGTACAACACCCCGGGAAGGATCATTTCCTCAGTGTAGTTTGGGAAGGCATTTTGGCCAAAATAATCCCTGTACGCTTCGCGCCAACTGGTGGTGGCGCTCCGTGATGATAAAGTCTCAAAGGGTCTCTCTGAAGAAAGGCATTGATCCCTCAAGAATGATTCCTCCTCGATCTTACACCGAGTTTACAACTGACAGTTCACCCCGGCTTCATCAAATCGAGTTATGGTAGATACGGTAGTTAAATTGTGATCATCGTGACTATAAGTACGCATACTGATAAGGCCATTTGAATATCAAGTCGATAATTTATTCTCATGCCCCCAATTCTATTCCGAAGCTTCAGAACTTGTCCCGGGGTGATAAACTGGACCCAAAAGAAACGGTGGGGGGGGGGGATCCACCTCTACAATTAGTTTGAAAAATCATGAAATCGGGACGAAAATTTTCATTTTGCCCCCCCCGGGTCGAAGACCCTGGTTACGCGCCTGAAGAAAATGTTATGATTATTTGCCTGAGAAGCTTTAGTATGCATTGTGTTATTGGATGAATTTGTAAATTTGTTCCTGATACATTTCTGTTCCGGTCTGTGACACCTCACCGCATTCCCCCAGCCTCGGCCCGACGATCCTGGCTTGACATCCGCCTGTAAACTACTCGGGGACTCCATTCCGCCTTCCACCAGCCGCTAGGCCTACCCGGAGACCGGAGACGCCATCCAGAGGAACTAGAGTCTACCGGAGGTACCTCCATGCGCGCCTAAGTTGTATTTATTTGTAAGTACCAGTACCCTATAATTTGTTGTAAAATGTTATATTTGTTAAAACAATTTTCATGAAACGAAGGTTGAATTACATTACTTTGAAATTTGAATACTTATTCTCTCCTTTATGATTAGTCTGTCTCTAAAAATCGGGTAAATCTTTTCGACTTGAGTTTCTCTTACATATTAACCTCAGTCATTAAAATTCATTTCGTTTCATACCTGACACTGGAAACGGCTGTAATACCCTACCTCACTTTAACTTAGCAAGGTGTTACAACGTTGATTTTTAAAATATGTAGAGAAAGTCCTAAAATCAGACTTGGATTCAATCGAAAGCCAAATTTTATTTCAATTGGACTTAAACAGCAAACGTTTCCCTTAATCACAATACAGATAATGTACACACATATAGATACCGCCGAATGGTGTGCTTCCACAATAAAGATTTTAACCAAGGAATTATGAAAAAGAAAAAGTTAAATTCTCAAACATATATAAGTTGATCACTTTGCAAATGATAAAATCATCTGTATCAGTCTCTCTTTACAAGGACAATAATTTTAACTCCTCACCAAGGTCAGTCGGTACAACGTATACTCCTTTTACAAAAAGCGCGGATCCACCTCAGTGGTTCGTCCATCGAAAGGAGAAAGTAGAATCCTATAGCATACCGGGGCTTCGACCCCTCATTATTCATTAAACGACATGACAATTCTATTTGGGACAGAAATCATGGCACCATGTTGCATCGGAGGATAATATAGTCTTAATGATAACACAATACGCAAACCAATCCCCACAGACCCTTTCACCAGCACACGTATGAGTCATACCACACGGACCTTGCCATCCTTACCAAAAGAGTCTGAGGCCCCAACTCACCACATATCGGCACAGGGTTCCTATATTACCCTCTGTGTTTTCAGATCCCCAGTCTTAGAAGCCCAGTCGTTTAACATCTGTGTAAATTACACGGGTGTAAGCTCATTAATTTCTTAAAAGCAGTACGCAGTACAAAACCAACAGAACAAACCTAGGCACATTATCCAGTATATAGTTTAGCCCATTGAAATAGTTTTGCTGATAACTTTGCTCAATTTCTTCGATTCCTGTACCAAAAATATCCCCCTTGCCTGGCAAGGCTTATTATGAAGGCGAGAGGGGGCTTGACAGGTCATATTACCTACCCCTCCAAGATGATAAGCGCTGTATGCGCTTTAATCTGCCGAAGGGGGTGTGCAGAACTCTTTTGTTATATCTTATTTTTGTGTTTCACCAGGGAGCTGTTATTTGAACAGGACTGCAACTTAAACTTATGCTAATAAGATGGGCTTCATCCCTACACGATGAGAACATGATTTTAATACGTAAGCCTAATTCATTTCTTTAGTTTGATACAAGTTACACTTAATATGCTGGGCAACCTCATTCATGCACACTGCCACTCAAATAACAATCGCATTAAGTGGAACAATAATTTGTATCTATAGCAGTTTACCCATTAGCCTAAACTTTACCTACAGCGATGTTGGCCTTTTTGTTTGAAATGTTCAAATCGACTATTAATCACCATTTAATTAAGGAATAAATCACATTTGGCGGACTATTATTGGTGAATAAACCGTCAAGACTCCAAATTTGACAAAATAACGGACGAGGCAAAGTCGAGTCAGTTATTTTGCAAATGTGGAGTCGAGACGGTTTATGAGACAACAATAGCCCGACAAATGTGGTTTATTCCTATTCTACCACCGAAAATGTGTGAAAAACTTCATTTTTGTCAGTGTTTACGTTTACTGACCGTATGTTGTAGAATAACAGGTCAGTGTTTAACCAATCAGAACGCAGGATTCTCAGTAACGGATGGCTAGAGGTGGTAGAATAAGAGATAACTGCATAAGGAGTAACAGTAATACCAAATATAAACGAGTTTTACAGTTAGAGGCTTAACGTTGTAATCAGAATTTGATCTAGTCAGTTTCTACATTCAGTTTTCGTAAACATAGTGACAATTAAAAGGTTATACGGTAGCAAAGTGATGTTTTGTTAATTAGAAACGACGAGACGCGGCGAAAGTTTCCAATTAATTTGCGATTTCAGCCGCTGGTAATGCTAAAATGGAATACAATTTTTCTCGTTGTGTTTTACGTGATTCAGCAGACGGTTCACACCGGCTGTTTTAGGTTCGTAACAACATATCTCTCTTAAACTTTTAGAGTGAAAAGTCTCTCTTTTAGAGTGAAAGTAGGGACTAATCTAAATTTGGATTGAAAGATTTCAATCCAAAAAGAGTCATTTCTCACTCTTTTGGGATGAATATTCAGTCTTAACTTTAGATCCGTCCCTAATTTTACTCTTTCGGATTTTAAAGCTTACTGAATCTTCAAGACGGTGCAAAAAGAGAATGAGGGTTTTACCTTGTCAATAACATCGACGCTACAAAGAAAGTTGGGAATTCCTCTCCTTTCCAAACCTTAGCTATCTGGTTTGACAATACCACTTTGATAATACCACGCCGACGGTACTTTCCTTGGATATGAAGGTCACTGAGACTCACCCTTTCAAAAAGTGTGGCATGCCACACTCAAAATCACATGTGGCAGGCCATATGAAAATGCATAACAAAAAAAGTGTGGTCATGATCATGAGTGGTGACACATGTGGTACTGGAACCAATCTGACACACAACATCACGCTTTTACCTGCATTATTGTCACACATGAAAATTTGGGTCGAAGTGGGAAAAGGTGTTTCAAGTTGACACATGTGGCACAACAGGGCAAAGTGTGACAAACAATGCTAGTGAAAGGAATCAAATTTTGAGTTTTCATGACTCAGCACCACACCTGTCCACACATTTTCCACTTTACCGCAGTTTGTCACATGTTACCTGTGTCAAAACGTATTTTTTGGTTTCCAAACATTACCTCAGGTCCAACCTGTGGTAATGCAGGTCAATGCATGACACTGAAAATGTGCGTCAGTTGTTTATTAAAGACACGCATTGCCATGCAAAAATTTACAGAAACTTTACAACTCTTCACACCCTACCACAGTTGTCCACAGTTTGACACAGTATTTGAACTTTTGCCACCAGAACACAGCTAATGTTGTGTAAAGATACGTAAAATAAGCTCATTGGATTGCCTTCCTGAAATAATTTTTATGCTTCCAAAGTCCACATTTTTATGTTGTTTCATGATAGTTGTCAAACCCTCCAACACTTTTATTGAGTATGCTCTTCAATATAACTGTTTTTATCAAAAGGATACAGTAAGCCATGTATTAGGATGCCATTTTGCAATGCAAATATTTGATGTACGGTGATCTAGTGGGAAGCAATTATAACGACTTACTGGCAAAGAAAACTGCTCGAACATGACAGAGTGTTTGCAGGTGGTTTTTAGCAGTCGACAACTTAGGCAATATATTAGCGGAATAAAAATATGAACTCCTTTTTAAGGTTCAGTTGGAGTGCGAGATATTAGGCTGAAAATGATTCTAAGCAGTGACATCATCAGGGAGTGACTCGATAGTTTTCTCTAGGTGAAATAAGAAAAGTTCACATCAGCGATACGTACGATCGAGTTTACTCCACTTTATGGAAACGAAAAAATAAAAAAATAGCCTTTCTAATGACGTTTATATTTTCTAGTAAAGTGGCACGCAATTAGATCAATATAAGTCAACAAAACGCATTAAAACGAAAAAATAACAATGCTACAATAAGATAGTAATCAATACAACTTCCCAATGAAAAAATGCAAATGAATTAATACAATGGACATAACTATAACTTTTAATGTTCTACTTTTGTCTTAGTCATCTCCACCTCTAAAAGGGAACCAAATCGGCTTAGAAGTGACTTATCTAGGGGTAGTATAGGGGGTTCCCACTACTATAGCTGAAATCTCATTGTTTGTAGACTTTTCCTCCAAATTTGCGCTCAAGGTCCCCAATTCGTCCAAAGTGAAGACTCTAAACTTTCCCCCTTCCGTTTTCAAACTTCTTCATCCGTGCTTGCTTAGGCAAATCACTACATGTGATAAGGTCTGCTACCGTCATTTGAGAATCATTTTAGACAGACTCGTTACTTTGATGTCACAACAGCGTTGAGATCACAGTATGGAGTCACTTGTTTGAAGCTTACGCTTGCACACTACTACTTCAAGAGTAGCAAATGAAAGTAGGGTGAATAAGTCGCTTCCTAGTGTCAGATTTCCTGCTATTTGCTTCACGAGTGTTAACTTGCTTCAGAAAGTAAAACGTGAGATGTCAGTAGTATCAAGTTTAAGGCAGTGGCGCAGGCATGGGTTGGCATGGGAGAGAGGGCCCTGCAATCTGTGCATAGAAGTTATTACGGAGGAGCATACATCGTACTGCAACAGTGCTAAGCAGGCGGATTCAGGGAAAGACATGTTTTATGGAAGTTGAAAGCTTGTACTAGTTACCAGGTAGAAGAGTAGCTTTCTAATTACCTACGCAAATTCTTAGGGAATTGAAAGTTTCTCGGTGCAGAGTCTGCATACAACTTTTACCATGGGAATTATTGTCAATGCAAATTTTTTGCGCACCTCGGGCGCTTTTGTCAGTGTTTACAATATAAATTTGAAGTTACCCTAGAGCTTATAATATTGAGAATTTCTAAGCATGTTATTAGTTCAAAGATAGCAGTGCACCACTTTGCATCTAAAACGCCCAGGCCCGTAGCCAGACAAGGTACTGGAGGGGGGGCAAAGTTTTTCCGGGGAGCGAAAATGTTTTCAGGGGGCCAAATGTGTACAAATGTATTAAGTCAATGGTAAGATTCAAACTCTCTAAGGGGGCAAAAAATTGCGTCCCTGGCCCCCCTTGACTACGGGCCTAAAAACGCCTTAAGTAAACAAAACTTTATCATGGAGAGAAGTTGTCACTCCTCTACTTAGATATCATACCCTTCTTTTTAAACTCAATCAAAAAAAAAAGATTTCACTAAATTATGAGAATCTTACGTCATATGACCAGTTCGAAAAGTTGCCAAAGAGAGCAATAATTTGCACCAGAGCTACCTTCCTGAGGACAGTGCCTGCACGAGGTGTCTAAATGATCTACCACCGGAGTAAACTATCGCAGGAACGCATGGACACAAACTACAAAGACTTTTGTTGTTTATCTATCTATTGTTTTATCTTGTTCATCTGGGACTATGACATTTTTTGTGGTGCCCCCACCAACCGCTGGATGGGACAGATTCTAAGATTTTTGAAGATAAACTTTAGATTAAACATAATTTTCGAGACATGGGAACGAACACGAAAATCACAGACAAGGTATTTACTTTATTTCAAGGTATATGGGGCTGGGGAAGCCACTACACCATAGCCATGTATCATGAGTGAGTTTTTCGAGTCAATGACATATGAATACGCTTTGGTAGTGTGTTAAGACAGTCAGATTTAAAGAATGCATTAACTAACCAACATTCTAGTTTTTCTGTTCAAACAAAGACGTCGGGAAAGACGTTTTGCCTCTGCAAAACTTTCACCGCCTTGTGTCTAACTTTGTTTTGGTGTAAGCGGTGGAAAATGTTATTCTCAATTTCTCGAAAAAGGAGACGTGTAACTAAGAACTATTTAAAAAAAACTCTATAGTTCAAATTTTGGACTGCTACCAAACGTTCTGGTGTTGTAAAAGTGAACATTGTTTAAAATATAACGGTGTTGATACCATCATAATTATTAATGGTGAGCTATCTCAAGTTTACTTTTCCATCCAGAGTAAAGTTACCTTTACAATTGTATTAACAAGATGGCCATTTTCTGTCTCGGTCTCGATAGTGTTAATAAAACATGATGTAGAATTTACACTTTATTTGAACTGAAGTACAATGGCTTTTTTGTTGCATCCATTATTAACAATACATATTCCGTGTATTCAATGACGTATGTGCAGAGAGCGGTAAACACTCCGGGAAAGTATAAAAATGACAAAAATACGCCCCGTTTCTTTACATACAACTCCCTAAGTGGAAACCTGCATGGCACTGACTTTTTCGTTTTCAATTTTCCCTTCAAAGTGGTGCCCGTTGCTTTTGAAAATTCTTGCACGTATGTATGTACGAGTGAGTGTACTTCCTAAAGGAACTAGTTACTGAGAACCATGCAAAGACACTTCTTTTCTCTTACAAGCAGTTCAGAATCCTTAAGAAAAAATTCTGTAAAATTCCTTTACGCTCCTGAATTATTTTATAAAGGGTTTCTATGGTAATCTGATTACAGACTTTCTTAAGATTTTCTGTCTGAATTCTTAAAGCATTGCGATATGCCTTTGACAAGAACATCTATAGAGTCTCTTCAACATATCTGTAACATACCTAAGGAATCTCTACAACACATAGGCATAGGCAGCTGCCCTCGACTGGCCGGGGGGGGGGGATGAACGTTGTTTCGGACGCTTCCCATTGGAATATTTTTGAATATTTAAGGGTAGTAAGTGGCAATTCGCAATTTGGTGCTATATCTAAGCAAATTGTACCTAAAGTCTGAATTTCAAAATTATATGTTTTAAAGCTTGAAAAGGAATCCAAATGGTCCAACTCCCGTCTTCACAGGACATTCTTGAGCTGTGATATACAATATTGAAGCTTATTCACTCAATTAAAAATGGTATATTAATTTGTGATGTCATTTCTGTACTACTCAACTTACAGTCTTTGTTTTTCTTTGTTTTTCCAAAGGCCACTGCACCTTGTACCAAAATGTGATCATTTTTTTACTGTTGTTGGGTGACTTGACTATACAAGCGCCCTCTGCATAACATGCAATGCAAAACACAGGAAGCTTGTCAATGCCATACAAACATTTTAATTTCAAAAGGAAACAAAAGCAGGTAATATGCGTTGTACCATTAGGACATCACAGATTATTGTGTAATGGACTATTTCAAGTGAATAAAGTTCAAGTTTTTATATGTCATGCAACGGAGTATGCTATGAAGATGACTTGTTGGATGAATAATATAAGAGTCATTTTTCCAACCTCTGAAAAAATATTCTAGTAATTCTAGACTTCAGGTACACTTTAAAAAATTACTGCAAATTTTTGACATTTTTTCACACAGGGAACAAGTAAGGAGTTTCGTTCTTGGGGGAAGCGTACTTCCACTACACCACATTTTTGACTGGGGACCTTATCCCCCAGCAAAGCCCCAGCCCCCGATTGGTACGCCCTTGCTGCAACACATTTGTAACATATCTTAAAAATTTCTTCAACATATTTGCAAAAAATCTCAAGAAACTCAGTCTATGGAATGTCAATTTACTGTGATATAAAATTTGAGAATTTTCAAGATATTAAACAATTACCCTAAAACACCCCCACGGGAAAAATCGGCAATTGTCGCAGGTTGGAACTGTTTGGGTGAGTATCATCTTGCTCGGACTACTGTGTGTCGGAATTGTTCGGGAGGGGGTAGTCGTCAGTGGGAAAGTTATCCTGGGAAATGGTCTTAGGGTTTGTTACGGATCCTATTTAAATACTATAATGGGAAACGTTTTTTCTTCAAGAGGCACTCTGTCAGGGAGACAGAGAGGAAAAAGGACAGAAAGAAAGCAATATTTTTTTTTGTATTTTTGGTCTGGTCACTGAGGAAAGGGAGTGTATGGTGCATGTCACCTACTTTGGCATGCGACCCATCTGGATATACGTTTTGAGACCACACCATTTTAGAATTCTACAAAATCTGTTTACCTGCTGCGTTTTACATCCCCCAGAGTAAGTTACCCGTTCCCCCATTTGATGACGTCTCCAATCTCCCACTCCTCTCTCCATTTCCCCACCCACACCGGTTCTCCCAGTGAAAATAATTCGACGAGTTCTGCCACTGCACTGAATGGATTGTCAACATAGCAAAGCATTCAACCGAGAGAGAAAAGAGAAATGCGTCACGTTTATTTTATGTAAAACACGTGTAATTCGAGTTTTCACTCTTGGTTTACACACGATCGATATGTTATTGATTTCTTTCACGTGGAGACCGTGCGTATTCTGTACGACTTAAGCATGGTTTTATCCTCCAAATTGAGCGTAATTTTGAGTAGGTAAATACACATGATTCAAAAAAGGTTCTGATATGTGAGCGCTTTGCCAGAAGAATTGGTCAAAAATTGTGAAAACAGCCATACACCTGGACATGAAAAGCAAAACGATATATTTTGGAAGTGTCTTGGTTCTTTGGACAGTGCAAATGTTCTTGATAACAAACTATCTTCTACATAACACCAAGAAAAGTAAAAGGCGACTTTCGAATCCATCTGTCTCAACTGAGTGGCACAGTGTGAAAACTAGTAAGTGAAAGCTTAATAGAAGCATAGGTATTTAACCTAAGGTAGCTGGTTTAAGCTTATATATTAGAGGGACGTAATTACTCCATGTTCAAACTGCATGTATTTGCCTCGCACATGTATGTGTGTTAGGCTACTGACCACAGGCAAGAACATAGAGCTACTTGCGGTTCGTATGCACTACGGCGTTGTACGGACAAGCTGCCTGTATACTACGCTACAAGTCTTATCAACAATGAGCAAGTTACGTCATCAGGTGAATTTTATCAATTCACCTTCGGTTGAAACTCCGACAAAACTGTTTACATGGTGGAAAATTGGAGTAACTATACTGTAATTTATACCTCTCAACAGTTACTTACGATGATGTTACCCACAAAAGTAGTTTTGTGCCTGATGTGTGAGATTTTTATTTTGTAATGTCACACTGAGGCTGCAAATTAGGTTGTATCTTCAGTAACGGTTCCGGTATTATGAAGTGTGAAGTAGATTTTCTGAGAAAATGGGTAATAACGCAATGTCTTTTCAACTTTCGTACAAAGAGTAACATGGTAGTTGAGTATGATTTGCCTAGAGTAGTGAAACGGCATACGCCTGCTTGTAGCATTGAGAAGCCTCTTTGTCCACTGCATGACAGAATGAGGTAACTCTAAATTAGCCATAATAGTGAATATTATCATAATCTGAATTAAAACTACTACTTGATTCGCTTTTTGGAGACGGGCAGGGAAGGGGGAGACTAGCGGTATTAAGTTAAGTGTTTCACTGTTACTCTTACTATTACTTATTTAGTTACTGTTACCGTTACCGTTAACAGACTAGTATGATTACTGTCACCGTTACCAATACGGTTACACTCACCGTCGTCATTAGTGTAAGTCTACTTGTCTTACTATGTCTATTACCATTACAATTATTACCGCGTATGTAGCCAACTGTGCTGGTGTGTGTGTGTGTATGGGGGTAGACAGTTTCAAATAATTGTCCTATTTTTAATGTTTATACGAAATAAGTATACTTACACATTATACTGAAATATACTAATATACATATAATACATATAATATAATATTGTTCCCTATTTCACCACTGAAAAGTTCTCTGCAGACTCTCTTCCGTCTTATCCCCTTCCATTGGCTTCGACACTAGCTAGGTTTTGACTTATCCCCTTCCACTGGCTTCGACACTAGCTAGGTTTTGACTAACAAGTACACTATTATTATTAGTAATACTATAATCATCATTTTTGTCATGTAGGCCTTTGAATATGTATCCACATTTTCCTATTTTCAAAACTATTTTTGAGCAGTTAGGAAACATGGAGGGGAAATGGTGAGTCCTACTTTTGTACCCATTCTGAACTCTTTCTGGGTAGCAAATTTGAGTTATTTACATTTTCTGAAGCCAAAGGAGACATTCAAGGAGAAAAACGGTATTTCATTCACAGGAAATATTATTTCTTTCCTTAGGAGTATGCAAAATATTATTTCATTTAAACGAAATATTGTTTGTTTAAATAATGGATCGATATAACATATCAAATAAACGAGAAATAAATTTTCTTTTAAACGAAATATATTTTTGATCAATTTTAAATGTGTCAAACCTATGACATGTTGGAAATTGAGTAGCATACTTAGAGAGGAGGATACATCTTTGCCGATGGTCCCCTTTTGACTGCTTGTCCTCATTTATTCGGTCTCTAACGGTATTTATGTTTACTTTCCAGATAAATCTAAAGATAGCATTACTTCACTTTTAAAAAAGCCTGCTGCCCTTAAGTCACCACCATGGGGTGTCTGGAAGCAGCAGTATGCCCGGATGAGTCGCCTGAGAGAACTGTGTTCAAATCTTTCGGAAAAAGATAAATTGACCCAAAGAAATTTAAGAGCCGTAAAGAGGCACTTCTTTGACAATTATATTTACAACTTTCGATTTTGTTTCGTACCAAAGGTTGCTAGTAAAACTTTGCTAAGGCAATTCTTTTATCGGGAGGAGTCCATTCATCCTTCACCTTTAGGACATGAGGAATATTTGAAAACATTTGTGTTCGTCCGTGAACCTTTCCTACGACTCCTCTCTGCATACCTGTCTAAATTTACAAACGGCAGAGAACTTCAGTTGATTTGGGAAAAAATGTTTGGCCTCGATATTGTGGAGCGATACCGTGAAAATGGGGCTCATTATGTGGATGAATGGAAACGAGCTAAAAATACCAAGTGCCCAACAAACTTGTTTCCGTTTTTGAATGTGACTTTCAGAGAATTTGTCAACTACATATTAGAGTCCGGTTTAAACACGCCCCTTAATAGTTTCAATGACCATTGGTTACCCCAAACAGAAATTTCCATCCCGTGTGCCCTTCGGTATCAATTCATCGGCAAGTTTGAAAAGCTGGAAGACGATGTCCTTTTCGTGCTCGAATGGCTCGGTCTACAAAACAGGCGACCTTTGCCAGTGTTCCATGAAAGCCTTACTGAAAAAGTGTTTCATACAGAGTATTCACAGTTGTCTACCAAACAAATTTTGCAACTCAAGGAGTTTTACCGGATGGACTATATTTTGCTTAATTACAATGATACATGGCCGAACAAAGCTCTCCGTTTGGTTACAAAAGATGTCTAGAGGTCAGTTAGTTCGGAGAATTGGGGTCGCTCGAAGGTAAACTTTGACGTCACACTTTATGCATACAGGAGGAATTTACCCAAACAGTATTTTAATATTGACACTGTCTTCTTAAGATGGATTATTTGCCCGCATGTGTTTGGTGTGTAGTTATCATAGTATTACTGGGACGGAAGTGGGGGTGGCAAAACAGAGAGAGGCCGAGCCGTTTGTTTTTGCACGAGAAGAAAAGCTGTGATGCCCGAGAAAATTGCGTTTTGTTGCGAGTGCATCATGAAAAACAATCAGCATATTTCGCAAACACGATGGCATGTGAAAAACTCATAATAGGCCTATATTACCGTGTAAGGTATCTTCTCTTTGTCCAGACTTCATTTCAATGACAGTTTTGCGAAATTACGGTTGCCTTCTTGAAAAAGAATTGCACACCGTGCTGCAAATTACAGCTGGTAGCAATAATGCTATAAATTATATAGAGTTTTTAAGCACTGTAGCTATGCGACATTCCACATTAAAATTTCTGCGCGGATCAATCATTTATTTAAAAAATGGCGAAAACGTTGATAATTTATGTCTTGAGAAAGGTAAAAGATTAAATTATTCCAATAAATTATGTATATATATATACATAATTTATTGCGTATATATGTGGGAATCCCAATTTTTAGCCGTTAAGGAATACAACTCTGTTGGTCACTTAAATTCTCTTAAAGGCTTGTTTTAATTGATTTAAAAAACATCAGTTATCTTTAAAAATGGCAAAACGTTTGAAAGTTACTATATTGAAAAAGGTAAAAGATTGTAAAAATGATTCCATTGAATTTTATATATACCGAAATCCCTATTAACTGTTTCTTGAACAGAGTCGTCTTGCCCATTGGAGTCTGGGGGACCCAGGCCCACCCCCATTTTCAAGGTTGTCATATGATTTTGTCTGAAAGTGAAAATACGTTTGAAAACCCTCCACATGCCAAGTTAATATGACAGGTTAACTGTTTTCGAAAAAAAAAATACCTGGAGTTATGTTAACTCCACTAGCATGGTTAGTTCAATTTTCTGAAATGACTTCCAGCCTTCTCCTCTCCGCATATTCGTTATAACCATACATATCGGATAGACAGACCTAATAATAGAATTTGTTGTGGATAGTTGCCTTCAAAACGTTCATATTATGGTTGCACCAAGTTTTATCTAGGGACCTTCAAATGCTGAAAATTTCACAAAGAAGAACGCCCCTCTCTTTACACCCCTCTCCAAAGACGACGCTAACAGGACAGTCTTCCAGCCACGGACACCCTCCCACGCTTTCATGCTCACTCGTTGCTGGTTACCTGTCATTCTCTCCAGTAAATGACGTTTCATATTTTTACCACAGATCACGAAAACACACTGAATTAATTTTTCGGATATTGCTCTAGATCGTCTGTTTTTGCCATAAATTCGAACGCTCGCACCAAGTCCCTGAACCCCCAACCCCATATCGCACTTAAGTTACTTTGCCCTGGGTCATGCTACGTTTCACCTTCCCCCTCCAGTTTGTTTTTCGCACGAAGCCTCTTATACCTTCACCCAGTCACCACTTCTCACGGGCCCCAAAGTTTATTTTTGCACGAAGCCCATGTAAGTGAAACAACTCTATAGGCCACTTGAAATCTTTTAAAGGGGTGTTGTCGTTGGCGGCTCAAACCACAGACCATCACGATAGTTTAAATAGTAATTAAGTGCAAATTCTAATTTGTTTACAAATACAGAGAAATAAGAGAGAGGACAAAATTCGCCAAGAACGACGTTGGAACGTCGTTGTGTGGGACGGTGCCTATTATTCGAGTAACACCCACAAGGATCCATAACAATGGTCTCTCCCTTTTCTAAAGTGGATGCACCAAAACTGGCAAAACTGAAAGCTTTGGGCATTGTCCTGAATCCCAGCTCCTCCCAATAGGACTGAACGATATGTCATTTCGAACCTATATGGTAAAGTAATCGAGAAGTCTTGCTCTCGAATTCCAGTAAGATCAAAGTCAGAGTTAAAATTGTTTTGACTAAACACCTATGGCTAATTTCTTTGCTAGACAGACAAATTAACCTAAAAAGATTCAAGTCACAAAATTATCAATTGAAAACTTATGTAGAAAAGTTAATGTGATTTATTTTGGGGCGATAGGAATCTGCTTCACGGAATTCTTACAAATAAGGACGGGTAGGGGCTTAATCCTTTGCAGGGGGAGGAGAAGTGAGCAAGCCCCCTGGGTACCAGGGCTAAAGGACACCCAGACGATAGCATTTTAATTGCATGGTTAGAAGGCTGCACTATGCGCCCCCTTGGTTAGGGGCATTTCACTGCCCTTTCGCTCCGACATCTTGAATCCAAATTATGCCGCCTAGGATAACAACATTCACTAACGACACACAGAGAGTCCAGACCGTGCAGGTTCGTTTAGACCTGCCAAGATGGTTGCCGTTAAATATCTTCGGTGTAAAGTTTTAACTTACTCAAGTGTTTTGACATATACTTTATGCGACATTTAGAGACAAGAAACATGGAAACCTACCAAAAAATGCAATGCTTGAAGAAAAATTAGTGTAGGAAGAAATTGCACCATATTTTCTTTTCATCGTTTTATATTTTGTCTGAAATGTAGATTTATAACAAAAATACACAGTCAGCATTAAACCATCGGTCATTTGGGTAGTCTAAATAACATTAAACTATGGCAGCACTTTTGATCACGTGATCGTCTATCAATATTTACAAGAAATGATCGTGGTCTTGCTGAAGGATCCGTGTTTAATATTCTGAATAACATCCATACTGTCATGGTACCATACATTAACCCAATGTAATGAGATAATGAGACAAGTGTTATACTACCAAGGATGCCGTTAGTGTGAGGAGCTCTAATTTCTACCGGGCTAAAATTCTAATAGATTTTTTATGGTTTGTAAGAAACTTTTATGGCTGTAAGATCCACTAGAACAGATGTTTTGACTCAAAAGTGAATTGCATACCTGTCTTACTTTCGTGAATTACGTGAACTTTGCAACTTTAATTTAGCAAAGATTTAATCTTAAATATGGTAACGAATGTTTATATAGAGCTTAATAGAATAAAAATAAATTCATTCAAACTTTATTTATCTGTCGTGAAGGTCAGCGAATGTCTATCACGTACCCTGGCTTGTTCTTACCGAGAGTAAGGTAAAACTAAGACTATATTCGATATACGATTGTTGTAGCGATATTATCAAACCTGAATATAACCGATATACGATACTTTGGTTCTCAATATCGATACCGATATTATAGAAATGAGCCAATAAAACACAAATCACTGCTATAGTTGACAGCGATATCGAATACGGATAATCAGTCCACCACTGGTGTTGTCAATCTGTTATATATTCGGAATGACTTTTCCTCACTTGTTTTTAATCTCGTTGAAAAAGTAATTAAAACACGGATGCTTGTGTCATTAATAGAGAAACGAGACCTCGGAACGACCTTCACTGCCCTCATATCCCAAAAATATTGGTTTGAGAAGTAGATGAGGTCTAATGTGTAGATGAGGTCTAATGTGTATTTTAAATATTAAATACTGTTTTTCTTTTCTAAATGAGATGTTGTAAATTGTTACCTTAGCTGAATTTTTAATCAAAAGGTTTGACAATCGTAGGTGTAAGGGACCGGCCAAGCTTTGGAGATAGTAATCGTTGTCTTGGGAAAAGATTTCAACATCCTCTCATTTTCAAAACGTTGGCAATATCAATAGCTCCGAGATGAAAGGATGCATCATTTGGCTGAAAGTATTGTCCACTTATTACAGAAAATTTTTACGAGTTGATGGATATCTAAACACAGAAGGATGGTATGTTTAAAATTAACACCCAGTAAATGCATAGCCATTTGACACACCCAGTCTGAATTATGAAAAATAAGAAGGATTCGGTCAAGTATCCAAAACTTTTTGGGCAAAAATGCAAGAAATTTCGTGCAAGCGTCCTGGATGTAATATCTTCCACAATTTTTTTCCTTTGAGTTGCCTTATATCAGAAGGATGAAGTGGCTGACGAAATACTGCCACTGCTGACGAAATTATGAAATGTCCCCTGCCTGACCCCAGCCTTTTCGTACAACGGTGAATATAAAGAATTACATTTTCGTTTTCTTCTTCATTCAATTGAATTTGTAGATTGAAGACTCAGCTATAAAACTCTATTTATATCATAATTTTATCGCCATGAGCTTGCTTTCCTCAGATTTTTCATACTGGACATCGATTTTCGCATAGGAGAGGCCGGGGTACAGGGGTTAGTGAGAATTTCCTCAGGTATTCAATCTATTTGGTACAAGAGTTACATAACAATTGGTTGCCAACGTACCATATTAAAAGTAATGTAATTAACTATAACGTTCCATACGTTTCATAAGGTTTTGCAACAGGAATTTGGAGCAGGAATTTCTATTGGAATTGCAAAACCCTAGTTGTCAAGTTCCACTATATAAAACCATACATCCGGCAAAACTCTAAAACCAGAAAATTTAGATTGTGATTCATGGAATGTTGTTTACCTTCTCTGCACCGAGTGTCCCCACGTTAGTTCCATATGAGTAACAAGCACTAAATCCAGACTCGGTTTCAGTTTCACAGTCATTAACAAAACATAATCAACGTGATATTGATGCTATTGAAAATGTTCAGAGGAGGGCAACTAAGTTGATTCCATCCTTGAAGGGTTTAACTTATACAGAAAGGTTAAAGAAACTTAAGCTGCCAACTCTCAAGTACCGTAGATTAAGAGGAGATATGATTGAGGTTTTTAAAATTGTTTCAGGTGTGTATGACAGAGGTGTTACTGAAGGTTTTCTCAAGTTTAGTTCAATTACTCATACCCGTGGTCATAGTCGGAAGTTACTCAAAGAGTTTTGTAGGCTCAACATTAGAAAATTTAGTTTTGTCTGTAGAGTTGTCGATATTTGGAATAGCCTTCCTGAGAGTGTAGTTTCTGCAACTACTGTTTTGCAGTTTGAGAAGGCTTTGGATAGGTTTTGGGCTGGCCATGAGATGTTATATAACTACAAGGCAGACTTTTTGTAAGTTTAGTATGGCAGTCACCCACAGCTCTTTGATCGTTACTACAGTTCCAGATCATGAAGATTAAGA
The DNA here is from genome assembly GCA_029531755.1 of Holothuria leucospilota. NCBI lineage: Eukaryota > Metazoa > Echinodermata > Holothuroidea > Aspidochirotida > Holothuriidae > Holothuria > Holothuria leucospilota. Next base: position 31,737,206 of record CM055964.1, read on the forward strand.
AGATGTGGACATAGAGGTCATTAGACCTGCGTCCACTGAGGTTCCTAAGGGATCCTAAGGGATAAGTAATATGCCTAAATTATTGGATAGAGTCGAAGTGCTGGCCATTAAACCTGCATACTGCCATATATAACATGAAAAGATCACAAAGAGAACTTTAGAGGTCACCCTACATACAGGCTTATAAACCCCCCAAAAGTAAAATTGGCAGCACTTTCAAACAGATACTGGACAGATTCAACTCAGAAGTACTAATTGTTACCAAGGACAATAAATGGGAAAACTCCAAGGCTTTTATAGACTGGTTTATGAACCTGCCAGCCAGAGATAACTCTACGTTTGTATTATGTTGTTTATTTCGTATACCTCTCGATCAACAGAGAATTGATGCTAAAAGCCCTGGGGTTCTCCCAAAGGTTTATTAGCTTAATACCAATAGAGAAAGATATAATCCTCCATGCCGAGAACACCCTGTTATTCCTTAATGACATAGCATGGCAAAAAGCGGATTCCCAAGATCTATTTAATGTAACAATGGGGTTGTATGAGGGAGCTGAAACATGGAAGTTAGTCGGCTAATACATTCTCGACGAGATCAGCAACCTCATATCCAAAGAAAACGTAGGGTTGTATCGATATGACCAATTAATGATAATCAGTAGGCCCCCATCCACAACTGAAACAACCAAGAAAAAGCTCTATAACAAATTCAAGTAACTTAATTAGCCTTCAGGATGCAGCCACCTCCGACTGAACTGTCTCCTACTTCCTCAATTTCACATTTGACCTGCCTAAGAAGGAATGCAGACCCTACTCCAAACCAGGAGAAACTGACCCACCTGTACGTTCACGTGGAATCAAACCACCCACCCAACATTACTCAGAGAATCCCAAAGTCTATAGAAACCCGACTGAATAGTGTCTCCAACAACGAAGGGGTGTTCGACAATGCTAAACATAAACTCCAAAAAGCCTTGCATGAAACTGGTCACAAAGCCAATCTAACCTTTAAACGCAAGAACATCAACAAGCAAAAACAAGAGGACTTTAAACTGCATCCGGTTGTGGAGTTTGTTTAAACGTGGGGATAATGAGGTTACCCTTTGTCACAACTGCCTCCGGGACACCCTTGGGCAAGGTGCACCTGTATTAGTCCAGTGCTTTTGTCGTGATGTTGCCTTCGGGCTTTGATGCCCTCCGGGGTGTTGTTGCCTTCGGGCGCGGTGTTGCCTTCGTGCACGGTGTTGCCTTCGGGACGGTGTTGTGTTCGCCTTTGGGCGTAAGGTTCACCTTCGGGTGTGGGGTTAGCTTTCGGGCGTGGTGTTCGCCTCCGGGCGTGAGGTTCGCCTTCGGGCCTGTGAAGTGGTTTGTGTGATGTGTCTGGGGTGTCGTGTCGTGTCGTGTCGTGCTGTGTTGGAGGGGATGTTTTTCCGTTGTGTTGTGTGTTGGTCGTGCCGTTTTGTGTGCGGTGGGGGGGGGGGTGCTTTTTAGTGTTGCGGGTGCCTGCTGCTTTTGAGATTGGGTGTGGGTGGCGCTGGGTTGGGGTGGACCGCTTGTGAGCGTACATGCATAGATCTCGTAACTTAGGGGTTAGGAAGACCCTTTTGTTTCCAGTTGAATGATGTACATAGTTGCGGTTTTGTGTTTGTGATCCGGTTGGACTTTGTTCGGATTTCTGTTCTCGTTCGTGTCCGCTTCTGAGCACGTAAAAAGAAAACCAAATAATGATCAAGAAACACAACACAATGGAAACGTAGAATAGCGTGGTTCAACAGGCACGTCCAGCAGTCACGTCAAAACGAACATTGGCAGAGAGTTTCTTGCTCTTGTGGACCACCACTTTCCCAAAGGTCACGAGCTACACAACATTAGAAACAAAAACACTCTAAAGATAAGTTAAAACTGTACGGACAACATGGAAATCATGATAGAGGAGTTCAACAGCAAATTTATCAACTCTCTACCAACTATAACACAAAACACCTGCAACAACAGATCACTCCCATCCTCCCGGTCATTGCACATCCAAAAGTGTGATATAGGATACAAAAATATCCACCCCAATAACGAAAAAGCGTACATAGGTCTGGTCAGGGAGTTGTTAGGAAGGAGATACAACGACCAAATCTGTCGGACAATATGTCCTTTGAAATGATTCAATTCTTAGTTTCAGGCACTGCCATTTGATTAACAGGTCTCTTTGTTCCTATTGTTAAGTCTCTGTTGACTAAACCCTTTTAATGATGATCTCCTTTCTCTTCCAAGTAACCCCGAGACAAAGGCTATTGTCTATTCAAGCTTTGAAGTAAGGTTTGTTTCCGCCAAAGAACAAAATTTAATCAGGATTTTCAGTAAACCGACTGGCGAAACACTTTTAAATAATGTACTTCAATTGAGCCCCCACGATTTTAATAAGTCATCTGCTGGAAATATTCTTTAAGCCTATACATTTGTCTTAGTTTTTAGCAAATTTTCCGATTATTAGGAAACATATTCGAGAAGTAAGGTGTAAAGAAATTTTTAGCTGACTTTAAATGAAATGATATTTAGTGTGACGAATAACGACGAAAGGTTAAAATTTCACATTTTTGCATGACGGCTGGCAACGAAAAGTTAACGAGTTCAACGTAAGAGGTGTGTCTTCTCGTTGTCATTTGACAATGCATCACTGATCCTAGTTGATCTAGGTATTGAGGCAAGAATTTTCAGAAGAAAGGCAAAATAACTGTCGGAAACGCACATTGCTTCAAAGAGTCTATAGAACGTTGGATCTCCTTCCTAACACCTCCCTGGTCTGGTAGCCACCACCTTTAAAGAAAGATACACAGGACATACAGACATACATCAACTTTCAAGGACAAACAAAAGAAACACCACACCGAACTAAGCAAATAAATGTGGCAACTGAAATTAAAGAAGAAATCCCTCTCAAAAGCACCTGGCGAATACTGCCTCATATGTGCAGCCATACACACCGAGAACAAAACGCTGTAATCTCTACCTCTTGGAAAATTAGACTACCAATTGTGGAAAATTCGACTAGTGCAACCGCAGATCCCGGATTTCACGAGAGAAGGGGGATAACTTCATAAGGGCAAATTTTTCAACTACCAGCGTCAATTATAGAACCTGGAGGGGGGACCGGCGAGTCTAGGGAAAAGCTTGAAATTTAAAAACTTACTAACTTTGAAATGTCTTCTTGGAAGAATTTTGTGTTTAATTTCGTAAGTGTGTCTGAAAGCACACTGAGAATAATGTAACTTAGCCTAACCTTTAGTGGCATTTATAACTGCATTCTATACCCATATGACCTATGACCTTAAGCCACTACGCATGCGCAACAAGAACTCTTGGCTTTTTATGCATTCTTAACAGTAAATATTTAGCACCTGTACCCCAGAATCAAGTCACTTCAACTCTGACAGAAATAAAATCCAATAAAACATGAGCTCAAACAGGTCGTTTATGCCAATCATAGTAGACAACATCATGTAAACAATTAAATATTGAGGATAAGAATGTTGATTAAACCTTATACAGAACGCCGGAAATAGATCTGATAACAAAAGCAAGGTTATGAAATCAACAGGGTCAACACTAAAATGAAACAATAATGAGGGCCTCGCAACCCCTTTATTACAGTTATATATTTTCAAGGTTCCAGGATGAATTATTTACACGCTGCTTTCTCTTTTTATTCATACATTAATGTTTCATTTAACATTCTGTCACATGATATACTTAATTAAGAACAGATTCATTTAATTAAAACCACACTACACTGATAGCAAGGTCAATAAGGTGTCCTTTTGTAATACCTGAAGCGGTAACTTTATTCTTAATTAAAATAAATGACAATCGCTAAGCGTTTCAAACCTTTAAAAGAGACGAGATTTTACAAGTCATTCATTCTGCCAAAATATATTCATGATGAAACTCAACATAATCTTTCTCGTATGCGTTGCTGGTATGTTAACCGTTGGTCACGGTGCCTCAGAAAAACGCCATCCAGACCCAGAGGTAAGTAATGCACTTTTCTTTTTTTCGTTTAGTTTCGATTCCCAATGGTTATGATTTCTCTCACTTCCCTTCTTATAAACACAAACTATTTAAATTTTCACCAAATCATCCAATTCCAATTCCAGCTAGGGAATAACAAAAGACAATCATTCAAGTTCATGAAACATTGTCATAGGCGTAGGAAGCTTTTCGAGTCTGGGGGGCTGAACCTTGTTTCGAATCGCCGGCCTGGGTGAGGGGTCTATGGGGAGGGGGTGCCCCTCCTCTTTGGAAAATTTTTGGGTATTTTAGGGTCCTCAGATGCTATTTGGTGCAACATTTTGGACAAATTTTAAGGAAAATTACTGCAGATTTTTGACATTTCTTACAGAAGAGACAAATAAGGGGTTTTTGGCCTTGGATCTTGGGGGGCGGAAGCGTACTTCAGCCCCCACATTTTTTACTGGGGGCTAAAGCCCCCAGCCCCCCGCTTCCTACGCCTATGAATATTGTTGTCAAATTATAATTGAAAAAAAGTTATATCAGTATTTAACGCAAGAAGGGAAGAACAATCGTATTTGTATCATTTGCTTGCTTCTGCCTTACTCTACTGTGATAAAGGAAAAGTAGAAAGAAATCCCCCAGAAATTTAGTGGCTGTTTAATTTGGCACTAACAAGAAATTTTAGCTGACCCTCGGATAGCACTGTAAGCTGGGCTTTTATTTGTTAAACTTTGAAGACGAATTCATGGAGCAACTTGAAAAAGGGGATGAGTGAGAAACGAGGAATCGTTATCCTATAGTGTACACTTCTTCTAGGCCTTAAAAGCATTTTTGTCTCCCGATATTGACAGTAGGACATTTTTTCCCCCGGACAGAACGACCCTAGGATATTTGTACCCCGTCACCCCGTGAGGGCAATTATTCCTTCTACCCTACTAAATTTTCTCACAGGGAAGTTTGCCTGGCAAGAATAAGTTATCTACCGTAATAGGCCGGACGAGTACTGCATGCTTGATTTGAAATTAAGCTTGGACATATCCAAATTGTTTTGCAGATTAAAGCAATTCGGAAGATACGATACCATGAGTCTAGCAAAATGTATGGACGTCTTTCTTATGAAAATGAGATTGATCGCAATTAAAATCAACAGTTAAAAGTTTATTTTTAATGAACTGTTATTCCTAGGCATTCTTTTCGATTTTCTGTTGAGCGGTGTTAAGCGGGAGCATTAACTGGCTTAATGGGAGAGTAGCCGTAAGACCATCCCAATGGAAAGCACACCCTTTAGTGTGGAATACAGCCCAAGAGTCCCTTTAGACAACAAATGTGAGCAAAATGGATCTTGTTGGTCAGATGAGAAGACAAACTGGTGGTACCTATTGGGGCTTCTGATATTCTACAAAAACATCAGAAAAAAAAACCATCAACGGTCCCAACGAGTTGAACACCTTTTACAAGAGCAGGAGAGATCCTTTGGCTAATTTGTAACTGATCAATTTTAGAATGACTAAGAAAGAAAGGTTATAGGCTCTTTTTCACTTCAACAAAACAAGGGACTGCTCCTGCTTCAGATTGGACTGATACAAGACCCCAGAACCTGTAGGGAACACTCTACTCTACTGGCCAAAAAGGTACTTTTTTGAGGTACTTTTGTGGTTCCTAAGGAGAAAAAGGGGAAGATCTCCACCTTTTTGCATACCTACAATAACATGTTTCTAGCAAACCACCCCAATGCCGAACAAGGAGAACCATTGTAAAATCTTCACCGATAAATGATGTCAAAGTATGTATGCTTGTGACAGCGAAAATGCATCAGGAGGTGAAATCGTGGGGGGTAATAAATTTGTTATTTGAGAAAGATTTTTAGACAACAGGTAAACTGCATTCACTGTTTATTCCAAAATGTCATAACAAACCTCTTAAGAAATGCCCAACACAACGTCTTTTGGAGTCTTTTCAAATTTGGTTATCGACGGACGGGGACTGGGGAAGGGGATAACAAGCTTTCCACTCCCATTGCGTTCGACAGTACAAATGTCAATATATGTTCGGATGCAAACTCGTGGTTTTATCTCACTTTTATTTAGCCTTAGATATCCATGGCTTGTCACAGCCGAAGTATATGAACGATTTTGAAAACACAGATTCAATTAAGTAATTTAAAATTTAAATTTCAAATTAAATTTCTTCTTTAAAACACATTTAACTAAACGCCAATTATCTTAATGTCAAAAACCAATATATGATTCCGTTCTGTTGAATTGAGGTCATGATATGCTTCGGTATACCTTGCACACCGCAAATGTCAGACATTTCTTGTTTGGCTCAGATCTGGCTTTATTTTCATTCTATCCAAATTTTAAAGCAAATTTCCTGCTCTTCTAGGGGATTTGCACCCGGCCCCATTTGATTTGCCCTTGTGTATATATTTGTAGGTATATTTTTATGGTAGCCAAGCATTTGGTAAAAGGTACGAGGGAAGCCCAAAAGATTGCAAACGCACTTATGTGATACTCAAGTGATGAAACCGTTGTCTCATACTCATTAACATCAGCAATATGTTGATAGGTTTGGATATAGTCCACCTTGTGATCAGGCATCTTCCCCGGACAATTGCCGGCCAGGAAATTTCCGAATATGTATTTATTCCCATTAGGCCTACGTAAAACCAAAAATAACTTTGCAAAAGGGATGCAAAACCATTAGTCACTGCCAAAGTACACACAGAACTCCAGGGATTGTAGGTAAATTAGACAAACCGACGCCCATGACCAATATTTTTCCTTTGATGGAGCAGTGGAAAACTAGATCTTCTCAAAAAGGGGGGAATTCCGATTCGCACAAGTATCGAATGGCAGTCAAATAGCAACTCCCTGGTGGAATTCAAACATCTACGCCCATGGTGCGCTTACCATGCTAAAAGCGTAGAAACCCAGAAATGCCAATTAGATCCGACTGTTTGTCATGCGTTGCCTCTTCAACTTTGCTACTCTGTGAGTAGATGAGGGCAAAGAGGACAAATTATGCTACTTTTTTATCTTCTCACATGTGCATCCTGCACTAGAAATTAGGGGTGGCGCCAGAACTTTTTTGACAGCGGGCAAAGCTCCCTGATGAGAAGGCCAGCTATCTCCAGGTCTGGTGGATTGTCGAAGTATGGTGAAAGCAAATTTTTGACTCGGAAATCGCGCTAAAAATTTGAGGCTTTTGTATTGAAGACAATTTACAAATTTGGAACTTTCACTAAAGGTAACTAAAGAATTGGGGTGGCAGATGGGGGTCCTTTTTTGCAAAATCAAGTTGCGACTGGTAATTGTTGAAGATTTCATACTTAAACTTTAAAAAAAAAAGCAGTTGCCCCTAGCCTTTTTTTCAAAAATTTGCTAAATCTTACAAATCTCCTCTCTTTTTGCTCACAAATATCCTTCATCATGTTCCTTAAAAAACAAAGAATATTGAAGGTAGACCAAGGAGTAATTCTGAATTTAAAAATAAGTAACAAATATATTGTCATATGGTTGACAGGAGCCATTTCTGATTTAGGATGAAAAGGTACACTAATTCAAATTGGGGGACTATATTTTCCTTTAAGGCCCCTCGACAAAACTAAAGAGCTTGCTTGAGGGGAGTGGGGAACGTTCAGCCTCCCCAGCCTTGTGCCATCCTTGCTAAATTACCATTTAGTGTCCAGAAAACGGACCGTTTTTGTAAAAAAATGCAAAGTATGTTTGGAATAATGTAAGCAATATCCCTTTTTTCGCCAAAAGTCGAACCTGTATCGATGATGAGCAAAATGCAAAAATAGAGGCTTCCCAGAAGGGGATAACTTGTTATACAGTGCATCCAACCCTATACGAATAAAAGCTTGGATTTGATATTGGGACTGCAATTTGCAACCTTAACACAAAGAGTGATTGGGTTACTAAGTATGGTGGAAGGTTTTTTTTTTTTTTTTTACTATTAACTACATGAGAAAAAATATCGAACAACAGCAGCGGAACGCTTCAACGCGCGAAGCTCGTCGAAAAAACTTATGTTCGTTATGAAGGATTTGCCCTCCTCTACAGCAACAAAAGGTAAACCATCGGGGCGACTGTTCCTTCGAGGGATTAGAGCGTCACAATTAATTGTGCCATTTATGGCTCCCGAAGAAACCGGAAAATTTGCTGATGAGGGCACAATGGCCCACTATTTCCCTTTGGTACCATCCATGGTTGAATGGTTGCATAAAATGGTTATAACGTCATCATTTGATAAAACTGTATTCCAGATCAAATGGTCTCGCTGAACGTAGGCTACATAAATTCTGCGGTCAGGATGTTCTTAATCCCTATGGAACTTCGTAATTGCATATTTCAGTTGCATGCGATAAGGTGGTGAAATGTTAAGAAAAAAGGTAAACTTATAGTACAACATAGGCTAAGGAATTTATTTATAGGCTGTGAAATATGAAGCCACATCCTCTTTCATCAAAGGTTTCGTCAGACAGCACCAGGTGTGTATTAGAATGATGAGGACTTCTTTACACAATATAAGCAAAAGAAGGTTACATTTACCTTTGCTCGGTACACAGAGGGAGCCTGTTCATGGCAACAGTAACGCGGACGAAGCGCGCCAAATAAATTAATGTTTGTAGTCTCCATATGGAAACGTTGTCTCTTTTGCTAATCTGTCCTTTACGACGACCCTTAAGTGCAGAAGTGGGTTGTCATTATCCATAACAATCGTTCAGTTTTCTTATTTCTGTATCCTATTTTCCTTCGGGGCGCCTAGTTTTTTATCTAGCCAAGGATGCTAAAAAAAGTGAACTATGAGTAATGTGCACGTCGGACTAGGCGTTTAAAAAATAAAAAAACTTGCAGTTTGGTACGTGAAAATGGCACCAAAACATCAACTTCAGAATGCAGCAATTGTTCAACACGCCCTCACTCAGTCATTTCGAACCCGATTACAATGGGGCAAATGAAAGCTTGTTGTGAAACTCATAAGCTTTCAAATTATGTAAAAACCATCTTGATTGGTTCCTTACTTTCATCGGACTGTGCACTTTCGTTACTCGCATCCATTCAGAGATCGCCTAAGAAAAGGCTTCGGGGTGGTTTTCTGATGTAAACAAAGATCACGTGACTACTGATCAGGGCGACAGCACTCTCTCGTGGGGAAATTGGTGTTGCTTGTATAGAATTCACGTACACAGTGCATACGTTAGCGGTAGCCTATACAGCGTAATATTAATGTGGACTCAGTAGTTTATAATTTTCCTGCCGAAAATTGCCGTTTTTGAAATTAAACTAAATTACGATGTTTTGTAAAACACTCTTAACGCCCTGCTAAAAAATGGAATCGTCCATTATCGAGAAAGCTAGGTTGTGAATAAACAAACGCTTTGCCAGTGTCATTGATTGAACGTAATCCTGTGCTCTGTGTGTGCGGTTCGGTCTCTTATGAGACAAATGGCCGTAAACGTTTCCATATGAATAATTTATGTTATGTATATATTATGCCAATGGGAAGACTTGTAGAAATATTGAAGAAAAAACATTCATGTTGGCCTGTTGCAAGTAATAAAAGTTGCGGTATCAGTACTTGAGAGTGGGGGGGGGAGGAAAGGGGTGTTCGCTCCTTCACCTTTGAGAGTAAGGGGCGATAGCCCTTCCCCTTTTTTCTACCCTATGTATGGCGTTCCTTCAATGGTTGTTTTTTAACTCGGTGCGCCTATAGTAGCATACGACTTTAAAAGTTTGTTTCCAGCAACATTATTTTACGGTAAAAAATACTATAATTTCAAGTGGGTCTGACACGATCGACTCATTTTGCGTCCCTGCTTAGTACATAACATTTGGATCAATGCAAACAAAACAATCGTTTTCTGGACCAATACCGAATGATACAATTACTAGAATACGACGTTTTTTGAAAGTCCACACTCTGAACAGCCCATCCTAAACTCGGAAATACCAGAGCTACTTGCCTCTTTAATCAAAATGACGTCATTAGCTTACGATTGTCCACATTGCTCTAGAAGATCAATGTTCAATAAGCATGGTACACACTCTTGAAAACACTGTGTGAGGACTAATGGTGAGCTTTCATATTAGGGTAAGCTTGCACCTGAGGAGAACGTCTTCAAGGGTCCAGCTAGAGGTCACCAAAGAGATAAAATTTAGCACTCGCGTTGAAGGAGGAAAAATTTCTGTTTTACTACCTTATGACATTTTTATGGATAACAACTAATGAAAAACATTGCCCTCTTTTTTATATGTTTCACAGAGCTCGTTTAACATGTAGTAGAAAAGTGTCAAAATAAGATGAGAAAAGTTAAAACATCCCGCCCACCACGTCGTATGGTTAACTAACCAGGATTCCGTCACACAAGGAATTACACTTGATATCAAGTTTGATTACAGGCCAGTTGTATATCACTCTAAAAACGTCTGGTGAAATTTCACCAGTCCGTGTTGATATGCCACCTACACAATCCTGGTTATTTATTTCACCATTACAAAAGTCGTCCCCTTGAAACTGGGCTACATGACTTGGCCGATAGCGTCACGACTTGACCGATTTTTGTAACAATAGAAAACCGCAAATAACAAACTGACCTTGGTATTTCTACCAGGTATTCATAGCCCGAACAAAGACTAGGTGTACCTCATTGTAGAAAATTTCAAGAAATAATGCTCGTCTGCAATGATAAGCACGCTCTCCGCTAATTTGGGAACCTGGAGTACCTATTTGATATTTTTTTCTCAAATATCAATAATTTGACAGATTTTTGAATTTTTTTTGGACAGATTGCTGAATTTTATTTCCTTACATAACTTCACTAAATCTGAACCGATTTTCATGGTTCAAGATTCATTTGGTAACTAATTTAGCGACTAAATCAGATTCTAGTCACATCATTCGTGGAAATACAAATCGATCCTAAAAAATCTTTTGAAGATTGATGCCCAGTCTCTTAAGATTAACCACAAAAATACGTCACTACACCGCTAGATCCGGAAACCAAGGCCAAAGTGTAAATGTCCAGAGTTCAAGCTGATGAAATCTGTAATGACCAGGAAATATTGGTCATGTAAACCAATACACCGGTGAATTTAACCAAATTCCTGGTTATTATTCTATTTTTAACCAGTTTTTTCGTTAAGTCGAATAAAAATTCCTTGTTAAATTAACCAGGATTGTGTGGGTGGCATATGGACACGGAATCTGGTGAAAATTTCACCAGATATTTTTTAGAGTTTATATGGTAGATCACACTTAAAGAGGCACTTTGAGTTGGCTCGTAACATCCACTAAATTTTCCCAAACTTGCCAAGTTTTCTTCACGTATACTAATGACAAATGGTCAAACTAAGATCATCCCCACACCCTATGTACAAATAAACTTTTCATGAGTGATTAATTAACAATTCAATTCGGTTTTCAAGAATTCGTGACCAGACACTTTTTCACATTAGTAATAACAGCACATGATGACCATTACAAGCATGGATCCAAAACTTCCAATTTTTTAGTTTTTGTGTAAGTGTTGGATGTGAAACTTGACTAATTATGCTAATCATAAGCATTGTCATGTGGTCGCGCCCTTCAAAATCCTCGCAAAAATATCAATATCAACTCAATGTGCCGCTTTAAGGTCTAGCTGAATTCCTAGGGCATTGGGACTCAACTGTAGGATATTTAATCATCTTTGGCATTTTTCTTCAAACAATTCTTCCATTGTGTGGGTAAATTTGTTACTATTACCATACCTAGTAACACTGCTAGCAACTGCTAGCAAATTTATATAGCTCGTATCAAGTCCACTTTGAGATGGAACTCCCAGTTGAGTATGAAAATTATTCAGACGTCCTCTCTTAAAATGAATTTTCAACATTTCATAATATGTTTTGAATGTTTTGCTTCAACTCATCTATGAAGGCAAAACTTATATCACCATCTTACTTTTTTCATATAAAACAGAATGAACACTCCCGTAGAAGTAATACCAAATCCCTGTACAGGAGACCTCAGTATGATAATGGGATAGACCAGAAATCGGTCAAACAACGTCGTGAAGTTGGAGGTATCCAAAAGAGAAGTATGTAATTGAAAAGTGTCCGGTTATAACACACTTTTGGTGGTTGATTGCTAGATGTATGCATCATTAGCCCCTTTACCTAGTCGTGACAATTAACAACTTATTCAATTGAGACACATTTCTTAAGATATTTATGAGGATTCCATGACGAATTGGCCTCCCTAAAAATGGTCAACTTTTACCAGGGAATTTTCTGCTGCTACCTTCCTAGTTTTACTTGTGGTTGTACAGTTCAGGTAAATCAGTGGAGATACAATAGACCTTATGCATATAACGTCACAGAGCAGAAAGTATACCCTCGTTCGGAGGCAAGCGCGCATCTTTGCAAGTTACACCAACAAAAACAGACATGATCTGATTTGTCAACCAATCGGATACGCGCGTACGAAGTCTACTGCGTGCGTGCCACGTGCTTTGTTGTTTTGTCTCCAAAGTGACGTCACGTGACGTCCATACATAAAATTTATTGATTCAAACACACATCTTCTTCAGAAACGCATTTAAATGGTCGTTAAGTAGCATTTTCAACTGCCGAATAGGCTGATAATAGACCCTTTTCCAAATAGCAATCCCAAAGGATTGTGGGATACAGTTTTGGTGTGTGCTGTTTTTGACCACAGTAAAATGCCATTGACCAAAATGATGCATACAAAAGATTTATCCCACAATCCTTTGTAACTGTTATTTGAAAATGGGTCTATGGGCGTATACCCAGTGACTCAGACAATAGGCCGTTAGAGATTGAAAAACAACCTTCCAGTTCATTCAGTGCAGCGTTTAGGAGACGATTTGATAACTTTAACTGATGCTTCAAAGCAAGGCTAGGGAAACTTAACTTTTCCCTTTAAATTAAATGATGTACCTCCTACGTCGTATTCTTTCCAGCTTGTGTTGTACCGGTAATTATTGTTTCATACTGTTTCCCTTAACATGGTTGTTTGTGATACGAATGTAACTTTGAAGATAAATGTAACCAGAAGTAGAATAGTTTGGCAGCTTTGCAGAAGTTTTATGACTGGAAAAGAAGGAAACAGGAGTAATCTACTTTTCATGAAGGATGTAATAGAGAAAAGGTAAAGCCTTCTAATAAAATGATATCACTGCTGAATTATGACAAAACTGGCCATAATTAATTGGCCAGCTGTTACATACCTGTTAATGCCTTTGAGTGTGCTTTTCAGATGAAGTATTAAGATCGCATGCATGTTGGAGCTCCTTGTAATTGTATGTAGCTGCCTGAGGCAATAAAATTATTGTGATACCCCACTTAGAGAAAAGAATGGTGAGGTGTAAAAACAGCCTTTTTGGAGCAATTATCTTAATCGCAAAATCAAATGTACGATACAAAGGGCATATCGTGTACATTCCCCTACTGCTGTTACAGCAGAAGTTTGATTTTACTCTTTTGAGAAAAATACCCCAGAGCCTTCAATCCTTGCAAGGTCAAACAATAGTTCGCCGTTCCAGTGCCAGAAGATATTACATCTGATCACAGCTCAGTAGAGCCAAAAGGTATGAATGTCCCCGGGCGTGAATCGCAGTTGTTATTAGTGTGTATAGAGCTTATGCATATGACGTCACGCTTGCCCCCAATGGAGGCAAGCGTGTGTCATTGCAACTTACCACTGCAAATGCAGACAGCTGATTCGTGTATCGGTCGGATACGCGCGTAGTATTCTACTGTCGCGCGCGAAGTCTTCGTTGTGAGTGCACTGTGCTTCACTGTTTTGGCGCCAAAATGACGTCGCATGACGTCAATGCATAAGCTCTATACGTAAAATGTAAACTTAAGTTCCCTCCGCCAGACCGCGCGGGTGGAAACGTAGAAAGTTGAGCAGATAATAAAGTTTGAAAAGGTATCACTCTGGGATTCTTATACAAATGTTGTACTGTTTGCTGTAAAGCAGCAAGTGTAATGAACACAGTATGTTTCTCGCAAGGAAAATTTAGCTCCGTGTATGAATGCATTGGTTACTCTGGAGGTAACTATGAAATTTGGCCAAACTCTACCTTACCCAAATGGATCGGATTTGTTATTAGTATTGCAGGTAAGATCTTAGTCCAAGGTTGCTTTCCACCTTATATCAGAAAGGATGGAGAAGATAAAAATTACAATCTTTTCTAAGAGTAATTTCACATTTTCTACACATTTTTTGCCTCTTCACTTGCATTCTGTTTACTTTGAATCAGGTTGCAATGGAGACGAATTTCAGTGTGCTGACGGTACTTGCGTCGATCTTTTCTACAGATGTGATATCTACTTGGATTGCCCAGACGATTCTGATGAAATAGGCTGTGGTAAACATCACTTTATTAGACATTTCTACGATATTTGGTTTGAAATTAATACATGCCCACCATTTCATACTATATCCAATAAAATTGCTCTTTCCCAGGGAAATGCGATTTCGTATCCATATTGTTTAAAATAAGAAATACACTGTAAGTGTCAGTAAAGACAGGCACAATAGTAGCACGTGAAACTCTGTTATTACACATCTATTGCCAAGTCATCAGAGAGTGTCAGTGCCAGCAAGGTTGCAAACTAACAACTCTTGCCAATACTTGCATACTAAATTCAGTTAATTCTCACATTCCTTGATTCTTGTAGAAGTTCTCATCATTTGCATGTTTTTTTTTTCTGGTTTGAAATCACAACCTGGGCTTCCATAAATCCGTCAAATTTCTGTATCATGCATGACTACCGAGATTTTGATCTACAAGGGCTTGAGTGATAAGTGCTTGCTTTTAACCCCAATGACTATCCAAGGATTAAAAATTCAAAGGGAAGAATTACATCAAAATGGTCACTAAATTACGTAAATTGCCATAATATTTTCTTTTTCCTTTCTTGACCCATTTAAAACAATAACTACTTCAAAACTCATTTAAATTCCATAGGCAACATCATTAGGAATGTCCTCCAAAACTTTTGGGGGCCACAGTTGACAGTTAATATTTTGAGGGAGCGACAATTTGAAATGAATAGCGCGAAACCGTAATAACATGTTTGGTAATTTATTGTATCTCATTAAACACCACTGCCCCTCATGTAGAGTTTACGAAATAAATACTGTTGGTTACTTTCATACCCCATAAGATTGTTCACAGATAGAGGGGTTTCGTTGTGGCGATGGTCTCTGTATCTGGAAGGAATGGAAATGTGACAATGAACCAGATTGTTTCGACGGCTCCGACGAAGGTTCTATATGCGGTAAGAAACAAGAAATATACAAAATATATACCTTAGTCCTTTAATAGAGACGCCCAATGGAAGTCGAAAGTTGAAGTTTCTTCACTAGCTCAATCGTTAAGACTTTTTCCTGTTTGGCCCATATGGCACGGCCGGGCACGCATTATAATAAATAACTTCTCCATATACCCATTGGTTTACCTTGAATATACAATAGTTTTTAGTCTAACACATAACGAAAGATACTTAAACTGAAACAATAGGACATGATTTAGCTGTGTTTCAAAATAAGTTTGAGGCCTTTGCTTATGCCTTTTATATTCAGTTTCTTCACCATGCCGGGCACGCATTATAATAAATAACTTCTCCCAAAGGCAGAGATCACATCGCTTAATTGAATTATTTTGCGGCTTTCCCTTTTCAAGAAATCCACGTGAGAGTGAATGGTATATTTTTTTTTTTCAGAGACCACGTAACTTTGTTGAGAACAGTGCAAGTCTATAGTTTATATTAACCGATAGGCATTTACCCGGGACTTGACAGGAAGCCTTGTCTCTACATTTGTAGTTGTCGACACTGTTAAATCGAGTTTTGACTATTTGAGAGAAGAGATCTATTTTACGAAACGGCTTTAATTCTGTAAAAAGTTATCCATGCAACTAAGTTTAATTTTGACTTGGTTAAAAAGTTTATGGAGCTTATTGCTACTAGGGAAGGGGGTGTTTATCGTTAAGTTAAAATCGGTTTATACGTTGCGCGCTGCTGGTACATCAAGTGATAAGAGTATCAACTATTGTTGGTAAGGGGGACTCAATGGCCTTATTAAGTAACTCTTTGTTGGATGGAATTTCGCTAAGACGTTTATTGATGCCAGCAGGGGTGTTTTTCAGTATCGATTGCGGGTGATTGGATTGGCATTTACATATAAGGGGTGCTGTTAGGTTTTGCGTAGGGATAATAATCATTCTTAGTAAGGTTGAGGATTAGAGCGAGATAATTAAAAACCTTAAGATTACTTAGCTTCTATAGTGATCCTTAACTTATACTTACTAAATATCATACAAAGATGTTTCTTTATGTTCTCTATCACCCATGGAGGTTCATCTCTGTATAATCCGATATTACTTTTGCAGTATTTTGGGGGTAATCTGGTATAGGAAATTTGTTGCAACAAGTTCGAAAATTTTGGCTCGGTTGAAGCTACCTAACATAAAAAGCCCTTGTCAGATCGATTCAAGAAGGGTGTGCCTCCGCTAAATAAAACTGAATGATGCTTTTATATATATATATATATATATATATATATATATATATATATATATATATATATATATATATATATATATATATATATATATATATATATATATATATATATATATATATATATCAGTTTCATTTTCGTGACGCACTTGGAGGGGAAGCCGAACATGTGTTGCGTTGTTATCAACGTAGTGGCTGGTGCAAAGGATTGTCCGGTACGAGGGCGAAAATCTTCAACTCTGAGCCTTCAGTGTTCTTCCAGGTCAATTCTGAATTTTTATCTCTTTTACATAAAAGACGTCACATGTCTGTCCTTGGACTTACACCAAGTGTGTGACCATGAGTGGGACTGTGAATCTGGCTTTGACGAATCCGACTGTGGTAAGTTAACCGATTAAAACATCTGAAAAAATCTTAAATGAGATAGTTGTAGAGCACCAGATTCACTTCAAGTTTCTAAAGTTTGTAAAACTGGCCGTACGTCCTAAACTCAGTGAGAACTCTGTTAACAGACACAGTAAAATAAGGATAAATTAGCTTTATTTAATTAAAAGTATTTTAATTTAGTATTTAATTTAAAGTGGGAAATGGCATATTCACGGTAAAAACTATAACGTCTAAATATTGATTGAAAAAATTAATCAACATTATCGTCATCGTCATCACTACTACCAACAAATAATGAAAGTTATGAAAAAATAAAGCGTGCAGATAACTATGATGACAATGGCAAGTTGACAACACATCAATGATCTTTCATGAACATCTGGATAGATGCTAACCATCATGCCTCACGGGGCCCTCATCTCGTATCGTTAGATTTAAAATAAAAATAACCCTGCCTACAAATGAGTTGCCATGACGATCTGTGTTTTACGCAAGTGGCCTTATTTCGCCGCAACTTCGCCATTTAATATGACTGAGACCTTCCCACAAGAACATATTATCCTAAACTCGGCTCTCGTAGATCGAGTTAACTGACGACAGACGTCTCCTAACAACATAACTAAAGTTATTAGAGTGCCATTAGAAGGTTTCGTTTGGGGTATGCCAGTGTTATCTCGCCCTCCCCCCCCCCCAACAGAAGCAAAACGTCCAAACGCTTCGAATAAACTAATAAACTAATAGCCTTAAGTATCAAAGGGTTGTAAATGTCATCAGTTACAACCGTTTCATTCTTAAGACTGTTCACCCGTACAACAGCATCAATTCTGGCATCTAGTACTTCTGACTCCTTTTCAAATTAATTACCATCTCCTTATAAAGCAGCTGAAAGCAAACTAAACTCTGCTTCCATATGCCACGTCTTTGCATGTTTTCCTCCCTAGTGGAGCTGCTATGGATTAATACCATGGAAATGAGCATTAACTTGGCTTCTTAACTCTGAGCTGCTGGCTGCCATTTGCAATCTGTATCTGATATTTTAATTCAAACTTACGTATGAATTGGTCCAATGTGATACCCGCCTGACATTATTCAATCTACATCATTACTTTTTCAGAGCCAATGCAGCTTGGGACGTCTGTTACCATTGCCTCAAAAAACTACGATTCTACATATCCAAACGATCTAAACCAGACCTGGACATTCGTGGCTGATCAAGGTCTCGGTTTCACATTAACAATCAAAGATTTTGAAACAGAGGCCAAGTACGACTACCTACTCGTTGGGACAGGAAACTTCCCAGATACTGGCAAAGCTGTAAAAAAATTCTCAGGAACACTAGTATATACGGACTTTACAACCAATGAAAATACTTTGTGGCTCCGGTTTGTTTCTGATTTTTCAGTCGGTTTGAAAGGATTTCAAGCGGTGGTTACAGTTGTAAGCGAAGTTGTAGGTAAGAGAATCACAGTTTTTCTAATTTTGAAAACCACTTGAAGCCAACCTATATTAATGTAGTGTGCCATACAGTTATTCCTTTACAGAGTTGCACACTTTAGTTAGTCAAATTCTTTGCTTCAGGATCCTTGCAGAAGTTTTCTACAAGTGAAATCTACCCCTGATATAATTTTTTCACACTGGTTTCTAGCTTGTGCATTATGGCCGTTGGGACTTGGAGCTAGGAAAGCTGATATAAGAGAGTGGCTGTTTCTTCTTTGAAAATTCCCTCAAAATGCCATTTTGTACAGTGGAAGAACGGAATTCAAAAGTGTGATGAGAACCTTTATTTTTCATTTTTGACCAGTGAATACTCCAAGTAATTTCCTACAACATGTACATTGCAAATTTATCACATCTCTACCAGTTTACTGCAGCATGTTTTACAATGTGGTAGATTTTTTAGGCTTCGCGATTGTGAGTCAAATTTTTCTCAGAGAGAAATCAGGTCAACTGGCTATCACAATCATCGTTTTGACAAAGCACAAAAGGGTAAAGGACATCCATCATGGTACAAAATGAGGATACACCACAGCTATACCGAAGGAATATTGGATCAGAAATCGTTACGATTTGTTACGGCTATGTACAATACACAACCCGAAACAGCAAAAGGAAGCAGAAGAATAAGATTAAGATCCAAACTGATTATTTTTTAACCCCGCTTTCCTTTATACTCTCACAAAATATACTACATTTTTTCCTAGGCCTGTATTTACAATATTTATTTACAGTGTGTACTTATCTCTAGGCATAGGCGTAGGAAGCTTTTCGAGACTGGGGGCTGAACCTTGCTTCTGATCGCCGTCCTGGGGGAGGGGTCTAAGGGGAGGGGTTCCCCCTCCCTTCTGAAAAATTCTTGGGTATTTGAGGGTCCTCAGATGCAATTTGGTGTGACATTTTGGACAAACTTTAAGGAAAATTACTGCAAATTTTTGACATTTCTTACAGAAGAGACAAATTAGGGGTTTTCCCCTTGGATCTTGGGGCGGAAGCATACTTCAGCCCCCACATTTTCTACTGGGGGGCTAAGCCCCTCAAGCTTCCCCCGCTTTCTACGTCCTTGTCTCTAGGGTGGTCTCGGCTTCTTCGAAGACGAAGGTGATAACGTCTACATTCAGTGATAGTGAAGACTAAGCTGGTGGTTGTGGTACATCAACGTGATAATATACTATAGGTTAGGCTAACTGGTCCGCACAGTTCACAACAACGGGTAAGACATAGGCGTCTGTTACAGGTAATATACAGCTTTCAGATGGCGCGACTGCAGTGGCCAAGTGGTTAGAGCATCCGACTTGCAGCCGGAAGGTCTAGGGTTCAAATCCTGGCCGGGTCATACCAAAGACTTTAAAAATGGAACCTACTGCCTTTATGCTTGGTGCTCAGCATAAGCAATGGAGTAGGGAAAACAAGCCAGTGAGCCACAACTGGAAAAAAGGCCGTGGTCGTCTCGACTTGAACCAATTGGTTGGAAACTGGGACGTTAAACCTCATCTATCTAACTAACTAACTTTAGATGGCGCGTGCCTCAATCTTCTCTCGGATTTAATTCTGTCTGAGATTAGACTTAATATTTTTTCTGCCTCTGTCTGTAAGTCTTTACGAGTCTATATATAAACCAGATACTGGGCGGCAAGAACATTCAGTTCGAGATGACCACGACTACGACGACGACGACGACGATGACGATGACGACGACGATGACGATGATGATGATACAAAAAAATTTTTTCTGTGTACTACCAAGTCATGAGGCTACCCATATCATGAAGATGAGAGCATCTTGTACGATCCCTGTAGAGATATTACGACTCAAAAATGCTCCTAAACACATATTTTCAAGGAAAACTGAACAACTTGCAGAACTTGGGTTTCCGTAATTTTATGTCCATTCTCATTCGAGAATCAAAATTCTTTCTGCATACTAACAAGGCACTAGACTGATCATATCATGAAGATGGGAACATCTTGTACGATACCTATAGAGATATTGCAGCTAAAAATGCCCCAAAACCCATATTTTTCAAGGAAAAATTAAGAAATCGCAATATTTGGGTTTCCTTAATTTCATGCCCATTCTGGTTTGCGGGTCGAATTTTTCTTTGTACTACTGAGGCTTAAGGCTGTTCATTTAATGAAGATGGGAACATCTTATCGCACAGCATCAGAGATATACTGCTCAAAATGCCCTTTTACCCATATTTTTTTTTACTAAAAAATGAATAAATTTTAATATTTGGGTTTCTTTTATTCAATGTTCCGTTTTCATCTGCCTGTGTATTTTTTTTTGTACTACTAAGGCACTTAAGTAACGATTTTGTGAAGATGAAAGATCTTAAGTTGCTCTAAAGGAGCCTCATCATTGTTCAAACTTGTCTTGTAGTGCCAAAAATTTTAATTTTTTAATGAAAAATGAAAATATTGATGTTTTAGCTATATAGGGTCTACGACAATGGAAGATTTGCCTGCTTTTAAAATTTTCGAAATTGATGTATGTCTTAACAATCTACTTTTCGTTTTATAGCAGAGAAAGCAGTAAATATAGTTATTCAATTAAAGGAAATATTGGACACAAAAAATGATCCCAGAGGCCAAAACTGATTTCCCGACGAAAAACAAAGAAATTGAGAATTTTCAGTACCACTCATTTCATGTAGGTTTGAATCTGGGAGTCCAAATTTTCCCCACGTACTACCTGGTTATAGGACTACCCATTAAGAAATGTTAAGGTCGTTAGAATACACACTTTAAGAGAATCTGGTGCTCAAATTTGTCCCCAGGCGCCAAAATTGCCGGTTTTGGCGAAAAAGGCCATATTCGACAGGTCACTATAACAAAACAAATCAATATTTTGGGGAAAACTTTCACTATATTGTGGGAGACTGTGTTTATTTTATTACTTATACTCCTAAAAAGGTTTTAGACCCCAAATGTTGGCCCAAAAGAGCCTTTCTTAAGCTAAATCAGCCACAATGATCAAAATGGCGGCCATTTTGAATTGGCTGGTTACCTCCCTTGCACGTGACAAAAAATGGTGCACATACTTTTCTGATTGTCTGATGTCTACTCTACATCTTATCAAAGTTTTACCAAATATAGCCAAAAAAAGGAAACAAACCAAAACGTCCCTGACTAATGTTTGGGGAACCTGGGGAATAAGCGAGGAGCAGATGAATAAGAGTATGAGAGGGGCGGCCTGTCGGCCGTCACAATAGGGTAGCACCGAAAAAGCCGATGGACACAGGTACTGCGCGTATACACAGCAACAAGTCATCTCGGCCGGGTTCCTTTTCATCGGCTGCGTGACCTTTGACCAAATGCCGGTATGACCACCCCGAAAATTCAATCAATCGAAGTCAAGGAGTGGTGTTTCCGGAGCGTGTTTAAAGGACCGTGCATACGCTCCACTACATTGTATACGAAATACATAAAAGCTGTCAACATGTACCTCCAAAATGGCGGCATAAACAAAATATAACGTTACGTGAAAATGTGCTAATAGATTGGGTTGCCGCGTCAAAAGTCAAATATATTATCCATCTTATCAGTCTCGGAGATTTCCCCCATTTAGGATCTAGTTCTCAAAGATTGGAAGAAAAAATGATGATGGTGCTGCCTTTTTGCCACTTTTATCCACAATTCCACGCGTTCTTTGTGTAAATTTTCAGTGGGAGAATGAATTTTGAAAGCCTCTTGCGAAGTTTCATCAGTCTCATGTAAAGGAATTAAATGTATATCTTGCAGGTGCATGGTCATAGCTATCGAAAAGCTACATCCAAATTGATGGTTAACAACGATTTTTTGAGATAAATGCAAATTCTTGACTGCTTGAGTGGTCTTCGTTCTTCCTAAACCATCTTTATATTAGGCTAGCAAGCCTATATACTGTGTATTACACAAGTTTTTTCCCAATCGGGAGAATTTTGTGTTAAGTCCAAATGGAAGAATCTCCAGGACTCCTTATTTATTTTGTTCCAGGACTGATCACCTAACCAGCAGCATGTCTCTTTTCCATTGGAAAATCTGTCATTCTCTATTTTACTCTGTAGATTCCGAATATTTTGAAAAGGCTAGTAAACTAATGCATTACATATCATAATCTTGGGAAAATCAGACTGAGCCTGTCCCGTTCATTGAGCAGCTTGACGTCTCCAATAGTGTGTAACGCGACATCTAACATAACAAATGTAAATTTTCGGCCTATTTTTCGGTTCCTAACAGAGACATCGGATGATATCGATTACTGTGGATGGAACAACTACATAGCACAAACCAGAATCATCGCTGGCGTAGACTCTAACATTGAAAAGTGGCCCTGGCAGGCCATGTTACTGAAAAAGACAAACTCGTACCATTATCCTTACTATTTCAAATGCGGTGGAACTCTGATATCTGACCGCCACATTCTTACAGCCGCTCACTGCGTTGACACGTAAGTTGCCTTTTTAACTCTGCAAGGCTCTTTATCAAAACTAACTGTGGTGTGCAGGGTTTTCTGTTGTGGGGACAAAAAAAAAAAAAAAAAACAGCGTAGGCAATGGAGCTGTGGCATGATAATACCTCAGTAGAACAAGAGAAAGTTATAAGGCTTGAAAAAATATTCCGTTTAAACTTGAATCGTGGTGTTACAAGTTATTCCATGTAAATAAAACATGCTGAATGATCTCGTGAACTCGTGTCTGTGTCACTATATGAAATCAAAGAAATTTATTTGCTCAAATCAAGGAATATGCTCATTTATTATGACACTAACCTCACTTTTAGATTTGATAAGTTAAGGAATATGACAAAGCTCTTTGAACGAAAATTAGAACTCGCCTGGTCATATTATCAACCCATGGGCTTCATCCTGGGAAATAGGGTCAATATATATCGCCTGGCGCCTGCTAAATGTAAGACTTGTAGCCTAATGACGGTTTCAAATAATAGTAAAACCCTCATCTCTCGGTGTGTACTGTCGATCTCACAGGGGTTCTGCAAGTGATTTCCAAATAGCACTGGGGAAAAACTATACATCACTGCAGGTGAATGAAGGTATAAGGCGTTATGTGTCCAATATTAATATCCATGAAGACTACAGGGAGAGCACGTACGAACACGACATAGCAGTATTGACACTCGATGCCCCCGTGAACATCCCAAACTCTCTGGAAGACCTTCGGATCAAGTTTTCCATCAACAAAGCCTGTGTGGATCGTCCTGGAAATCAGTGGGATGAAAATGATAAATGCTTTATCACTGGTTATGGTTACCTGAATGGTATGTCAATTCAATATTCTGTTATCATGTCAATGTCTTCCCTTTCTTTATGATATGAAATCATTGATTAAGGAGCTGCAAATGCTATTAGGATCAATCAAATAATAATGATTACGTCTTCATGAATAATTATCATCCAGGTATGTAAATGTGAGATATTAAAAAACACGTGAAGTAAAGATTTTTCTCCTCTTTCATAAACCGTCGTTTCAAACACATTTGTTAAACTTCCTTGTGCTGATGGATCTAGTTTGAAAGTAACGGTTTTCTTTTTGCATAAAGTCGGCATTTCAAGCCAAAACTGCATGCAGACTGGCTAGAAATTACAAGATGATCTTTTGCTAGTTTTGCACAGCTTATGAATAGGCTCAGAAATGTTCAAAGTTTGAAGTAGCATGCATCGGTAACGGAAAAAGTTTAAAATTTATTTTGAAAGTTTTCTTTTTAGGAAATATTTATTTATAATGATTTTATTGAAATAGCTCTTTTGGGCTAGGGACCTGCTGTGCATGGATCTCACTTTTAAATCGCAATTTATTTTATTTTTTTGTGTAAAATTATTAAAGGGACAACGGAAGAAAGGAGTGAACGTCTCCAAGAGGCTAAAGTTACATATATGAATCAAGTTGACTGTGAAGAAAACAGCTTTTTTCAAGGTCTAGGCCTGCTCTCTCCCTTTATGATCTGTGGTGGGGGCGTTAACGGAAGTGATTCATGTCAGGTAAGTTCAAAGTAAGATTTTGGGACTACATTGTTCCATTTAAGAGTCCATGTCGTGCAAAGTCTAAACACAGGTGACAGGTGTGGTGGCGAGAGTTAGTAAGTAAGTTTATCCCCGTCCGCCATGGAAACAAAAGACTGTTTCTTTTTGGCACAATTAACACTTTTACTGTAGAACAGGCCCGTAGCCAGAATAACCAATTGGGGGCACATCGATATTGGGGTTTCACCGGCCGGGGGAGGGGGTGTCCCCTTTGAAAATTTTTGGCTATTTCAAGGACTCTAGATGCAAAATGGTGTGAGATTTTCCATCTTTTCTTCGTATATTTGTATTCCAGAAACGCTGGTCTCGTAATAAATTTTTCTCTCTCAGTGCAAGACCTATTATTTTAATTTGGGGGGAGGGCACGGCCCCGTGACCCCCCCCCGTGGCTACGTGCCTGCTGTAGAACCCGAAAGTGACTTTCCACAGATACCGGTTTAACATGATTCAGTTTGTTCTGTCATTCCCTCCCTCGTTAATTTAAGAAAATCCTGTATACTTGCAGTACTCCTCAGCTCGACCTGGAAACTAGGCTATATTAAAAAAAACTTTCTCGAATATTTCATTTGAAGTGGAAGCTCTCAAAGCAAATTTCGCAGTGGGACAATAACAACTAACTTAAGTAATTTTCTTCTTTCTCTCCTAACATTGCTTTTTCGACCGTTCCGATCATATGATTGGCTACAGGGAGACTCCGGCGGTCCATTAGTGTGTCAACATCCAACCTTGAATTACTCCGTCGTCGGGATCACGTCGTTTGGCTTTGGTTGCGGCTCCAAGGGATGGCCGGGTGTGTACACCAGTGTGGCAGATTATTATTCCTGGATCATGGCAAATATGTTGTAAAGGTCATCCATACACGTCCTCCGCTGCGTGGCACGCAGGCGGAACAACCTATCAAGAGTTATTCCTTTCATGATTACCAAAGTCAAATAGTTCAGTTTCCATTTAGAACTATGTGTGATTTGATTTGATTTATTTACAGCAATATAAAACACACAAGCAGAAACACAAGGTGTAGTGATATAACACAGAAAGGAAATAAAGAAAGTACTACTTTAATTTCCATTTAAAAGCAAGACTTTTCCATAACGGGGGTGGCTGAGACACCCCCGTCGAGGAATAATGTGTGTTAGTTCAGGGCTGTATGGCAAGAGAAAAATGGGCATATCTTCCTCATTTTTGGTCCAATTTCCTCAAATTTGGTATCAAATGAAAGAGAAAAGGAAGCTAAACAATCTCCTGCACCATAAATTACAAAATAATGGTGATATGTATGGGTTTTCTATGAAAAAAACCGTATGACGTCATCTAATTTGCATATTTGCATACATAATGAGATTAGTTTACAAAAATAAAATATGCATTCAAATCCCCCATCTTTGCTCTTTCCAATGATATATAGGTTCTCACAGAGAATATTCTTCTAAGTTCACCAAAAAAATCCTGAAATATATTCGTTTTTAAGTACCTTATGGAAAAGACTCTGAAGCTCAGATGGGACAGAATTCAACAACTTACTAACTGTATAACGAAATGTAAACTGACCACTTCTTCTGAGTCAGCCTCGTTATTAAATACTATAGCATTTTCGATAAGTAAAATCTCCCACGTTTTAAGAAGGACTAGGTCTTTTTGCAAATCATATTACAGTGCCCTCTCTATATTTTGCATTTGAAAAGGTATAAGGCACGGTAGAGCTATTGTGGTGTTCTTTTTAAGAACATGTTGACCTGGACTATGTTGTAGGAGTTCGTAAAGTTACTATCTAACCCGAGATAACAAAGAATAAAGATTTGTAAGCCCTGAATTTGCTTCCATGCTATCAGTGAACCTTCTCTCTACAGTTTTAAGGCATATTGAAGATCACTGGGAAGAACAAACTGGGGGCGTTTGATCAGGGAGCTGTACTTAGTTCGCTGGTTCGATCATACAGACGTCTAACTCTTTTGTGACCTTAATTTGTATTATTAAAGCAGTGAACTGAGTGTCCAATCTTTTTCCGTGAACGATGAAATGACCAACGAGCAACAAGATCGTAACTCATGATTAAATGTGGTCTGCTTTAATGTCTATTCAAAGTTCGTTGACACGTACATCCCCACTGTGGTCTCAGTGACAGTGGCGCCGGCATGGGGGGATGGGGGCGTGTCCCCAATCGATTTTCAATTTTTTTTAAAATTAACCTAAAAGGTGTAAAAGCTATACATTTTTGTAGGCGTAGGGTGAGGTGTGTTTCGACTGATGGATCTATTTTAATCACTTCTATCGCAAATCCCTCGCAAACCATCAAGATTTATGTGAATCCTTCGCAAACTAGTTACATTTTCGCCCACTCTGCGATCTTTAACCTTCAGTCGGTTTGCCATTCCAAACGTATTTGTTAAAAGGTATATTTACGAGTTTAATAACAATTCTAATGTCAACTTTCGGCGCGTTTAGCGGGCAAATATCGCCTTTTAAACTCTTTGCTTGGTGATCATTGTTAGTACGATAATGCACCGAACCATTCTGGCGAGAACTATTTTCCGAAAACTCCGAAGTCCAACCTCAGGCTTGTATCAAGAGGCGAGTGTGTGGCAGTCTTAGTGAGGACAACATTTGTAGCGTGATGTACATGATCTGAAGGATATTTGAAGTAGGCCTATATTTGAAGCTTATTCAAAGGTCAGCAGACGCATTTGTAGAAAATAAACTATACCATTCTCCTGTCCCTTTATGTTATACCATTACTACCCTTTTGGTTATTCCTTTTGGAATCTGTTCATTTAGATTCTCGTTCAAAACTAGATTTTTGTGAAATGATTGGTGTCCTCTCTAGCTTCAGTGTCATAAATTGGATGTTAGTTAAAGCATCATACTAACTTCCTATTTTTAATTACCTCAGAGCTACCAGGAGGCCCTATGCCGGTCTCATGGTACCGTCACTAGGGGGTGTGCAATGCCAAAGCCAAAAGTTCACTAAACACTGATAACTCTTTACCATGTGATCAGTTTATAGTTTTGCCAAAGATAGCACCATTTTACATCTAAGCCACCTTTCATGAACAAAAATTTCTAAGGGGAAGAGTTCCATCCCTCCATTTAGAAACCCCACCCTTCCCTTACAACCCACGAAATAAAAGTAAGGACAGTTCACTTCAGTAAAAGAATTTTTCATTACATGATCAATACGAAACTTTACCCAAAACAGCACTGCTTTGCATCTAAGCTTTCTAGAACGGACAAGAGTTACCCTTAGACCCCTCCCCCAGGAAGGCACCTCCGCACAAGGTAACAAAGGCTGGGTCCATCCGGGTGCAGAGTATCCTAGATACGCAAATGCATACTTAATTCCGACTTTCTGGGTCAAACTGAGGTGGGCTTAAGGCGTCATCCTCTGAAGTACCCCCTCATCAATTCTGGGGACGCCACTGCTCAATGACGTAAAGGCTAGCTCGCTGGCGCGCGGCTAGCCTAATTTTTTCCAGGACGAGTCAGTCCAAGTCGGTTTTTCAAAAAATTTTAAATTTCTTTCAAAATGAAGGTTAGGGTTAGAATTAAGGTTACGGGTACGTGGACTGGGGTTATTTGACCAGTTCTTTCATAATCCGGCGTCAGACTTACAAAAAAGATCGAATAGCTGTCATTTTGGAATTAGAGGTGTGGCCTATTTCCAAGTAGCTGATTGGTCCATTGGCCAGATCTGGACTGACTCGTCCTGGGAAAAAAACTACGCGCACGGCTAGGATGCCCGACGCTTACCTCACAACGTAATAGAGGCATTGCCTGCTTGACCTTTTTTCTGCGTTTGTATTCGTTCTAAGATATAGTGAACTGCCTTTGCATGATTCATATGCATTTTATTTTTCTTTAACCTTCTCGGAGGATGCATAGAAAATGATAATAAAAATGCAAACAAACCTCAGTAATAAGTCGACATACGGACGCCATGTAACGTGGAATGCGGCAGATATAGTGATTCCATGAAACAGTTGTTCCACGAACTGATACTATTAGGTTCAGGTACATGTAGGTATCTGTCTCAGCTGGCCGGTGCATGCATGTTGGACTACGTATTTTGGTCTGCATATAGTTCTTTTCAGCCAGTCAAGAACGGAACCACGCATGAAAGACCCATGATGTAGAGGTTTGAGGTTTGAGGTCAGTTACGAGTGCTGTCCTTTCGGAGACGTAGCTCCTTTGGGGGAGCAGAACTCCTTCGGGAGTAACGTTTGGTTTCGCTCCTTGGCTCTTCGCTAGAGAGTCGAGGAGACTTTGGAAAATGTAGTATCTCAAAAAATTTGGTCTTCTCACTACCGTACACCTTTGTTCTTACCAGGGAGTTGTACATACGCACTGTACGATCTACACAAGGAATTCTTGTACGTTCTTTCCAAATTTGGAGGCTCCAAGGTTTATTCACCAATACTAGTTCGCCATATGCAGTTGTTTCCTTAATTAGGCCGATTAAAGGTGGGGATGTTGCATCATTTGAAATTGTGTAAGGTAGAGAGAAGACATTTTTAAAGAGCTACAAAGCAGTGAATTTCTTTCTGTAAGAACCTTATTTCTTAACAAGGGAATATTATTTGTGAGTTAGGCCTGGGGTAGTGTGACAGTAGCGGAGATTTGTGTGAAAAAGTGGAGGGGTGCTAATGGGCCCTTGAGGCAACAATTACTGTGTGACACAGTGAAAGTCAATGGAAACATTTCCAAAAAGTGGCGGATATATATCCCCCATCTTTTCCAGGAATTCCGCCTACTGTGTAGAGTGCTATGAAATTGGCTACATCAAGGGGTGCTTATTAACTTACAATGTCAAGAATGTCCTTTTTATCAACTCGCACACATAATTGTTAGTAAGATAAGTTTTATTTTATCGACATTACATCAGCTTAACTATGTGAACTCCCCTTAGAATTATCAAAAGAAAAACGCATGCCAACACTAAGGAAATCAAGTCCTATAAAAAAGATATTCGTAATTTTGACAGTGCACTAAATAACATGTGAAAGGTGGTAACACGCCTACTAAGTTACTGAAAACAAACATAGGATAACTTATATTTAAACGCAGACACGATCACTACCCCAAATACATTTTAAGCTTGGGCAAAACTTTATTCACAGTTGATGGCAACCCTCTGATAAACATAAAAATAAGGAAATTTCAAACAGTTTTTAAAATAAGAGCTAATCTGATTGGTTAATGACTTTTGCAGATCAATGTAATGTGAGATGTATAGCCTGTAGTCTCCATTGCTCAGCAGACAGTGATATTTTGAGATTACATGAAGATGCATGGGGCGATCCCGGGGGGACAGGGGGACATGTCCCCCCAATATTTTAGGAACTGCTCATTGACTTTGATTTTTCACACAGTAAATTATTTGAAAATGTGGTAATGCCCCCCCACCCAATATTGAGAAAAAATTGTCCCCGCTGAGAGGATGGCTTAAAATCAAACACAGTAAAGATCTCAGCAGAATATGGTCTTTCAGCAAGGTGGACCTTGGACTACGAGATGTCAAAGACTGTTATTCTTTACATTGGAGGAGGGACTAGAAGTAACAGTACTTGAAAGATTTTAAGCTTTCTGAGACTAGAAAACTAGGCCTTAAATTTCAATTGCTGTTTGTTATACAGGCGTGTTATGTGTCAATGACCTGTGCAGGACTTCGAAAGTGGGGGTGGGGCACAACTTGTGATTCCCCCGACTGTTATGAGGAGTGGTGTAGCGAGAGCGGGTGTTACACTGAAGTGCACCAAATTTGCACCACGGGTGCGAAGTGCGAGTTATCACGCGTGGGGTAGTGGGACCCGGGTTATTGCTCCTGGTGGGGGTCTAGGGGAAGAGCCCCGCTAGACCTTGCAAGGTGCAAAGCCCCCGAAACGTCCTGCAATATAAAATAATGAGACCCCCGAAATTTCGTTCCAGAGACTCTGTTGATCAGGTTTTGTTTCGTTTTCAGACTTTGTAAAACTTAATGTTAATGACTGAGAGCACAGGTTAATTAGAAGCCAACAACTTAACTTTTAGTGAAAACAAATCCATGAAATGAATTATTCTTTACTTTACCCAATTAAAGAGCTAGTTTCTCGCCAAAGGTGGATGAAATGAATTTACACGTTTATTACTTTTAACACGCTACACTCCTTAGCAGAAGGGCTAATTTGGGTGGGTGTACTAACCTCATTAATTGCACAAAGGAAACTCATAGTAAGGGCGGTGTTGGGGTTCAAATACTGCAAGAGGCATTTACGCACGCGCAGGAATTGCTCCGCCAATGGAGAAGAAGGCATACAGTACTACTACAAATTAATCTCGTTGCTTCTGGTCAAAGGGTCATTCAGTAAACAACTGAGATACATTTTGTCTATATTCCTAACAGCGAATGAACAAACCTTAATCTGTATATGGTGGCGGCCTGATGAATTTGTCATCTTGGTGATTTCTAAAGAGAGGGCTGTGCAGTACCAAAGCCGACCTCAGCCCAACTGACGGAGGTTGCAACTGGGATAAAGAAATTTGGCATTCCAAATGCCTCAGTTGGCAGAAACCCGGGCCGTTCTACAACATAACTGACTGGAATTTGTTTAGTGTAATGCGTGGATTGCCTGTGTGAGGGAATATTCGGCATTCCAAATACTCCAGATAGGAAACTGCAATGTAGCCACTGAGAAGAGTTTTCACTTCAGTTCTGTTTGTGACATTCTTAAACCTGCAAAGCTGTCATCACTAACTATGGGGAGAAAATCTGGCAACCTGAAATCCCTGCAAGATTGCAGGAAATCGCATTCTTAATTTCTAAAGCAAAAACTTGCTGCTGCAATTGTGCGTCTACCTAGACGATGCAGAGTGTTTTCAGAAGTTCTGATTTATTCCCTCTGTGTCACAAGTGGACCCCGAAACCAACTCGACGCGAAATGACCGGAAGACATCGGAGGTGTGTTGCTTGCAAGTTGCATTAAAAGCCAAAACCCTGAGAAAATGAACAAAATAAATATTAAAAAGTATCTTGCGTTTCACAATCTTCCGATACCGTAACTAATAACAACTTCCCTTCTTGCTTTCATCAGTTTTAAAAACTTATAGACCTACAGATATAGTGATAACTTTACATCTCTTGTAATGGCCAGCTCAATTAAGTCATGCAACAATGTAACGTTAAAATAGACAACCATAATATTCCATCCATTGTATCCTCTTGTTATGCAAGCAACACAATCAACTATTAGTATATATGTGCACATTTCATACCATTCCATTATCTTCGTTACTAGAATTTACACCCCATTTTACGCTTTTCGATTACAAGAAAACACTGTCCTAAACTGTGGATATACCTTTACAATATTGATTCCCTTGCATGGTCTACCTATGATCAAAAAATGAACGAATACGTACAAATCAAGACAGAACCACTCTCCCTTGATTTCTTTTTTCCCGTCTCACGACACTTAAGGGGTAACTAGGAGGGAGTAATCCTCATCCTGTTATTTTTTACCTCGTTCTGTGCCCATGTTGGCTACATGGACACTTTTCACGTCCTCCTTAACGAGAAATACTCCACCAGGTTCGTTTTCAGTAACAATTTTCCTCCTCTCCAGTCCCCGCACGTCTGTTAGTTCCCTCTCAATTCATAAGCAACCTTTTTACCTTTACTGAACAACTGTTCCATCTACCTAAAACCCCACCTTAGCACTATCAGGAGATTACGTAAATTTCTCTTAACTGACGCAAAACGATGTGAACCTGAGCCAGGCATATACAGTAATACATGTTAAATCCCAGATAAACATTCTATCCTTATCGATACATATGCTCTTCACGTGCACAAGGATGAACCTTAGTAATTTGTGAGTCTATCCCCTCGTGACACTCTGTAATAACATCTCTCCTTGTTGTTGCTCCATGAAATTGTCTACTCCGAGAGCAGACGTAGAATTAGGGGGGACACACTCAAAATTAGGCTAAAACTAGAGGCCGCCGGCATGGTCAGGGACAAAAAGGAGGAATAAATTCTCCGGCACTGTAAAAATTGATTAACACTTTTTTGTAACAGATAATAAACGCGTCTTGGCGTTTATGTAACAGAAAAAACAATAAAATACATAAGCAAATTAAACGTCTAAAACGGCAACTTTAACACATTGACGCCACTTTAACGCCATCTTGTAAACACGTTTATGCGTTTATTTCATGATTACTGTAAAAATCAAGTTGTTTTTAATAAAGAAACATTAACATATATATAAATCATGTAAACGTGTTTGCGGAGTGCACTTTAATTGACGTCATTATCCTTAACATGTGTTAATATTCGTTCAGTCATTTACTGTGCGTATCCATTTTTGTTGATCGTTTTCTAATTCTTAAACGCCATATATGTGTTAAAAAATGAAGACGTCTATTTTTACAGTGGGAAGACTATCAAGCTTTGAATGCTCGTAAGGAAGATATTTGGCATCCTGGACACGCTGTCACACGACATATCGCGCGGTCCACCATCTTGAGAAATTTTTCACATCAGTTGTGCTTTGTTTCATCCTGTCTCCTACCTTCCCTGACTATATAGACTGCTATTACCGCTAACGAAACCCATCCAAAGCGGGAATGAAAGAAATTGATAGTACTTGCGCCAAGGGCCGAAAATCGATACTGACTTATGATTTACGGGCGGGGACAGTATTTTACTTGCCCAGGACGTGCTGCACGGAAAAGTTAAATAGTTAACGATAAAATAATATGACTCGGTTGGATAATTCTAGTTTTGGGTGATTCTGCTGTCTCTTTAGTCCCTCTCTATCTCTTTAGTCTCGCCCCTCTTCCCTTCACCTTAAATCCCCAGAATGAGTGATTTTACCCCGATTACCAACGGAGGCTGGGGAGGGAGACAGTTCCACTAGCTTAAACACGCCACTGGTTCGTCTTTAAAAAGATGATAAATTTAAAGAAAATTATTTTTGGACACAATGTTGACCTTGCTCTTTATTTCTCAAAAATAGAACTTAGGAATAGTTTGAAGTTGTTAAAATTTTAAAATGTTGACGAATTTAAATAAAATTATAAAGACAGAATTAAATGACTTCAAAGACAATGTGAAAATGATTGTGTCTCTGTGAAATTATAACAGGCATACTATGCAAGTCAACTTTTTTGCAAATTTTTACTAGGTTTGAGGCAAAAATAGCCATCTTTCAAGTACAGAGCTAAAACTGATAATGATTTTTAGTTTAATTAATGTATAATTTGTTCCTGTACCATAACAATCTACCTAAATCTAGTAATATATTTTTTAAGTGCTAGGTAAAAACATTAAACTTTTGCTTTTCTTTTCATTTCTGGACGTTTTCTTTATCGAACAGTCTGTCGAAGAATACATATTTTATTCAACGGAGTTACATTTCATTAACCTTATTACAAATGGAAACAAGGTTATTGAGCTATCCTATTGCCTCACTTGAAACGGGTATATCTTCCTTATTGACATATATAACTTTAACCAAGAGTGCACTGTCGGCTCTTTTAGAAGAGACAAGCTTGTGTACAGTCATTCATTCTGCAACAATATATATATTCATCATGAAGCTCAAGCTAATTTTTTTCGTATGTGTTGCTGGTATGTTGAATGTTGGTCACGGTGTCCCACGAAAACTCGATCCAGACAATGAGGTAAGTAACAAGCCTTTTGTAAGTGATTCTGGTAGCATTTTTGATTATATTTGACTTTTTAATTTTCTCCTTAGTTTCTGTTCTCAGTGTTTTTGACTTTTCTAAATTCCACGCTCAGCGACACTTTTTAACAGCTTACTACATGGGTGGGGAACCTTTCACCTACTGTAACGTGGAAAATAGACGCGGGTAAAAATGTGCAAGACAAGGACTCGACATTTAACTCAATTTACTTTCCACCTTGAAGTAACTTCTCCTTCCTTCTTCGTCTTCCAACTCGGTCTCAACCTTAACTCATCTTCCTTCCTTTTCCTTTCTTTCTTTCCTTCCTAACCAGTTCATACCTCAAATTAACATATACATACATGCCACACCTAAAATTATTCTAATGCAAATTATAACATAACTTAACCACGCTCACAGCTAAAGACATAACTATGTGCGAAGCTGACTAACTGTACATGTGCCTAACAGAAAACACAAAACTAGAACGAGAAACACAGAGAACTACAAACTAGACCAAGAAGAATGGCTTTTACTGCTTACATTGCTCTCCCTCTTTGAAAGGAAATGTCCCCTTTTCTTATTCGTATATGAGGAAAGCTATTTGACGTCTATCAGTTAAGAGTGAGTAAATCAGCAAACGGATAACCATAATCATTTAAATTGCAACCACTTGTCAGAATGAACATTTTACAGATGTTTCTAAATTACTGAAAGCTAGACACCCATGTAATGGTATGATACAGTAATTGCTATGATATAGACTGGCATGAGTATTTTCCTATCTTCGGACCTTTTTTTGGTTGGTCTTTGAACTGTACACTATATATGCCATAATTATCTTCATTTTGCACAAATAAAACCAGAGGGCATCGTTTTGCTTTGGTATTTGATAAAAAGTTGTGTACTTTACAAACCATTTCTTCGACGATGCTTTTTTCTTATTGTAAGTTATCGTACGATAATTATACAAGCTACATGATATACGGTTGTAATGAAAATAAGTTTGTTCTGATTTTTCAACCTGTGAAATTCTGCTAAGTATAAAAGCATTCATTTAGCAGCAACTTGTTCACAAAGTTACACATATAAATTCATCTTTAAGTGCTGGCATGCACTGTGTTTGCACATGTTTTTAAAATGCATTCCTGTACAAACCAGTAAAATTTCTGAGCAAAATATATATGTTTTATTTTTGATATAGCAAATATTCTAATTGCACAAAAATAGCGTGATAGTATGGCTAAAAGAAGGCGAAGAAAGTATGCTGGTAAGGTAACGACGAAAATTTAATCCAAGACAAGTGCTACAGAAGAGAAAAGGTTACCTAACATTTTATCCTAAATAACCAAATAAACTTTCTACTTAAGTAAACCTCAATTAAACGAAGTCTTATAAATGCATGTACATGGCTGCTAATAATGGCCCGGGAAACACCGTATTAATTTTGACAAAACAGTTGCGATCAAGAAGTGGCATGAAATACATTCAATGATGCAACATTTTCAATTTTCAGGTACAAGATACTGAAGGTTTTCTCAAAAATACTAACAACATGGCTCATCACTATGCAGACGTGCAGCATTTAGCAAATTCCCTATTTCTAAGAATTGCACCAATCTCTAAGTATAATTTACAAATTCCCTATGCCAGAATATTGTACAAATTATTACTAAAAATGCCTAACTGATTATGATGGTAAATCTTAGACCTACTTCCTCTATAAAGACGTCAAGTGCATGTGCAAGTGTTTATAGCACGTAACTAACATATACCATCTATGCGAAATTCACTCACAAAAGCATTTAATACTGAAATTCCAGCAAAAAATAAAAAACAACTACGCAATCGTTTAAAACGTCCAATCTTCTAAAAATGTACGCACAAAATTCTTTTGATGTTTGGTATTAACGATCAGGTCATTCAGTCAATTAAAATTCAAAGTAAATTCTTTTCGAAAGAGACTGCAATTCAGCTAGGTTTGTGATGCAACTTTTAAACCATCCTTTTAAGTTTCGAAATTCCAAATACCTAATGAAATCTGTGATTCTTTTTAAATTTCTTCTCAGTATAGTAAATTTTTCACTTGTCTTGTTAAAAGCATCCAGGAATTTTGTATTCGTATGTGGAAACAATGTAATTATAAATCATTCATCCTGATAATATGACAGGTTAACACCATACACACAGTCTTCGCTTCGCTTCTACAGTCTTTGCTTCTATAATACAGCTTTTGACACATACATTTCAGGGCTTTGGATTGCCACTTCCAAATAGAGTCTGTCAGTTCATTCCGCAAATGCCGAGGCTTGTCCTCAAAGCCTGGGTGGTTAAATAGAGTTTATGTGGGCTTGTTTTTTCTTTCTCTCTGGTATACTACTTCTAAGACGATTTCTCAGTAAAAAGTAAGACAATTATGAGAATAATTTCTTTCTTTGGCTGCTATGGTTCGATGCCATACGGTATTTCAAAGTCACTTATTGTCATTTCGGGTAATATTGCAGTGAAGCAACATGAAGGTTAATGTTCCGTTAAAATCCAGCATAACCTTTATGTTGGGCGTGATACAATAAACATGCGAGTTCCTGTCCATTGTACAAAATCCGCTGCCACCAAAATGTAACGTGGAACATAGACGCGGGTAAAAATGTTCAAGACAAGGACTCGACAATTTACTCAATTTGTTTTCGCCCTTCTCGAACTAACTTCTCCTTCCTTCTTCGTCTCCCAACTCGGTCTCTACCTTTACTGATCTTCCTTCCCTTTCCTTTATTTCTTTCCTTCCTAACCAACTCATATACCTCAAATCAGCATATACATACATGACACACCTAAAATTATTCTAATGCAAATTATAACAAAACTAAACCACGCTTACAGCTAAAGTCATAATAAGTGGTTGCTAAGCTGGCAACCAAACTGCCCTCAAACTGAGGAGTCATAGACAAAACCCGACCTTTGAGACGGCCTTCAACCATAAGTTTAGTGACATATATGTGAGAAAACCATCAGCTATCCCTCCATTTGCTATTCGCGTTGGTGGAGCTTTACCACAGGTGTGTACAAACCCCGACTCCGTAGCACAGTTCACCTTTGGCATCACTCCTCCCTGGACATAAGTCCAGCCAGTTATTGACCTTAGTTTGAGGAAGTATCCAAAGAACTCAACAAATGAACTGGTGTATCGTGCCAGCTTTAATGAACTGAGACAAAAGTACCATCGTTATCATGCCATCTATACCGATGGTTCCAAAGGTACGAACAGGGTCGCAGCTGCAGCGACAAGCCAAGATGCATTTTTGCAAGTCAGACTACCGGATGATGCATCAATATTTACTGCCGAACTCCAGGCACTTAAGATGGCATTCGAGCTGATCGAAACCTCGCACGACCGCCAGTTCATTGTGTTCACAGACTCGCTATCCAGCCTTTTAGCTCTTCACGGCCATGAGCAAAAACACCACTGTGTAATAGCTCTCCGGGAAGCTTACTCCAATTTGGTGAGACTGCAGAAGTCGGTTGTGCTCGCGTGGGTCCCGAGTCACGTGGGCATACACGGAAATGAAAAGGTAGACACGCTAGCTAAGGAAGCCCTACAGATGGACATTACCAACCTCCACGTACCCCACACTGATTACCGTCCTTACATCAACGGCTATATAAAATCAAAATGGCAGGAACTGTGGGATTCTTTCCCAGAGAACAAATTATACCAGGTCAAACCAACGGTCAGGTCTGTGGGTAATGGAACCCCTACAAAACGGAGAGATGATTTCGTACTGACTAGGGCACGAATCGGTCACACTTACCTAACACATGCTTATTTGCTCCACGGGGAAGAGAGACCATATTGTATCCCCTGTGATTGCGATGTCACCGTCAGTCACATTCTCGTAGACTGCTATGAATACTCCCATATTCGTCAGAAATATTACAGTGTACCAGACCTGAAGACATTGTTTGAACACACGGACCCCACTCTCATCTTGGATTTTCTCAAAGAAAGTGGCCTTTACAGGAAATTTTGACATGACAGCCCATTTGCTTTTGTCAAGACTTTAGAATTTTGCCAAATGTTTTAATTCTTTTTTAGTTTTAGTTTTACCAAACCTTTACCCTGTTCTATCTAGCTGACACTACATAACACATTCGTGTTGATGTGTCGTTAAATCCAATCTAACTAACTGCTAAGCTGGCTAACTTTACAGTTGCCCAACAGAAAACACAAAACTAGAACGAGAAACACGGAGAACTACAAACTAGACAGAGATGGACAACTTTTACTGCTAACACTACCAAGGGCCATTTTGATGTGTACAAAATCATTCGCGGGCCAAACAAAGTTTACTCATTGTCAAAAGCTCCCGATACATACTACTGTAGCGTTACGGTAAGGGCCAATCACATTGTGAAGGCTTTGGGGATCTTGAAGTGTAGCTCCTAAAGGAAATTAAAAAAGAAAAAAGATGAAGAAAGTTGATTTCAGTTCATTAATGATTTATTCGATGATGCAGGTTCCAACAGATTCGATGAAAATTACGGACGGCCAAAAAAAAAAAAAAGATTATTTGAACTAAGTTGTATACAAAATTTACGAAAGACCAGTGATTACATGCTTCTCTCAAGAGGTCTGCAACATGAGTGTCGAGGTTGCAGCTTGGGCTTGCAAGCCTAGTGGCTCTCTGGCAATTCTTAAGTTTAATGCAGTCCCCTGATTGGTCAAGAGTTGAGATGCACTAAACTATATAAATATTAATTAACAAGATGATATCATTGACCAATCAGGAGGTTCTAAAAGACGCATAAGAATTAATTTGAGACAAACAAGACTGCGTAGCGTAATCGGTGATCTTCTTAGAAACAGTGTGTACCAAATACTCTCCAACACTACAAAGCGCATGTGTGATGAAGGTGGCTCCTATACTTACAGTAATAGTATTATGTATAGAGTATTAAACATTTAATGAAAATATTCAGCAAATGGAAAACAGGTTAATTGCTGAATTTGCACGAGATTGTGATGCAGACCACCAGGTAATTTGTACAGCTTTGTTTATTAATGCTCGTACCAGGTTTCTCTTTCTGTTTAGTGTAAAATTCCTTTCGAGTTTCGATTTTCAGTGCTTCTGATTTCCCCCTTCTTTGTAATGGACACTAAAGATGTAATATTTTTCAAAATCATGCCTCCCATCTGTAGCAAAGAAATAAAAAAAGGAAAGCAATCGGTGCAAAATGTGCATATGCGCGTAAAGCGCGTTAAAATTTCCCCTTCCGTGATATAAGTCCATCCTAAAATGTGACACATAGACGCTCACAGCCTCAGCAAATGGAGGGAAACTGTACTAGCGTGAGTGGTGTGGAGGTCAAAATTGGGGTTGCATACTTATTAAGACACTTAGAAAGAAAGTTTCAGCTGGCCTTTGGATAACACTTCACAAGTATCACATGAGTTTTGCTAATATTGAATAAAATTTACACTAATAACTTACGAAAGGGGATAAGTAATGAGATTAGAGTACTGCCAGGCCTTGAAGCGTTTTGAAAATGGTTATTCCTTGTAAGTATGTTAATATACCTTTTAAAAAATGTTTTGCCTGTCAAAGGTAGGAAAAAAGTTTCTGTAACGACAATACTTTCATTCATGTATTTTAGGTAAGAATTCCACATAAAACAATAGATTTCTACATGAAACGTCCTCTTCGCCCCCTCCCTCCTTGAGGGGTGTACACAGGGGTCCAATTTTCGAAAATTGTCATCTCCTAAATAACGTCCTGTATTATTGTCTATATAATGGCCATTGGGCATGGTATACATGATAGACATGAAAAATACATCAATGTTCGTCAGAAAACTGCTAACAGGTTTTCGCTAAGACACTTTTAATAATTTTCAATTTTCTGTAACAAAATATTCGCAAAAAAGTGAACCTGAATAAAGAATGGCCTGCAATCCGCTAAGGCAGGATTTCCAGCGGGGCGATATCGCCGGCGTGCGGCGTTTTCGCAACTTAGCTGGCGATAGGCGCTTAGGGACGGCAGGGTGAATTTGCAAAAATTAATTACTAAATTCAAAAGAGGGCTTAAAAAGACCAAATAATTTTCTGTAGCTAAGCTCTCAAATTTGTTCTAATAAGATGGAGATAAATGAAGTTAATATATCGAGTAACATTCCTATCTTAGGTGAACTACACCGTTTGCGAATTGACTGTTTTACAAGATCATGCCAGGAGAACGCACTTAACAGTATTTAATTTCAAGTCTCTTTGAGAGGTCCCTCAGGCCCCCGTCAGTGGCGGTTGGAGAGGGAGGATCATGGCTCAAACCCAGCGCATTTACCTCGAATGTAGCTTTTCCTGATGTTTATATAGACAGACTGAACAAAGCGACAATTATAGGTAATTGCAATAGAATAGATAACTTTCACAATGTTTCCACTTCATCACCTATTGGAATAAGACTAATATGACCCCACATTATAAAGAATTGAGGGTGTGTGTAAGTCTGGCTTTATGTAAAGTTCACAACGGTGACCCTAAAGGTGATAGCTGGGTCTGGAGTATTTTTTTTTAAAAAAAAAGGCAAAAATATTTTCCATAAAGATAATCACATGTGTTTGAACGAAGGACGTAATCTGCATAGGGATTATACGTTTGGTCATTATAAGCCTGTATGGGACCATGTGGATTGGGGGGCACAAGTTTTTTGCCCATAATCTGTTAACCGTTTTAAACAAAGTCTGCCCGAATTTCTACAAATTTTGCCAAATTTCTATAAATTTTGCTAAAATTTCTACAAATTTACACACATGTTGCCAGAATTTTGAGGCTTTCCAAATATTAGGGGTACAGTGCCCCTTCCCCTGCCCCCTTCTAATACACCTATGCTGTTGGTAAAAAGAAGGAAGTAGAAATCGCAATGTTGAACAGTGAAGAACTAATCCATGCCTTATTGCGTATAAATGCCACATCCAATTGATAAGGAAGCCGGTTAAATCAACAATGTATGACCTGAGAGTATATTATTTTCAAAATAAGAGGTGGAGTAAGTAAGAGTACCCCACTTGGCTACCATCACAGAAGAATAATTTATCCAACTCATTCTTTACTTTTCATTGGTCCATAATAATATCATATCAGTCATGAGGAAGATACTGATCATCAGGGTACCACTTAAACAGGATCATTTTCCGTACCTTTGTTTTCACATATTTTGTTCAAGTGGTTTCCTGGTGATCATTTCTTATGCTTTTTAAGGGCACTTAAGAGTATTTTAAGATCTTTCCTAATTGCAAGAGACTACAATAGTGGAACTACCTGACCCTGTTTAAAGTTCAATTTCTAACAATGAAAATGTACGCCAAAATAGTTTTTTTTTTGAAATGAAATTGTGTATTAATACGCCAACAGTACCTGACGGCTGTAATTCTGCAAAAGGATTTCAACTAATGATTATCAATTCCTCAAAATAGCCCAAACACGGTCTGGGACCGTCCTACCCAAGGTAATTTAGATATTAAACATTATTAGAGATGATATCTGGCAATCAATTGCACAACCTTTGTAAACAGGTCAGGTAAGTTCCAAAGGGAAAGGGGTGGAGAAAGAGGAAGGATTGTGATCAGGAAAGTCACCATGGATCAGCTTGTGTGTCACATGATTCAAGTAATATTTGTAAGATGTAAACGGGTGCCATCCTGCATTTTCCAAGGATTTTTTTTAATATGTTACATTTTCAAAATTACTCGTAAACTTGAGCATCAAATAATCTTTTACATTGTGATGATACTATCAAGGCATACTTCAGAGTATAACAAAGAACGAGCACGTTTGTAGAAAGCGACTTTGTAGAAAGCGACTGGCTTGTGTGTTAGGTACAAAAGTTTAACATTAAAATCATAGCCAGAATATAAATTTGACATGAGACAACTTGCCATTCAACTTTAGTTAACTTGACATTTGACCTCATTCCATTGGCATCCACATATTTTAATAGCACTTGGCATACTGTGAAGTTTACATGTAAATTTAATTGGTCAGTGTCAGACGGTGCCAGGTTGTGCCGGACGGCGTCTGGCGTTTCCAGGCGGTGCGAGGCTGTGCTGAACGGTACCGCGATGTAATGCTCGTTAGCAGGATGAAAGACCTTGGCAGGTAGGCCCACAACTAATAGTACATGGGATATACAATACTAACAAGATTTTGTAGTTAGACCTCTAGTAACCTCAAATGACGTTTAACCTCCACCAAACACTGAAAAACTTTTTCTTAATGCAGAGAATCTACTAGCAAAGAATGAGATCCCTCAAAATTTTCCCTCTTGAGTTACAATATTTACGAGATTTTCTCAATTTGATCTCTGGTGACTTCACATGACCTTTGATCTCCATCAAACTCGCAACACTTCTTGGACTCAATATGTAGCGTCTTCAAGCTGAGTAAGAGATCCTTCAAAGCTTCACTTTTTGAAATAACATGGGTACGAAGTGTTCACAAATAGACTTGAAATGACGTCAAATGACTTTTGACCCTTATCTACATAATATGTATGCAGTTTCTAAATGTTACCAATCTTGAAGTATTGTTCTGATGAGTTTTTACAATATGACTCCCGGTGACCTGAAATGACCTTGACCTCCATGAAAAATGGGCGACCCCGATTTTCAAGTGGCGCATCGACATGCTAACTGAAATATTTATCAAGTTTCAAGTTCACGAGATAACGTGTTTACAGGATTTCACCATTTTCCCTCTGGTAACCATGATGTCCTCCAACCGTCACTAAAACAATAAGGCTTTTGTACTCAACATGTGACATTCGCATGCCAAGTAAGAAAACCCTTAGTGTCAGCTTTTAGTTATATTGTGTTATTAATCAGACTACAAGATTTTCATAATATCACACCGGTGACCTCAGATGAACTTTGACCTTCACTTTTTTTCTTAATATGGCAAATCTATAAGTATGAATTAAAAGTATCCATCATTTTATCTGGAAATATCGTGTTCACATGATTTTAGGTTTTTGGCCTCTGGTAACCTAAAGTGATCTTTGACCTCCTCCAAAGAGTAACAGCAACCTTTCTCTCATACCATGTATGAAAAGTACTCATAACTGCTATCTTGAGATATCGTGTTTACAAAAGCGTCACAACACACATACACACACACAGTTGTGCTTTACATACTGTTTGAGGACCTCATTGTTTTGTCTTTTGTGTTTGCTTCCTTAACCCTACCTTTAACAATAGACTCTCTATTCTTAAACTTCTGGGGATATGAGAAATCTACTGTATTTCCTTCTAAGGACCTGAAATCCATTCTTTAGGTCCTCAATCTGAATGGAAAGTAAGTGGACGTGTACACACGCACACACAATCGCGTGATTGTACAAATTCCTTTTGTCTTCAGCAATTAATCAAACGTTGTTTAGACAGCTGAATTAACATTGGACTATGTTATCTTCACTCAGTTCATATGTGAAAGCAGAAACATCAACATCTTCAATGTTTTACACATCAAACAGAATGACTGTGAGCTCTCAGAAAGTATCAACAGGAGACTATTACATGATGACGAGATAGACCGGAAATCTACTAAACAACATCATGAAGTTCGAAGTGTCCAGGACAGATCTAGAGGTATGTCATAGATACGAGTGAAGTTGCAAACTAAATACTTTCCACTGCTTCAGCAACCTTAGAAGGCAACGATAGTCAAGCTGAATTGAATTTTCTGTCTCGAATGTTTTAAATCTTGCAAATATTTTTCACAATCATGAGAAGATATTTTTTTACTAATTTCAAAGTTTATGCAAATAAGTCTTACATCATACTAAAACACTTAATATCATTCTTGATTTAAAGA
Source organism: Holothuria leucospilota (assembly GCA_029531755.1). NCBI lineage: Eukaryota > Metazoa > Echinodermata > Holothuroidea > Aspidochirotida > Holothuriidae > Holothuria > Holothuria leucospilota. The sequence continues at coordinate 31,781,175 of CM055964.1, forward strand.
CACTACTCGTGAGGCATAAATAAGGGAAGTATTAATAACATCTTCTGAATACATGAGCGAGACATCCAGAAACCAAAACAGCAAAGCTCTGGATGAGTTGCATTTTCCGTGTAAAGTGTTCTCAACTTTATGTAGTCGTAGTGAAGTTCCTAACGACGAATACATCCATGGAGGGGTCATCATCGTTTTACAACAATATCTTCATTCCCATCCATGGGTCTATTGTACCACGTCATGTGTTAAGATTAAAGTTCAACCGAAAAGCTGGCGTTGTAAAGGATTTTCGATGCTCAGATTTACACCTTACACAAAAAGCGTTACCCACTGAACATTTTTCTTCACCTGCAGGTTAATACTCTATCATGTTATTATTGCTTGAAGTTGAACACTGTTATTCAGGGAAATTACACTCTAAAGATAGGAACATAATGATAATAGGCTCTGTGGATGGTAATGTATTTTTCAAGGCAGTGGTGCAGGTCCACTGTTCGTGGGTTCCTTCTACGTTTCTCATGCGTTCCCTTTGGGTCCCTGGCCAAGTATTACACCACAGAACGACCTACATAGTGCACCCCTTCACAAATCACACGTTCACGACATCTTTCCACAAAAGGCACAAGCACGATGCCGTAATTTTTTCATAACGAAATTTTTGTTAAGTAGCTATGAGGGAATTATGGACAAGCAATTTACATGTGAAAGGTCCACATGCGCAGGCCCATGCAGCCATCCCCTCTGTTGGAGTGCTGGTTCCAGCTGGAAATACAATGAAATCAAAAATCGGCTATTGAAGCAAGTTGTACTACAATGAAGCCTAGTTGAATAATTGCAAAAGCCCAACTTTACTCAGTGGAACCATAGTTAAACCAAGTTGCACTTAGTAAATTTGTAGTCAAAACTGTCAGATAGCCTACGTTGCGGACTTTTTACCCGAGTAGATAGCTACCAGATAGGGTACTTAGTTACATAGGCACTTCTTCCAGCAGCTAAAAGTTAGACCTAGACTCGTGTAAATCATAGGCGTGGAAAGATGTTCTTAGATAGGGAATGAACGTTGTACACCACCGTCCTGGGCATGGGGTCCAAGAAAAATACATCCGGGTAGTTAATCTTCCTTAGATGCAATTTGATGCTACATTTTGTGCAGTTTTTCAAGAACGTTACTTGAAAAAGTTTGATTTTACAGAAAAAGCTTGATACGTTTCAAGGAGGGGGACATATACGGGAGTCTCTTCCTAGAAAAGTGAGGGAGAACACATGTACTTCAGCCTCAAAATTTACTGCGAAGCTAAAGTGCTACTATAGCCTCCGCTTCCTATTCCAATGGTTTAAATTTTATTATGCGTGGGCAGAGCAGAATTGTCGATACATAGGTGTAAGAAGCTTTTTTGAGCTCGGATTGAAACGCTGTTACGGATTGCAGTCATGCGGAAGGGTCTAAGGGATGGGGTATTTTCCCCTTTTGGAAATTTTTCAATATTTGAGGATTCTTGAAAGGAAGTTGGTGCGACATATTGTGCGAATTTTGAGGACAATACTGAAGAATTTTTTGAAAGGAAAATCACCAAAATTTCTTGAAATTTTTACAGAGGGAGCAAATAAGGCTGTGAGAGGTTATCGTCCATAAATAATGGGGTCGGTAGCATATATATGCCCCACAGTTTTGACTAGGGGCTGAAGCCTCAAATTCTCCCCTCCACAGCCTGGGTAAGCTGGGGAGGAGGAGGTCACTCAGCCTGCTTTTTAGTCATGTTAACAGGTTATGGCGCCCTCGCTATTCCATATGGTTAGAACATTTTCAAACATGCCATACTGTTTGACGAGACATTCTTCACGATGTCAACCATGTTTACTTTTCCTCAAATACTTTTACATCGAGATAGGAGACAAGAAGAGATTATATAATGAAAAAGTTCCATCAAACCGACTGAAAGCTATAGAGGTAGGCTATTGGACCTTAATTTAACTGCATCCTGTTTAGCAACGGACAAGTCATATATATTGAATATTGTATTGTATATTGAATAGATAAAAAGTACTTGCAAAGTACGTGGGCAAAACAGTACTCGGACCCGTTACCGGGATTCCAAAAGCCTGTACTCGGACCCCTGTACTTGGTTATCGGGGAAGTAAGTCCTCGGGAGTATTTGGTATTTCACTAAAGGTACTTGACTACAACACGGTCACATTCTGTCATGGGATAGCTGGTGTAATCCGCATCACTGTTGTTATCAAGGATATTATTTGTTCGTCCCATGCTGTGACACTCCTGCTAAAATGTCATATATCCACACCTTAATATATCCAACGACCGGTGGGGTATGTCACTTAGAGTCCAGTGAAGACTAATGAATAAAACTTAACCCAATTACAAATAGGCTGCACCAAATAGCACAAGATTCCTCACATGTTACACAGCTGGTTCCTGATTAGAACTAGGCCCAGTTCTGAGTTGTGAATTAGTGGACATGGATTTTCATAAAACGGTGCCTAATGCCAAAGATATCGGGTAATATGTAAGTTCCAAAATTCGCAACATTATGCTGTATAGAGGGGTTTCACGGAAGTTACTTGATCGCGCGTCTCTTTGGTTTTGAAGGCCAAGATCGCGCGTCTCTTTGGTTTAGAAAGGCACGCGTCCATTGTGTCAGTAGTATCTATGGTTATGCCGTGTGCTGTAAGTACGCTTACTGAGTGTGTGTTTTGCCCTCCAGTGCCTGGGAATCCCAATCGCGTGACGGCACATGAAATCCCTCTATTGACTGCTAAAAAAGCTTTTTCATACCATAAGATTCTATTATTTAAGTGGGGTATATCACGTGCGGTAATTACCAACCCCATAGCATAGGTCCTTTTCAAATGCAAGGAGCTCTAAAATACATATCTGTTGAAGACTGTGTCAATCGAGTCACTGGTGTTAGAAGGAAATTTACAGTTTACAATATGTTCCTCAAGTATGGCTGTTTTGTACGTTGCTATTAGAAACATAATGTAGGCGCAATGGGTGTTTGGTGGATATCGAAAAAGACAAAATGGCGGTAGTTTCTTGACAATATGTGTCTTGATGAGATCGGTAAAGCATACTCTTGATTTTGCACTTATATTTCAGGAAAGGATGGAAAAGCTGATGACACTCATCAAGCATGAAACCACTCACCTCAAGTCTTTTTAATTTACACAGGTCCGCAAGTGCAAACAGTAAATACAACATACGACATTTGCGATACCAGGATTATACTTGTGCACCCCAACAGAAATTAGTTGTGAAAGGATACCCATGTCGACCTCTCAAGGCATCACTGAATTAGGAACAAATCACATGGCCTAGTTTATAAAGCTACCTTATTTCAGTGTTTCTGCTCAAATTTAGGAAACCTCTGAAAACCCTGTTTTTGTTTTATCGATAGGCTGATTGTGCACATGGCCCCAAAATCCACTGCTCCTTCCTGTTATTTATATGTTTTTGGCTTTGATGAATATTTCGTTTTGTATTTATTTTTGTTTCGTGACAGACCTTTGCCAGACAACTGATTTACAAAGTTTTCCAGTCAGATGCAATTATCTTGTAGATTGCCCGGACGGCGTCGATGAAGAAAACTGTCGTAAGTACTGGATCTCGACATTTGCATACTCTGAGTACTTTTAAAGGAACAGTTCTGCGTTTCCCATACTTAGGCATTAGTGTAATGGAAACGGACGCCCAAACCAGGGCTCATGTAGGGATGTTCCAGCCCGGCACTCCGCCCTGCTTCTTTCAAATTAGGAATTCTGCATACCGTTACGGCAGGATACGAGATGATACGAGATGCAGCCTTGCAATGTAATAGAACAAAATGGCATATTAGAATGGCTGACAAGAAACAACAGCACTCGCTGAATCAATCGTCTAACCTAGCTATGAAAAACAACAAGTCTGAAAACAGACACGCCCCCTCATCCCACAGTTATTGCCTAAAATAGTCCTGGGGGTTCACCATTTCCAGAGAAAATAGTGAAAATATAAAGAATAATCTCATAAAATAAATGTGACCGTATGACAATTATTTGCATTAACGGCTTACAGTTGTTTCTAACTGCAATGAGTGTGTATACCGACAGCTGAACGCTTGTGTTCTGCACAGCACAGGTGATTAAAATTATGAACATTCACCGTGCATGTGTCAAAGTATTATACGCCACTAGCTTTTAAACCACTGCCGAGAACGGTACTTTTTTTATTTCTTGTACAGTTGTAGAAGGCAAAAGGAATCCAAACAATCACGCGCGAGTGTATGTAGGTGCGTATGAATGTGTTTGTGTGTATGTGTGTTTGTGATGCTTAAGCTTTAAAACCCAATATTTCAAGGAAGGAACAATGGATAAATCTCGTACGTGGTTTATGGATGCATCATATTCAGAGGAAGACCGCTATTGTGTTTGCTATGAGCTAACCATGAGTAAGAAAAAACCCGCAAACCTTGTAATCAGGATATCTCAAGGTCATCTGAGGTCGCCGGAGGTGAAAATACAAAACCTTGAAAAAATGCTTGGTAACGCAACATCTCAAGATAGGAATGTAAGACTTTTTGAATACTTGGTATTTAAGTTGTCGTATTGAGGAGGAACCTATTTTTTGGTGGAGGCCAGAGGTCATTCGAGGTTACCAGAGGTCAAAACAGAAACCTTGTGAAAACGATATTTTCAAGACAAGGATGATGGATACTTTTCATACTTGGTTAAACAGAGTTACCATATTAAGAGAGAGAGAACGATATTGGTTTTGGTAGAGGTTAAAGGTCGTCAGATCTCTCTAAAGGTAAAACTTCTTAATACTCGGTAACTGAATAGAACGTGGGTCATACCTCTAAATTATGTCGTTTCGTGACCACCGAAAAGAGGGAGCCGTGAATTTTGTACCATTCAAAAATATATAGAGAGAGAACATTACACATCTTTCCACAAAGTTAACATTACTTTGGTACATTAATTAGTAATGCTAATTTCAAATACCCAATTCCGAACACGTAGGAATCATGCTGTGACTATAAACATGATAAGAAATACCTTATAATCAATGTGTATCTTGATGGCGTAGTGGAAAGTTTATCATTCTGACTTTCAGGGTTCGAATTCCATTCAAGACACCTACCTTTTTAGTTTTTCTTATTCAATTTTTGTCTTCTGTTACCAACCATAGTTGGGATATAAATTTGGAAGGAAGGTCTCTATTGTTTTTGGTGGAGGTCAGAAGACATTTGAGGTCACCAGAGGTCAAAGACCGAAAACCTTGAAAAAAAACACGATATCTCAAGATAGGAATGATGGGCACCGCACTGGGCGGCAAAGTCCTGCACTGCCCAACACCACTCGGCACCACCCGCTCCATACAGAATTACAAAAAACTCGACGAGGATTACTTTTTCACCAAGGGATCATAGAAGAGATGTTTTAGTTTGAAAGAAAACACAAGAGATACGGGACTAGATTTAATGTATTTATATCACTTACCAGTGTCAGATGATACCGACAAAACAATTCCCTAACGCCCCAGCACACTCTAAACAACTTCGCTAAAAACCCTATCAAGTAAATGCAAGTACCGTACATGTACTGAAATTGGGTTAGGTTTACCCAGAGTGGTTAATTTAAGGATTTACCGAGAGGTTAGTTACTTAACTTCAGTATTTTCACAAACCTGCTCGGTGCTGGGTGAAATTTGTACCCATTTTTTTTTTAGTACATGAGCAGGCCTATCAGTAACCTGTAGGACACGCCAAGTATATTTCCCCTCATTACGTGTGCCTTCCCGTCAAGGCTCTTTGTTCTCAGACTTGTATGCAGACATCCTGAGTCTGGTCACGTGACACTCGAGTAAAGCTGTTTATTCGGGGATGATTATGAACAAAGCTAACGGGGTTGCACACCTAATGCTGGCTACTCCGTAAGCACCCCAAGCCATGTGTTTGTGTGAAACGATGGATATGAAAGTAAACCTTTATTTATTCATGATGCACGGTAAACACTTAGTCTCTGTTTCGGAAGGGGTGTGGGGTGGGAATGGCTTTCTATCGAAATGCAGATCCTCCCGGACCATACAATATGTTTTTCATTACACTCTATTGATAAACATTTGTTGTCAACACATTTCTCCTTTTTAGCTCCTCTTTCGAAAGCATTTTCTCTCACCACCCCTGGTTATCCGCAGCAATATGAAGACAACCTGGATATCTATTGGGTATTTTCCGCCAAGAATGGAGAGACCCTTACATTCCAGTGTTCAGATTTGGACACCGAAACTGGCTTTGACTGGTTGATTGTAGGAAACGGCCGCGTTCTTAATAAAGAAACGGTTACTAAGTTGACTGGCAGAACCTGCTCAGATGTCACATCCAAAGGTAACTCCATGTGGATTCACTTCACGTCGGACTCCTCCAACGGTCTGCAAGGTTTCCGGGGTACTGTTTCTGTAACAGCCGTAGATACTAGTGGTAAGTACTAGTTCATCGTCTTGCAAAAAGGTTATAAGTGCTGTATGACAAGGTTCTTCAGTTTTTGGGAACCTCTTCTGTTTGAAGTATATGAATGATCTTCTATCATTTGTTTTCTCTGGTTTGATGAAATTTTCGAATGATACTAAACGGAAACTAAAGTATCGTCCACTATACTAATGCAGACAATCTGATTTAGATGTGATTCCTCTATGGCCTGAAGTTGTCAGATACTATTCAAGGTTGATAAGGGTAAGGTAAAACTTCTTATCAATGGCCTAGGTATATCGCTCAAGAACCAAAGATAGGTTTAATGGGAAGGGTGTCTGCTGTTTTCTCTTTTGTAATGACTTGGAAAGAAAGGCTGTTTTTCACACCCCATCATTCCGTCGTCTTAATGTGGTATATAATGTTACCAACCTCACAGTCAAGGACCTTTGCAAATTCTAGGAGTTCTGAAACGTATTTCTATGAAAGATTTTTGTGTTTATCAATTGTTTCTTCGAGATTACTGCTTCAACTGAACTGTAAAACCACAAGGAAAGTAAAAGCCAGCCATTTTTAGGGAGGCCAATCCACCATGTCACCTGAAACCCTTAACGCAGTGTGCTAAAACGGCAAAAAGGACGCTACCCTAGGTGTTAGGTATCATTACTCTTAATTTCATCTACATGATAAAAGACATGGTGGATCAAGCAGTTTGGTAAGGCCCCACATGTTTTCATTCTGTTCAAGCCTACTTGGAATCTCGAGCCATGCAAAGGATAAGGAAGTGCTTGAAAAAGGTCAGTAGTGTTTTTTATCCCTAACGAAAGATCCCTTGTCATGAAAATTTGAGACAGATCGACTACACGTTTCTTGAAATTTGTGGTCATCCATTATTTTAACTTTTTTTTCAGTACTAGAGCGTACCTCAATTGATCTTCCTTCTCAAATATTTACTTTGAAAAGTGAGGATTTTCGTCAAATCGTCATAATCACTTTTCGTTTGAAAAGTGGACACGAGTCTTTTACCCTTTATCTTCACCAATCTCTCCTAGATCAAAAGATTGAAATTAGGGACCAATCTGTAATGTCGATTGGAATATTCAATCTAATAGACTGAGAATACATCTTATTCGTTTTAAAATTTCCAGTCCAAATTTAGATTTCTCCCCAGTCCCACTCATTTAGATTGACTTTCAATCTAAGGATTTAAGAGGGAACGTGATTTTTTGTACGCTTGTGGAAATGATGAAAACAAATGACTCTTTAGTAGATTACTTAGTGATTATAAATCCAGGCTTGCTAAATTGCTCTTGAATTTGATTGGCTGTATTTTGATATTTTCAAGATTTCCCTGGTTATACTGGAAGGGTCACAAGGGTGTTCATTCTGTTTTCGTCTTCCAGAGTCTGCTGTCCTTACACATAGTGTAAATGGGTTCATGATTTGATAATTTCATTTCATGGGAACTGCTATCCTGACAAACAGTGTAAACGGATCATGATCTGATAATTTCATTTCATGGGAACTTCAAAGCAGGAAAGGAAATAGGGTCTCTGTTTATTTTTTGTTGGGAATGTTTGGTTCATTTTGTCCTTGATGACGTTTTTATATATTTCTAGATCGTTTTTCATAAAATAAATTAATCAGTTTTACAAGCAATATTCAATAATCCATTAAAATTATGGAGATATACAATTGAGATACAGCATCTTGTCCAAGGACAAAACAATGAAAAAGGCAAGAATCGAACTAAGTAATCTGTTAATCACACGTCCAGTGCACTAGCAAATATCCAAGCACACTGGCATTACTGGGAGCACTCGTCAAAAGATTGAAACCATACTGGTAACCATAAACAATAGGATTCGATAGAAATAGTCACCAGTTACTTTTACCAGTTTGTGTACAGTTGTGGTGGAGAAGTGATCTTTGAGACAATTGATTAACGCAAGTATCTCCTGGCGTTTGAAACTACCAGCGGCTATGTATGTATAACAGTATTATCTGTATATCATAAACTTAAATACAGGCGCGGCGCCACGGGGGGGGGGGGGCAGGGCAGGCATTTGCCCACCCTATGGTTTTTCAACCCAAAAAATAAAATCGTCTAAAAAACGTTTTAAGACACATAATTTTGTACGGAGTGGGGTGAGGTGTTACAGTATGTCACCCATCTATCACAATATTAGTTAAATTGTTCTGAAACTTGCAATCCCCGCACGGATAACGTTTTCTGTTTTCTCCATTGTTTACGTGAATGCAGGTTAAGTATTACATAAACACTAAGGCCATTATACATAACGCGCAAACAAAAAGGGCATAGGAACCGAGAATAAAGCTAAAACAATACAGTAGTATACCCTAAAGCCAAGTTATTGTGAGACCTTACACATATGGTGTCACAGAGGAGAAAGTTTTCCCTCTCTTGGACAAAACGTGCGCATCATTGCAAGTTACACCAAAAATACAGACAGCTAATTTGTGCGTCAGGGGCTACGCCTGATCCATGAATCTCTGTCTAACCAAACCCCCAACCCTACCCGTAACTCGGAATATATTTTCGTCCGGGGGAATCTTCGGTCTTTAGTGAACCTTCGACCAAGTGAACCTTTCGTCTATGGGTATTCCCCCCTGTCCGGATTATGTAATGTTTGGCAATCTCAAACATTTACTGTCTCTCCATTCCCAGCATGTGACCATTTAAAATTTAGAACGTGAACATATATATTGGGGGTATCATGAGTCAATCACTTAACGAACATTTTGACAATAAAAATATAAAAACATTTAATAAAATGAATTAAACTTTGAAGTAATATTATATGTCTCCCTTATTGCATACGCGTAGGAAGCGGGGGGCTGGGGGCTAAAGCCCCAGTCAAAAATCTGGGGGCAGAAGCATACTTCTGTCCCCAATATCCAAGGTCAAAAACCCCTTATTTGTCCCTTCAGTAAAAACTGTAAAAAATTTGCAGTAATTTTCCTTAAAACTTGCCCAAAATGTTGCACCAAATTGCATCTAAGGACCCTCAAATACCCAAAAATTTTCCAAAGGGGAGGGGACACCCCTCCCCGGGACAGCGATCCGAAACAAGGTTCAGACCCCAGTCTCGAAAAGTTCCCTACACCTATGCCTTATTGTGCTTTATTTTGGTGTTGTCTCGACTGAGAAATCCATAGAAAACGAATTTTAAATAGTAGGTGCATGGCCGTACACAACACAATCTTTACTGTATGAAGAAATCTTGAGTCAATCAGAAAAAGAGCAAAGAACAGGGCGATGCCACATGGGGCAGGGTGCAACCGCCTCCTATCATTTGCAAGAACAGGGAACAGAGAGAAAGAAAAGAACAGGAAAAATGGAAAGGAGAAAACGAAAGAGAAGAAGGGCAAGCGAAGAAGAAAGCAGGAGGGTGGGGTAGGCATATATTTGACCCATATAATTAGTCCAGAGCTTCCAGAAGGCCCTATTCCGGGTTCTGCCAGCCTTTAGATACCTTGTATAATGCATATATGAAGCAACGAAAATATTCGTAATAGTTCGTGTTTCTGTCGACTCAACGCACGTATTTTTGAGTAAAAAAACATACCCATACATAAAAGGGGGTGGCTTCAGGAGGTTTGTTGACTACATACCCTTCTCTTAGACAACAAAGGCTACTCTCCTCTTTCACTAAACCAAAACTTAAAATTCAATAAAATTATTAACACTTTTCAGCCATATATGATAGCTCAAAAAATACCAAAGACATCACCATTTTGCATCTAAGCAATCTTAAATTGATAAAAGTTTCTCAAAGGGGAGGGGACACTTAGACCCCTCCCAAGAAAAGCATCTTTCCCCCCAAGCAAAAATTAAAATTCAATAAATTATGAACACTTTCTTACATATATGATCAGTTCAAAAATATACCAAAGATATCACCATTTTGCATCTAAGCAATCTTAAATTAATAAAAAATTTCTCAAAGGGAGGGGACACCCCTCCCCAGAAAAGCATCTTTCCCAAAACAAAAATTAAAATTACTAAATTATGAACTTTCCAGCCATATATGATCAGTTCAAAATATGTGCCAAAGACATCATCATTTTGCATCTGAACAACCTTAAATTAACAAAAACTTTCCCAATGGGGAAGGGGCACCCCCTCCCCTTAGACCCTCCCCCGGACGGTGATCACTCATCTCACGCTTTGCCCCCCTATCGAAATACCCTGGCGCCGCCCCTGCTTACATATATTTCTCCGTTTAATAACTGAGAAGTATGTGTAAGTTAGACGAAGACTAAAAGTCAATCTTTTTGAAGACGAGGTGGCTCAATTTTACAGTGGTAGTTGTAATCTAGGAAGCCATAAAGTGATCATCCTAAGTGAGCAAACTGCCGACTGTCGCCTGTCCCACAAAAAACACTTCATAGTACACATTATAGTTAAGAAGTATTTACTGAGCAAAATTAAAACGACATAGAGTGAAAATCTACGAAAGGAAAAGCTTTCGTGAGAGAACAAAATTTTAGATATAGCTTTATTACAAAGTATACTTTTACTATACTGGCTCCCACCAGAAAAAAATGACAAAATCCCCCCCCCCCCAAAAAAAAAAACCAAGTTGAGGCCAGGGACGATACACTTCTGCAATAAAATCATTCACAAAGCCATACTTGTAGTGAAAATAATATGACAGGTTTAACTTATTCTTTGTTTGCCATAAGACCACGTTATTTTTAGTGGAATCTCTACCAGGTTTCCTTCTAGATCTTTCGCCTGTTGAAAGACAAGATTATATCGAACCAAATCACATTTTACGATCGAAAGTATCTCAAACGTTGTAATAGTACAACATATGAAAGAATGTGATAAAGATGCCTTTACAATTTGGTCACCTTCCAAATTTAAGATGTTGCATCGACCGAAGGGTTTAATGAACAAGATATAAAAATTTTTGTTTACACAATAACGTCAATTCTACTTAGACGGATTTCACATACTTTACTGGATTGAGCTTTCTTGTGTTAATGGAACATTTTGACCGCCAAGCGTCAATAGCACCTCAGCAGTATCTAGCAAAGACTTACAGAGAACGCCTTCGACGCTATCCAAGTCACCGGTATCTGGGGTGCTGCTGTGCGTCATGCATAGCGCAAAACTTGTTACTGCCCGTGTGTGTGATATGTCTGCCAACAAGGTAGTGGTAAATAGGCTCACGACACACGAAACACCCCTATTGTCAGCTCCCATGGGTGTGAATAATGGGAACAAGGGGGACGCGTTCCCCTCACGTTTTTGGAAGGGGACATCTCCAATAAGTCCCCCACTTTTTCAATAATGTAACATAGATTATGAATTGACACTACATTTTAAAAGCTAAATTGCGCCCAAATATGGCACCATTTGCCATAAAGACACCTTCCAATTCCCATTTTATGAAAGGGGAGGGGGACAATGGTGAAAAGTGCCCCCTACCCTTGGAGATGGATCCACGCCCTTGCCAGCTCCGTAGCCAGGTAGGGCATTGAAGGGGACACAATAGCTCCCATGGGACGAATTGATTAAGGGGCGAGATATATGGAACTGCATTTTTCTAGGGGACAATTTTTTCTAGGTGCCATAGCCTCCTGGGCCCCTTTCCTAGGGGATTACCTATTGATGAGCTCGACGAGGCTCTACAGAAGATAAAGCAGATAGGAGACAAGTCAATTGATTTTCTAACTGTTTACGAAGTGTGGGTGGAATTTCTCTCTTAGAATCGCAAATACCGTGCCCACTGACTTAAATGTTAAAAATACTTTTGTAATGCAAAAATTGATAGTAAGGGTGTGTTTCTCAACCCGTTCCCATTGTAACAATTTTCCCAGGTCGGTTTACCGAGCTACTCGAAATGTCTTTTAATCCCTAAAAGTAAACTTTGCAATTCGTTATGGATGTTGCAGTTTTTAGAAGGGGCTAGAATTCTCATGAATCAGGTATATCAGTATTGGGATAATAAAAGTTGTATCCATATCCCATTCATTGACCAGCTGTATAGAGTTAGTTTGATGAGGTTTTACGACTCAGTTTCTAACCAATTGGTTTAAGTCGAGCGGGGCAAGGCTTTTTTTCAGTTGTGGCTCACTGGCTTGTTTTCCTTACTCCATTGCTTATGCTGAGCACCAAGCACAAAGGCAGTAGGTTCCACTTTTAAAGTCTTTGGTATGACCCGGCCAGGAGTCGAACCCCAGACCTTCCGGCTGCAAGTCGGTTGTATAGAGGGATTTCATGTGACGTCACGCGCAATGGATTCCCAGGCACTGAAGGGCAAAACACACACGCAGTAAGCGTATTTACAGCACACGCGCACGGCATAACCATAGATACTACTGTGACACAATGGACGCGTGCCCGTCAAAACCAAAGAGACGCGCGATGTTGCCCTGCAAAACAAAAAAGACGCGCGATCTTGCCCTTCAAAATTGCGTCTAGTTGGTTAAAGTCACGTGACTGAAATCCCTCTATAAGGGTCTCATATGATGTGTTATACGACACCTTGCATGAAGTAAATTCAACGTATTCCCGTCTGACTTTGCGTTTTCTTACAGAAACAACGGGTGGTGTCGATTATTGCGGATTTAACAATTACATTGCACAAACCAGGATTGTCCGTGGTATGGATACCAACATAGAAAAGTGGCCCTGGCAGGTCATGTTACTGAAGAAGACGGGCTTGCCCGAATATCCTTACTACTTCACATGTGGTGGAACCTTGATATCTGACCGTCATGTCCTCACAGCAGCTCACTGCTTTAGCACGTAAGTTGTCATCTGTCACTTACCTGGAGCCTGGGGCGGCGATCGCGGGGGTGGGTGGGGGACATGGTACCCCAATAATTAGGTTGGGGACGGATCACCTTTCTTCCCCCATATTTGGTCAACGATCATAATATTTGTTAATATTGTGAGTTTGAGACACAGTCCTCTCCAATAATTTCGTTGAGGGGGAGGAAATATCCATGGCATATTGAGAGAAATCGTAATAATTGCTACTATTTGTGTGAATGTTAGACTTTTCGATGACTTACCGTACAAGTCATGAAAAACGACCACATTTCGTTACCAGTATTACATAAACATATACGTTTACATTTCCATATACGTTTACTTTACGTATACATATAGGTATACGTATACTTTACATTTAAATATGCGAATACGTATACATGTAGGTGTGTAAAAATCTACGCATTTCTACACATATACTTAGGAATCATTTTTAGGTTTCTGACTCACGTCCCCTAATGTTCAACACAAATCGCCCCTCTTACCTGGAGTTCTAATGAGGATGCAGTAAAGAGGATGTTTCAAACGACAGTCTAGGGCTTAGTTTCTCAAGTAGAGACCAATGAGCTACTTGTTGCCCGCGGCTTGCACTTAAATGTTCCCAGAAAATTTGAAGAATCCAAACACTTTGATAAAAAGGGAGTCCAATTAATTACTATCTACCATTGTTATAAAGTAAACACTCAAGTAAAAGTTGCCTTCGGACTAACATATTGGAAAACCTCTGATGGGGGGGGGGGGTCTTTAACAAAGTCATTGTGGCGCGAACCTCTCTACTCGTTGGACATCTTTGTCGTTAAGTGCCTATTTTTTTTTCGCGCATGAACTGTCATGAGTATTATTGAAATCGGAAATGAGATAACGTCACGTAAAGAACTTAATATTACAAATCCATACATCAAGTATGGAAAGTATCCATCATTCCTATCTTGAAATATCGTGTCTACAAGCAAGTTCCAATGTTTTGGAAGTTTTACCTTCAGTGACCTCAGATAACCTTTGACCTCTACCAAAACAATAGGGTTCATTTTTCGACTATAACGCATCCACATGCCAAGTATAAAAAATATCTATACTTCCTACCTTGAGAATCCTTTTACAAGGTTTTTGGTTTTTGACCTCTGTTGACCTGACATGACCTCTGACCTCCACCAAAAAGAATAGGGTTTTTCTCTCAATATGATTAGTCCATTTACCAAGTATGAATAGTAGGCTATCCATCATTCGTATCTTGAGATATCGTGTTTACAAGCAATTCCCAGAGTTTTTGAAGTTTTACCTTGCGTGACCTCAGATAATCTTTGACTTCTACCAAAACAATAACAGTCATTTTCTGACCATAACGCATCTACATGCCAAGTATGGAAAGTATCAATATTTTCTACCTTTAGGTATCTTGTTTACAATGTTTTTGGTTTTTGACCTCTGCTGACCTGACATGACCTTTGGCCTCCACCACCAAACAAGGTTCTTTCTCTCTATATGATATACTCATGTACCAAGTATGAAAAGTACCCATCATCCCTATCTTGAGATGTCGTGTTTACAAGGTTTTTCGTTTTTGACCTCTGTTGACCTGACACGACCTCTGACCGCCACCAAAAAATATGTTCTTTCCCTTAATATGATACATCCATGTATTAAATATGAAAAGTATCCATCATTCCTATCTTGAGATACCGTGTTTACAAGCCAAGCGTCACAAACACCCACACGCAAACACACATACACATACACACGCCATCGTGACTGCAATGATTCCTTTTTGCCTTCGGCAAAGGAATCAAAAAGAGAAACAGATGTATAAGAAGATTAGGCATTTCGAAACTGGTATAGCTAAACTAGTTATTTGGAGAGTCTAGAAACCACCTTTAAGACCACTTTCTCCGGACACCATGTACCTAGATTGTTCAAGATTGTTAACTATTGCCCATGTGGCTTTAATTGTCCCACGGGAAAACGATATTGCAATTGGAGGCGCTATTCAGATTTTCTCACCAGAGCACCTATCATAACCTAATGCATGTTTCAGACTTGAGACTGTACTACACGAATAGTGATAGTTCTCGACGTGCGAAAGATAACTTTAAGGTGTACAGTCTGTTCTGATGATCCATACTGTGGAATAGGATAGTGTTCACTCTCTACGCTGTTTTAGAAAACTGAATAACTCGCTGACATGCATTTAACAAGGCAGCGCCGTTTATGAGGAGGAGGAATGGGGGGACCGAATCGTTTTAGAGGGTACTGGAATCAGGCCCGTAGCCAGACAAGGTACTGGAGGGGGGCCAGAATTTTTCCAGGGGGCGAAAATTTTTTCAGGGGGGCCAAATGTGTACCAATGTATTAAGTCAATGGTAAGATTCAAACTCTCTGGGGGGGGGGCAAAAAAATTTCAGAGGGGCTTCGCCCCCCTGCCCCCCTTGACTACGGGCCTGACTGGAATCAGAAAGTCTCGATTCGCTCGACAAGAGGAAGGATAGTCTCTTCAGAATTTTAGACTTTTTAAAGCCCTAGATGTAATATCGAACAACATTTATTGCTTATTTCACATTACTAATTGAGTCTTTCAAGGTGTAATCATAATATCTCCACTGAAATGTTGCCACATCTGTCTATGAAGCCTGAAAAGAGTGGGGACGGGGTGCCCTATACCTTCTCCTCCCCATAATCTCGCCGATGTAATCCTCCCTTAGGTTATGGTTACTTCCATCTTTTACTTTTTATCTCCTTGTGTCTACTTTCGATCTCACAGGAATGAGGAGGCAAGCGATCTCCAAATAGCGCTTGGGAGAAACCATACATCACTCAATGTTACTGAAGGAATAAGGCGTAATGTGTCATACCTTGCCGTTCATGAAGGATTCAGTTTGTTACATTTTAAGCACGATGTAGCAGTATTGACTCTTGATGCTCCCGTAACCATCCCAAACACCTGGAAAGACCTTAAAATCAAGTTTTCTATCAATAAAGCCTGTGTGGATCAGCCAGGAAATCAGTGGAGAAAAGACGATGACTGTTTTATTACTGGTTACGGTGTCCTGAATGGTACGTATGTCAGTTATTTACAAGGCTTAACAAACATGTGAATATCATACCCGTCAATTTGATAAAAAAGATGAGCTGATTGTACATGGTGGAAATGTGACCATCGCCACACGGATTGCTTAGATTTGGGGTAGCTGGGCTAGTTGTTGAAATATATACGGTACCCTTTAAATGGGACTGTCACTGCTTGTAAAACTTACTTCTGTCGTCACTGCTTCAAAGACCCAGTCCTCTAATGAACTCAAAAATGTAAAAAAAAATGGTCGCCATTTGTGTAAGATCAACCAAATCGTGACCACTTTACCAGATTAGTTTCTGTTATATGTTGTCGTCATGATTAAAGATTAGCCCAATACGTAAATCTATGATGTACAGAGATGTACTCAAAATATATTTCTTCTTCTCTTTAAACCTTATCTCTATGACAATTGTATAACTGACATGTCCTGGTTGACAGAGTTGCCCCCTAGAAAATTAAAAATGAACATTGCTTTAAATGCAATTTAATATGTCGCCCCCTAAAATATTGCGCCCCCTTCAGTACCTTGTCTGGCAATGAAAATTGACTGTAAACTTCAGGCCCGTATGGCCAGACAAAATGTATAAGTAAGTCTGAATATTAAATTTTTAGGGGCGAGATAACGAATGCCAAAGCACTAATGTTTGCGGTTCGCCAACCTATTTGCAGTCGAAAATTTTACTGTATGGGGGGTTATGCACCTTCTTTCTTACCTTTTTCTTGGCCAGGGATCAGTTTTGCCTCAGATATGAGAGTCGTACTACTTCCTAACCACATCTTACTTTATTTTTAATGTGAAATAAGTAAAGGTACCACGAGAGAAATGGATGAGCGTCTCCAAGAGGCTAAAGTTAATTACATGAACAACGCTGAGTGTGAAGAAAAGAGCAATTTTAAAGGTCTAGGCGTGCTCGATCCCTCCATGATCTGTGGCGGAGAGGTTGACGGAAGTGATACATGTCAGGTAAGTTTCAAAGTAAGACTTAGGTATAATGTCTTGCCCTTGAAAGTCGATGTTGCCGACAGGATGATTGGAGGGCCGTGATACTATAATAACTTCATAGAACGTGAAATAAAAAGAACTATATACATAGAGCCCGATAAACTCTTCCATTGTAGAACCTGAGGGTTGCTTGCCATAGATGCCGGCCTAACTTGAGTTATTTGTTCTGTCATTTACTCCCTCGTAAACTTCAGAAAGTCCTCTGAAGTTACACCAGTCTTTTTCCATTCGACTTTGAAACTACATGCAAACAATTTTGTGGTGAAAATTGGTTTTAATTAGGCTCTCACTGCGAAATCGTAACAGAAGCGTAGTAATACACTTAACGAATTTCTGATCTTCCCTAATTTTTTTCGATCGCTTCTCCTTTGGTTGATTACAGGGAGATTCTGGCGGTCCAATGGTATGTCGACATTCAAAGCTGAATTACTACGTCGTCGGGATTACGTCAGTTGGCGGTGGTTGCGGCTTACCGGGATGGCCGGGTGTGTACGCCAGTGTGGCAGAGCATTATGAGTGGATCATGAAACATAAGTTTTAACAGTAACATGCTCCGTTGCACAGCATGTACCTAGGGAATTAGCATACCCAGAATTATTCCTTCTATTACTAAAGTGTGATTAGTATGGGTTTTTTTTAATCGTAGTTGCACATCCATGTAAGGCGCGGGTCACACTTCAGCGATTTCGGATCGGATTACGATCTGATTTTTTTGGAGTTTTTGTTAGAATATTCTCCATCTCTGGTCGGAGGGAACCAAAAATTTTGCCAACCTGTGTAAATAATTTGATTTGTATCAGAGGACTATGTAAATGAAACGTAACCTAATTATTTCTTGACGTCACATGGAAAGACAGCTTTTATCGGACACGCGTAGTCCGATAAAAGCTGTCCGTCGATGTGACGTCACGAAGTAATTAGTATACATTTCTTTTTCATAGTCATGTGATACAAATCACATATTTCCGACCAGAGATGGAGAAGATTTTAACTAAAACTCAAAAAAAATCGGACCGTAATCCGATCTGAAATCGCTGTAGTGTGACACGCGCTTAAAAGATTTCACTGAGGGGGGACATGCTAACCTTCATATTTAACTACAACAGGTGCAGGGGTAATTTGTGTTGAACAACAGCAACAATAGGGGAGGGGAGGGGGACAGATCATCCACAATGTTTACATAAACGTCTACATAGAGTGTACTTACTCATATAGCCTTACTCGGAACGTATGAGTTTAGACTTTATACCCGCACAGTCAAAAGTACATTTCACATGTGTATTCATGTTTACTATGCATCTGTGCCTCCATCGAGGGAAAGGGTAGAGAAGTCATCTCGTACCTATCTGGTTTAGCAAAGTATTACGCCCTTGACGAAATACTTAGGAGAAGAGAGACGGTCTTTTTCTATCCGTCAAATTATTAGGCTGACATTTTCCCTTCCTTCAATTCCCCCTCCTGCCCTCCTTTGCAATCGCCGCCTCCATTAAGCTTTCAACTATGGTCCGTTGATGGAACCTTTCATAATCGTAAATTTTGTACAATGAAAACTTGCTCACAGTCTCACTCACAGATGTGATAGGTTGTTACCTACCTTAAGGGCAGATCTGAATGAATTTTCTCAGATCAGCACAGTACCGAGGGCCTAGCTGTTTCCTTTACACTAACTTCATGAAAGCAAATCAATAAGCGAGTTGGGAAACTTTGATGTACAATGCATGCTGGGAAGGAAAGTGTATCATAGCAGAGAATGCATGCGTAAGACAGATAGTTTGTATAATCACGCACAATTTCCTAGTTTAAAACTATGGTTTTCTAGACATCAGCCGCGGGTCAAAGAGAATTTTCTTTAGAAGAAAATTTCTTTTTGAAGTTAATCTCCTTAACTTGGACCGAAGAGGTTGGACAGTTGACAGAAAATTGTGGAAGACGAAAAACAGTCGCTCGAAGCATTCGTGTCCGTGCGAAAATGTCCGTGGACTTGACCTGTGGTACTACATGGTACAACAAAATCTAATTTCCCAACTCGTCTATTGTTGTGCTTACCATGAAGTACGCCTCAAATCACGTTTCGTTTTTTTCAGTATATTGTTACCACTTTCAAGTACAGCCAATAAACGTTCTCATGGCACAATGAGGTTCAACTCGTTATTACAGTACACTGGAATAACTCTACATGTAGTGTACTACGGTACCTGTCCAAAAACAAAATAGAAGACGCACTATGTCGAAATAACAATTTTCAAGAAGTTTGCTCCGCAATTTTTTAGTTATAGGGAATGTCGTTTTGCAAACTTCTTTCCACCTTATGTCAAATTTGTATTTACTTGCTAAAGAAATACATATTAATCACAAATGAGATGTCACTTTAGAACTTTTATATCATAATGATATACCACAATGGAAGAGTATATAAAATGATATCTATGATAAATCACTTCACACGACTTTTGTACAAACATCTCAATGAAATATCACTGCATTTCTTTTGTGTAAAATGGTCACAATAAAATATCACTGTACGATTTTTGTGTAATATAACTTGAATGAAATATCACTATATGACTTTTGAAAAAGAAGGATCTCGAAGAAATATTACTACAGCATGTTGTATGGGCCTTATGCATTGACGTCAAGCGACAGTGTTTTAGAGGGTAAACAATGTAGCACACTTTACGCACGAGGTAGATTTCGAACGAGCGCGTAATAAACTTACGCACGTATCCGACCGGTAACCAAATCAGATGTCTGCATTTGGGTTGGTGTAATTTGTAATTCTACGATATTTTTACCCCTGTGGGGGCGCATTTCCTGTTCTGTGAAGTCATATGAGTAAGGTTCAAAGAAATCCTACCCTTAAAGCTTAGAATTTTTCTGATAAAATCTATTACAATGGATTCGCGCT
Organism: Holothuria leucospilota; assembly: GCA_029531755.1. NCBI lineage: Eukaryota > Metazoa > Echinodermata > Holothuroidea > Aspidochirotida > Holothuriidae > Holothuria > Holothuria leucospilota. The sequence continues at coordinate 31,801,416 of CM055964.1, forward strand.
TACCGTCTCCCGAGGGCGCCATATGTTCTGTGACGTCATACGCATAAGGCCTATAAAAGTAATCGCAATAGACCCTTTTCCAAATAGCAATTGCAAGGGATGGACACCATAGACAGACTCTCAGCGCTCCACGCCACCATGGGTTTGCCCGAAGCGCAAGAAAATTTTGGCCCAAAATGCCTCCCAGATCGCTGAAAATGGCATTTCCGAGGCCTATTTACCCCATATAAATAGGGGGGAACACTAGCAATATTGTTGAAATAAACATTAAAAAATACCAAAAATATGCTGGGGGGGGGGAGGCAGCTGCCCCCTTCGCCCCCTTGGCTACGCGCCTGTCGCAAACTCTATCCCTCAATCCTTTGCAATTGCTATTTGGAAAAGGGTCTATGTTACATCCCACATGACATTCTATATGAATTAAATTAAATATCAGCATAGGACTATAATGTATAAATGATCTTTATGAAATATCATTATTTGACAAGAGAAGTGATTTAGAAGTGGGTTACAGATGATATTTGTGATTGTGGTGTACAGTACTCTGCAGCTTATACACATTGTTACTAACTATATGTTCAAGCGAGCCCTAACAAATATTAACTACAGAGAAAAGTTAAATAAATAAGCTGTGAAACCCCAAATTTCGATTTGTTTTATTCAATTATTTGTCTCGAAAGCAACAGTTCATTCAATTGACATAATTGAACCATTTTACCAAGGAATTAAGAGAAGGAGATACCTTTCCTTGTCATGCGTTGTTAGGGGAAGGGGATAATCATTTCTTGAAACAAACATCACTAATGTTTCTAAGTATAGACTGGGATATGTCCACCCTGATTGGTTAGCACACTGGTTTTCCTTTACCTTTTTCGGCGCACCGCCGCCTTATATCGAATGACGTTGGGCAAACGTCCCCCTCCATCACGTGTCTATAGAACATAAATGAAAAGCAAAAACTGGAATGTTAGAAGATGTAAACATAATTTTTTAAAGCAAAGATCCAGCGTTTTGCAAAAAGGAAATCATTACCTGTCCACGAGAGCCACCGCATTGATCACGTAATTAGGAAAACTGGTAGAGTCATCGGAGATCATCAGCCTTCGGTTGACTCAGTGTATCAATGCCTACTCCAAACCAAGCTGGATTCAGTTTGAAATGATAAGAGCCATCCTTGTTATCTCCACGACAATATTATCAATGTAGGTATGGGCAGACTGAGACTACCATATCTGAGAACTAATCGCTTTCACAACTCATTCATCCAACGTGCAATCAATCGTTACAATGACAACTTGAACGGCTAGGCTGATGCTGATAGATATATATATATATATATATATATATATATATATATATTATATATATATATATATATATATATATATATATATATATATTTCTCTAATTCGGCATCTTTTTTTCGCCCTATGTACAAGCAGATATAACAATTTCCCCTTAAGGTGGGAATTAGCGTTATATATATTGCTTTATTTTTGTATTGTTCTGAACTTTTATGTGCGAGCTCTTAATTTCCTTCATTGGAGTAATAAAGTTTTTCTTACTCTTACTTACGCGAAGCCCGAAAGCATAAAGACTTGACAGGGCTTCTGGCGGGTAGGCTACCTATGAAAATTGAGAAGTTAAACATTGTTGAAGTTAGATGATAATTCTTGGTGTAAAAAATAAGAACACAATTTTTTTCAACAAAATTTTTGTATGGAATGGTGTCGTTTGGAATGATGTGCAGTCTGTCAATCAGAGTGAGCAAACAAATGTTATAGTGCACCCCAGGAGGTGATGTAACGTAGCTTTTTCCTTTTTTTTTCCCTTTTTGTCTCAGTTTTACGAAGACCAATTTGAGAGATCGGTGAAAAGTAGTTAACACCGTCTAAGCCCTAATTTAGTTCGGCATTTTTCAAATGCTTCATGCCATTCCTAGCTTTCCCCGAGTTTGTATATCACCCTTGATGGTGGTAACGCTCCGGTCTAAACCACTTGGTTAGTAGGCCTTCTGCAACGGAAGCCTCCACGCACGTTTAACTTTTTGTAAAGTAGTGCCCCATCTATTTCTTCAGCCTCATGTCAAAAGTGTTCGAACTTTACGTTCGATCGCTTTCACCAGTTGAAATAGCTTCGTTGGTAAGATGTGCACGTTCGTTTAAAGTCAGTGGAGTCAAAAAGAGGTGAATCAATCATGCTATGTTGTCATGCTGGTAACATTTTTTGACCTGTGTCGCCTACAAGGCTGTCATCACCAACTGCAGGGAAAAAGCTGACATTCCCGAATCCCAAACCTGCAGGACACCACATTCTAAATTTCTAAAACACAAAATTGCCACTACAATTGTGCTTCTACCTAGTCTCTACAGAATACATGCATTCAGAAACATTTATTTTACTCCCTCTGTAATAAGATCTCTACTTGGTGCTGTTCCATGAGATTGTTCACTCCGAGGGCGGACGTGAAATTAGGGCGGAACGGCTGACTCAAGTTGAGGAGCAAATTGGAGGCCGGCAGGAAAGTCAGGGACAAGAAAAGAGGAATATAAATCACCATGCACAGAACGCCAGTATAGAATATGTTTGGCACCCTAAACACGCCATTACACAGGAAATCGCACTCCCCACCATCTCGACAAATATTTCATCGCAGTTGAGCTTTTTTCATCCTGTATCCTACCTAGTCTGACAATATAGACTGCTATTACCCGCTAACGAAACCCGTTTTGGATGCTTCAGTTCCCACCCTCTCTCTCCTCTTGTAAGTGACCGCACCTTATTTTGAAAATGCTATGGCTTAGTTCTTATGGAATGACATGGCTATGTAAGCTCTTTCCTCACACCCTGATTTGCTAGAATAGATTATTGTTTTAGATCATACAATCAGTGTATTTTTAGGTCATACAATCAGTGTTGTTTTAAATGAAAACATAAGAACGGGTAAAGTGAGTTGTACAAAAAGTTGATCACAAATTTCAGCGCAGTCGACTATCTTAAACTCATGTCTCAGCGTTTGTATCTCAACGCCTGGGTTCTCCCCCCCCCCCCCCACCTTTAGCTCTTCGCCATGAGTAGAGGGGACTGGAAAATGCTCCTCATTGTATACCAGTATCTTAGTAAGTAAACAAGCTAAGAAGATACATGGGCTTTCTTACATATCTTCTTGTAATTTAATTTTAGACTTTATGTTGGGGTAGCACCATGTGATCAGCAGGGGGCGTGGGCCCTAATCTTGCCCAAGACGGTAGTACAGTATTAGTTGTACACAGCACACCGTTCATTGGGAACTACTGTGTAGACGCTCTTCCAATTTCTGTCAGTAATGAACGAAATACTCGAGTACGTACAGCCGTAAAGACCCTATAGTAGACACTACAGGGTCTCTATACAGTCTAGTTAACGAGCGCCCTCTTTTGTTAAAAACGTGAAAAGTTAAAATTTACACCTTATTGGTTACGATCACCTGTAGTGTGGACGCTACGAGGGTGATCAATCGCCCGGCGGTTTACTTGTTTTTGCACTCAATGGGGGCAAGTTCTACAATGAAAACCTTAAATCTTCAAATTTTCTGCAATGATAGCTCCAGTTTCTTAAAATTTCTACAATAAAACCTCAGATTTTCAATGTCTTTAATAAAAACCCAAAATTTTCTGCCGGCTTCCCGCGCCAAAATTTCAGGATCACGATCCTTACGGCAACTCGTGTTTTCGGCTTTCGGGATGCTGCCCCCAACCAGCGTCGCTCAAATCCTGGCGTAACCCCTGACATTTGATCATTTATATGGTTGGACAAGAAGTCTGTAGGGTGAGGTTTCTTCAAGGTTGGTTGTTGTGATGTTAGTGATGCAGCATAACTTAAAATATCAGAACAATTTTGCATTTTGTGATAAGAGTAAGAGATTTGGTGTATGTATAGAGTAATATATATCAAAAACAATTCTGGATATTAGACCACTTAAATTTCTGACCCTGACAGGTTTGGCAGCCATTTTCCAATATTGCGGCGGAGGGCCGTTTTTATCGGTATATGACATGCACGTTATTCCTAAATATGAGCAGCTACTGTTGCATGGGTCTACAAAGGTGCAGAAAACTTTGTATATGGCTAGGGAGAGAGGGTTCGGTTATATTTGAATAGCCACCCTACAAAATGGCCGCCATGTCACAGACGCCTTTTACAATGACCTCCCTATAACAATAATGCAGTCCACTGTATCTTGCAAATTTGCAAACAAAATTATGCTTTGATTTCATAGTATCACACCACGTTAAGTTATAAGCAAGCAAATGAGTCTATTTATGCTGATTACAGACACATTAACGATGACTGCCGTGTCCACGTTTGTTCTTTATTAAATTGATAAAATGGCTACCGTATGTGTTTGAAAGAGAACAGTTATCACTTTCAAGTTTGGGATAGGCCGTCTAAGTCGAGCAAACTGCTATATACAGTTAGTAAGGCTTGACTTTTTATACTTTTGACCTTATTTACCGTGAAATGTTGCCAAAATATGGTGAATCCCTAAATTTAAAGTGAAAGAAGTATTTACAAAGTTTTTAGAGGCAAGAAATCATTAAGCCTTTTGGTTTTCTGGTTCTTTTGGGTGTCACACTATAAATTAGAAAGATGTGAGAAAAAAATTTTCAAAAACGTTTTTTTTTTTTAAACAATTGGTCTAAATAATGGGGGGGGGGGGTTAAAACTCGAAAGTTGTTCCAGCATTTCAACCAAAAAGTCTTACTTTGTATTTAAAGTTGTAATTTGGTTTTAGGTTAGCGCATTTACTCAGCTTCTGCACATGTCGTGTCACTGAGGAATATATAAGAGCTGTAACTATAAACGTACGTAGACCTACTCAGTCAGGTACCTTTGACTTTACACAGCAACACTGGGAAGAAACGAACATTAAGGTCATGATTCAAAATTGATAGGAAATGGTTAGAATTTCTGGTGCTGGACCCAGACAAATGACGGTGTATATGAGCCCTACTGGACCAAGCGACCAGAACCCTTCAGGCTTGCTATGCAGGCCCTTACGGGGGGGGGGGGTTCTTGTGGTTTGGATGAACCGCCCTTTGCATTCTACATTCCCGCTCCCTTGAAATTGACCCCGGTTGCAAATTGTAGGGGTGGTTAGGGATCGTGTATGGTTTTGATCTAACACTTTTTCAGATACGTTGTGCAGAATATTACCAATTAAATGTACAAATATTAATTATTATATTATACTATCACTATACTTATAATTGATTCACACACAATTCCAACAGCTCACGCTTTACTCACATTTTCTCCGAATTTCTTCAATAAACAAGACGTTATTCGGCTATTTGTACATTTGCTTTTGGTTCGTCGTTCCAGTGAGTAATGGGTGCACAGGTGTTTCATGTGACGCCAGCGCCCTTGCTATTAGCTTGCTGCCGAGTACCCAGGAATTCACTTAAAAAATTTGAACCCATGTTTGTCTAGAAAAAAGCAGGCGTAATTATCAGTAATACCGTCGTGCGAGTAAGAGGCCCAATGACAAGATGCGTAAGTGAAAATCACCTTATTTCATAGGAAGAGGTGCCAAAACGTGTTTTGCTACACTTTAGTTCCTACTCTAAGGGTGTAATTTTACGGTGCTCCTGCAATGGGTATTTGAGGACCAAGGGTCAAAAAAGAGTAGACCTACGTCATAAGGGGGTAAGTTTTGCAACTTATTACACCTCAAAGGGTTATTCTTTGACCAATAATTACTCCTAAAATGGTAAACCAGGGAAAAGGTAGGATGAGCATAGTTGTATCATTCTGATAAGAATGACCATGTGGTGGGGAGCAAAGACAGGTGGAAAGTAGTTAGAACGATTGCGATACTGGGACACATTCAAAAGTTTCCTATTCGCCCAAATATTATTGACAAATGGGTCCATGCAGGGAGTTGCTGTCAAATAGCAACTCCCTGGTCCATGAAACAAATTGGGATAGCAGTGTCTACCATTTTGCTGAATGGATGTGCTTTATCTGTGACTTGAACACTATAGCAAATAGGTTGAAGTGTTCATCATGCAAAAATGACAGAAATTAAGAATATGGTATGCACTGTTCTGCTTTTTATCTTTCCTCTGTAGCATAAGGTATTATGAGAGTAGTGCCAAATGGAAACCCCAACCCTATCGTAGAAGCTCACGTAGATCAAAAATTTAATGGCCATGGTACACAAATTTGAAAACAGTGTGAAAGCCTTATCTGTTAGCTTTCATGTGAGAGGTAGCTTTTAACCTGTTGAAAACTTACAAAAGGGCCCATGCAGAGGCTACAAACGGACCAATTTTGATGTGTAAGTCAATGTAGAAATAATAAGTGACATGTTACCACCAGGGCCATATTGATGAATGTATCGAAGTGTCTCTTTTTGAGAGAAATTCGAGACGTAAAAACATCGGTGAGACACTCCTGCTGCAGGAAGGCTAAAGCACAAAATGTTGCTATATAGGCCTAAGTTGAGAAACAAACGTTATTTATACCTGCGGTAAATTTGTAACTGCTTCGTAAGTATGATAGTCATGTATATGGTCATATGATTCACTGCTTGGTCACTTATCAAGCGTGTTTATCAGTCCCTTTATATGGTTATACGGTTATCTGAGAGGAAGTTTTGGGGCCAAGGCGCATTACTGATTACTTCCGGTGTGCAAGAAAGCTCGTGGATACAAACGGGTTACGATAGTGTTAATAACCTATCTTACCTCCCTATGACCATGACGACTTCAGATACACACACGATGAAACGATGAGTTGTATGTCCTTGCTTTTATTTTGTTTTGGAAAGAAGTGGTGTCATACTGTGACGTAAATGCAGTCTTTTTTTGATTGAAAAAAAATCGAATTTTGCTAAAACTATACACAAGAGACAAATTGTGATTAGTCGGAAGTATTAATACTTTGTAAAAATAAAATGGTAACCACCAAAGATACTATGCCATTGCTTGATTATTTGGATTTGACACATTAGGACACATTTTATAATTTTATTTGCGATTTTAGGGGCAAATTCTTTCAAAGTAGTTTTTCTTCCCACGAAAGCCGCATTATGACGTCTCCTGGAATTTTTTGAAACCACCTCTGTATCAAAGGAACCAAATTACTTGCAAACACGCCCTCAGTTTACAGAGCATAGCTACCTTTTAAAGACTTTTTGACGGGTTCTCAGGGCCCCAAAAGCAAGGAAAGGGCACCGTGGAACATGTGCCTCCATATTATCTTGTGCACCCTAACTAAGACGTCAACGGGGTCACAATGCGTCACCCTTTGCGGCTGGTTGATAACAAGATAAAAAGGCTTTAACTCCAAATAAAAATCTTGTCTATATAAAGTCGTTATTTGAGACTTGGTGGTACTTATGAAGATCTCGCAAATGTGACACGACTTTTGTCCATTATTCGTGCACCTTAAACACACATGCCGTTTCTTTTTGTTCCAAATATTCATTGACTCAATGAAGATTGGAAAGTCAGAACTCAGTCTGTTGAAAACTCCCTTTTCTCACTAGTCCTGTGAGGCAAACGAAAATTTCGTAGAGATATAAATTTGATGAATATATCAATCATTTTCTTTAAAAAGGCAGTAATTTATGCATCATCTTTATAAGAGCAGGGAGCTCCCTGATAAGAGTTTCTGATACGTACATATCGTGCAAGATTCCGTAACATCAACAGTACAAGGTATGTTCAAAGCGCATTATTACACACACTGCGAAGTTGAGTTCCGGAGCTGACGTCATTCTTGGGTCAATGTACTTGCTCTTTTTGAGCTGTTGTGTTGGAAGGGGTACCATTTCGTTTTAGAATTTCTCTCTCATGGGGTGGTAATTTTGAATATAAGAGCTATTTTTGGTGATAGATATGGTCAGAGAATGACACCATATGGTTGTACGTAGTTACTTCATAGGCTCTTTAACAAGCAAATGGTAATTGTTAATATATATATATATATATATGTATATGTGTATATGTATAAAGTGAGAATCGGCAAAGCTGATATGTATATGTATATAAATATGTAAATATATATGTGTATATATATGTATAATTTAGGGTTATATGTATATATGTATATATTTATAGGTCGAAGGTGTAAATAGTATTAGTTTCGATCTAAATGATACCGATCCTAAGAAAGAGAGCATAGCAGTTTGAAAATTCCAGAGGGAAAAATTGAACCGCACCGAGGGTTTGATCTCGCCATCTGCCGGCCGCTTTCTGGGCAGCCCAGAGTCGTCGCTAGAGGGGGGTGGGGTGTGACACCCCCAGTCACTGATCCAGATGGCAAAATTCTGCATCAGTCGGTCAAAAAAAGGGAGGGGGAGGAAAAAGAGGGGAGGGGAGAAACAAATATGAAAGAGAAAGGAGGGAAAGGAAACTTGAAGAGACTGAAGAAAGAAGGAAAGAGATTCGAGAGAGAAAAAAGAAGAAAAGACAAAAGAAAAATGCGCGCGTGTGTGCAAGGTGTGTGTGTGTGGGAGGGGGGATGCTCAAGGGGGAGAAATTGGAACAGATGTAGGCTTTAGACAACTCGTGCCGTAATATTGAGAAAACCCGTCAAGAACACTGAAACGTTGACATATTCGTTCGGCAGAACTGCACTACAATAGGCTACTCAGACATGCCCAAATTTGTTCATGTTAGTGTGATATCGTGTCACGGTGCGACGACAAAATTTTACATCAGTCGGCAAAATGAAGGAAAGATGGGGAGGGAGCGAGGAAAAGGAGAGAAAAGGAAGGCAAAACAAACAGAGTGGCAGTCGAGCATGGTTTGAGGGGGAAATTCAGGTACCATACTGAACCAATTTGAACCATACTGGTGCCTACATTGTACGGACACCCCATTTGAACTCGAATCAAGTCCCTGAATCCTTAGAAAACAGGTCAACAAGAATCACCTAAATATGGAAGATAGCAACTAGAGTCATGACTTGCTTCAATCCCACTTACTTCCCGTCCGTGCTAGTAATCGGTACTAGACGCTAACTCGGTGACAAATTTGTGGTTTGGAATGGACGTTAAAGTGGACCTAAAGTCTAGAATTTTGAAAATATATATTTTAGAGGTTGCGAAATAAATCTTATCGGTCCAACTCCCATTGTCATAGCTTGCTCCGTTGCTGAGATATTAAATGTTAAAATTTATTCACTTAAATCCAAATAGTCCATTGCGCAATAATTTGTGTCCTCCTTGTGGTACAACTCACATTAAATGCTTTGTTTTCCTTTAAAAATTGAAAGTGTTTATATGACCTTGAACACTTCCTGTTTTGTTGCATGACATGCTGTACAGAGAGGGCTTGTATAGTCAAGTCACCGCAAAGTCGTAAGGATGCGATCACATTTTGGCACGAGTTGTAGTAACTTTCAGAAAAACAAAGAAATGCAAAGGTTGTGATTTGAGTAGTACAACAATGACATCACAAATTATTGCGCAATCTACCATTTTAAATTGAGTGAATAAACTTCAACATTTTGTATCTCCGCTTAGGAATGTCCTGTGAAGATGGGAGTTGGACCACTGGAATTCAGTTTTCATGCTCTGTAATATATATTTTTGAATTTTCAGACTTTAGGTACACTTTAATGCAATGTATGATAACGTTTGAGTTTAGCGATGGCGCCATGTGGGGAACAGGTGCAGTGGCGCCAGCACAGGGAGCATGGGGGCATGTCCCAAGCTATTTTCGAAAATATTTGCTTTTCTTAAATGAACCCAAAAGGCATTTTAGCTATACATTTCTGTTAGAAATAAGTTGAGGTGTGTTTTCGACTGAGTGATGGATCTATCTTGATCATTTCTACCACAAATCGTTCGCAAACTATCAAAATTTTCGTAAATTCTTCCCAAACTATCAAAATTTTTCCAAGCTAGCCTCTCTTTTTACCTTCAAATTCTGTATTTACTTTCATACCTTCCCAAACATATTTTGGGGGCTTTACAACATTTCCGATGAGACAATTCGGCGCCCTTCGCATTTGCACAGTTGGACTCCATACCTGATCATCCTTATTAGGACAAAAATGCATGGAATAATTCTGGAGAAAACAATTTTCCAAAAACTTTTAAGTCCAACCTCAGGCTGAGTCAGGAGGCGATTACGATGCAATCCTGTACTATGGGTAACATTTGTAGTGTGATGTTCATAAGTTGAAGCATATTACTCATTGCACTTGTTTGAGGGTTAGAAGCCAATTTACTCATCAAGGACCCTGCATCAGAGTGAGCGTGGACGAACACCCTCGAGATTTGCCTTCTCTTTCCGACTCACATGCCCAGACGTTCCCACAGAATCATCGGTCATTGGATTGGCAATGAAATGGGTAATCGCGGCAATCAAGGCCTCGTGTGAAACTGATACTTTACGGTTGACTAAAACTGAAGACATTTTTCCAAGACATCTTTCCAAATAAATCTGCTGTTTTTGAATTTGGTTTTGCTACAAATGATTTCTGTGGATAATTTACCTACGATTCCATATAATTATTGTTTAAAAAACAAGTAAAAACGCTCTGAAAACACTTAAAAAGTTGTTACGAAAGTCTCACACAAGTTTCAAAAGGGCCTTCCGTCAAAAGATCTTACACCTGAACCTCTTCACTGTAAATAAGTAACCAGGGGAAATTCAATACAAAAAGCTCTTTGTTTCACGATACAGACTACCATGCTGCCATGCATTGATCTAAGTTTACGTAATCGGCTCTGGCAATGGGTGATGTCAAAATGGTTAAGAAATAGACTTACGAATGGGTGATTCTGTGGCTAATTCGCTCTGGCAATGGGTGATGTCAAAATGGTTAAGAAATAGACTTACGATTGAGTGATTCTGTGGCTAATTCGCTCTGGCAATGGGTGATGTCAAAATGGTTAAGAAATAGGCTTACGAATGAGTGATTCTGTGGCTAATTCGTTCTGGCAATGGACGATGTCAAAATGGTAAAGAAATAAGATTTACGAATGAGTGATTCTGTGGACGGTTGTTTTGGCAGTGAGTGATAGTTGAGTTACAGTAAAGCACACTGGAAAACAAAGAATGCTTTAAATGAACCAGATGCTTTGTCGCTGGTCACAAACTGGTTGTTCGGCGATCACCATTTCATTTTGATAATAGTAAAAAGTAATTCGTTTGTGTCATATGAAGTTTTTATATAAATTGGTACGTATCGATGGGCTAACATATATGAAGCGCAATTAATTTTCATCAACGCAACATTTCAAAACAAAATGATTATTAAGTACTTATTTTGCACCTGGCAATTTTCTCGCGGGAACGCGAAACTATCGAAGTTGATTCACGGCTGGACCGAAGGAGATTGCATCTGTTTTCATTTTAGAGATTTTTGGGGGAAGTAAATGTAGCGAAGACGAATTATAGAAACCTGCCTCGGTTTCTGTCTCGAATCTGGACAAAATATTCTTTTTCGTGGTATTGTCATGGATTTTTATTCCAGGGGAAAAGGCTAGAGCCAAGAGTCGGTTCAAAACGGGGACGAAATCTTTAATTTCGGAACTAACGATGAGACAAGGCTATTTCTCTAAAAATGTTGAGGTAAGTCTTTCCTATTCTATAGTGTAAATTTTTTCCAATTGTATTGTACAATAGGTCGTATAGCATACACAGGGAATGATGTGCAGTCGTAATTCTCATCTGGTCAAGGTTACCACTGTATGAAAAAAGATCTTATTCAAGTATAATCCCGTGTTGATGATAAACATTTTCCCAATACAAAGGCGTGTACTGACAGATGGAACTAAGGGGCAGAAATTAGAAAGGGAGTCTTTAAATAGGCCGGGTGGTACGGGAGGAGGCTTAAAGGCAATTCTCAATAGGCATTTCCCAAAAATTGCTCAAAAAATCAGCAAACCCTTACAAATCTTCATTTATTTGCCTTGTTGGTACCCCTGAAGATGTTTTTAACATAACTGTTACAAACAACAAGTTAGGCAAAGAGATATTCTTTGTGAATTTAACAATTCAGCCTGATCAAAATAGTCATCCGTGAATAACGATGATGGGACACACTAATTCTGATGAGAGATTACATCTCAATAGGGGCTAATTATCCTGAAACTTTCCCTATAGCTGGCCAAACTGGTACACTTTTTGATCGTGGAACAGTGGGGGTAGGGGTGTTTTTGTTAAAAATATGTAGCTTTAATATCTTAACATAAGAGGGCCGGACGACCATGCCACGATTTTTGGTCACGCTATGACTTCGGCTTATGAGGTGTCTATTAAGTAGTGTACACATTTGTTCTTGGAACAGTGGGGCAGGGTGCATTTGTTAAAAATATGTAGCTTTAATATCTTCAGATAAGGGGGCGGGGGGAATGTATGCGGAGATCAAGCCATGTTATTTGGTCACGCCATGACTTCGGTCGATGGGGTGTCTATTAAGCGGGTTTACCTTTTTGTTCGTGGAACTGTGGGGGTGGGGTTGTTAAAATATGTAGCTTTAATATCTTTAGATAAGAGGGCCGGGGGCATGTATGCGAAGATCAGTCCATTTTTTGGTCGCGCTATGACTTCGTTCTATGGGGTGTCTATTAAGGGGGTAAACTTTTAGTTCCTTTAACAGTGGGGTATATAGGGTGCTTTTGTTAAAAATATGTAGCTTCAGTATCTTAGGATAAGAGGGCCGGATGCATGTGTGCGAAGATCAAACCATGTTCTTTGGTCACGCTATGACTTCGTCCTATGGGGTGTCTAATTAGGTAGTGTAAGCATTTTGATCTTTCAACAGTGCGTACGGGTGCGTTTGTTAATAATATGTAGCTTTAATATTTTTATAGAAAGCGGGCCGGGGCATGTATGCGAAGACCAAGCCACAATCTTTGGTCACGCTATGATTTCGGTCTATGGGGTGTCTATTGAACAGTGTAAAAATCTTTGTTCCTATAACAAAGGGGTAGGGGTGTGTTTGATAAACTTATGTAGCTTTAATATCGTTAGATAAGAAGGCCGGAGGCATGTACGCGAAGACCAAGCCATGTTCTTTGGTCACGCTATGACTTCGCAGTATGAGGTGCCTTTCATTAAGTAGTGTAACATTTTGGAAGAGAAGAGAGCCGGAGGCATGTATGCGAAGACCAAGCCATGTTCTTTGGTCACGCTATGACTTCGTCCTATGAGGTGTCTAATTAGGGAGTGTACACAGTTTCATCTTTAAACGTTGGGTAGGGGTGCATTTGCTAAAAGTCTGTAGCTTTTAATATCTTTAGATAAGAGGGCCGGGGCCATGTATGCGAAGACCAAGCCATATTCTTTGGTCACGCTATGACCTCGGCCTATGAGGTTTCTATTAGGTAAAGTAAACATTTTGATCTTGAAGCAATGGGGTAGGGGTGCTTTGGTAACACTATGTAGCTTTTAATATCTTTAGGCCTAGATAAGAGGGCCGGGGCCATGTATGCGAAGACCAAGCCATGTTCTTTGGTCACGCTATGACCTCGGCCTATGTATGAGGTGTCAATTATAAAGTAATTTAAACATTTTGTTCGTGGAACAGTGGGGTAGGGGTACTTTTATTAAAAATATGTAGCTTTTATTTTTAAATAAGAGGGCCGCGGCATGTTCGCGAAGACCAAGCCATGTTCTTTGGTCACGCTATGTCTTCGGCCTATGAGGTTTATATTGGGTAGTGTAATCATTTTGATCTTGAAAGAATGGGGTAGGGGTGCTTTTGCTTAAAATATGTGGCTTTAATTTCTTTAGATAAGAGGGACGGATGCATGTATGCGAAGATCAAGCCATGTTCTTTGGTCACGCTATGACTTCGTCCTATGAGATGTCTAATTAGGAAGTGTACACAGTTTCATCTTTAAACATTGGGTAGGGGTGCATTTGCTAAAAGTCTGTAGCTTTTAATATCTTTAGATAAGAGGGCCGGGGCCATGTATGCGAAGACCAAGCCATGTTCTTTGGTCACGCTATGACTTCGGCCTATGAGATTTCTATTAGGTTAAGTAAACATTTTGATCTTGAAGCAATGGGGTAGGGGTGCTTTTGCTAACAAGATGTAGCTTTTAATATCTTTAGATAGGAGGGCCGGGGCCATGTATGCAAAGACCAAGCCATATTCTTTGCTCACGCTATGACTTTGGTCTATGGGGTGTCTTTTATTAAGTACCGGTAGTGTAAACTTTTTGGAAGAGAAAAGGGCCGGAGGCATGTATGCGAAGACCAAGCCATGTTCTTTGGTCACGCTATGACTTCGTCCTATGAGGTGTCTAATTAGGAAGTGTAAACAGTTTGATCTTTAAACGTTGGGTAGGGGTGCATTTGCTAACAATATGTAGCTTTTAATATCTTTAGATAAGAGGGCCGGGTCATGTATGCGAAGACCAAGCCATATTCTTTGGTCACGCTATGACCTCGGCCTATGTATGAGGTGTCAATTATAAAGTAATTTAAACATTTTGTTCGTGGAACAGTGGGGTAGGGGTACTTTCATTAAAAATATGTAGCTTTTATTTTTAAATAAGAGGACCACGGCATGTTCGCGAAGACCAAGCCATGTTCTTTGGTCACGCTATGACTTCGGCCTATGAGGTTTATATTGGGTAGTGTAAACATTTTGATCTTGAAAGAATGGGGTAGGGGTTCTTTTGCTAAAAATATGTGGCTTTAATTTCTTTAGATAAGAGGGACGGATGCATGTATGCGAAGATCAAGCCATGTTCTTTGGTCACGCTATGACTTCGTCCTATGGGGTGTCTAATTAGGTAGCGTAAACATTTTGATCTATAAACAGTGGGTAGGTGCATTTGTTAAAATTATGTAGCTTTAATATCTTTACTACATAAGAGGGCCGGAGGCATGTATGTGAAGGTCAAGCCATGTTATTTGGACACGCTATGACTTTGGTCTGTAAGGTGTCTATTAAGCAGTGCAAACTCTTTGGAACAGTGGGGTAGTGGTGCTTTTTCTAGAAAGATGTAGCTTTTATCTCTAGAGAAGAGGGCCGAAGGCATTTATGAGAAAATCTAGCTTTGTCTTCTGGTCACGCTATGGCTAGTTGGTCTAACCTATAAGGTGTCTTAAAAGTTTTTCTTGGAACAATGGGGTAAGGATGCTCTTGTTAAAAATATGCAGTTTTTATCTTTAGATTTGAGGGCTGGAGACATGCATAAGAAGTCCTTAACCATGTTCTTTGGTCACGCTATGACTTTGTTGTAGGGATATCTATAATGTTGTGTAAACTCTTTGGGTGGGGTAGAAAGTACTTTTGTAAAAATGTGTAAGTTTATCTCTAGATTAGAGGGTCAAAAGCATGTATTCGAAGACCAAGCCACGTTCGTTTGTCGGGCTATGTCTTCGTTCAATGGGGTATCTAAATAGTGTAGCCGTTTTGGTCGTGGCAGGGTGGGGTAGAGGGTACTTTCATAAAAAATAAATGGAGCTTTCAGCATCCTTGTGTATGGTACAAAATTTCCATCCTGGTGAATAACTCATTGTTCCGATCGTGATCAATTAAGTACTGATAACAGCCTTTTTATTACTCGGTTACTGATATGAGTGTGTATGACTGTATACATTTTGTATCAATTTTGTGAATCCTTTCCGTTTGTTATTTTTGTTTTGCATTGCTCTGGGCGTCGGTCGCATCACATGAGGGTGGCTTTACCTGGCCTGGGAATAAAAAAAGTGCAACAACAGTATATGAGTCATGCACTCCCCACCCAAAGTTCTTCAGCCGAAATGACGATGCCTATCACCTGGGTAAGTATTTTTACATCACATTTATTACCAACTCAATTTATATAAGATTGTGTAAACGTGAGTATTAAACTAGAGACATGTAAATAATAATTTTCGTCACAATTGTTTTCTTGAGGTTATGAAATGCTCCAACTGTATTGCTTAGTCCGATGCGGATTCAATAGGGGGCCTCGGGAGCCCACCCCTTCTCCGTGCCACAAAAAATAAAGAAGGAAAAGAAGGGGGGAAAAAGAATAAAGAAAGGAGAAAAAAGAAAAGAAAAATAACAAAAAGGCTAAAGACGTATTCAAAACATACTTTTGCAGGGGTTGGGCTGAGCTTCTAGTTGAGATCATTTCTTCAAAATCCGTTAAAGAAGTTGACAACAAGAACAGGGCTACAAGGAGCGAAAACAGGTAAATAGCTGAGAAATGATGCTAGTCTACAGGTTCACTGTGAGGACATGACGTGCTGCATTTACCTGTAAATTTGTGTTGAAGAATCAAAGTTGTGCAATCGAGGGAGACGTGTTGCACTAAATAAGCGTATCCACCCATCTTTGGCACTCCCCCTCGAAATTTTTGGATCCATATCGGTGCTCAGTTAATTGATATATTGGGTCTAGAGGGAATATGTGATCAAAATATTACAGATTTGGGACTGAAAAATAAAGTGTACTCCACCTGTCATTTTAAATTCATGTTTGTTTTTCCAGGAGGCCTAAAAATGTTGTCATACTATAGAAAATATATGCCGACGATTATCGATTACCGACTGCGAAACATCCATGTGGCTGACTGGATGGCTTGCAGCTGCAGAAAGTCACGACGAAAGACTGTGTATTTGGTATACACTACCAATTCAAATGTTAACGGTGTATAAACAGTGCTGCACAGGACCAATATATGTTCTGTCCTACTCACATTAAAAAATATTTGAAGATCAGGAACAATCTTGCCAAGTGAAAAATTTGATAATGCCAGTGCTCTACTTGGTGTACTTTCTGATCAGCAGAATGATTGATTTGTTTGAAGGATTCCACTTTTACTTTCGGCATTAGCCTACAAGAAACGTTAAACATGTTGAAACCGGAGGACAGTATACAAAGTCATTGTCATTTTTAATTTTCTCAATTGTTACGTATGTCTGATGGAGGAAAAATGGATACTGAACAAGAACAATCTTCTTCAAAGTACTCCTATAGTATCACTGCCATTGTGTTCAGAAAATCAGGATTTTGCAACAGTCAGTGATCTCCATACAGCCTACCAATCTTCTTTATATTCTTTTGCATTAATAACATACTTTCAAGACTACCTAATAGAACTCTTAATTTGTTACATTTACTTCCAGATTTGTTATGTGAATTTCCATCATGTATGAGTTTCGTTTCCAAAACAGTTTTATGAATGAAATACAGTATCATTGTTAATGTGCTGCATTTATGTTCATGTGACAATGAAGATGACCTTTTGTTTTGGAGGACCGCTTCAACACTATACCCTTTCTTCTCAGAAGTACCCTCACTTTTATGTTTGTATGACATATGGAGAAATGTTTTGAGCTGAAAGTTTAAGGTAACAAATCAGTTTTTGCAAACGAATGCCTTTTTCATGATTGCTATTTAAGATTGATATTTATTAGCGGTATACCATTGTAAACAATAACCAATTTGAGCAAAAAGGGTTCTGAATGCTTGGTTTCAAATAGTCCTTTCACTCAAGACACTCAAGGTATGCCGTATCAACTATAATCCTCTCATGGAACCATGGCAACTCCCTAGCTGATGAAACTATTACGGATGAGACAATGCTCGAACGTTTAATAAGAAGTAATCTAATTATTTTCTTGCACAGTGTAAAGAAAGACCAACTATTTATAGTCACAACTGATAGGGTGAAAGATCTGTTAAAGCTCAGTTAAATTTCCGTTCTCCGCTCTCCTTGCAGGATTAAGTTTCAAAGTGCTCAATGTGCTGCGTGTGACCTTCTAAATCTATTACTGCAACCAATTATGTACGCATTATTCACTTTAACAGTGCAGCGTGACTGTTCTACGAAAGTTGTGCTAAACAATGCATCTAATGGGGAGTGGGTATGTAGTTGGAAGAGCCGGGGAAGGCGCTCATATACTGGTAACAAGAGATGATGGGATTAGCCCAGTTCAGTGAGCATAACGCCCAATGATTCTGTGAGTCAACTTCTCATGCAGAGGTTAAGAAGTCAGGCTTGTACCAACCGCTCCTCATCCTACTACTGGGACCGTCATTTAATTAATGTCCCCATCCGACGGACGTTAGAGTATCTGACTGAGATAACTGAGAAAAGCGGACAACTTCCTGAATCGGACAACATCCCGAGTCAGACAACTTCCTGAAACAGACAATCAGATTACAAAGGTCATGAAGTGCATTTTCAGCGAATTAGCATTTTGAAACTTGCAACTTATCAATCCTCTATACCACTTTCTTATACGTGTTATTCCCTCTCGGTCATTTTCTTACTGGAAACTGCATTTGGATTCTCGTTCAAAATGAGTAAAATTAATACGACTTTTGGTGTGCTCGCCTGAAGTGTCATTTGGATGTCAGTTAAAAGCATCATTCTAACGTTCCAATTTTATAATTACTCCAGAGCTTCCAGGATCAAGATTCGGTCTCTTGGTAACCGCACCACTGGAAATGTGCCATGCCACAGCAAAAATATCACTAAATAATGGACAATTTTTTACATGAAATCAGTCTAAAGCTTTACCAAAGATAGTACCATTTTGCATCTAAACCACCTTACCTAAACGAGAATTTCTAAAGAGGAAGAGTTTCAACCCGCCTTCCACACAGACACCAAACCCTTGCCTATACAAATAAGAAACAATTTATCAAGTTAACATCCAATCAGTTCATAACTTTGCCAAAGATAGCATCATTTTGTATCTAAGCCACTTAAAACGAAATAAATTTTCTCAAAGCTGCAGGGGATCCCCTTCCCCTTAGACCCCTCTTCCAGGACGGCAATATAGCACTAAGTGAAGAAAAAACGGTCCACCACGGGCGCAAAGTAATGTAGATAAGAATATGCATATTTCTACCTGTGTTTGCTTTTATGGACTAGGGGACCGACTGCATGATCAAGTAGTTAGAGCATCCGACTTGCAGCCGGAGGGTCTGGGGTTTGACTCTTGGCCGGGTCATACCGTAGATTCAAAAATGGAACCTACTGCCATTGTACTTGGTGTTCAGAATAAGCAATGGAGTAGGGAAAACCAGCCAGTGAGCCACAACTGGAAAAAAGGCCGTGGCCGACCCGACTGAAACCAATTGGTTAGAAACTGAGCCTTACTAACTAACTAACTAACTAACTAACTAACTAACTAACTAACTAACTAACTAACTAACTAACTAACTAACTAACTAACTAACCAACTAACTAACTTATGGACTAGGGCAGATTCTTCTATAAATCCCTAATAAATTTTGGCGCGCTTCGCTCACTTTTGAGCTTCGTCGTTACATTCCTTTAATAGTTCTTTTCCATATAGCTAAGCGGTGCACAACCCCTTCTACAAGTAGCCTATAGGTAGTTTACATAGTTTTCTCTAAAGATCGGGAATTTAATCCCCGGCAGCATAGTTTTTTAGCTCAGCTGAAAGCTTTCAGCTGAGCTATTGCTGTCGTGCACGGCAAACGTCTGTCACCATAACATTTGCGTTTAAGTGCCTGACATTTCGCTGTTTTTCATTAGATTTGGCTGAAATTTAGTACAGATGTTAGCAAAAGTGATACATGTATGCTGCGACTCTTTTCGATTAATTTGACCGCTATTTGACCTCGGGAGGGGGCTTTGTTTGAAAACGTAAAATTCCCTAATTGTCTTTCAGTTTGCACCAATCTTGATAATGTTTCATATAGATAGTTCATTTTGTGCTGAACAAAAGTTAATTTTTTTTTTCGATTCTGCAATCATTTAAGGCATGAAAACAGCACTTTTGAAACAAGTTCTGGCGAAGTCCGTACATGTTTCAATGCACAGCCTGGGCATCGAGAATCCCAGTTGTTATCATTTGAGAGACTGTACAACGAAGCGAGGTACAAAAGTATGCTGAATATATGTAAATGTACAGGACGTCTCGTGCTTAGTCGTGTGGAAGTGTTTACGCAAAGTGCAGTGTATCGATTTTTGAATACCGTACGTGGGCTACCCCACTATGTCAGACTATGTTTGCTCAGCCAGCTCTTCGCTTTCCAAACCAGGGATATGACAGGAATAAGGAATATACCGTACAGCCTACTATATGGAGGCGTTACGTGAACATGTGGCGCTGATCTCATTCAGGCGTTTTAAAATTAGGCTAGCTAAATTGGTTAGATCAGGGAGCTGGAAGACATGTCTTCCAGCTCCCTGGTTGGATGGTTAGGCCTACTCGAAAAGAAATACCGGACGTTTGAAAGTTGTGCAAATTCTTGCGAATAAGTGGCCTTGTGCGAAACAGTGGTATAAGCTAGGCCTACACATTTTTTGTATTGAGGCAGAAACAAGTATTCAACTTAGCCTGATGTCTGAATGGTTTTAGGAGTTTTGCTTAAAGTTTAAAGAAGATACATGCAGTCGCCTCGAGTTTCAAGTTATTTGTAAACATTACAAATCTTCTTTTATCTCCTTTACAAACATTTTGCTTAATATTTCTGGACAAAAAATATTTAGTATGAAAGGTAAACAAATGACTTATCCTTCCTTAATACTATAGCAAATTAGTTTATACTGTCACATGAAGGAAAGAAGCTACTCGTGAATTGGGATGCCGGCGCGAGGTACACTACTTCAAGGTGAATGTTGTCTAGGAAATGTCGTAAGGGAAAGAGGAACCCACCCCTTTCTTTTAAACAAAGAACATAGCACGTTGATTGAAAATACAATGCTTCATATGGTTTAAGCTTGTCGGTTGTGCTAACATTCCAAAAACAATTTTCGGTTTGAAAAGGAAAACGTGGTTTTTGAAGGCGTGTGCCATATGTCAGTTTCGGAGGCAGGAATTGTGCAGCTCAGGCTTCTAGTCAAGCGGGCCAAGGGGGCAAATCCCTCTTTGAAATGTTTTCGCCCCTAGCAAGATTTCAATTTGCCATTGGCTTAATGGCATTTGTACACATTTGGCCTCCTTAAAAATTTGTTAGCCCCTGGAAGCCATTTCGCCCCATTCAGTACTTTGTCAGGTACGAGCCTGGTGCAGTCACATGGGCGTCGACACTGCAGGAACCGCCTCAGTCTTGTTCTCCGTTGCCGAAAGCCCCACCAAGTTAAGGGAAAGCTATGGGGGATGATATTTCAATAGCCTTAGACTTAGTATACGTGTGCATATTTTCCCAACGCTCTCTACGAACTGAAGTTGCCCTCCGGCCTGTTACGACACATTCACCGGTCCTAAAAGCGATCGACGATTTATACCTGGTAGATCCCAATCATAAAAATGTTATGCAGTAAAATAATTTTGTAGGGGAAAAAGGGACTAAAGAGTACTCAGAATTAGGCGTGTAAAGAATTTAATTTAGAAATTATCCCTTTATATTGAGCATTAAGTGAGCAGTTTTGGTTTTTCCAAATCATAGTGGCAACACGCATTTGCACTTTTGTCCCTGGACAAGTTCAAGGAATATCTTTGGGGCACAATGTCGCTTTTAAGACCTTTAACCATTTGTAAAATTTCTTTATCGAAAGTTACTATCTGGGTCTTATTATGGAAAACAAATAAGGTCTACACAGCAGCACACTCATAAACATTCATTATTTGTATACTAACATCTGTGCAATATATAAAGTTAACTATGTGTACCAGATTTAGTCTTTCAGAGACATCAGGAGTTCAATACATATTTCATTGCATTTATATTTATCTCTTTGTTTTCTAACGTACGTATGAACAACATGAGTTACAGACCCAACCAAAATATTGACTGCAGACTTTTAGGTCAACAGGAAACGCTGAGCTTCGGCAACATTGTTGCGCTTGTCTTTCACTTATTACCGCACAGTACGAAAGCGAATGCGGGTTTGATCATCATCTGGCAGGATCGGTCCCGGTGCAAAGTATGGTATCACCGATTTGAACCAACCATGGTGGTAGGAGGTGTATTTTACGCTAAATATAGACCAAGATCGTTTGGGATGCCAAATTTTTGCCATGCTTGTACCGCACATGGGGAAGATGTATAACTATAGTGACAAATTTCTGTTTTTCTGACGAAAGGCCAAGTCCCTAACCGTAGTAAGGCCGAGTTCAACATTGGCCCTGGAAATATATACAGCAAGAACACTTTTCAATGAAAATTCCTACTTCCGCCACTGTTCATATGATTCCATCCAGTAGCTTTAAAAGTGGTCTGCAAACAGTGGTGGGGCTACAGGTGCAATTTCACTCAATACTGTCCCTTGCCCTCGCTTTCCCAATAAAATCTGGTACTTGAAAATATAGATTAATCCTTTGTACAACAAAAACATTCCCATGCAATGTATTAGACTGCTTACTTTTAAACTATCTTAAAAATGCAGTATTTTTGGCGCGCATCCATCTCCGCTACTTGGTACATACAGGCCTAATTCTTGTTTGACAGCTTGAGAGATAAGACTGTTCCACAGCCATACAAAACTCATACAATCAACGTCCTCCCCCATAGCAATTTCTAGTATCAACAACTCTACCGACTGCATCAGTCCAAGTTATAAAGTGAAGAAATTATAAAGAAGTGTTCGCATCGTGATTTTATTGTTCCATTTGTTGTCCATTAAAGGAAAAATGCAGTCACCCTAATTTGACTAGTCTACCCTGGCTCCTAATTCATGAATGGCTCTGTGTAAGTCATCTGACGATGATTTTTGTACTACATTGTTCAGTTCATGTAAAATAACTACTTATTTTGCCTTGAATGGGTTTTTTTTTTTGATAATCATGAAAGACATTTGTAAAGGAAATAAGAATAAACTTGTAATATTTTGAAGAAGAAGAAGAAGAAAAAGAAGAAGAAGAAGAAGAAAAAGAAGAAGAAGAAGAAGAAGAAAGAAAGAAGAAGAAGAAGAAGAAAGAAAGAAAGAAAAAAAGGACATATTTATATCTATACGTTTATATATGTATATATGTATGTATGTATGTATGTATGTATGTATGTATGTATGTATGTATGTATGTATGTATGTATGTATGTATGGTTTCACATTTATAGCCCAGTGG
This sequence comes from Holothuria leucospilota, assembly GCA_029531755.1. Classification (NCBI taxonomy): domain Eukaryota; kingdom Metazoa; phylum Echinodermata; class Holothuroidea; order Aspidochirotida; family Holothuriidae; genus Holothuria; species Holothuria leucospilota. The sequence goes on from CM055964.1 coordinate 31,824,359, forward strand.
AGACGAAAATTAGTATACCACTATCCTTACGGAGACACAATTTTTTGTGGAGACATAACATAGGTCTCCACAAGTAAAAAAATGTCATGTCACCTGTTCAAACTACCACAAACCGATTGGAGACGTAAGGAAAAACCATTGAGTTAGCCTAGTGGAGACTACTGTATGTATGCCGATATTTGTTACATAAAAAGCAAAAACAAGGGCGCCCTCTCTCTGACAAGCCTCCACAAGGCTTTGAAGCCTCCACAGGGCTAGTTAAAATACTGTATGTACTGTACACACTGGACCATTTGATGCTACCACAGTACTTATGTGGGGAGTCTCCTCAAACAAGAGAAAGTGATGTACTTGTCACTCTTAAAAAATTGTGTAAAGTGTCTCTTTTGGCTATGTTTCACAAGGATGGTGATGTTCTCACCACTTGTCTCCACAGTTCAAGTCTCCAGTAGGCCCAGAATATGAGTATGTATGTATGTATGTATGTATGTATGTATGTATGTATATATATATATATATATATATATATATATATATATATATATATATGCACTGGTTCAACTTGGATGAAGCTTTTAGTTGAAATCTTCCCTATTAAAATCCATTCAAGATCGAGTCGCGGAGGGCTCCAATGTGCAAAAGGCGCTCAATGGCTGAGCAATAATGCTAGTACACAGATATATAGACGTGTACATAATGAACATAATGACATACACGGTGGGGGAAGGAGAAGAACGGTTAGCTACATGGACTGATTGACTGTAATATCTCATTTGTGTTGTAGAATGAACTTTTCTGCAATATAGGGGAAGTGACATGTCAAATATTCGCCAAACAGGTGTTTTAGATGATCAAAAACGCCTGGCTGGCAAGGGTACCTGATATCTTGTTGTATTCTGTTATCCTCCCCTATTTAGCAAATCTCTTACCTAAAATACACTGGCGACAAGCATTGACGCCAGTGTGTACAGGTTCGATCGTACATCTTTAACGGTTTCTAATCAACATTCAAAATGATCCGGATGATGACATATTTTATTTGTTTTCCATTACAAATCTTTCCTAAAGTGGCCTAATTTTCGCCCCTTTACATCCAGTTCAGTTTGAGAATTCCACAGAGGAGGATCGAAAATTTTCAAGAGAGACACGATGATACTTCGACTACTACTCTTTCTTTTCTCATTTTTAGTCTCTAAAGTCGAGATGGCTGAAACGAAAGTCAATACATCCAGTTTTTTTTCTTTCCTTCAATACCAGCCTAAACGTTTTCGCTTAATTCAGCAGTCAGTGTGTTACATGTTACGTTCTTCTGCATAGGCGTGATTATGCAAGAGCGAAGTTTGTAACTTTGTGAAGGAGAAGTCTTTCTACCTTCCTCTCGTTTTGAGAAGAGAACATACATGGAGAAAGTAGTGTCCTCTATTCATATATCAGACTCATCTTTTCGTGCCTCAGAGCACTACATAAATGCAAGTTTTACCATGACAATGTGGTCTTAAAGGGACATTTTCGGCGCGCTACATGCGCAAGTGCCGCACTCGATACGGCACTCACACTCGATATCCGTCTAACCCTAAAACGCAAACGACACACTTTTTATGTCAAAACCATTAACTGGAATATAAATGTACATCTCGCGCTCCATGATAGAGTCCAAATTTTGATAAAAAAAACCTCACGTTCGCCCCATGAGGTGCCCTCAGTGGCGTAGCTAGATATTTTTTGTGGGGGACAAAAGCAAAACATTTCCGACAAATTATTATCTGGGACCTTTTTTTTTTTTTTTTTTTTTTTTTGCTATCCGGGCAATTTGAGTCCGACTTTTGATTTTCACGTTCACATTTCGATGTGAAATTTGTAATTCTGCTTAAAAACATAACAAGTGTTGTAAGTGTTTCAAATGAAATGTTTTTAACTTATTTCCGACAGAGGCCTTTGGAGGCTTTGTTGGGGGGGGGACGACCGCCCCCTGCTCCCCTCTAGCTACGCCACTGGGTGCCCTTACAGTAACTTGTCCACGGTACGGTACTTAACCATTACCATCGAATTTTACAAAACATGAAGTGATATAAAATCTCCTTAAAGGATTTACTTGAGCCGATTTTGTACTGGCTGAAAATGTAATATTGCGAGATCTTCTGGGGCTTCCCCCCGAAAATTTCTGGCTCCGCACCTTGCACTCACTACACGTCTGGCAGAAAAGTTCATATATTAACACCCTTTCTTTAACATGAGACAATGCAAGGCAATAGGAAACACGCGAATGTGAGCTTCTGATCAGTTCTGAAGAGGCTAGAACCCAATGAACAACATGATGCGTTTCTGGTCGGATACCAGGGTATTTTTATAGGACTTTGGATAAACCTACATCCTGTACGTTGTACTATCGTGTTCATGACACGGTGTGTAAAGATCTATTTTCTGCCAATTTTTACAACCTATCTTGTAGATAACAACCAAACAAGCCATTGTCATCCCTTAACTCTGTAAACCAAGGGCGGAAATCGAGACGTGTAACATGAGAGGCATACCTACCTGTAATTGTGACCAAACATAAATGGTATCATACATAAATACTCACCTTTAACTTAAATACCTGCACCATGATCCAGCTAAGAGGACTTATAGAAAACAGAGCAAATGAAGCCATCTTCCATTGCATTATTTATTTGCATTTATATATACTCATGTATGGTAGTTTGTAATCTTGTGATCCTTTGTTAATGGATTTCTAAATCTATGTTAGATCCCGCCTTGTGCAACACACATTTTTATCGGCATGAAGCATTACTTTGGAACCAGTAGCGTTTTTAAAGAGGGGACCGGGGGGCACAGGCCCCACCTCAGAAATCAGTCGGCGGAAATCACTTAGTCGGGGGATTTAAGGTTTAGGGGAAGAGGAAAAGATTGAAGAGACACACTGAGCAGTACGAGGTACAACGAGATTAATTTTAGAGTACCTTCTTCTCCACTGGCGGAAATAATTTACTCCGCCTCATGCGTCAACGCCTCGTGCAGTCTTTGAACCCTAACGCCGCCTTAACCCCACACCATGTGTTTTCCTTGTGTAATTAATTAGGTTAATGTACCAGAAATAGCCCTTCTGCCGTGTAGCGGGCACTCTAAAAACGTCCGGGTAAAATTTCATCCCAGTCGGGATCGGAGGGGCACCAATTCGAATCCGGATCAATAATTTAATCAGATATGGATAAAAAATGATCCGGATTGGATCATTTTTATCCGGATTTGATTACTGCAAATGACCCGGATTTGGGTAGGTGCCCCTCCGATCCGGATTAGGGCCAAATTTTATCCGGACGTTTTTAGAGTGTGTTGAAAGTAACAAAGTAAATGACCTTACCTATTTAATTCACCTATGACGAGAAAACCATCTATTTTATAGGACAAAATGTAATTATCAAACCTTGTTCATTTCATAGGTATGTTTCGGAAGTTCATTAGCTGGCTTCTGAGTAACCTGAACTCTCCGTCATTGACATCGAATTTCACAAAATCTGAAACAGAAAAACCTGATCAATATGGCCTTTAGAACTAATTTTTTACTGAGGTCCTATTACCTTATATTGCAGGAGCTTTCGGGGGCTTCTTCCCCTGACACCCACCGGGGCTCTACCCTGGACCCTACGCGCCCAAACTCGCCTATTATATCAGGCTTAGACTTTTCTGGTCTAGCGATACGTTTTAAAAGAAGAAAAGCAAAGCATTGTTCATTAATAGCAGACTTAAATGATTACATCAAGCATAGAAAGGTCCATAGTACATACGCACATGTATAAGTACATAGTACGCTATAGCAAGGACTAAATCTTGACATGGCGCTGCTTGTTTATACTCCCAGTTTCCATCATTACTTGTAATCATTAAAGTCTAGAAATACTCCTCATTGTTTCAAGTTCACTTTCGTTAGGCACTGAATGAAAGATTCACCAGGCTTCTTAGATTTAATTCCAGTGTGACATATCATGGAGCTACATGAACATATCAAAGTCTGGCTTAAAACATCCCTTTAATGTTGAAGAGGTAATCCATACCTGCCGACTCAAGTTGCCGTGTGCAGCTTAATTGGTGCATCACATTAGCACTAAAATGCAGGTTATTTTATAGCCTATTTACTTGAAAATAATTACCTTCTCTACATCAATGACATAAAATTGCCCAGTGGCCATAATTGCTACGTAAAGCTAGTCAAGGAGGACACTGAGTTTTATCCTTCCACATAACATGTTAGAAGGGTTCCGGAATGACTTACCCGGACAGACCCCACCAGAAACCCCTATGGCAACTCCTTCCAGACCCTACCAGAAACCCCATGACAACTCCTCCAGACCCCACCAGAAACCCCATGGCAACACCACCAGAGACCCACGAAAACTCCCTCAAGACCCCAACAGAACGCCCCCCCCCCCCGCACCTCCCTCCTTGACAATTCCAACCAGGACAATTTCCACCCGGACAGCATCCCATGGACAATTCCACCCAAGGAAAATTCCAAATTTTCTGGTAGGTGAAGTTGTGTGAGTAGTAATTAGGGAGCTTACGAAACAGGACGGAGTGGCAGTGCGACGGGGGAATCGGCCGACCGTGACCGTCCTCGCACACCGTTCCCGTCCTTTTCTTAACTTTAGTTACGATCCGAAATGGACGGCGACGCGAGGGCGAGCGCGATTGCTAGCATCTCTTCGCTTCCTGGCGATAAACAGTCGTTTTGAGTTTTAGAACAGTGAGTCGAACTTGAAGGTCGGCAACTAGTTGGGCATCAAAGCATTGTTCAATGGAATCCTATTGTTAGATTAGCAGAGGGAGTGTGAATGAGGAAAGGCAAGGCTGGCTGAGAGAATTCAATACTCTTTAACCACATGGTCATTCATTAGAAGGATTTTCTCCTCACGCTTAACTGGATCTAATAGGATTAGCATCAATTTAAGTTTCAGTCAGAACTCCTTCTAATAACACCTCCTGGTCATATCTACTTGAGTACGATACCCACCGTCAAGGCGAATCTTCACAGAGTTCGAGATATTCTTGTTAGTTGTTATGTTTGTGATATACTGGACGAAGAAGAATTTATGCTTCTATTTGACATCAACGCCCCGACTAATCCAGATTTCCAGTATGAAGACTATTGGTTTGATTTTGACAAGTTTAATGATGATGAATGCAACAGTTATTTCAGGTAGGATTCAAAACAATAATTAACGTGTTAAAAATAATGTTATTGACAATGATAATTTATTGATTAAGACTTAGGTTAGTCAACTTGTGTTAGTAGACCTAACTTTAACGTTACTTTTAACTGTAATGTATTGCAATCGAATAAGTGGAGTAAAAAAGTTAGACTTGTGCCACTCTTAAGCCAGCCGTACACTACACGACTTAAGAGAGATTACGAAACAGGACGGGAGAGCGAACAGAACGTTCACTCGAGCGGAAAATCGATCTGCGCATGCGCCAATGCGAAACTCTCTCCGTCCTGTTCATTTTCAAGACGGTATTCAGGCGAAATAACGTCCGGTCTGCTAACAGGACGGATGTATGCAATTGTGTACACCGTGACTGGATGTAAACAAGACACACGCGTGTATGACAGCTGACAGCTAGCTACTTACGTTGATATGCACGATCACCAAGTCCAAGAAAAGAATTGTTATATTCAGGGGCGTATATACTCGAATTTCCGGGGGGGGGGGGGGTGTGAACTATTTTGAGAGTTTGGGACCGACCACATTTCTTGGAGACCGACTTCCATTGTCACAGTTGTACCGTCCAAATTCATTTCATTTCATTTCATTTGACATTTATTTCAGTCTTTTTTATCAGTAGATACAGTGTACAATTTCGTTAAAAGTAAAAGTAAATAGACTGGGGACAAATCAGAGAAAGCAACGGCTGCTTGTGGGAATGAGTTACCCCTTGACAAAACAAAACAAAACAGGTACACGATTACTTATATAGTGGAATGAAAAAGCTTACAAGATTCAGAAAGATATAGAATAACACTAAACAAAGCAAAGACACTTAGATGGAAATAAAATATAATTAAGCCTTAGTTCGCATTTAAATTTGCATTATGTGATCTTAATTTTCTGAAAAGCAAAAAAAAAAAGTCCGAAAAATCGAAGACCTCTTTTTTTTCTTTTTTCTTACTTTATTTATTTATTTATTTATTTATTTATTTATTTATTTATTTATTTATTTATTTATTTATTTATTTATTTATTTATTTATTTATTTATTTATTTATTTATTTATTTATTTATTTATTTATTTATTTATTTATTTATTTATTTATTATATTTATTTATTTATTTATTTATTTATTTATTTATTTATTTATTTATTTATTTATTTATTTATTTATTTATTTATTTATTTATTTATTTATTTATTTATTTATTTATTTATTTATTTATTTATTTATTTATTTATTTATTTATTTATTTATTTATTTATTTATTTATTTATTTATTTATTTATTTATTTATTTATTTATTTATTTATTGATTGATTGATTGATTGATTGATTGATTTATTTATTTATTTATTTATTTATTTATTTATTTATTTATTTATTTATTTATTTATTTATTTATTTATTTATTTATTTATTTATTTATCTATTTATTTATTTATTTATTTATTTATTGATTGATTGATTGATTGATTGATTGATTTTTTTATTTATTTATTTATTTATTTATTTATTTATTTATTTATTTATTTATCTATCTATCTATTTATTTATTTATTTATTTATTTATTTATTTATTTATTTATTTATTTATTTATTTATTTATTTATTTATTTATTTATTTATTTATTTATTTATTTATTTATTTATTTATTTATTTATTTATTTATTGATTGATTGATTGATTGATTGATTGATTGATTGATTTTTTTTGCTTTTTTGCTTTTTTGCACCTGAAGTGCTGCTCGTGACCGGTCCACTGTTAGAAAGGCACACTGAACTGCATTTTAGACCGACTTTTTGCCTCTCAGAGAGTGTCGGCCCCCCCCCCCCCCCCCGCATTTACGCCCCTGGTTATATTTAACTGTAAGAAGTTCCAGTCAGTTGTGAAATATGGCTACCAGCACAAGTACTTGTTCGGTGAGTGAATTTGCAGATTTAACTTTGATGATATTGTCCACATTACAAAGTTTGAACACATTTTTTGAAGCCTCTCAGATTATCTGACCCTGTAGGCAGCCATGCTAGCTTACTTGAACAGCAGCATTAATTACTTTTACAGTTTAGTACATACTGACATACCAATTGATATTACGGGGATCCTAAGTTACTAAGTCCCCACGTAAATACGTTAAGTTACACGTATACTGTTAACGGCAGGTGTCGCGCACGCGTCGCCGTCCATTTCGCACCGTAACTTAAGTTAAGCTACATTTAACGCTAGCTAGATGGTGGTTATCAATGGTGATTAGCAATGCAATGTGGCTCTCAGCACAATGTGGCTGGCCGCCTCAAATTCTTTCAAAATACCGCATTAGCGTCTTGTTTACATCCAGTGTATGTACACAATTACAGAGATCTGTCCTGTTAGCAGACCGGACGTTATTTCGCTTGAATACCGTTCTGAAAATGAATGGGACGGAGAGAGTTTCGCATTGGCGCATGCGCAGATCGATTTTCCGCTCGAGTGAACGTTCTGTTCGCTCTCCCGTCCTGTTTCGTAAGCTCCCTAATGACTAGTCTAAACGGATGATCCAGAGTCCCGACCCCCGTTGAGGATACAAAGTAAAGCATAAATCTATGCTCCTAAAACTGAGCTTTTTGTTTACAAGATTGTTTATATTCTGTACAAATGTATCAAAATACACGCTTTCAGAAGAAAATAAAAAAAAATAATATGACAAATTAAAAGAGAGATATCTATAGTTGAGGTGGTATTACGTTTGCTGTGGAATAGGCTATGTATCCCAGAGGTTGCTAGGAATAACTACGCTTTAATGTTTCTATGAAGGCTATTTGCAACTTGTGAGCTTTCTCCTACTAACTAGAATCCTTTTTGTTTCATTTCAAATATCACTATATTATTATCAACCGAAGTTCATCTACCTCTGTTGAAATCACGTTCATGTCATTTTTTCCTTAAACACCTTTTCGTAGAACTTTTTCACAAAACCGGGACCACAATTTGTCTTTCTCTATAAGCAATCGCAGACTACGTCACCAAGTCCTTCAGGAAAATGTCATGTTAAATGTTTGTGTTATGACACCACCGTACTTTCTAGTATTTGCAATGATAAACATAACGTCAGTATAAAGGAAAACATTTACTATACTTGGAAGGAGCAATGAAATGTTTAACCTTTTTAAAGGTATATACAAGATGATAAAGATCACCAGACAGATTTCAGTGACGGCGCCAAGTCTGATATAATTTGTAACCACATACTAAATAGAGTCGAAATGACTCGGCACTCATTTTCCAAATAAAAGGTTTATATTTTTTGACCATAAAAAATATGTTAGGAATTGATTTAAAATTTCGCTGACTAATGTGATAGTTTCTTTTCTCAAACTGTGAAATACTCAAAGACAAAAATTGTCCATACTTTTCTCTTTTTGTCTTTTCTTTATTTTCATTTTTTTTTTTAACGCAAAAAGCCTGTCAGCAGTTTGTCTCTACGACATGTTTACAAAAAATAACGTATAAGTATTGATAACTTCGCTGAGGATATCTTTTAGAAGTGAGGAGTGTAAGCAGGAACGCAAATCTCTGTTTGAGAGCGCGAGCGCGAATTAAGCGCGAAACCCTCCTGGGTGGGGTCCAGGGGCCCGCCTTAGGGCCCCTGGTAGGGTCTAGGGGCAAAGCCCCGGTGGGGGTCCAGGGGGCGAAGCCCCCGGAAGCTCCTGGGTTTTAGTATATCAGAAGCTGCAGAAAGATTATTTCGAACGGAAGTTTTTTAGTGTAAAGGCTCCTGGGTTTAAGAACATTTACACTTGTCAAAAGGGTTAGTTAGGGCACAAAGTTAATTAATACTACTGATGTGCTTCACGAACCGGGGCACAAAATGCAGAGATAGATCGCTCTGGCCTAGATTAGGAAACGAAGTGAAGGTATAACTAAGACATGTCTTAAGTGTTTTCGACTGAAAATTGGTTTCAGCTTCAGATGATATTCCATACGGCCTTGGTCAACAGACATTCAAATACTATGTCAGTTATAGCCTATAATTGTATTGTTGTCATGGGTTGTTATCAAAGGGATGTCAAAAGTGACCAAGCAGCGACAAAAAAGAGTATTGCTATTCACATTTGGGGGTGGGCAAATTAGGGTTTGACCTACACTTTTTCACTTGAGGGGGCAAAGGCTCCCTTGCCCCCCAGGATTTTCGCCCCTGAGTGTAAGGTGTATCATCTATCTTCTTGAAGTGAGTCACGTTCAAGAAGATAGATGATACACCTTAGTCGACTCACTTCAAAAAATGTCCTTAGCGAAGTTATTAATACTTTCTAATCTTACCTAACCTAGCCCTTCTTCTTCCATCCACTGCACCCCTCCCCCATGTGATCTGGCCAATCGAAATTCCCATGCTTCAAACTTAAACCGCTGGACCCCCTACTGCACTGTTGTACCATGTCCCACAAATAAACATTTAAAAGGAATTATATGTGTCTTATATTTGCACGTAATTTCATTCACTGTAATTTTCAAAAGTGCATTTTCACTTCTTACAAAATGACACAAAAGACACTGTAGTTTCATTTCAGCTGAATTTTATTTTCATGTCTTTCACTTCATCCCTATACTCTTGCATGGGCGTCCGCAGGCATGGTCAAGGGGGGGCACTTGCCCCCCCCCCCCCTGGAAAATCAAAAATTTAAAAAAACGTATAAAAATAAAGAAAAAAACCGAACGAAACGTGTTTTCCTTGTTTATATGTGGTAAATAGGCTTTAAAAATGGCATTTCCAGCGATCTGGGAGGCATTTTGGGCAAAATTTTCTTGCGCTTCGCGCAAACTCATGGTGTCGCGGACCTTTTGCCCACCCCTAGAAATTTTTGCCCCCCCCTGAATTTTTTTTCTGCGGACGCCCATGTACTCTTGGCAGTCTGATGAGATCCCAAATGCGAATCATCGGGAAATAAACTAGGTGATAATTCAACAGAGAAATAAATTTTTTAATTAACCGGGAAGAACTTCAAAATATGTTATTTGAACTCACTTATCATTACATCCTACTTCCAACTCCTCAGATTTTTCTATAGTCTATGCGTGACTGGGGGAAAGTCGGTGCAAAAACCATGGGGGGGGGGGGTAAATGTTTCAATGCCCCCTTGGCGCCACCACTTTACATAGATAAACAACATAGGTGAAATGTATATACATTGCTACTATTGATACAAGTACAAAAATGTACGTGATGACGTAAAATAGCTTAAATTTTCAGCTATTTTCTAAGAATACAGCTTTTCATGTTGACCTTTACATTTAAAAAGAAGTGCGTGACAAACTTAAATAACTTCTCCTTCGTAAAAACAATGTTCCGTGACCAACTTTGGGTAATACCAATTGCCTTGGACAAGTTTTGAATGTGCTCATATAAAACCTTCTTCCACGAATCCAAAGTTACTCCATCCATTGATTACCATGGAAACTCAAAGAGCACAAAACACGTTTTGACGTTTGTTGTCATCCATTGCCAATCCGGAAAAGTGTTACCTGGAGCCGAAAAGGTCAGCACTGCAGGAAATTAACAAGCTTCTGAGGAAAAAAGTATTTTACGCAATGCTATGGGGATATTGACGTGAGTGTGATAAGAAGCAAATGACGCGTCCCTTAGTTGGTCGAAATACTTCCGGGCAGTATACTCGCTAATCCGAGTCACTGACCACGGCTCAAGGCTAATGTCAAATCAGGAGGAAAACATTGACACGTTCCGGCCAAGTCGTTCCCTTCCGGTAGCCCGAGGATGCCAGCCTTAAGTAAAAGTGATTATTGCCTACCTAGTAATTAAACTGTAAAAAAAAAAAAAAAAAAAAAACTGATCTTTCATCTTTTACAATGATATAGGCGACCATGACAGTCCTTGAGTCCACTTTTGTCCTATACCCTCTAAGCAGGGAGTTGCTATTCCCTGCTCTAACTCCACCTCGTTGGCAGGTGGAGGCTTTTGTTGTGTGCATAGCCGCATATTTTTGCGAATGGACAGATAGAATTGATCACTATGATTCATAGATAGAATCAACAGTGTTGCATTAACAAGTTGCAATGTTCAGTTACTAGTTTCACGTTGGTAAACTTGATAAAAGCAAATTGAACTGAATTTAAAGTAAGTGACTATTAAATTATTTCGTTCATACTTCCTTGCTTCTTAATTCAGAAACCTCTCAAAGAAGGAGACATCCCTTGCATACAGCGAGTTATTTATCTATGGACATCCTTTGCATACAGCGAGTTATTTATCTATGGACCGTAAAGGTAAACAGGACATTCATGAGCAGGATAGATTTTTGCACTGTCGACGTTCTTTGATCATTTTTACTTGTTACGTACGGTACATGATTAACATAACTACGTTATCTTATTTCTTATCTGATGTCTTGAATGATCCTTCGAGGACACAGTTTGACCAAAAAACAAAATCAAAAGTCCCTTGGAGAACAAGGTCGGTATTTTAAATTTATCTCAAACAAATTGTATTGTGATGACTCTTGCTCAAAATCCACATACGGGCCAGATATAAAATTACTTGTATGAGCGAGATATGGATTGTAAATCTGGCCCATATCTGCACAGGCTCTGGAACTTGATATTTGGACAGATAAAAATGGGCTGATATAAGGGCGAGATGAGTCAGAACTTGATATGCACTATGTATGGGCCTTGAAAAAATTGTATGGGTCAGATGACATTTTCATCTGAGCCAGATATGGGCTCAAGAATGATTTCCATGTCTGCAGCAGATCTGCAATTTATATCTAGTTAGATGGAAAAAACGGGCACATATGAGCCATTCATGAGTCATACGTCAGGCCTATTGCTATGTGCTATGTATGGATGAGATAAAATTTTACCTGGCTTAGACTTTTTGTGGGCCACATACTTAAATTACATATTTACCAATAAAGTCCTCAATTCTAGACGACAATACAACCAGTACAACACTGATTTTGTCTGCAAATACGACACAATGAAGATTGCTCGTCGCCAATGTTTACTACCTACAGATCCAGCTTTTTGTTTCACACTTAGTGTGTATGGGTAGACGCGTGTGTATCTGGGTGCTAAAGGTGTGAGTGAGCGGGACTGGCATTTCATTTTAAAGAACTTTTAATTTCTGTCCCATTGAAATAAAATTAAAAATTCGTCATGTGGTAATAAGTGTGGATAACTGATGGAATAGCCCAGGTGAAACGACTTTTCCTTTCACTAAATACCCTCTCCATCGGAACGTTAGCCATGTAGGCCATAGTTCATGAATGTAATGTTACCGGACCTGTGTGATGTTTATATGACTTGCGTCCGAGCAGTACCTAAATAATGAGTGTGCAACTTTCCATGAAGGCCTTGACTTACTTCCTTGATTGACGCACACCTCTTATGAGACGACCACTAAACAAAAAAGAATAGATTCATAGAATGGTGCTGTCATGAAAATCCCATATCCTCAGGAATGTATATGACAATGCAATAACCTCATCTCCTTCAGGTAACGCCAGTCGATCGTTACATTCTAGTAACTATTAATCTAATACACAAAATAATGAATATTAAATCGTTAATAAGAAATATTGAAATTAAACAGCTTTCAAAAATGATAAGAAGTTTAAACAATATAAGGAACTTTGTAACGAAGGCAACATTTATAAACAACTAATTGCACTTTTCAGCCTTTAGCATTTCTCAGGTCTACCAGACCAATGAAAAGTAAAATTCTACAACAAGTGATATGATTTATTCATTTTATAACGATATAAAGATATCAAGGACTTATATGTTACAACTCCACTTAATAATAAGTTAAAACACATCCAAAGACCGTGTAATGTCCTTAATTAAAATATCCTAAGTATCACAAAGGAACAAAAAATAGTTACCTTAATTTAAGCAGGGATGTGTTATAAGAAGAAGTTCAGGCTGAAAATTAAATTTATGTTAATCGTATTAGATCCAGTTTAGCGTGAGCAGAAAATCCCTGTAATGAAGGATCATTTGATTTAAGAGCATTCAATTCTCTCAGTCAACCTTGCCTTACCTCATTCACACTACTCTAACAAAAGGATTACATTAAACAATACTTTGATGCCTAACTAGTTACCGACCTTCAACTAAGACTCGCTGTTCGAAAACTCAAAACGACTGTTTATTGCCACGGACGGAAGAGATGCTGGCAATAATCAAACACTAACGTTGTATGCAAATGAGTAGAAGGTTGTTCAAGACTAAACTTTGCTGTTAGATTTTGATTATTTTCGCATTCTTTCGCAAGTTGCAGAAAATGTACCTATGTACAATATGTAAAAGTGAAACAAAATGACTATTTGGTACTAGCGTCCAAACGCATCGAACCCACAAATTAATTCGTGCTTAAGCGACTGGCAGTATTAAGGGAATAGCAAAAACGCGTCATGCTGTTTTCAAGGGCGTCGATCAATCTCCAAAGGAGTGTGGGGGGGGGGGTGGACTTTTCACCATTTGCGATTCGCCGTCCTGTGGGAGGGTCTAAGGGAAGGGTGTCTCCCTCCCTGTAAAAAGGAAATCAGGAGGTGTCTTAATGACAAATGGTGCAATATTTTGGCGCAATTTAGCTTTTAATATGTAGTGTCAATTCGTAATCTATGTTATATTATAATTTATTACAGTTTTAGTTTTCATCATTTTTGAAAAAGTGTGGGGGGGGGGCTTATTGGAGATGTCCCCCCTTCCAAAAAGTGAGAGGGACGCTTCCCGCCCCCCCCCCCCATGGTCCACGTCCATGGCTGTCTTCAAAATGAAGCAGACGACGTTAGCCTTTTGTCTTTAATCCCACACACCCTTTAAGCTTACTGAATCTACAAGAAAAACATAATAAAGTGTTTACTGTCCGCAACCTGTCCGCTTCAAAGAAAATGTTTTAGTAGTAACTCCATCTAATAACACCTCCCTGATTTGAGCTGTGAATTTGAATCTTAGTCGGTGGGATTCTGTTCTACAATGTAACTCCTTCATAGTTTGCTATACTAATTCAAAATTTATCCCAAAACTGTCTGTCTCTAAGAAAAATTACGAAGCATTAGCATACCAGTCTGTAATACTTTCAGGAAAAGGTGGTTACAGAGACTGAAAGTCATAGGTTATTTCAGGTAATTCACTTCTGGTATTAGTAGTCCCTCAATCTTAACTACCAAGGATCGTGCCAAATAGATCCTGTTTGAATTTGGCAAAATTGCCTCCTCTTTTCAATGAATATGTAAACGATTACAAAGCGGCTCCAGCTTTAAATTACTTTCTAGCCGACAGTCACCGAGAAATCTTCATTCGATTAACGAGGGTGTCGTTGCAGTCTGTTACCACTTTCAGTTCCATTGACTGGGGGAGAGGCTAGGTGGGGAGTAGAGGACGTAAGCTCTGCACAAGGTTACTACCGGACGATTTGGCTGAAAAAAGTGGCACCTATAAGGAATAATAACTACATTGCACAACCAGGTTCCTTTCAATTTCTAGGTAGTTCTACCATAGAAGGAACGGTTTAAGCCAAAATGGTGTTTGTATAGGAAAGAAGAACTAAATAAAAGCACTTTGGCGCTTTTGTGAAGTCTGGTTGTATGTTAAGGACCAGATATTGAATTTCAAATCAAATTTACCAGAATGCAAAGATGAAGTGCCCATCTGACATTTTAAAATTCGATTCCAGCCTAAACTCTTCTTAGAAGCTGCGGCCGGGATTTGACTTTAAGACAAACTTCAAGGCGCACACCCCTATCCATCAAGCTACCTCTTAACCCTTATAAACAAATAAGTTTGGTTGGACTGTTAGAAGAGTGTGCTTCTCGTTTAAATAGAAGATTACGTCATAATGATGTAATCGTTTAATCCATAGCTTTATTTAATTTCAACAAGCAGCTTACGGCAAGAGTTTATGGCTGTTCCATTCAATTTGGCGATGCTCAGTGTTGTTGCAAACTTTGATTATTTGCTTAAAAAACAATAACTTAGACGATTCCTAAGATTTGAAACATTTGCTTATTTCCTGAGTTCTAAATAATATCCAATATAATGAAAACGATGTAAACTAAAAAAGAGGAATATTGTACAAATGTCAATCCAACCTACCAGTAAGTTGTATGTGTTAACTTCCAGGAAAGAATGACTGTAAAGTGACTCCACCGATTACCTGGATTTCAGCAATAAGGAGTACATTGACAGGATTGGTTACTGATGACTAATAATTCATAACAAATGAACACTGGTCCTTTGATTATTATTAAAACCACACCATGGTTAAACAAATGAACGTACCCCTTTGCAAATAAAAATTTGAATTTGAATAAAACTTTGAATATTCATAGTATCCATGAAGGCACAGAACCTTGCATAGTACTTTCAATACAAATGGGGACAGAGTAAACAGGGGCTTTACAACAGTGCTGTAGTCGAGACCAGCATATCCGAGACCGAGACCAAGACCGAGACCAGAGAGTGTCGAGACCGAGACCGAGACCAGAAGCAGAATTTTGAGACAGAGACCGAGACCAACAAGGTCCGAGACCGACACCGAATGTACATATTGTATACTATGTATAGGAAAATGAAACATACTGTTTAACTTTCTAAATACTTTTTTACCTGACTTTATTACCTTTTGCTCTACAAACGACCTACAGCACCACGAGTGCATCAGTTCATTGATATATACACCTGTTCTCTATTGTCATATGCCAAACATAGTTTACATATAATTAATAAATTAACATAATCATGTATTTTTCTAATGTGGGCCTTCTCTTTAAATCCGAGTATTGTAAGTAAGTGCTAAAAGTGTTCAGTGTTGATAAACTTGGTGCCAGTTAAAGCATCTTGTGAGTTTGTCAAACCCACAGAAAAATGAGTCACAGACTCTAGTTTGTGCCAACTTTTCCTTCGGACCAAACATGACCACGGAGTACTCGCAGTTCAGTAACCGAACATACCCTGCTAACACAAAACGTTTTTAAAACGTGCAATGTGGTGTTATAGAAGGCTTTATAACACCACTTGACACGTTTTAAAAACGTTTTGTGTTAGCGGGGTAGGATAGGATTGCAGATAACTATGTAGGTGTAGCATATAATATACAGGTAACAGTGTGACATATTTAGGCCTAGACTCATAGCCTTCAGAGTTGCCAGATAGCTGTAGTATTATGTCTGATCATGATGGCCAAATGTTTTGCAGTTGCACTTTTTTCCCATCTAAGAAAGAATTCTGGTCGATAACTTAAGATATTTATACATGGAACTGGTATATTAGTTCATTCTATTTTTTCGAAAGCCAAATAATCATTAGTAGCCAGAATGGCTTAGATATGGTCATGAAAAGGCCAACAGGCAATCCCGAAGAGCTAGAAATTGATAGCACTGAACAAACACTGAGAAGGGGATTTCAACATAGACACACACACAGTGAACACGCAATGCAGTACCAGACTGCCACTGTTCTGACATGGAGTTACCACCTCCGAGGTTGCCTACGTAGCAGGTTGTGCGGCATATTCCCTCCCTAGTCAGTCATATCCCTAACGCCTGTCAAAGCGAACACCGAACAAATTCTTTTGGGTATTCATAGAAATATGTGGCCTCAGGGCTGGTTGAAATGTTAGCGAATATTTACAAGAAGGCAACATCTGGTCCCGTTTAAATCTTGCAGTAGCCTATGCCACCCACAGAGTTGGTATGTCATTGCAATACCCACTCCCTGCCCACTGCACATGTGGTTATGCAACACAGTAATGATAGGACTTTTCAGGTTTCAGTCTAGGCCTTCAGTTTACGACTACAGGAGAACACACACTCACTCAGAAACAATAGCATGAATAATGAGAATACATGAATAAGTCTTATTATGGTAATGAAGTTTGCTTCTAAAATTGAACGCAGTCCTCTTCGCTTTGGCGGACGGTGGTTTGGGAAGCTGAGGAGCTGAGCAAACAGAGTCAGCTCCGCGGGGTACCTCCGAGGTGGTAACTTCATGGTTCTGATTATACTGAGTAACCTGACGTGTGTGCTAGTCCAGTGCACTATCCCCATTGACCAAGTTAAGTTAACGACCCACTCACTAGTTCACCTAAGAAAGTTCAATCCATAATAGAAATAGTGTATGTATGGACTCGCTGGACGAATGATTTTTTTCCCAATGAAATATTTTTTCAATGAAAGTAAATGAACTAAAAATTAGTTTGAAATAAATGAGTTTATTTTTTAAAAAAATAATAAAAAAGGACCACAAGTTTTTTGCCGGTCTCGAAGGGAGACCGGAAAAATATTCGAGACGGCAAGGGTCCGAGACCGAGACCAAGACCGAGACCACAGGGTGTCGAGACCGAGACCGAGCCCAGGAAAAAACCGGTCTCGAGACCGGTCTCGACTCCTGCTTTTAAATGCGATTTACAGTAACAGCTTCATCTCAAGGGCCAGCTACAGCCCCAATTACTTTTAATTTGATGTTTTTCTTCAGAAACTATTATTAGATGCGAGTGGGAACCTCCAAGAATTACCTAAGCCAAAATCCAGGAGATGAAGGGTCTGAGTGCCTCCACACCCCATTTTAGAAATCTTCCGAAGGCCCAGATCTCCAAACCAAAAAAAAAAAACATTACATACCATGTTTGGTCTAATAAAAATGCATCATTGCCTTACATTCGGATTTATATATTGGTTAAATTTTTCCAACCTTGTATGGTCATGTACTGGCAACTTAAAATATATAAAGATAGTGTCATTTTACAATTAACTAAATACAAACGAGGAAATTAGATTAAAAGTACTATAAACAAAAATTGGTTCAAGTATCAAGAAGGAAATGAAACGCAAGGGCTTTTTCAATTATTAGTGACTCTAATTGTGATGTAATACTAACGTGGTTCTCGTCAATACCATATTAATCTAACTTTCTAAAAGTATGCATGTGTAACCCTCTTTTGTATCGTTACGTTCACCTGAACTTACGCCGATCAAGACAGTCCGTGTTTGTCTTGCAAAAGATTGCTTGATGGCGCCTAACCAGGGGTATAGGGGTTCACGTCCATGACTCAAGTGCGAAAAGAAATAATGCCTCAAATAGACCTAGCCTATGCAGTGACATCACGCAACGTCGTTTCAAAGGGTAAACAGTGAAGTACACTGCACGTCCGACGTGACTTTGCAGGTGTTAGTAGTAGACTTACGCACGTGTCCAAACGGTACACAAATCAGCTGTCTGCATTTGTGTTGGTGTAAGTATCAATGATATGCGCTTACCTCTGTCTGGGCACACTTTTTGTTCACATGCACAAGATTCCAGTGCCTGTTTCTTAGAAAATTATTCCCACATGACTCCTTTGTAGCACATGAAAAACTTTTGAATTGTTAAAATGAAGTTTACAAGATTACCGACATGTCTTTACAGATGTCATTTTTTCTGTGCTCTTCCCTCGCACCCATGGTAAGTCTTATTTCCCGAAATCTCCCTCCCTCCCTCCCCTTCCTCCCTCCCCTTCCTCCCTCCCATATCCCTTCCTCCCTCCCTCCTCTCGATACAATCCTTCCTATGCACCTGCTTGATGCTTGATTATACGTCTCATCTTCTCTTGTAGCTAGTGTATTACACAGGGCAATGCCAGATCCATTGCTGCAAATGTCTGAACGCCATGAAAAGGACACTTTAAAGGGACATATTGTGTTTGTTTTACAGAAAATTTTCGTACTTTTAAAACTTTTAAAAATTCAAATGATGCAACTTCTGCAACTCTTGTAATGCATGATAATTTTAGAGGATTAAGCTATTGCTGGAGTTCATTGGTGAGATTGAATGGCTTAATAATGATTTAAGCTATTTTCTTTGTTCGATGTGTTGGTGCATTATAAACGGAATATTTCCCTCTAAATTTGGTGTCTATTTTAGGGAGAAGAGTCTTGGGGGGGGGGGGGGTGAACTGGTTTTCGGTCTTCGGCATCCAGCTGAAGGAACTTTTAAAATAAAAGAGTAATTTCTAAGTTACGCTGTGCCCTTGGTAGGAAGTTCAGGGCAGCTCTTGCTTAACCTATGCCAGACTGAGATCATGTGTTACAGTATCTGTGCTTTTCATCCCAACAAGAAAGCCAACATGCATGACTGCGTGAGAGACCCATAGTGGTCTGACTATCGACAGGTTGGTCATGTTAAGTGCCTTACCTCCTCAGCAAACGTAGCTCCTTCGGTGAGCTGGGCCCCTCCTTAGGCAACGGTTGGTTCTCGTCCTGTGGCATCCAACTGATTTTGGAAAAAAGGTATTTCAAGGGTAGTGGCTCTAAAGTTGTCTGAAACATTGGTAATACTTTTTAAGAACTTTGTGGATTCCTTTCCACACAAAATACCCCAATGCCCCTCTCAGACCTAAGTAAATGCATTTGCAAATTTTTACAAGTTTTCACTTTTAGAATCTTAAGTTTAAAACTGAAATGAGCCATTGATTAGTTCATGGACTTATAAATTGTTTAATCAAGGTTAGCTGTAAATGAATAATTTTACTTCACTTTGCTGTTTTCTCCACACAGAATTACTATTTCCTTACTTTATTATTACTTACTTTAATTTGTTACCCAGGCAATGTTTTGTAAATAACATTAACTTTAAACTTAAATGAGTTCTAACCTTTTTGGACATAAAACCCCCAAAACAAGAAATTCTCAAAAAGGAGGGGTGCCTGCAGAATCCTTCCTCCCTCTGCTGTCTTTTCAACTTTTCACTATTTTCCTCAGATTTTTATTTCAAAAATCTGGGCAGCTTATTTTCAGAGAACATGCATTCACAAATAATAACTGCATCACACTTATTTCTCCCTCAGCATTGTTTATTGATATTATCATGAAAGTTTTTCTTAAGTCCTTTCTTTATTATTACTTTATTAGTTACTATCTCCTGTATCAAATAGTTATTAATTACCCCTCTTACACCAATATTCGTGATCATATTTATCCTGTGCTACAAGAGAAGGACTGGTTGGTCATCCTTCAATCTGCCTGACGTTATAATCTTGGTCATTTGGTTATGATGACGTGGTAACCATGATATAACGTGGTAACAATGATAGTGGAAATAAATAGACGACAGGTGGGGGAGGGTCTGCAGGCCCCCTCCCCTTTTGAGAAAGTATTTTTGGGGGTTCTTTGTCCATAATGATTAGAATAAATATACGTTTTAAGTAAATGTTACTTGCAAACCATGGCCAGGGTAACCAAATAGAGTAAATACTGAACATTCCCTTGCCAAAATTATTAATGTATATTAGTCCTTGTTTCGTTACCTGTGACAGTGGATGTTATATGTCTATACCCTTGTTTTATCAAGGTGTAATAGTGCACCAGACATAGTTTAGTTTTTGCAACGGCCTTTGATGTTTCGTAAGTGAAATACCATATACCAATATCCGATGTTACACCTGTGACGTTTTGGGGGACGCTTGGTAATTGGAGACATTTTCTAAGACATTTGTTAATAGACCCTTTTCCAATTGGCAATTACAAAGGATTATGGGATAGAGATTTGGTATGGGTTGTTTTTGTCAATGGCATTTTACTGTGGACAAAAACGACGCACACCAAAACTATATCCCACAATCCTTTGTAATTCCTATTTGGAAAAGGGTCTGTAGGAGACGAAACATGGGAATTTGGAACTGTCCTCAAAATCTGGGAAGCCCGGGTACACTGTCTCAAAATTTAAGCACACAACTCTTATTGCAGGAGGGAAGATAGCACTGACAGAAAGCAACGTAAAACAAATCACCACATGTGGGTATCGATATAACCGTAACATACAAAATGATGAAAATGTAACATTATCAGAAGTTCGTAAAATCGGACGTAAACGAACATAAACAAGCCTCCTGCTTTCAAATATTCAAATAAGGTAGTCATGTTTATTCATGATGCACTTATACGGAAAGTGCCGTCACAGTGGTTACAGCTAGTTGATTGCTTCCGCCTTAGTTCAGCACTGAGTTGTGTTTCTTGGACATCGAGACTGTTAGACAAGTAAGCAGGTGTATATAAGTACTGACCAACCATCGTCAAGTCATTCAGCGGACTGATATCCAGACTAAAGAGTCAGAAGATTTCTACAGTTCACGTGACGATACGTTATTGTTTCAAAACACAGGAAAACAGTGATTAAAGAACTTGTCCTACATTTGAAGATTAGATATAACCTGGTTAGACGCGGGGACTGGCAAGTAGAAAGTGTGTACTGTACACTTCGGTGAAGTTTCGGTCGCTTGAGGCATGGAGGTGTTAAATCACTGGATCCGCCGTGTGTGCATCGTATGTGTGTACTTTGCATACTTGAGTATCACCGATGGGAACTGTAAGACCATTCAAGAGATTGCTCGGACTAACGAGGACCTGGAAAAGACTTTGGTAAGATTACCTTTAATTCCATGAGAAAGATCTGTACCCAAATAACTATTCGAACATAATAATGTGAATATTTCATCCCTATAGTAGAATGTTTGAACGTTTTCAAATATCAGAACAACCTAGTATAACAAACCTCTTACTGGCTTCTCATCAGTAACTTGCATTTATTTGGAAAATAAAAAAAAGACAGGTTGGAGGGGCAATACAGTTCGAATCATTGTGTTTCTAATAGAGTTATGACATGACTTTAATTTGAGTTCAGTCTTCCATTCCTTCAGGAAGTGTCAAATTTGTCATGTCCGCTTTCAGGATGTGACAGTGAGCAACTTACCTGAAGTTTTTGTTACTGCATTACAACAGAAGGAATAATCGTTCTTCACTGATTTGTAATTTGTAATCATTTTGCCCACTGTAAGAAACACAGATCCAATGCATCGAAATTTTTGTATGCGCTGCTTTTTGCCGATTTATTTACATGACAGTTTGCATGTATGCAGGCTGTTTTGGCTGCGCTAAAAATGTCTTTCAAACGTCACTGTTCTATTGTATAAATGGGGTATATATTATTACCAACCCAATCGGCCAAGGCCGCAAAAATGCAAAAATCTCTGAAACGTTTTCTGTGGAGATGTTTGTACCAATCAATCGTGCCATTACGATTGCTAATAGACCTTATGCATTGACGTCACGCGACATCAGTTTGGAGGCAAACAATTGAAGCACACCTGCACGCTTGGCGCAGACTTCGAACCCTCGTGTAATAGACTTACGCGCGTATCCGCGATCAGTAAACAAATCAGCTGTCTGCATTGCTTGTAAAAGTTGCAATGAACGCGCAACTTCCTCCATTGGAAGGCGTGCTTTCTGTTCTGTGACGTCATATTCATACGGTCTATTCATCTGTAGTGTACTCCCATAGGAAAAATTAGGAAATCAGCAGCTGACCATTTTGTAAGAAGGCTAATCGATCCGCCATTATTATAAAATGACTGCGTTAAAAATATTGTCAATTGTAATATTTCTCTTAATTGCATCTGTGACCTCACAGAGAACGCGTAGGAAACTGCCTAGAAACCTGATACAGGCAGCTTTCACAGAAAAGGAAGTGGTTGAAAGCACTAGGTTTGTTCAGGAGAACCTGCTAAATGTAAGAAGTAAACCTCCATATCACAAGTAGTAGGAGCACTACGAGTAGTAGGATTACCTACTCTTACTCATTACAAGTACCTACTCACTGCAAAAAGTAGGAGTACCTACTCACTGCAAATACCTTCTCACTGCAAGTCTAATGGTAAATGTCTGTTTTCCATCGCCCTAAGAGAGCATCCGAGTAACGTGATAACATCCCTAATAAACGTCATTAACTCTCCTTATTTGATTGATATTCACAAGGGCGAAATTGAAACGTTTTCTGTTTAATTCAATTCAATTCAAATTTATTTCTCATACATTTTACAAAAGTTGCAAAAGTTAAAATAAAAAATGTGTACATCCAAAACATATGGGCACTAGAAAGCAGATCGAAGACTGCTATCAAAGCTAGTGACCAACTTAAGAACTAAATACATTAACACAACAAGAAACACAACAGACATAAGTAAAGATAACTGGAGTGTGTATGACTGTTTAACTCTAGTACAGCGAGGTGCAGTTTTAGAGAATGAAACCACTTCAGTGTATGATAAACAATGGCGGCGATTTGTTCTCAATATTGTGGGGACATGTCCCCATTTTCAAATAATTTTATGTGTGAAAAGTCAAAGTCAATGTACGATTTCTCAAATATTAGGGGCATCTCCCCTTGTCCCCCGGTATCGCCACCCATACTGATAAAACACAACGATGAGGGTTGATCTGTTTTTGAAAATGGTTCACAAACAAATGCCATCACCTCGTACAAAAATACCAGTGGGCAAGGAAGTGCATAGAAGGAGGTTTTCACACTATTAAAGTTAAATTTTGTTGGAAAAAATGAACTATTAGGGACAAAGAAATGGTAACTTGACCGAAAACCGGCCTATGAGTTCATACTCCAATACAACCTGGTAAAATTTAAGCAGAATCGTGGAGTATCCAACCAGTTTCCGTGTAGTATCGAATCATGTTTCCTTATGAAGGATTTTCCAACCAAGCATGAAATCTGGTTCAAACGAAGAACTCTGAGGTAAATTTAACCAAATGTTGATTTGTGAACACTTCTTTTTAACCATTTGTCAATTTATCCAGAAAAATTTCCGTTTTGACAAAGAGTTTTTCTTGTTCTTTTTGGAAACGGTTGGATAATCAGGGACTACAGTCCTAGTAAAATTATCTGAAGGAATATTTAGAGTTCCGATACCAACCAATGGGAACCTGACAACGTAAGCTGACATTTTAAGGAAGGGGGGGGGCCTAAAGAGATTTCCTTTAGTAAATTCCAACCTCAATTAGCTGTTTTTTTTTAAATCCAACTTTTATTTTCTTATTTCCTCTTCAGGATTTCATGAGAAAATATGCCTATGTGGGCGAACAGATGAACAGTCAAGTAGTTAATTCTTATGTGGATCCAGCTGAATTTGAAGAAACTGTTCGACAAATGCAAAGATATATGCCAAATGTCGAGGTGACTGGTGTGTTGGATGACGCCACGCTCGCAATGATGGACAACCCGCGATGTGGTGTTCCTGACCCGAGCGGAAACGGCGATGAAACGTTGGGAGGAAGGCTGCGACGTTACACCCACTCGGGAGGAATGTGGCCAAACAACAAACCTACGATAACATACAGGTACACTCATTGTTTTGCGATATTGATTCTCTCTGTGAAGTTCATACAGTCATAGGTTCCTGTGGAATTTTCCTTAACTTTTCAAGAAGAAGTAGGTAAAGAAAAGAAAAAAATATTAATTTCAATGTACTATGCAGAAATCTGATTATTCTTAGCTACGTTCTGTGTCTGGAAAAAAGAGGCGTTCAGTTTGTTTTAGTTGTGAAGTGCCTGGTTCATTTATGATATTCTGGTTGATAATTACCCTAGTGCAGGCTTTAAATTTTACCAAGTTCCTAATAACCACAGTCACCAGTCTTTCAGTGTTCATCTGCAAGACGCTTTCGCCTTTTCTTTAATTTTTAATAGTAAAAAATGGAATCTTTTTTCTTATTGTCTAAAGACAGTATGCTTTCAGCAATTAGTTTAAAAAATCTGGAATCACTTCCGATCCTTATGTGGCAGTGTTTTAATACACTGGTGTGCAGCAATGAGTGTCACAGGTGCTTAGGTACGATATCCGCTCAATTTGCGCAGGTTTTTCGCCGGGTTTTTATGGCTCTCGTCCCACTTAACACTGCTTACTATCAAAACTCAGTTGCTCAGCCGACAGAGTGTGTTGCACGCCCGACTGAAGTGTCCTATAGAAGACTAGTAAACTAGTTTTATCAGGGAGTTGTTATTTGGAAGGAGATACATCACTTTGAAGTGAAGTTTACGCCGCCAAGGTCACACAGTAATCTGTCTGTTGTATCCTTCTTGGCATTTCTATAAGACTTACATTGGATTACGTAATTCAAACAAAGGGGATTTGTCGTCTGCTACATCAACAGTAAAACTGGTGGTTTGTCGCTACTGCCATAGCATTGCCAGTCGCTGGAAAATTAAAAATTATTGTATCTTTGGACGCTCGTGGACGCGGATCAGAGTATACCAGTAAGGGTTTATGTAAAAATCTGAATCTGATTGTATACCCGGTTATTTCAGGAAGCTTCCGGAAACTTTCCAAATTGTTGCGACAAAATTTAGACTTCTGCCTCGATCTGCAGCTCATTTGCATGATGTTCTTTCTTTAGGAAGGGGCAGACCTCATTGGTTTATTTCAATGAAACAGTCGTTTCGAGTTTTGTAGCACCTGTCCCTAAATTGGTGGCGGCGTAAACCTACTCATCAAAGCATTGTCCTGAGTAAGCCAATTGTGATAGGATTACTAGACCTGAATGATGTTGCTAACATATCGATGTCACATTGAGGCGAACGAATAAAAGAAAGAATTCCCCATCAACGGAATAAGTAGCTTATCATAAATAATCTCCTCGGTATTTAGTGGATTGTAGCGTATTAGCATAAATTAAACTTTCCGTTAAACCTCCTTCCAAATAACAACTCCCTGGTTTTATTAGCTTTGATTATTTTAAGGCCACAATTATCCTCGTCGTTTCTTAACATTAAGAAACAGGAAGTTGGTAACGTATAGCCCGGAAAATAAGAATTAACCTTTGACATACAGTCCAACATATGGGCGATAAGGAAACAATTCAGATTTGTAAAAGTATGGTTTCACATTGTGTAGGTCAACTTCTTACACAAGACGTTAGACAAGTTTCGTGGACAATGCCTAGAAAAGATAAAAGATAAGAACTTCGATTTACGGTCATGTCAACACAGATGTTAGGAGATGCCTTTGATGTTAAAGGCCTTCTACAACCCCGTCACAAAATAACTTCCATCCTCGTTCACTTGCAAAAAAGAAAAAATAGAAACAATGATGCTTACAGGAAAAAGGAAGTTCGTCTCTACCATGAAATCTGTCTAACAAAATTTTCTAGACAACGTTTAATCCGGTTTCATGAACTTTGCAAAACGTTGCAAATCAGTCGACTGCAGGGCTAATTTTGAAACACGTTATTCTAAGGAAGATTTCCTTCTATCAGTCTATAAAAGAAATAAGAAAGAAAAAAGTGACTCGAGTGAAGAACTTGAGTCAAGTCGACTCGTAAGCTTTAATGACTTTTGAAGTTGTGACCAGTAAAAAGGTAGGCAAGTGTTTAACGGCATAAATTGACCACATGACCTGCCATTCTTACTCTATAGACGAGCCTCTTCGTCTAAAGATGTCTCGTGGAGTATCCAGACCGGAATACACTCAAACATATTTTCTTAATGACGAAAAGTACCGTGGGGTTAAATCTCCTTGCAGGTCAGTAGGCAGACAGGCTGATGAAGGGGCAAAAAAAGCACCCTGGGTCAGACAGTTTTACAGTTAGATGTGTTAATTCAATAGTAATCTTTTCTCTTAAAATTTTTCGAGGGTGGAAAAGTTCTTTTAGATAAATCCCCTCCCTGATTAACTTGACTAGGGACCTGCTCGTAAGAGCTACAACGCTGGGAGGGGGGCAAATATTTTCAAACGAAGAAGAGTAATAGCGATATTCTCACGTATGTTTGCACATGGAAATCAAGTAATGGATGTAATTGACCATCTTTGTCGGCAAACATGTGAAGTAAACATCTTATCATGTGCTACCGAAGAGATGATATTATAAGTCCCCAAAGCCCAAGAGTTCTCTTCTTTTTTCAGGTTTCAGACTCTCCATTAAACCAAAACACACTTCATTGTCATTATAGTTGATTTCAATGCCTTGTTCTGGTATTAATTACAGAGTCGTGAACACACCCCTAGAAATGGGCCTAGACGACGTGCGAGATGCGGTTAGGAGAGCATTTGATGTCTGGCAGAAACAAATTCCCAGGACATTCACTGAAATCTTTTCCGGCACTGCTGATATCATGTTATCTTTCGGAGAATACTATCACGGTGACCCTTACCCATTTGACGGCCCGAGCGGAACTTTGGCCCACGCTTTTGGACCGTATGCGTATGGCACTGATCCTTTAGAAGGAGACGTCCACTTCGATGATGCAGAATTCTTTACGATTCGTACTCCCCAAGGTAAGAAAACATTTTATCAATTTATCTTCGACAATGCACGTGTTTCTTCAGGGACTACGTCCCATGCTTACAATTCTTCAAGAACACCTTGTTTACACTTATACCAAAATTGGTCAATTGGGCACATACCCGTAATCGGATCAAAATAATATTCTTCTTGTCTTGGTTAAAAATGAACCAATTCTGGTTGATATGGAGTCAGTATGGCCATGGCCCGTTGGAGTTACTCTCAATCTTACGTGTCATTCACAAAGGCCTGTTGCATGAGAGTTCAAACGAATGATACATCATGGTAACGGGCTCCAAAATCCAGATTCTGTTTACAATTGATCAGGGCTGGATCTGGGTAATACAAAGGCGCTTTTCTCAGTGTTCGTACCATGATGTTGTTTGCATGGTGGCTAGTGCTCGAAAAGAAATGAACCTCCTGGTTACATCAACAGATATCTGGAGATTACTGCTGTGACAAAGGTTGGTATTTGTCACAGTTTGTGCGAGGAAGCCGAGCCATTAGTCTGAGTGCCACAATCGTAGTGTTTTAGCTTCCAAGGGAAAATTCCTGTTGAAGCCTGTTTAAGCCTGTTGAACAGGTATGAAGAGGTTTAACAGTTTGAACAGGTC
Source organism: Holothuria leucospilota (assembly GCA_029531755.1). Lineage (NCBI taxonomy): Eukaryota > Metazoa > Echinodermata > Holothuroidea > Aspidochirotida > Holothuriidae > Holothuria > Holothuria leucospilota. Next base: position 31,852,273 of record CM055964.1, read on the forward strand.
CAAAGGGTAATTGGAAACAGGTGTCAACAGGTGTCAAGAGGATTTCAATAGGTTTTAACAGGTTCCAACAGGAACCAGTTAGTTATCTGTTGGCACCTGTTGATTTCATTCACTCCAACAGGTAGTTGGAAACTTGCCTGTTCATCCCTGTTAATACCAGTTCATACCTGTTGAAATTTCAACAGGTGTCAACAGGAATTTTCTCCTGGGTTTGGTTTCTTTATTTATTAAGTGAATAAAAAAAGTGTGAAATAAGGAGTCATATATTTCGAGAGAAATAATACTTTAAACGAACAATGTATTTCCTGTGGATGCTTGCTTTAAGTGTATACTCGTTTAGAGTTTCTAAAACACTTCATGTACGCCTCTACAATATCTCGGTGAGTTGCGTTAAAGTTAAGTTGGTTTTGAAACGCCAGATGTATAATTGTCAACAGGACATGGATCGACTGGTAAAGAATATGTCAAGACCGTATCACCAAACCTTTTAGCATTCGTTTTACATAAATATAACCCCCTCCCCTTTTTGTTTTTGATTTCTGAGACTTTTGATCAGAACATTCCCCTAGGTGAAGACTAAGTCGTAAAGCAATCTTTTGACATCACCCATAGTTAGTTTGCCTTACTGATCCTTGTGCCAGAACAGATCAATGAGGGGCGGGATTCCTTCTTATTTTTGTTTTGTTTTGTTTTTGTTTTTCCCCCTTGTAGTACAGATATAAGGTAAGAATGTTTAAAAAATACAGATACTTCGAATTTTAATACTTTTTACTCTCCAGCCACTGTTTAATGAGAACGAAATCAGCGTCAAATTATTTTTCATGGGTTTTAATTTTCTTTTGTTGTTCGACAGGTATCAATCTTTTCCTTGTCGCTGCCCATGAGATAGGACACAGCCTTGGCTTGGGACACTCCACGGACTCCAGCGCACTGATGGCACCTTTTTATTCTGGCTATCAGCCAAACTTTCAGCTTCCTTACGATGACGTGCTTGGCATTCAGACACTTTATGGTAAGATATTTGATAGTTCCTTTTGTTTCTAACTAGAGAATGACTTCCATTCAGGAAATGGTTTTACTGCGTAGCTGACACTCAATAAGGATCTCATTTGACGATGCACATAAATGTGCGAATATGACTGAGAAAGGAAAGATCGGTAAGATCTGCCACGTAGTGTAGGAGATGACTCAGTATGAGCATAGTAGATACCAGTAAATACAGTAAAATACGATGACTTTCAGTTTAAAAAGGAGTCTGGTTGTATATCAAATGATAGCTCTTTCTCAGCTGAAATGGGTCAACAAAATTAGTAAAATACCAAACTTTCTAAGCTAAAAAAAAACAGAATTGAAGGTTACTTCCCTTTGCTTTATGGTTTGACTGGCGAGGGTTGTGGGTAATGTAGTATTATTTAACCACGCCATGTTGAGCATTACAGAGAAATTCATTGCTTGTATTTCTCCTCTTTGTCACCTCCCGCAAGGATTTTTGCAAGTGATTCAGAAATAAGCGATTAAGCTTGGCAAATGTTTTCTTTGCTATGTTTCTTTTCTTTCAAAATGATTTAGTTGCTTTGGCTTAATTATGGAGCTTAACTATAGCCGTATAGTAACACATTTTAAAAGGAACTGCAGGCTTTTTGGCTCTGAAATTTCCGCTCATTATTCTTAAACACAATCATGTCAACATTTGACTGGAAGAACGTCTTTTTCCATGAAATTGATCATTTGTTGGCTGAGGGGTGGTAAACTGCCGGCCTCGACTTATCGCCTCATACAGTGTTCTGCCCGCTCAACTGTTACACATAGATTCCCCAAACATACCGTATTGTCGATTTTCTCCTCCAGAGCTGTCACCATGAAGGTAGTACAAGGCGTTACCTTAAGACCCAACATGAGTTAGAGTTAGATGAGGTTTTACGGCTCAGTTTCTAACCAATTAGTTAATGTCGAGCCGGGCACGGCCTTTTTTCCACTTGTGGCTCACTGGATTGTTTTCTCTGTTCCATTGTTTATGCTGCGCACCAAGCACAATGGCAGCAGGTTCCATTATTTAAGTCTTCGGTATGACCCGGCCAGGAGTCGAACCCCAGACCTTCCGGCTGCAAGTCAGATGCTCTAACCACTTGACCATGCAGTCGGTCGACTCCACATGAAATACCTGACATCACATGAGATATCTGACATCAACTGCATCAGTTCTTAATGGTCAGGAAAACCTCATCACTTTCTGATAGATGTGTTTTACCTTCTGTACCATACTGCCTGTTTTCTTACAAGAAACAGTTAAAATTGTCCTACACGTCTCCATATATCGCTGCTCAATATATTGTTACCAGACAAGAAAAAGGATTTTTCTTTGAATTGATACAAGGTCTGAGAAGCATACTTATAAGGTTAAATAGGTAAGAGGTAGAACAAGTGAATTAGATTCAATCGATCAATTATTTTTTCTCCTGAAAAATAAGAGATGTATGTCTAAAATCTGCAATCAAAATAATCAGATATATTTTATAACTCATGTAGGATCAAGACCTCCGCCCGAAGTTACCATGAGACCAACCACCACAACGGAGGAGGCAAAAACTACTGAATTGCCACTCATATGTCAAATGTCATTCGACTCTATCGCCTTCATCAGAGGAGAGATCTTTGCTTTTAAAGATGACCGCTTTTGGAGGGTAAGGGAACCTGGAAGTCCGCTCTCACCACCAGACGGTTATCTAAGTGCTACTTTCTTTAAAGATCTTCCTTCCGGTGTCCAAGCTGCATATGAGAGGCACTTCGACCAAAAAATCCTCTTTTTCAAAGGTAAGTTGAAAAGTCTCATTGACTCCAAACTGATGAGATAGTTGTGAGTGGAATCACTACTTTTGTTGAAGAGGGCATACCGAAAGTGAAAAACAACGTCTTGCAATATATTCATTATTGACGGTTTTAAGTAACTTGAAATAGCCTTTTTCTAAAGTTTACTGATCTATTCTTGATGCACTTCTACATAATATGTAAATGTCTTGTACGAATTGGCTAGGTTGTCATAATAATTCTCTAATGAACACGAAACAGTATTTAGCCCATCCGAAGATAAAACTGCCAAAGTGGTAAATGGCCTGCCTATCTTGTACCACTTAGTTAACGTGCTTTTCTATCAGAGTTTAATGAAGTTATAGTGAAGTCTTTTTCGTTGGTTAAGTATATCGTGTTCTGGCCATAAACATTTCCAACTGCATTTCCCGTTTTATCCTAACAGGAAAAGAGTACTGGGTCTACGATGGTCTAAACCCTCTCCCAGGATATCCTAGACCAATCGCTAACATGAGTGAAATGTTGCCAGGAAACTTACAAGCCGCCCTGTCTTATGACGAATTCAACAAGCTTTACCTGTTTAAGAGGGGGAGAGTGTACCGTTACGATGAGTTCCTAAAAGAAGTCGATGCAGGCTTTCCATACCCAATTAACAGTGTCTTTCCCGGTGTACCTAAAGGAATAGACGCGGCTTTCCGATTGAATGATGGTAAGACAAGTTTCTTTAAATGCAGTAAGCTATCACAATGTGTCTTGATAAACTAGTCTTAAGAAAAGCTGTCGTCCATGGCTGCAGAGTCTTGGTTGCTTTGAGAATAGTATCCATACTTACCGACTAATCCTCACTTTCAGTTCCATAGCGTAAATGTGTTAAATAGTACTAACTGGATTTTGACACACGTGAAGCAAAATAGGCAGAAAGCTGCAGTCCATTACAAGGATATTACTCAAAATGAATTCTGTAGTGTGTTGATGAACGTATTGACTGCTAAGCTTGATTACTTTCTTATTTTAGTCTTTACAAAGGTCATTCACCCTTTTCCACTTTTCAGGAATGACGTACTTTGTAAAGGGCAAATTTTACTGGCGGTACAATGATCTCACTCGGAAGGTAGACGATGGTTATCCGCGACCCTTCGTTGCTGACTTCTTCGGTTGTAATCCGGACCTGTACCCATTTAAAGGGGTCAACAATACCGATTACGACGCCTTTGGTATGGACACAGATGAAGACGGAAATAATGGTGGCAACATTTTACAATTTTCTTTAGTCTTTCACGCTATCCTCCTCATTCTCATTTCAGCTATTGTTCCTTCCTAGAGTCCTTACCGATAAGGAAGGAGTTGATACGTACGGACAGCTCTTTGACTGAGCGACTCTCACAAGTTAAAGTGTAGAGCTCTTACTTTACCACAACACTCATCTTGTCACCTTGCTGACTTTTCTGTTGTCGTTTTGTTAATGTGATTTGGGCGTTTTTCAGCAGAATGGGTTTCTCTTACTTTATGTACATAGCAATAGCAAAGTCTTGGGAGCGTAACAAAGAAAGTGATCTTTTTTACACGACATAGCAAGGCCCCGTCATTACTCAGCTGAAAGTTTGTAGCTTGCACTGTTACTCCAACAGCGGGTTTTGATGTTAGTTTACAAGCATTTAACGAGTCAAATTCCCCTTCAAACTATCATTTTATTGCAATCATTGGCATGCAAAAGCATGGGCAAAAGGTCTATCTGTACAGTAGACGGAAGAAAGAGTATTTTTAGATTACTGTATCTTCGTAGATACTACTTCATAATTTATCTGCCTACTTGGTCACTTGGTGATAAAATTCACCTTACGACCCCATGTTGCCCCGTAAGATAGCCATATTACGGTAAATCATTTCTATACTTCCTTTTACAAAGGGACATGTCCCCGTGTATATTTGATAATTTTTCAGATATTTCGTCCTTACAACTTGTATGTTGAGTTTTCCTTAGGAAATAACTATCAATGTCGTTACCTGACTATTAGAAACTAAATCGCCAGAGAAGATTAAACATATAGTGTCCTTAATAAATCGAACTCATTTAAAACTTGAGTTAGTATACACGCTGTAGTACAGAAAATGTCACACAGGAATTGTTATGCAAACGCGATATTGTTGTCATTGAGGAACATACATTTATTTGGAAAATTACCTAGTATTTCGACAAAGAGCATAAATGACAGTACTATATTTGTAGATGTGATTAACTATTTAAGTATATTTCGGTTTTTTAATAGTTGTGATTTTTCTCCTGACCATATATGTATACATATATATATATATATATATATATATATATATATATATATATATATATATATATATATTTATATATATATATATATATTACAGTACAAGATATCAGTGAGGGAGGCAAACATAAAATTTAAAATTCAATAAAACCTAGTTTTATTTGAAAATCGCTTTGCATTAACGATATCCACTCAGGCCTTCTTCACGTCAGAAAGCATATCATACTATTCACCCGCAGGGCAAAGAATTTTTTCTCCAATTGGTGTGAAGCAATAAGGGAACTTTAACGTTCACCTGGTGTGTTTTCAGCCAGAATGAGAAAACACTTGCCGTTTATGTATATTGTTTTGGGCCGAATAAGTTATATTAAGAGAAATAATCGCTTTATTTATTACGAGACATTCGTAAACTAACTTAACATTATTCTAATCACTATTTTACGTGTTAGTGCCTTTAGAACGAAATCAAATTTGTCATATACATATATCTCGCTGGCGAGAGTATCACTGCATATTTTACTTGTTAAACTAAAGAAATAATTAATGTAAAGATATTCTATTTTTTTAAAATATTTTACAGTCAAGAAAGTTTTGGATTATGAAAGCTTAAAACATGGTTTAAGATTTAATAGTGTGTTTTATGAGTCCTTGTTTTCAAAATTTAATGTGGTTTTATTCCAAGTGCCAGACTCACAGCTTGTCAGTATCTTTGTGCAGTAACTCCTTCGTTTGGTATAAGAATAATCCTGCGAACTTGAAACTAAAAATCTAGTAATTTTAAAATTTGCCTACAAACTAAAGATGTTATCTTTGCGCAAAACAGTCGGTGACTTTTCCAAAGCAATTTTTTGCGATGCAAATGTCTTTTCTTTCTCTGGGCGGGGGGGGGGGGGACTATTTGGGACCAACTTCATTTCTTGGACCAACTCACATTGACATAGTTGTACGATCTGAATTTCCTGGATAATTACAATTTACAGGACGGTAGTAGTAATCATAGGCGTACGGGACTTTTCCAATTTGGGGGGCAGAAAATTTTTTGCCTGAATCTCAAAAAGTTGCCAGAAACTCGTTGCAGTTCTGGTGCATAAAATAGACTACTAAACCACTACATGCGCGCGAAAATTTTTGCACATTTTTCGGGCATTCGATCAAAACTTCGGGAACTCAGTAGAAAATTCGTGCAATCTTTTCAGTTCAAATGTTGTTCATGTCTGGTCTACTGTTACAAAGCTGCACTGAACTGAATTTGAGACCGACTTTTTGGCGCTTATAGACCGACTTTTGATTTTCACGGGGGGTGTCACCCCCTCCCCCCCCACACACACCCGTATTTACGCCCCTGCATATGAATTACGGATACCAGACATCTAAGAGGAATTCGAGGGCATGTTTTCGATTTAATAGAAAACATAAACTAAGGTGACTTCTTTATCATGTCAAGAAGATAATTTAGGTGTTTTAAAACTGGTGACAATATTTGACACAGAACCAGATAAAGCTTGTCATGGAAACTACAAACTTAAAAATCATGTTTTGGCTAAAAGAAGTGGAAGTCAGTAATGCAATCTTACTCTTCTTAATTCAAAGCAGAAGTTAACACACAGGAATAATGGGTGAGGCAGATGGATAGTGGTAACAAATGATTATCCCTGGAGAACCGCCCTCAAAGGATCTAGCCTTTAAATTTAACAGCTAAACAATATTTCAACATTTATAACCGTTATAAAATATAAACATACAGCACATAGCATGAATACAGTCATTTTTGGTCCATTTAAATTGTACAGGAGCCAAAAATTGCCAGCTATGAACCGTCAGAGCCAAGAACTTTGGAATTTTAGCCGCGAAGTAAGGCATTTGTAATTGTTGCAAATATTTTCATCTTAAAGCAATTATTGCAAAGCCTGCAATGTGAAGGAGTGAAGAAAAAAAAACTGGGAAAATTCCTTCTGTCCATTTCTCTGTGGCAGGCCGCCGATTCAAAGAAAATACTTGTCTGAGCACAAGGGCGGATCCAGCCCCTAGGTGAAGGGGGGGGGGGGCAGTTTGAAAAGGGGGGGCGCCAACATCAAGCAGGGGCCGCATACTCTTGAATTTGACCGACTACATTTCGGAGACCAATTCCCATTGCCATAGTTATATATAGCTATACGGTTCGAAATTCTGGGGACCTTTTTTTTTTTTTTACTTTTTTTTTTTTTTTTTACTTTTCGGGCAGTTTTTACTTAACTTTTAGGACGCAGGGGCGCATTTTTCTTGTATTGAGGGGCGCTAGACTGGTCATAGGTGGGGCAGTTGACCCTAGTTGTCCCCCCCCCCTGGATCCGCCTATGCTGAGCAAACATGAAGTACAGTACTGCTTGGCTACATGTCTTGGATTTACCTACCTTCCAAAAGCATAAATAAAAGTTTCTGCTGAGGTACAGCTAAAGTCATGTTAGCTGTTCTGTGTAAAGTTCATAAGCGAACTTTAGAATATGAATATGGTAAAATCATTCTCAGAGCATACATGCAAAACACTCCTTTGGACCACCGTAGAAAATGTGTTGGAATTCCAAGGCTCATACTCATACCCCCCCACTTTGGCTACGCTTGTGCGGGACAGATAAGCTGTTCTGACGAATTCGGATTTGCTCCATTTTTGCTCCACTAGCTGAGTAGTGTAGCACGTGTTTATTTAAAAGGGGGCGAAAAGGGACTGTTACCCCATACAGAAATATTCAGGAGCAGGCTACAATGGAGAAAAACGTAGCCAGAGGAAGTTTTGGGTATGTACGAAATTTAGGAGAACAGAAAAAAGCTTCCAACTGATTTCAAATGAGATTTGTAGTGTGGATGCATAACACACAAAAAACGTGTAATTTTACCAACGTTTAGCAATGAATCAGCCTTGTCCGTTGGTTGGAGCTGTAACAGCTCCCTGGTTGGAGCCAGGGGGTAGAATGGAAGATTGGTTGGAAGTTCAGAAGCTCTCGAAAAGCCCATTTTGAATCCCAAGAAAGTATCGGAAGCCAACATGCAAGAAGTACTTTGGGCACACTGGGTACAATTTATCCTTTTCATTAGTTTGTTAATTTTCCACAATTTCTACAATATTTTAGATTACATTTAGTTCTCATCCATGTTTTCACATCCATATTTCAAAATTTTTAGTACACTCTGTCTTTTATCTTTCTTATTTTTGAAATCATGCAAAATAAGACATTATTATAAATGTAATATCTGTTGGTAAAATATTATTTACAAATGTTAGACATCATTATTAAACTTCATTTAAACGACCGGCGTTTTTAGTTTTAATCCAAGCCCAGATGACGAATAATATCAATGGATGAGATAAGAGAACTCTTGAACAGTTTAAAGTAAAGTAACTTGTGGGCCAGCTAAAAAAAATATCCATCAGTAATACTATAGACGAATCCGGAGAGCAAGTGATGGTCTGATTTCAGTCGGCCATACCTGGGGTCTATCACCTTTAATCTTTCAATTTCCTTGCTTACCTGTATGATGGATGGTTGGACATTAAATTGTATCTTGATTCGTTCAATTTCACTGAATATGTGGGTTTGATATTCATTTAGAAAATAAATGAAGACGATTTAAGGCTGGTGGACCCCGTTAATGGCTGCCTACAGTCACTAAACACAAGCGCTGATCGGATTCGTCTATAGCAAGAGCCTTAACGCGGTTAGTTTTGCTGAGAGAGGAGTGAGTGTATTCCTGTCCCTGAAAAATATAGTTTAGGAACAGCTACTTTTACCGCCTCACATGCTTACATGTCCGGTTCAAATTTGAACTGAGTGCGACTAGAAAGGCACTGAACCGAAATCATAGAGATTCTCAAGACTGCAAGATTGTTGGCCGAGACGGTAGAACTTATATGTCACACTATCTAAGAAAAACGCCACCATCGGCTGGAGCGTAGCATGGCATATGCAAAGCTTTGCCCAACATGTCCTCCCAGACTGCAGGACTGCAGGAAATGACACTTCCCCGGCCTTATAGGTTGCATCTGAACATCCAGTATTTGTAAAAAAAAATAATGGCCCTAGAAACAAAATAAATAACAAAATGTTAAAATCACTTTGTAGGGGATAATAGTACTGGATTTTACTCTGCAAACTTCTATAAACTTGGAAAAACTCATTTAAATACAGACAGACAGATGTTTGACTGTTAAAGGAACGCTGCTCCATGAAAGGTGGGTAAATTTTTAGATCCGTGAAAGGGCTATAAGGGTAGGGGGCTAAGGGAAGGGGTTCCTCCTACCCTTTAAGGAATTTTTTAAATTCTCATAATTCCTACATGCAAAATGGTGGCATTCACATAGGGATTTGACCAACAAAATTGGTCAAATATATTTAAGAATTTTTAATAGACTGAATCTGACTGAAAGATTAGGTAGCCTATTGTCAAATTTGTTAAATTGTCCATAGTAAAGATAATTTGTTATTTAGGAAACAAATGCAAGAAATAATGATATCATTGCATTGTTATGTTAGGTCAGGGTCTGCACCAGTCTTGAGTATAATGTACCTAGAATAGTTGTTGGCACGTGGGGTCGTCATCTTGGAGGAAGGGTCTAAAGGGTGGGGTATCCTCCTCTCCTTCAAGAAAGTTGTGTACATGTAAGGTATAGTTTACATGCAATATCATTCTATGTTAGGCAAAATATTGAACTGATTATATCAGTGGGTCCTCCAAGCGGGGATAGTGATTGGGGGATCACAGAAGATGATGTCCCAATTCACCCAGATAAACCCAGAAAGACGGCGTAAACTGTATACTTGCGTACCCGCGATAGTTCGCATCTGGGGATCCTTTGTCACCTCGTGCAGAGGTGCGGGGGTGGTGGTCTAAGAGGGGATTCCCCACAACTTTTGAGAAAGTTTTGCCGATTTAAGGTGGATTAGATGCAAAAGGATATTATCTTTAGCAAGGTTTCAAACTTTTCATAACTTAGGGAACTGTTTGTATTATTGGTTGAGTGTAAGGAAAGGGTGTGTTGTCCAAGAGGAGGGGGTAAAAACTGCTTTTGAGAAATATTTGTTTATATAAGACGGTTTAAAAGCAAATAGGGCAACCTTTGGCAAGTGCCTAAAGTAATTACATTGTTATTCTCATCATTTGGTGATATTTTGGCTGTGACATGCCCCTCATCTCTTCCAAGGCTTGCACCTGACACAGGCGTGTTGCTTCCTGGAAGCTCTAGGGTAATTTCAGAATGGGACACTAGCAGCATGCTTTTAACTGAAATTCAAATGACACTACAAGCCAGCACACCCAGTACTTCGCAAAAATCGAACTTTTACTAACTTTGAACAAGGGTCCAGAAGAACAGCTTCCAGTGGGATATGAGCCAAAGGTATGATGAGTTCGATGATGCATGGGGACTGAAAAGGGGGACTAGATCAATGATGACAAGGTTTGTATAAGGCTTTGGTACAAAAGTATCATATGCTGTCCAAATGCAGTAACGAGACACGCACCAAGTAGCTACGGGTGTGTGCGAAGGTCACTGAAAAAGTTCTTCTTAAAGGCGACTTCTGAAGTCTAATACACTTATCCTAACATGCCCTTTTTAATAGAAGAATGAGACTATAGCTCAAGTGAGGGCAAGGAAAATTCTAAGGCGATCAATTCCCCTTTATGACCCCGTACGTAGTGTACCACCAAAGTTTACGGTGTAGGTGGAAGGGTCCATTCACGCGAGAAGCGCGCCAAAAATTGTTTTACTTATTTACACCTTATTACTGTTAAAAGGGTTAAATTTGTCAGTTATTACTAAAAAATGAAAATACAATAACGATTTCTGAGTTTCATACGGTACCTTTCAGGCTATTTGTTTATATGCCGAGAAGCTTGTCCCCTTTGGCCTCGCTTCCTATGCCTACGATGTTATTCATTTGACTAAAGTTGGTTTTTTGACCTGTAAATAGTTATTTATAAATCGAAACTAGTCAAATATTTGAAATGTGACCCGAACATATTCAGAGTATAGTAAGATATAATATCGTAGAACAGATATTCAGTTTTGCTTGCTTGCATTCGCCAATTGATCTTCCTGTGACGTCTTTGTTTTATTTGATATGGAATCTATACACACAATTTACATTGCAGTTTCCTGACAGAGGTCCGTAACAAGAAGTGATCAGTTCGGAAGATTTTTTTTGAAACTCATTGCGCAAAAACATTCTTTGGAAGAGCTAAGGAGCCTGTCTAAAAATGTAGGTTTGTTATCCATGATAGTGTCCAAAATACACAAAGGCTATGAATGATTTGCCCTTGCAGTTGCTAAAATCGCCCCTGGTGAAAAAAGTAGGGGAGGGGGAAAGTGTCAAGCGTTATAAAACCATCCTTCTCCGTTGTAAACAAAAGCAACTAAATAACCTCTTTTATCAGATCTCGATAAAAATTTCCAAACCAACCCGCCATTTGGAGAGGACCAAACATTCAATTGCGGCTCACCATGAGAAAAAAGTTAGTCGCCAATGGCGAGACTGCATGAGATCTTGCCGAAGCCTGGAATTTATGGGGCAAACTTTTCTAAAACATTTGAAAAGATCCCTCTACAAAAGGAAAATCTGAACCTTGGTCAACGATATTATCAAAATTTTATTGCATCTTCCCCGTGTGCACACATCGTTCTAGAGTCTAGTAGTCTACCAACATTCAGAAAGTATTCAAGAATATAAATCTCATTAATTCGAACATTTCGATAATTTTACATATTAACTGGATTTGTCATACATGAAAAAAGAAATAAGTTTGCAAAGATTATCATAGATTTTACAATTTTAAGATGATAGATTACTCTGTAAGTAAAATAAAGTATTACTCTGTTCAAAGACAGAATAAAGTAAACTTATATGTTATATATATATATACATATATATATATATATAAACATTAATGTTGTACTTGTTATAAATCAAGCCAATCGAAGATTCATCCCATTACTGCTATATGAAAATCCATTTAACAAAAGAAACTAGTTAATGCACATATACATATCTCCGAAATATGCTCTTTTGTAACTTTTGTTTTAATTCTGCAATAAAAGACACGTAATCTTACTGACGTTACAGCGGTACGCTCTAGCACATCAGTTTAGAGAACTTGGCAAATTTTCCATTAACATTAACAGAAGCACTAATTTCCTTATTGGCCATTAATTTAAAGGAAGTGTTTAGGTAAATAATTAATTTTTAAATGTTAAAGTGGAACTTAATATAAATAATTAGGTGAATTTTCCATTCAGATCGGACATGTTGTGGTAAATAATTACTTTTCAAATGTGAAAGAGGAACTCAATGTAAGCAATTAGGTGAAATTTCCATTCAGATCGGACATGTACAGTAGGCTACTCGAGATATCTGCAAATAAAGTTAATACATTTGTGACCCAAAGTGTGCTTGAGGCAAGCAGGGGTTATATCACTTCCTCACATTGATGAGAAATGCTTTGTTTCCTTTGTTTTTTCCGTCAGTCTGTCTAAGCAGTGACAACATGTGTAGTTTCTGATATTATTTTATAGGGAATGTTTGCGATTTCATATTAACTATTTTTCCTTTAAACATCTCTTAAATTACAGAAAAACCACACTAAACTCTTACGTCAAGCCTCCACGTGAAGAGTTCTGTCGATAATCGGAGTAAAGAGCTTTCCGTTGACCCTGTGTCATCAGCTGTTATCGGAAACTTCGAATCATCTTCTCAACTAAACAACAGTTTATACTGTATGCAAATGGTCCGGTCTGATTCATTTTACATCTATTCTTTATAAATAACTTAAAATTACTTCAACAGAAATAAATATTTCATCGATACTGTTTTCAAAAAGATGCATACTTGCTGCATATATACCAAATCACAATGGGTGTCTTCCAACTTGGATAATATTTATTGTTAACTCATCTTCTCTAATTAAGACGATCAAGCTCAGAACTTATTTGCACAAATTTCAAGTAACTGCCTGTTAACAACATTTAGCAAAAATGAAACTGGTAAACTCCAATTTAAAATAGAACAACAGAATAATGTAGGTTCAAAGCTAAAACTTTTAGAAACACCTTAATCTCTGTTGAAACTTGATTGAAAAACCATATTTCTAACCATCTATGCCTTAAGGAGATCACATCGGACGCCGCGCTGCGCCGTGCTCTGCCGCGCTTGGCAAAAAGTTAAACATATGAAATTACTTAGAGGTGATCACAAAGGACGACGTTCAGCGCAGCACAGCGCCGATGTGGCCACTTTTAAGTAATTTCTTATGTTTAAGTTTTTTCCAGGCTCGGTGCGGCTCAACGCAGAGTCCGGTGTGATCCCTCCTTAAGGTAATTTTGGCGTGCGTTTCATGTAGATTGTAAGAATCTAACCCTGGAAGCGTGTTACCAATTCTGCTTTCCCTTGCTACTGTTGTAGTAGTTGTTACGTAAGCACAGTCTTACGTTCTAGGAGAATGACCTTTAATGGTGATGATGTCAAAGCCACTGGCATCGAAGTCAAGGCAGTCTGTCTTCTGGCCGGATTTTCAGTGTCAGGCAGTCAATAAAGGGGACATACTTTCTTTTGGGACATCGGGATAAATAACCACCATGTAGGCCTATAGTTGCTAACATATTTGGAATTCCGGCATTACAAACCTTGAAAGTTGTATGGTAATTGATCGACATATACACTCCGGCTGCAATGTGATATTTCACCAAAAAGCTTAGCTTAGTTCACTGCACTGCCTAACAAATAAAGCATTACCAATAGAGACTGGCTTCGGATCCTGTCTGTGGTCAGTATTTTCGTTACCAATATGAGGGAAAGTTTGGATTCTTCAACAGTAATTAGAAGGTTTTTGAATGTCCACGACAGTGTCGTCACAAGGGAATTTCAGGACAATAGTGGGTATTTTCACGATCCGTCGGTTTTTCATCACTTAATTTAAGTCAGAGTAACTCCAGAGCTGTTAATATCAGCAGTTAATGTCATTTGGGCTCTAACGATCTGGGAGTTGTGTCTTACGCATGGTAGTGGTGGTAGACGACTTTTATTATGAAAAGAGAACACTGGAAAATGACTTTATTATTGAGAGGAAGCACGTGCGAGAATGAATCAGGTGAGGAGATGTTTCAAAAGTCTCTGGAGGTTTTTTGTGTTCAATCAATAACAAAATTGAAGGCCACTTCGGCAGTTGGGCAGGTAGGTCTTCATATCACAATTGCAGTTTCCTTTGAGACGTATTATCCCTCATGCGGAAGTAAAATATCATCTAAACTGAGCTTTCCCTTGCCGTCTCTTGGAGTTGTCTGAAAGATGTTTCGTACTTTTCGTAGTTCCAAAGCCGCTGAAATTCCTTCATTTTACGGTGAAACATTTACCAGGCTTACCAAAAAACATGACTTTTTACCTTTCTCATTTCTATTCTAATACTTCCAGTTGGCACTTTTATCGACATACCTACATATAAAGTCAGCTTTGGTCTTTTAGTTGCTATCGTCTCCAAAAACTGGCAAAACTGCTTAAAAATGGTGCAATCTGATAGTGGACTTCCTCTATCATTTCTGCTATAGAAACAGTTGTGAAATTTTGTAGTTTGTAAGGTGAGGGAACATGCTTATTTGGGGGAACGTCTCATCCACTCACTACCTTGACCGGAAGTAAGTCACTGATTCTAGAGAAGAGGTGGATTGTATTATCAACTAATTTATGATGAACATAATTTCGATTAAATTTGTTATGAATTCTCGGACTGTACGGTAAATGTTTGAAATTGGACCTATATCCCATGAACTTAGCAATTCAATCTAATTTTCTGTCTATTTGATTCATGATCCATCCATGGAATTTAGCCACTTTGGTATAAACACCAGGATAACCTTCTTGAGCACATCCATAACCCCATGAGGTTATCCCAGTCAACACGTAGTTCAGTCGCTCTCCTCTGCACACCAACGGTCCACCCGAATCACCCTGTAATATCAATCATGAAAGCAAAGCAAACATGTCGAGTAAATACGGTAAATCGAACAATAGATTGCAATCGCCTGGATCAAGAGTCTATTGGGCTAGGTACCTGGATCACCCCTGGTCACTTGTGTTGTTCTTGTTTTAACACTAACACATTTATTAGTAGTAAGGTGACTGGTGATCGCTTTGTGTTAATGCTAGAGCGTCTTGCAAGACCCGTTGGTGTATTGTGTTATTTCCTGCGAATCCTTCGGCTGCCAATATACCGGCTGCACCAACAACTTAAGGCTTCGCATGAAACCACAAGTCGGCCTTAGAAGGCTATCGTTCAGGAAAACTTTCTCACACTAACTGTCATTTATTGTATAGCCACCTTGTGAAAGCTGTTTCGTTGAGCTTTCAAATTGTTCAAGTTTTTCAAGAGTGGACCCTGCAGCGCGAGGCTAATAAGAGTGGACTTGCCGATCTCTTCGCCTTATTACGCCTTTATGAAAGGGACTGGATTTATCGCTTGGATACGCTCGCACCTAGGGGACTTAACGTGGATGATGGGACCTATTCTCAGAACCGTAAGATTCGTTTCAAAAGAAATTGATTCTAAGAAATTCTTGCTTTTTCGTATTGTTTACCTTTCAACTTTGTCTTGTACATTTGCTTAAGTTTTTGTAATTTCCACTGTGACCAAGGAGCCAGTTGGCTGCCGAAATATAACTTTTCGAACTGTAATTTCCGTCTACTTTTTATTTGTGCTTTATATATTGTGTGTCGGAATGATGCTTTTTTCTGTGTACTTCATATATATATATATATATATATATATATATATATATATATATATATATATATATATATATATATATATATATATATATATGCATGGAACCACGAGTCATTTGAGCCAATACTCACCTTATTTCTCATATACCTATATAATATACCTATGGATCACAATTCTATTGGGCTCCTGTATCACAGTACCAATGGGCTACACTGTTCCACGTGTGAACAAGCCCATGGATCTTCATTCAGTATGGTAACTATATTCCATGTTACTATAGTCGTTACGTAATATGAGGGAGGCCTACTTCGTTTTACCAATTTTCACTGTGCTTGATGAACACAGATGTCATCAATGTAAAGATAAGACAAAGAAATAACAACTTTGAGAAGGTATCTAGTTGTAGAAGAGAGGCTGAAGAGGGACCAAGCCCTGCAAAGGTGGCCGTACAAGTCTAGAAGGTATAGCATTTTTGAAAGACATTTTCATCTAACGCGACTGCCAAACAGTAGCGAACAGAAGCTGCCATGTTAAAGGAAACAGAAAACGTATGTTTACATAAAATAAAACAATCCATTAGAATTAGGCAAGCATGGATGAAACCGGGTTGTCGGAATGGGGTGTGGGTGCAATAGCCCCCAGAAATTAAGACTCAAGATTTATTTGTCTTAAACGTCCAAAGTTGCCCAAGAAATGATAAAATCTGGAGTGCGACGGTCATCCCTCCCCCTCCTATATCTTACTATAAACCTCCCTGACCGCATTCTCGTGACATTGGTGGGCGTACAAAAAATACCGTGTATTCGCGCAAAAACAGGTACATAGGTGTAGCCCGCACAACATGGAAAGCCCTCCATATGAACCTTCAAAGAGGATGCATCAACAAGCCATTACATCACATGAATGGGTCTATTCAGCCTTAATTTGCTTGATCATATCACATTATATATCCTATCGAACATGTCTAACAATCATACCCTTCCTCCTCCCCTATCGTAGGTTTGGTATATTCTTACCCTACACGTATCTCTGCTGTTATCGTCACTCTGTGCACATAGCATATTTTCTGTAATTAGCCTCCTCTCATTGTATTCTGTGTTGGTCTGACAATTCACATTATCCATGTAAGATACATCTGCTTCTTGTAACTTGTCCGACAAGCTGTTGGAACTCTCTGTCATGAAATGAGAACAAGAGAGGTTGTCCTTTGGCTTGACTTTATAAAATTTTATCAGATAATGTGGGTCCTTAGTGCGGATCCCTATTGTTTAAGCATCACACCGCATAGGATTTACGTGTAAAATGAGCTTGGTCAAGCTTTGAAACATTAGTCAGGCTTTCAAAACATTATACCAACCTGTTAATTGCAACGTCTCGTGACCACCAGTACGATTACTTACTGATGGTCGCCTTTCAGTAAAACTGAAAGTTTGTGAATATACTTCACAACTAGTTAATTAGTACGTTGGTTTCATCGTACATGCAATAGACTATTATTGTGCTTGTTCACTCACTATCTGTTAGAATGCTACAGTGTTTTGGACGTACCTCGCCACATTAGCTGTAAAGGAGTATTTGTACAATCCCGAAAATCAACATTCCTCTTAATTTTCTTTTTCAAAAGTTACAGCCACCAAGAAAAGCCAAAGGACCCCCGGCCGCCCCACCAAAAGAAAAAAAAGGAGATAGTTCTGGAAGATTCCAGAGCGGGAACAGGTCTGGGTCATCCCCTGAGATATTGGAAGGTAGCAAATAACATGAATAGTTATATAAGATTACATTTTATGTTCGTATACCCAAATGAATTCTATACGTGTTCTTTCGCAATGGAATTGAAGGATTTTGGCAAAATGCAACTGATCGTGAATCTTGTTAAAACGATATTATGAGTATAAGACAACAGCACAGCTCTAAGGATTGATTTCACTTCTAAGGAGTGGTTGAATGTCTTTTTGTCGTGTAATTCAACAATAAAGAAATACAATGGACAATTGATTTTATTTGATTGATTGAATTGATATAATTGATAAAGGTGATCGATTATTTCATGATTAATGTCAATGACTGATGCCGTTAATTCCATTTGGGTTGAGCGTTTTGATTTGCTTTATTAATTAATTTGATCAGTACTCACATATCGATCCATATAAACTATATGAGACAATTGGTTGGGTACATGGTGGCGATGACAAATCTTTACAGGCTTACACGTACATGTAAGGTTAATGTTTCCACAGATAATTCTCGATGTCAAACACCGAAAATGAGTACACTGCTTACAAAGATTAATTGGGATAATGACAAGGCTAATGAATTTCTAAGTTCCTTCTGTGATCGAGATATTAATGAAATCATGAAAAAGCTGGATTCCTTGGATGTCCAAGATCTTACGAAATGTCAGCTCGATGATGTTGTTTCGAATTTAAATCATGCATTTCCAGAAACGGCGAGTAAGGCTGGAATTGTGCAACGGATATATTTGAGAGCTGTAAACACAAGCTCTCCATTAAGAAAACCATGGTGTGATGAAAGTTGTAGAGAAATGAAAAAGAAGTACGTAAGGGCAAAAAAAGTGTATAAATCGATGAAAGATATTCACTCGTGGAATACTATGTGTACAATATCCAAACAATATAGATAGCATATGAGAAAAGTAAACCGCAACTATTTCTGTAAGTTCCATTTACATTTAAGGCGTCTTAATAGTAAGAATCCTAAGGAATACTGGAATGTTATAAATAAAGCAAGTAATTCCTTGGGCAGTTGTAACAGTATATCGCTGCAGACGTTTAGAAATCACTTTAAAGAGCTGAATGAAGCAAAAATACCCTCTGAGGAAGCAAGCAGATTTATTCCGGATTGCTTTTCTTCTGAAAACATTGAACTTAACGAATGTATTGCTGTTGATGAAGTGAGAACTTAAATAAATAGGTTAAAATATAATAAATCTGCTGGGGATGACCAAATAATGAATTTTTGAAACATAGTGCCGATCATATGACAGCTCTTACAACTAAATTGTTTAACGTTGTTCTGTCCTCCTGTGTTGTCCCACCTAGTTGGACCGTTGGGTTGATCATGCCAATTTATAAGGGTAAAGGTTCTCTTAATGATGTAAACAACTACCGCGGTATAACTCTGTTGAGCTGTTTGGGTAAGCTATTCACATCGATCCTAAATGAGCGTATAAAAACTTACCTTGGTAATACTGGTATGATTGGTGATGAGCAAGCAGGTTTTAGGAGTAACCACTCTACATACCATATATTCACAGTTTATTCTATTGTAGACTTTTATCTTAGTAAGAAAAGGAGAATTTAATGTGCTTTTATCGATTATGAAAAGGCATTTGACTTGGTGGATAGAACTAGTCTGTTGTCTAAACTTATAGGTTGTAATATCAATGGGAATGTGCTTAAGGGGGTGATCAATACTTTTTATGCGAACGCAAAATCAGCTGTCATCAAGGATGGAGTAAAATTCGAATATTTTCAGTGCAACACAGGAGTAAGACAGGGTGAAAATTTGTCCCTGGTGCTATTTACCATATTTTTAAACGACTTTGAGCGTTTTATTAGTCGTTACTACAAAGGTTTGCATACTTTTTCTTCTTCAATGAAGGAAGTTTTTAGTAATAACGAGATAGAAGTTTTTATTAATTTATTTACTTTGTTATACGCAGAGGCACTATTGTATTGGCTGAAACTGAACTCCAGGATGCATTAAATGGTGTAAATGATTATTGTAATGTTTGGCATATGAAGGTAAATGCTAATAAAACTAAAGTAGTGATTTCTTCAAAGGGTAAAATAAGGAAAAAAACCTACGTTCAAATTTGACGATACAAACATAGAAATTGTTGATGACTATACTTATCTAGGGGTCACCTTTAACTACAACAATAGATTTTCTAAAACTGTGAATCACAAGTGAATCAGGCGAGACGGGCTCTATTTAGTATGCTGAATATATCTTACAATCTTAGTCTCCCACCTGATATCCAGATTAAATTGTTCGATCAACTTGTCCTTCCTGGTCTTTTATATGAATGTGAAATATGGGGTTTCCAGAATACTTATAAAATTGAAGCCCTTCATACTAAATTTTGTAAGAGTATTCTGAAGTTAAGTAAGTATACACCTAATTGCATGTTTTATGTGGAACTGGGGCGACACAAAATTATGAAAACTGTTGAATTGAGGATGGTCTCATTTTAGTGTGTGATAGCAGCTGGTAGAGGTCATAAACTGGCACATTTAATTTATGAGTTTTTAAGAATTATGCATGATACTAATGTACATAGTTCGCCCTGGATTATTAAGGTGAAGAATATACTTGATAATGTCATTTCTTTGGAATACTATAGAGGCGAAGTTTCAAGTAGCTGGCTTCGAACAACATTAAACCAGCGTCTGAGTGATATTGTACGAACAGGATTGGATTGCTGAAGTAAACACAAGTTCACAGTGTCAAAATTATAGGACATTTAAAACTAAGCTGAATTTTGAACCCTACTTAATAACCCTTGATCACTTTAGTCGTACCATTTTCAATAAATTTAGATGTGTTAATAGTAAGCTACCGGTGATTACTGATAAATTCGAAGGGGTGGCTTATCATGATAGGACGTGTGAATTTTGTGGGGGGGGGGGATCCTGGGGGATGAATTTCATTATGTTTTTCAGTGTCGTCACTTTTTAAAGAAAGAAATTTATTACTTAAACCTAATTTTAGGAGAAGACCATCTACTATTCAAATGGGAGAGCTTTTCAAAGTAAAAGTAGTAAGAATCTTTCAAATTTGATTAAATTTTGTAAGGTTATTATTAATACATTTTCAGATTGATGTTTTGGCCTTTAATTCACGCTTTCGTGGCTTGTGTCAGTTTTTTGTGATAGTTAGATGCCTGTCTGCGTTGTTTACATTATTATTTTGTTTTCCTTTTAATTCGTTCTTTTTGTACTTTATGCTTTTTGCTATATATTAAGTATTTGTTCATGTATCATTTCTTTGTTAGTCTCTAGTGCCTTTTAAGGCGCGATATAGAGAACAAACTGAAACTGAAACTGAAACATACAGGTACGCAAACGCCAAATTCAAAGAAATTGTGATACTCTGTTTTCCTCATAATTCGTTCCGTTGTAGATAAATTCAACATATTATTCAAACCAGAGTAAAAAATCACTGCTTTATATGCCATGAATATGTAATTTACCGTTTAGTACACCGTAGCCTGTTATGACACATTTGCTACCGCTGTTCCATTCGTATTTCCCATCGTCAAGACAGGCGATATTGACGGACGGACCAAGTTCCAAATCGTCTCGTGTCTGCGGTATCGTCACCGATGAGTCCAGCTCAATGACGGCGATGTCGCAGTCGTAAGTAACAACGTTAAATTGCGGGTGTAAAGAAATCTTCGTGACATTGCGATACAGTTGCCCGTCGTCATCAACGTTTGCTAAGTGAGTTTTACCGAGCCCGACCCTCCAGATGGACGGATTGATGTCACTGTAATATTTACAAGAAGAGGCGATGGTTACCACTTTAACACCGCCTGAAGCTTTGATTCTTGTTATTCACGATCTTGCAAATTTTAGTGGGCACGTCAGTACCCTAGCGTACTGACGCTGCTTTACGTGTTCTTAGCCTTTATAACATTTTTTATATGTACTTGTACTCATGTGTATTGTTTGTTAGCAAAACATTAGTCTTTTCATTCATTTCAGAAGTTACCGTTGTCTTGTCATGGTTGTTAGTGAATAATTACTACTAAAACATAGGCAAATTAATTTTCTTGTCACCCATGAACTGTCATTTTTATTTCATCTCGTAAACCAGTTGGTTACGGTTGGTTTCCGTCTATGCAATTGAGCTCTTCTAATGGCACGGTTTTATTGCCATCTGACGTCTCACTTAAACGTCATATCGTACATGTACAGCTAGCTGTCTCCCTAGTTCAGTTCGTTGGTAAAAGCATGAAATTTGTAGCCAATTCACTTTAGCTGCGCATGGTTATACATACCTAGATACAGCAGTAAAACAGTGCGCTGCAGTCAGTACGTGCTTTTTTGTGATCAGTGTACCCCCACAATGCTGGAGTTGCGATCCGCCGGGTAATAGTTTTATAAGCATAACCTGCCAAGGCCATCTTTTAATGGTGGTGTCCTCTCCCCCAATGATCCTGTTATCCACTATCTGACCGCTATACCCACATAAATCCACTGGAATAAAAGAATAGTTAACAGGACGAATGATGACATTTCATGAGGACATTTTAAACACATGAAAGAATGGCCACGTGACAAAACATCTGCCATGATTTATAAATAGATATCTTGGATGCAACTAACATAACATCAACTACTTTGAAATGCTTCCTATATAGTTGCCAATTAAATAACGAGACAACGTTCTTAAATAACGTTACTACCGTAACCTAGAATGTTAGTATACTTGTTGAAAGTACTCGTAACACTTAACCTTTAGCGCGACATCATATAGCAGCATAATTCACGATTTGGACTGATGCTGACTCGGATGCTTAGATTCCTTTGGTGACTGCTAGTCTAATCACATTTCCCCTCTAATGTAAAATACTAAACGGTTCCCAGAAAAAATCGTCACTACCCTGTAAGTTGCGCAATCTGTCTTCATAGAACCATTTGACTTACCGCATTTCCGATAGCAACCCAAAAAGGGAATAGGTAAGTTGCAGATGTACACGCCTGTCTAGAACTTAAAGGAAGGGTTTAAGCGCAAAATTTTCATATCAGGAACTAAATCTGATTTGATAAAAATTCCATTCAAATCGGACATGTAGTACTCGAAATATCTGCAAATGGAGTTGCTACATTTGTGACCCAAAGTGAGCTTGAGGCAAGAAGGGGTTATATGACTTCCTAACATTGATGAGAAGTGCTTTGTTTCCTTTGTTTTTTCAGTCTGTTGTGCTGACCTTGAAGTTAATAAAGATTGGACCTCCTCACAGTGACGTAGCTAGATATTTGGGGGGGGGGGGGGCAAAAGCAAAAATTTCCGACAGATTATTATCTGGAAGTAACGATGTATTGTCTAAGCGTAGCGGAAAAAATTAGATTAAAATATCTCCGAGATTGCCTTAAATGAATTTTCCAGGCCTTGTCAGTAACCATTTCGATGTGTAATTCTGCTTAAAAACATAAGAAGTGTTTTAAGTTAACCCCTAAGAATATACTTTTAGCTACTAATTTTCGTTGTAAGAATTTTTAATTAAGGTGGTAAAAATTTCCGACAGAGGCCAGCGGAGGCTTTGTGGGGGGGGGGCGACGGCCCCTGCCCCCTCTAGCTACGCCACTGCCTCCTCATGTGGAATTAAAGTTTGTAAAATTCTTATGCTCTCATGCAATCACATTCCAATAACATGTGATTGTGGAGAAGAAAATTGGTTGTAAAGTTTAAAGAAAAATGAAAGACTGGCCATTAATGTGAGGGTATGACATCACATGTGCTTGCTTCAAGTTCACTTTGTGTTGAAAATGTGAAAGCTTTAACTGTTAATATCTTGAGAACCACACATCGGATTTCAATTCAAATTTCACCAGAATACTAAGAATAAGTACCTCTAACATATCAAACTTTGAGCTTAGACCCTTCTTTTAAGTGACCAGTGAATCGAAGATAAGACAGTATGCCACCTTTGAGAGTACCACAGTGTGTCCGTGAGCTACTACACGAGCACATGTGTAGCTTTCAAAGCGGATGCACTCTGCTGGCTTGACTCCTACATTGCCTCATTAATAAAACATGACGTAACGTTAAATGGATAAATCGCGGTGTCCTTGGTTCCAAGTTGCCAAGGGATACTTAAGTCTGGCACGTGTATTGTCTCTCGTCTTCCAACCTGTCTGTAATCAGGGAGTTGCTATTTGACAAACAGCAACTCCCTGCTGTAATCTAGAAAGGTAAGATACCTAAATTTCTTAAATGCAGTCGTTTAAGCAAAAGCAATGACTCCAGGCATATACCCTCTGGCGGGGAACTTATGTGTGACACCAAAATTAGCTCATTGACTCATTATCGACTGGGTTGGAATGTAGGGCAGAAATGTTGCTAATTTTGGGCAAACAAAAGCATTGGTCATGAATTTCGGGCAAATTGTCGCAGCGCCGCTAACCGCAAGTATTCCAGCACGCTTATGAGAGCACCAAGAACATTTTAGCCCACGGTGCCTGCTACCTTGAAGGAAATGACTCATTATAATTCCTAGCCATGTTAGACAGTTTGAGCATACCCATCGGGTAAAAAGATTAACATTTTAGAATGCCCCATAAAGACAGTATCTACACTAGGAATGACAAGGAGGATTTTTTCCGCAAACCTGTGTACTAACTTTGTGGGAGGAGGTACCAGTAGGCTACTTGGCCGATTAGGGGAGTGAAGAATCACCATCAGTCTTAATGGTTAGCCCTACTCCCACCCCCTTCCTCTTAGTCTTTATTGCATAGCTATATCATTTTTACCAAGATAAGCGCATATGAAGTCGCAACACATTGCAGAAATCTTCAATGCTTTTTTTTTAATTTAATTCCATAATCCTCATAAAAAGAAAGTAAAAAATATTCACATTTTTCTGGGGTCACAAAAATTGTTCCCTCAAAACCAAAGGAATTGATCGAACTATCTGAATCGAAAGAAATCCACATGGTATTCCCAGTTGTGGACACGTTGTAGCACTGCTGACCAGTAAACACCGCCCTTACGCTGTCTGCATTTGATGTGTCGTTACCCTCTCCAATTTTCAGGGTGTCAAAGTTAGCTTCGGTTTCAAATTGAACACACCGAAAAGTCAAGGTCTCTTCTTCTTCAGTTGAAAATGTCCAGATCACGTGGCTATTTGAGAAGTATTTTGACGGAAAATTGGGAGAGTTGATGGTAATCGCGTTTTCTTTATTAGTAACAGGAGCTGCGGAAATAAGAAACATACACGGAATTCCGATAGGCTTGATGCATGCAGGTCACAAGATCTCAGAAAACAATGTGGGTACCACGTTGGACAGAGCATCCTGCACTAACGTCCTATGCGTAGAGTTTCGCCATCGTACGTAATCATTTAGGCTTACCAGCATGGATACTGCTGCCTCCTATGTGTTGTGCGTAAAGTTTGGACTTGCTCAAGTGGTTCAGTATTGACAAAACCATGCGAGAAACTTGACATATTTTCGAAAAATGCACGTTTTACGGAAACGACAGTAGCACGGGGCCATCTTGGTAAGCCTCATTTCGTTCGTTCGTTCGTGGTGAGATTTTGGGTAACGTGATCCTCCGTCCATATATTTAAGAAATCCCTGGTGCGTTCACTCCCAGGGCAAGTTTAAGTAGCCATAACGGAGTATTTGTACAAGCAGTTGCGTACCAGATCTCCAAATGGATTCCTTGACGGAGGCGGGAAAGGAATCTATGACATGGTGATGTCGTGTGTGTGTGTGGGGGTGTGTGTGTTGGTGTTTGCGTGTTTGTGTATGTGTGTATGTGACACTTAGCCTGTAAACACGGTATCTTAAGATAGCAGTGGCGGACCTTTTCATATTTGGTTCATAGATTTTTTATGGTAAGAGGAAGAACTCTATTGTTTTTGGTGAAGGTCAAAGGTCATTTGACGTCACCAAAGTTTAAACTGCGAAAACCTTGTAAACACGATATCTCAAGACAGTTATGACTGACACTTCATATTTGGTGTATAGATTTGTCATGGTGAGAGAAAGAACTCTATTGTTTTGGTGGAGGTCAAAGATCATTAATTTTGAGGTCACCAGAGGTCAAAACCCGAAAACTTTGTAAACACGATACCTCAGGAGAGCAATGACAGACACTTTACATATTTATATATTTGTCATGATGAAAGGAAGAACCCAATTGTCTTGGTGGTCAAAGGTCATTTGAGGTCACCGGAGGTTAAACTGTGAAAACCTTGTAAATGGCTTGTAAACACGATATCTCAAGATAGCAATGAAGGACACTTTTCAGATTTATATATTTGTCATGATGAAAGGAAGAACCCTAATGTCTTTGGTGGTCCAAGGTCAATTGAGGTCACCAGAGGTCAACAACTGAAAACCTTGTTAACATGATATGTGAAGATGGGAATGAAAAACGCGTTTTATACTTTGTATTTAGATTTTTCATGATGAGAGGAGGAACTCTATTGTTTATAGTGGAGGTCACAAGTCATTTGAGGTCACTAGAGCAGGCGCGGTTTTACGGGGGGGGGGGGCTTTGGGGACTCAAGCCCCCCCCCCCACAAAAAAATTTCCGAGGTTGTGTGTTATGTTCATGCTATATTTGCGTGTATTGAGAAAAACAAAATTGTTCAATACATTTGTGCACATCTTAGTCCAGTGGATTTAGTTTCTCAAATGTGTCATGCAAGATAGGCATGTGATCACGTTTCTTGTATCCACGTCCACGTACGTACACCGTTGTTTTGACTGCATGTAGTACGACAGCCACGCTTCGCCTTAGTACTGTATTACGACCGTAGGCGCAGTGCGGGCGCCTACTAGCTTACCCAGCTGCATTCTTACGTTCGACGCCAGTCCCATCGGCGTAAATACGGGTGTAAGTGGGGGGGGAGGGGGCGTGAAAATCAAAAGTCGGTCTCTGAGCGCCAAAAAGTCGGTCTCAAATCCAGTGATTGCTCAAATCCAGTTCAATATGCCTTTGTAACAGTAGACCAGACATGAACAACATTTGATATCTTGTTGAAATTCCGGCAGATATGAAGTAAAAGTGAAAATATTGCCCTAATTTTCTACTGAGTTCCCGAATTTTTGATCGAATGCCCGAAAAATGTGCAAAAATTTTCGCGCGCTTCGCGCGCCTGTAGTGGTTTAGTGGTCTATTTCATGCACCTGAACTGCAACGGATTTCTGGCAACTTTTTGAGAAGTTCGGGTAAAAAATTTTCTGGACCCCAAACCGTAAGAGTCCCATACGCCTACGATTATTACTATGAGTGGCGTACGCAGGGGGCCATGCCCCCTCCCTGATGCCAATTTTTTTTAGTTCCTAAAATACCTAAATTTTTTTAACACAAACTCTTCTTCTTCTTCAAAATGTAGCGTATGTGGCACCAAATTGCATGTAAGTACATCTAATTTTTCAAAAATTTTCAAAGGGGAGGGAACCCCCTCCCCTTAGACCCTTCCCCAGGCCGGCGATCACACAACATACTGCATGCCCCCCTCCCCTTGAGAGAAATCCTGGGTACGCCACTGATGGAGTCCTCCTTAGCATCATTCCCCAATGTCAGTATTGATAATGACAAAATTTTATTCTTCCGTTTCAAGCCCCCCTAAGCCCCCCCAAAAATCTCGGTCTAGAACCGCGCCTGCACTAGAGGTCAAAAACTGAAACTTTGTAAACATGACATTACAATGGAGGAAGCACAGACTCTTGTTTATTTTGTGTTAGTCAATTTTTGGTGGGGTTCAAAGGTCATTTGAGGTGAGCAGAGGTCAAGTTGTTACAACACTGTAAAAATGACACAGTCAAGAAGTAAAAATTTGAGAGATGAACCTCAGTGTAAAAATGCACCCCCTTTTGACAAGGAAGCACTAAGCCTTTGGACTTCCTGGTTTCATCTTTTTTACAAGAGTACAAAACGCAAGTAAGGAGGGATGTTGAAGACCCGTGTAAGCTTTATGAAGAAATGTTATAAATGGCAATGAGTTTTCAAAATCATCATTTTCACCATTTTAAAGAACGCTCTGAGAGGAGGTAGGGATTCTGAAGAAACAGTACATGTACTGCAAACTGTGTTCGTGTGCAAACTGATGAAAATATGGATGGTCCCCTGAAATGGAGATTATCAAGAACTTGAGATGATGCTGACAATGTGGTAGGTCCATTTGCTGTGTGAAATTACCAGATCAGGCCCGTAGTCAAGGGGGCCAGGGGGCGAAGCCCCCCTGAATTTTTTTCGCCCCCCTAGAGAGTTTGAATATTACCATTGACTTAATACATTTGTACACATTTGGCCCCCCTGAAAAAATTTTCGCTCCCCCTCCAGTACATTATCTGGCTACGGGCCTGTATCAGACTGTTCTATTGTTAACATGCTAAGAAATTGTAGTAAATGTTGGCGATGTCACTACCGTGACATCTGGAAAGATTAGGCTTGGAATTATGTTTTCAATGGTGTGTATTTCCTTAATTAAAGGAATTTGCCAGGAACTAAATTCAACGTCTTCAAAAAATGCGGAAAAATTTTCTGCTCTAGGAGGTGAAACTGCATCTCAGTAGCATGTAGCGTTTGGACGATACAAATTAATCAAAGAGATGTATTTTTTCTAGAGATACAATGCATTGTGATGTTGCGATACATTGATTAGACCTGGCATTGTATTCCTTTATGATACTGACACCACAGTGCTGTAGGGAATATTTAATAGCTTTGTTGGCTATGCCTTACATATGGTATAGTTTTATGCAAGATATACATGGAAAGATATTCAAACATTTCAACAGTATCAAATTTCAAGAACAAATAGGGCATTCAATTATAAAGAAAAACAAAAGGAATCTGAGGCAGTGTGCCCACTTTTACATTTCATTATGTGACGTTGATTAGAACTGGAGGTGTTTTTGACAGATATAACCAATCTTTAAAATGAGATATCTCGAGTTAGAAAGCGGGGGTTTGGAGGACATGAACTGGAATTGTTTTTCTTTTTCACGTGAGACCCCTTTGAAATTTCACTGGAACACGCCTTTAACTTTCAGATCGAGAAGTGTATATAGGATACCATTACATCATCCACACTCATCATTTATGGATGCAACATGCTTGTCCATTAAATTGAAACTAGTGAAAGCGCTTGATATTGAGGCTAAAATTGGTCTTCTTTGATTTGCCACGTCATTGCTGCTTAGTAACAGAGAACCTTCGCAACAGTTTCCAAAAGCAGCCATGTATAAGTTAACTTTAAATACTTAACTTGCAATGTCTTCCCCTATAGTTATATCCCGCCATGCCCGTTATACTCACGGCAACCGATTTCGTCACTTCCGTCATTGCAGTTCCATTCATAATCACAGATATCGTCGGCTTTCAATATTGCACTTCCGTCCGAACAGGCGACTGTCGAGGACCAATAGAAAAAACATGGTCCATGCGACTCAACATGGTAAACTAAATTTGGGTAAACCTATAACGTATGTATATTATGTAGGTAGTGGTACATATCTGTGGATACAAAGTGAGTAAGCCCAACGTTTTTTAAGTGAGTTTCGGGCGGGGTTTTGCCCATGTTTAATTAGTGTTGTTAACAGTGGTGACTCTAGGCGGCATGGGGCCATGACCCCTAGTCGGGAAGCACCCCGATTTTCCAATTTCGTAGGGGAGCCTTGATGGGTACGATGAACACGTAACCCCTAGCGAACACTCGCCCTGACGGTTTTTATGATTTTGCTCTCAAGGAAGACAAGTTATTCAATAATATCCACAATTTCCATTTTTGTAACTTTATCCCCAAAATTTCCAAATTTTTCCAATTAAACCCCAATTTTCCAATTTTCTTAAATAAAAGCCCACAATTTTTTTACTTTCCCCGTCCTTCTGGCAACTCGGCATCTTTTTTTTGGGGGGGGGCTTCGGTTTCGGGCTGCTGACCCCTCCCCTCGAGGAGCTTGCCCCCTGTCGAGCAAGTCCTGGTCCCTTTCCTATCAATGGTGGTAGTATCAATGGACTACCACCTCCCCTTCAAGTTAGACCCACCACAGGCCCACAGCCAATGCATAAACGACAAAGGAGGGATTCGACTGGTGTCAGATATTCCAGGTACACAATGACCCACTCCAAAACTGAGATTAACCATCGTAAAAGTACCGTAGCATAGAATATTACCTGTTGTAATTTCAACGGTGCCTTTAAAACCAACATCAGTAACTGAGTAATCTGTAACGAAGTGTATCCACATAGCATTTTCAATTGTAGTGACATTCGCACAAACGTTCCCACCAATCACTGCAAGCTGATTTTTAGTTGGGTCCACCCCGTCTCCAATCAAAAGGTAGTCATGGTTGGTTTCCATGGAAACGTCCAAGCAGGTAAATTTTAGCGTCGCTCCACGTTCAGCAACAAAGGTCCATATAAGCGACTCATGGTTAGCATAGTTCAATGGATAATTTGGTGACGTCACGGTCACAACAGTAGAGGTCAAAGATGACATCGGTGCTGATGAAAACGTAAATTATAAAATACGGGTATGGCTGATAGTTGTGAAGTGTTTGCTATAGTGTGTACGTTCACAGAATATCGTATTCCATCTATTCAAATGTAACTTATCCATCGACGGGGGATCCCCAAAAGACAGACAGACAGGCAAGTAGACAGACAGACGGCGGGACAGACAGACATATCAATGTTCACATTGCATACAGGAAAGTCCCCCATCTTTTCAAAGAAAAGCTAGTGTAACCTGCTAAACAGACATTCAGAACTTATCTCCTCGATCAGTAACATTAAAACCACACCCAGTCGACCGTAGTAAAGTACGCTGTAGAACGGTTCATTTATACCCGTCCATCCATAGAGTGCCTGCGTTGGGACGAAACCACTCTTAGTGACTTGTCATCGAATACATATTAGGCCTAAATATTGCCCTACCCTGAATAAATGAGGTGCAATATTGCTCTACGCAAAAAAGTGTTAAGCATTAATTCGTGCTGGAATAAAACAATTGAAATGAAAATAAAACAAATTATTACAGCAGTTGGCCTCTAGTTCGTCACTTCCATCGTCACAATCCCATATAAAGTTGCAGAGTTCTTCGGATGCCATAGGTAAACGCTCCGCGCATGTGACTGAAAAAATGAAACGATACTGGTATTTTCGAAGTGGTGAGCAGAAACAAGACAATGCATGTCCATTGTGCGAGGGGAGTAGAGGAGAGAGTGTTGATGAGACTTAACATATACAGAATATTATATATATATATATATATATATATATATATATATTTTTATATAGGTGAAAAAGAAGAATGACCTCTTGAGGTATCTTTTCTAGCACTATAAAACTCAGCATATTAGAAGTTACCTCGCTGTCATAAATGCCCTAAACGATTTGAAAACTTGAATTATATCTCCTCTCAGTTTTATATATCGAAGAGTTGGCAGATTTAATTTTTGCAGCCTCTCATAATAAAATAAGCTCTTCAAGGATGGAATAATCCTCCAGGGAGGGAGCAAAATATTTTTCAAGGGTCGAGGTATGCTACAGATGAAAAAAGAAGATGGCGCTACTCCTCCACTGCCCCGATTTGACTACGGGCCTGATATAACTTACGGCAATCATGTTCATCCGATCCATCGAAACAGTCCAGCCATCCGTCACATTTCCACATATTTGGTGCACATCCCCCACTTAGGCAGGTAAAATCATCATAACCACAGACTATATGCGAAAAAGAAAACTCTTTTAGAACTTATCGAGCTGGAGTTGCTTTCAAAATTTAAAAAATGTAAAAACTACTATTTAGTTGATAAAGGCAATGGAGAAGTAATATTAGCTTCATTTAAGGATTTTTAATTAGACGAAGAGAAAACGAAAGAGGGAACAAAGATTGCGTACGTGAAGGTATGGAGAATTATATGAAAAGGCAATTGTTTCCCCGCAGTCATATGACAGCTTGCGAGTCATCTCTTTATAGTGTTTTCTCATGTGTGTACCATCATAACCATTAAAATTCTGAGCCTCGACAGCGTTTATATTAAGGCAGGGTTTCCCACTTCGACACTTCACATAAAATGTTTTTTTTTCCATAGCGAAAGGACATACGGCAAAACGTTGCCTAAAATACCTTCAATTTCCATTATTTTTGTGTAATGGGTACTTGAATTCCATTGCTACAACATCCACATCATAGGTAGAGCACATCTCTCCAACAACATGGTATGCCTTGCGCCCTCTAAAATCTTTAGGAACAAATGTGTCATGCAATTTCATCGCAGAAGAAATCTCTTGAATTAATGATGTGCTACCATTATTATACGGTTCTGAAGACCGCAGAGAAAACTCAAAAAAGAGAGACTTGGTCAAGTCTAAAGAAACCTCTGGCTTCCTTTGATAAATACAGCGCACCATAAAACGAGAAAAATAGTCACCTACGTGAACTACCTGAAGGTTAAAATATGTTAGGACTAAAAGACAAAAAGACAAAACCTTTGCCGTCGTTATATGGTAAATTAATTAAAAATGTAATGACAGCCAGCTTATTGGCTGCTCTGTCATTAGTAGTTTTAACCTGGCAAAACAATCTATAACAGGCGGTGTATCCAGGGGAGCATTAGGGAACGCGTCCACCTCGGGTTGAAAAAAAAATGTTGCTATTCTCTTCCATTGGGTCGGTACAATCGGGGTTGTCAAAATAAAAGTCACGCCCCCGGTGTGAAAAAGCATGCATACACGGGTGATAGCAACGTACATATTACTCATGACACAAATTAAAATTTCCACCATACGTACATTGAAATTTTCCAGGTGTAATTGCTCTATATAATTAATAACTGTAGCGAATTAACCGAAAAATGACCCAGTTCTACAGTACTTTGTGAATTCGATGTATCGGTATTGTAGACTAGACTGAAGGATTACACTTTGTAATGAAACGTCATAATGACGTCACCAAGATGTGAGTAATTCATGAGCATAAGGTCTCTTTTAGAAAATAAAGACTCACTGCAATATCTCTCATCGGATCCGTCTGGGCAATCGATGTAGTAATCACACATCCAGCGGTGTGGGATACACTTTGAAAAATCTGAGCACGAAAACTCAGTTGGAAGGCAAGCTAATGAAACCAAACGCAAATAAAAAATACAGGGTTGTGATGTTGCTATTGTTTTGAGCCAATTTACTGGCAATACAACCAGAAATGTGCACAGGATCAGAAATTTGCCAAAGGTAAGGTTATAGGAAAACATTCTACTTCCATGAATGACCTCCCTTTTTATCAACTTCATTATTTAGTTAAATTTCCCAAACTTGCCACGACTGAGCACCACATTTTCTAAATTAATTCGTAAAAACACATTGAAATTTGATTAGTCGTGGAATCATTGGTTTTGATCTAAACAATCTCACAAGCCTAAGTTTATTTTGACTAAATGTCTTAAGGGTATAGGGGTGGGGATGGGTAGGTGATGCCACCACCTCCCCAACCCCCACCAATCCCGGTTTGCACACCAAACTGAATGCAGTCTCCCAAAGTTGAGTTTACATATTCGAGAGTGTTTAACCAGTGATGTTTGGTCTCCGGACGAATTTTCACAAGTTTTTGTATAATGTAGTGCTAAAGATAAGGAATTTGTTGGTACGTGACCTTACCTATATACACACTGAACAAATTGGTTACTTGTTATATAAGGCACTGCGTTTTGAAAACATCAAAAACACCATTTGCAAAGTGACCTCTGACGTCACAAATAGAAATTGCTTTGAAAACCATCTTTTATTAGCACAGCCTGACGTCACGTTTGGCAATTTTACTAGCATGTTTTACGAGTAAGTTCCCGTCCGTTATTGAACTGTGACTATCACCTAACTTTTTTCATACCTAGCAGGGTTCATTACACGGGAGTAACGTGCCTTGCAGTTTCCAGACGCGCGGGGTTTGGAAAGGACGATACGCTACTCCCTTGCAAAGAAACTCACTTGGGTAATCAGGAAAGACGCTGGCTGGACTGGGGGGGGGGGGGTAATTGACCCAACAAGTCAACGAGCTAAAACTGGAAGTAATATTGTTTTCATTTCAGTTCCGAGTTGTAACATATAGGTCTATCAGTTCATAATGGGGAAAAAAGAGGAAATATATGTAAGTTCCGACAACATGTTCCAAAATGGGTTTGTTGCAAGTCTGCAAACTGTCTGCATGTAAGTTTGCTTATAAGTCTTGTAACCGGAGAGGGTATCGGACGACACCTTTCCTCAGAGAGAGTTCCTTTCATGCTCATAACTTTACTTCAAAACTTGCAAATTGCTGCAACAGTTGGTATCTGAGCACCATTCAATTGACCCTTCATAAAATTATTTACCGTTATGTAACCTATCCCAGGACAGCGTTCGTATTTAAAAGTTTAACTCAAATGTTTCAGGTTCTACCCCGAGTTCTGTTCAAATGGAAAAGTGACCCTTTTAGACAACCTGGGTTTGGGCCTTTAAATACTTCTCATCGGTGTATTATTGTTAGTTGTTAGCAACCTTATTGCCACAGTAAAAATCTTCCCCA
The DNA here is from genome assembly GCA_029531755.1 of Holothuria leucospilota. Taxonomy (NCBI): domain Eukaryota; kingdom Metazoa; phylum Echinodermata; class Holothuroidea; order Aspidochirotida; family Holothuriidae; genus Holothuria; species Holothuria leucospilota. The sequence continues at coordinate 31,886,368 of CM055964.1, forward strand.
TTGACTTAAGGACTCACGCTCAAAATGGTTGTTATCTCTTTCTTCATACCTCAAAATATAGGACATTCAAAATTTAAAACAATGCAGGCTTAGTCTAAATCGTTACTAAAAACTTAAAAAAGTATCAATATGATTCATAGAAATGTACACACAACTTAAAAAATAAGGATTTCAATCTCTGTATTCAGTGGGTAGGTGTCCTCGTGGGCCCAATTAACACAGTTTAAAGTATTTTTGTAATTTATAATAGTGTAGCTGTTGCATAGAATGAGGCCACTCACCACTGTTGATAACAAACTCTGAATGTCGGTTTTGTCCCCCGTTCATTCCATTTTGCGAAGCCGTTTTCTTGAGTCTCTGCAGAACAGAAAATGACCTGATGGAAAGTACTGGCCATGGCCATATACAACATCTATTTTTGTAATTTTTGCTATGACAACAAAAACATTACTCCCTGGTACATGGTGCCCATCTTCAGATAAAAGTTGTTTGAGGGCAATTCATCATAATTCACAAAGACATTTTGGGATTATCACTTTTCATTCACAATCATAATGTGACACTCCACCATAATTGCCTGGTAAGGTCAGCCCAAGTTTCATCATGGAGGTGCTAAGATCCTAGTTTTATAGAGCTATGTCTCATACTTCTGTTCATTTACATTGCGTTCTTCCAAAAAACAATAAAAACGTTGGATTATCTACCTTTCTTTCATTTTCGCCAATTCAAAACGATGGTCGTATGTTTACCCATATTTCGTTATTTCTTTGAGAATATATTATAAGGACCCGCTGGTTTCAAGAAAACTGACGTCATTTTTGGAGAAGCAACCACTGTCACTCACAGCTTACTGCAAAAGCCTTCATAAAAGAAGACAGCAATAATGACATCGTTAATTGAAATTAAAGGGTTGCTCATAAACTATATAAGAGTAACATCTCTGGTGAAAGGAAACGGAAAGTTTCGGGTTGAGGTGAAGTTGCAATGCTCAAAGGGATGAGCATAAAATTCCTAAATCCATACAAAACATGCGCATGTTCATAATTTATTCCGTTGTCCCCGTGCACCATACCCATTGTTTACAAGGCGCTCGGCTCCATTTCCCCCTTTAAGCAATTGTATTATGCATGATGTCACATTCTCATTTCCTTTAATGAGATATTATGTTACTCTTTTTATCTGATACCAGCGCACACAATATCCTTGCCCTGAGAGAAAAGTTGCACAAAATACAAACAAGAAGGCAATCCATGGATTTGCAAATATCATCACACCCATTTTTTAAAAGAAATATTTCAAATAATGACAAAAGACTACTTTGAGGTTATTAAACTTCGTTCTCGAACTTTAGCAACTGCAAAAGCACTATTTGAGAAATTGCCAAATCAGTCCTAACATGTCATGTGTGTGCCTGTTTTTTTTTACCTTTTTCCAACATAACGATAGGACTTGAGAATCATGCCAGAAACCCAATTCTAATGCAAATTTGCGCCTTGGCCTCTGAGAATTGATCTGTGACATCATAAATTATGCATGGACAAGTTTTAATGGTGAGGTACCTTACCTACCAAGTTTGAGTTTGATTGGATTTACAGTTTAGGAGGATTTCGCAACACCATTTTTGACAAAATTTCGACGGACAACTTGACCATTGACCAACATTTCGGCTTTGAATCCCACTCCAAGCAACTAGTAGAATTATTTCAAAAATAATCTTATCAGTCCTAACACATAATATAGTATTATCACTTTTCCTAACGTACTGACAAGAAAATAGTGGCCAACAAAAAAGACTGCTTGCAAATTCGACTTTTGATCTTTGACCTTTGACCTATGACGTCATCAATTCGTCCCTTTTTGGCGTACTAAGGCGATATAGCTAATACAGAATATGGATATAGAGAATAAACTAAACTGAAACTGACGAATAGGCACAACCCGATTTTGATGAATCTGTGTATTTCTTTCATTTAGTGACGAATGTTCTCTCAGTTGGAAGTTCTTTGCTTAATTAATCGTTTGTTTTTAAATGGTAGAAAAAATCATTGTAATGTTATTCCATTTTTTCAATGCTGCGATAGACAGATTCGATCGAAAGTTGCATTCGTCACTATGCCAAAATGACCAAATATACACATTCGTCAGTATGACAATTTGCCTATTCGTCAGTTCGCCAAAAAGTGGGCGAATTACACATGCACAAGTTTTTGTGGTCAGGTACCTATCCACCAAATTTGATCTTGATCTGACTTACGGTTAAATAAGGAGAAGTTCGCGACACACTTTTTTTCTCACTCTGACACACAGACACTAAGTCAGACACAGCTTCACATTTCTGATGTTAGGCGAAGTACAATATCTCATCTCACAATATATTACACGTAGGGAGATAAGGTAATAAATACAAAGAGATCTCAAAGTCAAAAGAACTTGCTACAAGTAGTTAATCTTAGAAAATGGCAGCATCCTTGAAAATTATAATAATGGCAATATCTCCAAACCCCCAAAATTATCGAGAAGCCTTTTTTTTTCATCGGTTTGAGAATATGGCTCTGCTTTCGTTTATGTTACTGAATATTGATCTGTTTCATCTACTTTAACGTAAACCAGTTTAACGAGCAAGACTTAGTAAAGTCTGCATGACGTCACGGCTACTAAACAATTGTATTAAGGCACGGGCAACTTTTCTTTTACACATACCCCTGAAAAATTCTGGAAAATTATTTACGGACGTGTTACACACAGGAAAACAAGTTTTTGTATGAGCAAATATGCGGAAGAGGGGGTTAGGTGGGACCCGTGGAGTAGAAAGTCATTTGTACAGATTATATGCGTCTTTTTAGAAGGTTGGCTAAATTTCAGAATATGACTCGAAAGTATGCTTCAGCTCTAAACTCATATATCGGAATTAGTGTACCTTCTTAAATGGGTGAGCTGTAACAAAGAGATCAGAGACCAAAAAGACGTTAAAAAATGGTCAAAGATTCGAAGTGGGGTATACACAGTTTTGCCCGGCATGATGCTCGTTCAGTATTGTAGTTTATTTGTGCCTCATGGGCCGTTCTTATGAGTTTGTCGTTCCTGCATAGGGTAAAAGACTTAATCTCTTCATTGCAGTAGGATAAAAGTATACTTTTCCAAAAGGTCTCAAGGTGCAGTGGAACCACCAGCCTGGATTTGATGATTGACGGGACCACTGGCAATATATAATGTCCTAATGCCACCCCCAGATAAACCCAGAAAGTAGGTGTAAAGTGCGTATGAGCAGTCTACGATACTTTTGTATCTGGGGTGGACCCTTCCTTCATCAGTTAACGCGGCGTCGCCGTCCTAGGGAATTGGGTCTAAGGGGAGGGGGTCCCAAGCTGCGAAATTTTTGTTCGTTTAAAGTGGCTTAAATACAAAATGGTTTGTTTGTTTGTTCAGTTTACTTCCATATCTACAACATAAATAACATGTAATTACAATATCAACATGAAGAGATTCAATAGAAAAAATAATAATTTACGATTACACAAAACAGAAACACGAAATGGAAAAGGAGAGAGAAGAAGTTAAGAATAACTTATATGAATCCACCCCCCCCCCCCAAAAAAAATTATAACAATAATGACCAATTTTCAGAGCAACATACGGTTTGTGACAGTAAAAGAGGAAAATACGCCCATCACTCAGTCGAAAACACACCCCAACAACCCCCTTCCACACAGAAATCTATAGCTTAAACGCCTTTCGAGTTCAGTTGTAATTCTAGTAAAAGAAATCGAAAATCGGTTGGGGCACGCCCCCATGCCCCGAGCCCCTTGCCGGCGTCATTGTTAGTGTGTATGTACATTAAGAAGTATGAGCAAAGTGATATATGAGTAATGTTTGAATAGCAGCATGTGTCTTGTTAGATTACCCAGTTGATGGGACAATTTTTTCTGTACTGTTCTCTCAATTCATGCTATGTATATGTGTGTTGTGACGCTTAATTGGCTTGTCTTGGCTTGTAAACACGATATCTCAAGATAACAATGATGGATAATTTTCATACTTGGGATACAGAATTATTATATTAAGAGAAAGGTCTCTATTGCTTTTGGTGAAGTTCAAAGGCCCTGTAAGGTCATCAGAGGTCAAAAACCGAAAACCTTGAAAAAACACCATATTTCAAGACAGGGATGATGGATCCTATTCATACTTGGTATATAGATGTGTTACTTTAAGAAAGAGGAAACTGTTTGTTGGAGGTCGAAGGTCATTTGAGGTCATCAGAGGTGCAATTACGAAAGCTTCGTAAATTAAATAGACAGTGGGCGTTACCTCAAAATTGTGCCGGGGCTTTCGTGCCAACGAAAAGTTAGGGCTGGATATTTCTACCATTCCAAAGATAAAGTTATAGAGAACAACATTTATTTTTTCGAAGGCATAACAGTAATATGTCAAATTTGAATTGCTGTGACTATAGCATGATTAAAAATACATTATGCTTAACTAGTTCTTGGTGACGTAGTGGATTAGTGCTCGGTGTCTCACAAGGATGGCCGGGGTTCGAATCCCTTCTAAGACATGTTTTTTTTTTTCATTTTTGTTATTCGAATGAATGAAATCAATCAATCAAAGAACGAACAAAGGAACGAACGTACGGAAACACAAACGGACGTAAGAACGCCGCGAGAACCAACTAAGAACAAACAAACGAATGAGGGGAGAAAAGAAGGAAACAACGAATGAACGAATAGCCGAATGACCGAATGGACGAACGAAAGAATGAACGACCGAAAGAACAAACGAATGAGCCAATGGACAAATACCGCCTGTGTTGATTTGTACGGTAAGTTGCATCTGTGAACAGACGGCAACTTGGGTCATGTAGCACAATGCGTCCAACGCCTAAATAAATGTCTTTGTTTATTGTTAGTAATTCAGTATTCAAAATGGCATTCGAATTATTTATAAAACAAAATTAATCTTCCTGAATTACTAAATTAGGATATCGTGAATTTCATACAAGGGAGACTGGTGTAGGCTACAATGCAGTGGTTCCCAACCTTTTTAGACATCTGACGCAATGATTTATAACGTGGCACCCTGTTAACACTATCTAAAGAGGAGCGCCACCATCAGTTGGTGCGGAGCGCCCACAAAAGTTTTGGGGCTAACAAGCCCCCTAGATTGCAGGAAATGGCACTTCCCATGTCTTCTTACTTAGTAACAAGGCATGCATTTACTTCACCTTTAATCAATAAAAACGGAACAACTTATAATATTTCTTAAAATATTTATTTATTTAATATTATACTGGCACCCCTAGAGAATTTTCTGGTACCCCTGGGTGCCACGGCTCCACTCTTGGGAACCACTTGGCTACAGACCAGGGAGAAAATATTGTTCATAATGATAAATTTCATAAGTACCAAAGTTAAAAAAACTTTTACTCGCATTGATGACACCCGTCTGCCTTTTTAACTTGACGTAACTATTTAATTCACCCTATCACTCCTACCCACAGACACATAGGCTACGCATGCGCACCCACGCGCACCCACGCACAAAGCAAAAAATTTCTAAATGTCACATTGTTAAGAAATATTTGACTTACCTGCAAGAAACAACTTATTTCTTTGCAATTACATTCTACAAAAAACAGACACAAAGTAATGAGAACTGTTGACAGGCTGGTTATCTCCATTCGATACATCAGATGATAATTCCGTTAGTACATGGTAAAATTATCCATACGTCATTTTCAATATTTTTATCGCCTTAAGTTTCGATTTAACGAATTAAAAGGCAACTACTTTATTTTGGATTCGTACAAACAACAGCCATGAAACGCGTTGACAACATGTCCTCCATGGCAGGCTAGCATAATCGGAAAAAACCTTGTTACATGACGACATTACAAGTCAGACTGGTTCTTGCTACGTCATTCATAACATAACACATGCTCGCAAGACCATAGATTGAATGTTTGTTTCGTACAAAAACCTCGACCACAGCCTGCGTAGTACACCATGTGATCTTTCCCTCAATTAGTGAGACAAGCAAGGCACAGCCATTGGTTTGTAAAGCAAGGTTATAGAAGGAAGACGTGAGCTAAAAGCAAAGTCGTCTAGCTAAAAACAAACTCGTCTGCGTAGGTGTATGTTTACACGCCAGGATCTCACCATGTAATAAAAAATAGTCCGTGCATGAAAACTTTCCAAATGTTTTTATCCTTAGCTTTTGTATTGCATTAAACTGACATACATTTAATTAAATTTCGCCTACAAGTTTATTAAAAATGGTGTACACAACAGTAAGGTCTTCTACTGGCGGTAAATATACAAGCACTCATTGAGATCCACTGGAGCAGATTAACAGCAAAACAATGGCAGATGAAATATCATAGGCTATTGTAATTCGAACTTCCGATTTAATATTAATTGGTAGACACATTTTGGGGACAATGCAACTAAGAAATAGTTTTTAGCTTGTTACAAGTATTTGTATGAAAGTCTGGCATACCGATGGCGAAAAGCGTCGAGGATTTAGAATTTCCACGAACGCCGCATGTATGAAAGGAAATGAGATGGATCCGCCAATATTAAATTGTTATGATGTAATACATATGCAACTTAGTTATTACTAAACAACTGGGTGACCACACTCTCCGTTGTTATTGACAGAAGACGCACACCCAGGTGGTACTTTTTTGATTGGATGAGGGCCCTGACCTTGAAATTCGTGACAACCTAACAGTGGGGGCAAAGGCCACCTTCCGCCCTCCGGCAGGGATTTTTTTTTCAATTTCGTAGGTGAGCTTTAAGGGATACATTTAAATAAGTCATTTTTTCCAGGACTAATGGGGGAGATTTTCGCATATTTCTATTGAAATCACGAAAAATGATGCTCAGGTTAGGATCAAGATTAGGGTTAAGGTAAAAAATGAAATTACCCCCTATTCGTCCTGAGAAAACAAATCACTCGTGCCGGCGATTACTTGTTTTGGCTCTCAAAGAGGGCGGATTCCGATTCTTCTATTACAACCCAAAATTTACAGTTTTCAAATAAAAATCCTAAATTTCATTCAATAAAATCCCTAAATCTTATGCGCGCGAACCCTTTCGCCATTCTTCTGGGTATGGCTGGGCATGGCTGCTACCTCTTGATGGGGGGGGGGGGGGAGGACAGTGCTTCACGGCCCTTGGAGTGAACGAAGTCTATCAGCCTATCGCTGCGATAAAAAAATCAGACTGCAGCCCTCATCGAGGCCAAAAGAGTCCCTTTATAGACTACCGCAAGCAAAGTCTGATCGCTTGGGAACAGTTTTAGGGGGAGCTGTATTGCTTCCTTCTTTCCAAACAATGCAGACAGTCAGACAGCCAGGTCCGTAGCTACGGGGGGCCTGGGGTCCTGGACCCCCAGATGTTTGCCAGGCCCCCCAAAAAGTGTGCGTGTCCTAATAAAATGTATAAAAATTAAGGATGGCAATCGATTTGATACCTAGGCCCCCTAAAAAATTCATCCTAGCTACGCCCCTGGACCAAGTCATCCTAGGTTTACACATTTGACTGGGAGTAAAGGAATGACCGTGGTCTATTGGAAGGGTTCCTTTAAGTTTCATGAGTTCCGATGTTGAAATATCAGGAAATCAGTTTAAAAAAATGAAAGTCTGTGAATATGCTAGCTGAGGCATTTCCCGAAGATATGAACTCCCACACTCCTCCATCGCAGGTTCCATCAGTCCGAAATCAAATTGAAAAATTAGAACGATACAATGGCTGTGTAAAAATATCAAGTTACCGTGTCTACATTGTTTTGTACGTTATTCATAGGCGTAGGAGCCCAAGTTGATGGGGGGGGGGGGGGAGGCTGGAACGACTTGCCCGAAAAATATCACCCCAATTTTTCGCGCGTTCCACGCAAGTTCGACATGTTAATGTGCATATCATATAGGCATGCATCGTTTATCACACCGCATGCCAACTAAATGCAATAATTTGCCGTTTTACTGCCTTCTTTATTGGTTTTAATGTTGGCCGAAGTCGGTGATCGCCGGCCTGGGGGAGGGGTCTAAGGGTTTCCCCTCCCCTTTGAAAATTTTTGAAAACTAGGTGTCCTTACATGCAGTCTGGTGCCACATATGCTACCTTTGCAGTGAAATTTGTGTTCAAACATTTACCTATTTTAGGTACTAAAAAAATCGGCGTTGCCCCCTCCTCTTTGAAAATTTTTGGAAAATTGGGTCTCCTTACATGCAATCTGGTGCCACATATGCTACCTTTGAAGTGAAATTTGTGTTAAAAAATTTACGTATTTTAGGTAGAAAAAATCAGCTTCAGTGAGGGTGGGGCATGGCCCAATGGCTCAAAAACACCAATCATAATATTAGTTCAATCATTCAAAACACACTGATGAATTAGTACGCAATATATAGGTGCTGGTGTAATTCAAATCAGAACTTTATATTAATTACCAAGGAAGTTTTTTAAACTATTAATACCCTTTAGCTACATCATTGCATTATTTTTCTTTCAGTAGACGCCCGAAAAATTTTCAGCATTTTGCCCGAATTTTCACAAAATTTTTGGTTGGGGGGAGCTGTAGCCCCCCGCCTCCTACGCCTATGACGTTATTGTGTACATCTCGCGGGAAACTTTGAGATTTATTGCTTTAAAATATGCGGGCTAGCATTCTTAAATCGAGAAGAATACCCCCCGCTCCAATCCTTACGAAAAATACAGCTAAACTGTAGCTTTATATCATTTTAACTTTTGCTCCTGGTTCTGATAGACATCCCCCTCTGTGGCAACTTCAGTGTTGGTGTCCAGACGGCGATGACCCCGGAATCTCCGAGAGAAACCATGGAGCAAGCAACATTTAATAGTAGACTCACCAGTACCCCCAAGATTTTACGATGGGGGGGGGGGGGATGAACCATTCACCTCCCGAGCTCTTACATTCTCTAAGGCAATTTTGGAGTTTTAAGAAAAAATCTTCAAACTGAAAATTTTCGGTGGTTTTATAGTCCCCCAGCCCCGACATAGGGGTGTAGGAACCGCGGGGAACTAGAAACACGTACGTGCTCCCCCACATTTCTGGCAAAATGTGACCCTTTTGAAAATGAAAAATGTACATATATGTATATCTGGGACTTTGAAGAGTACGGTACAGTTACTGGGGTGCTTGAATTGGGGGGGGGGGGGGCAGGAATGAAAATAAGGTAACTGTACCGACAGCATATGGTCAATGTACCGATATTAAGTGTCAAAGGGTTATCACTTAGCAAGTCACCCCCGCACCCGTGACCCACCGTCCAGCCAGGGGTGGGCCCAGGATTTGCCTGAGGGGGACAGACTTCCCGACGGGAGGGCCAAAGACCCGAAGCCTCGGACAGCTCCGATGCCGTCGAGAGGTTGGTGAGAGAGAATTTGAAAAAAAACCTGTGTACTATACCATGTCACTGCGGGGCATATTTTGCATAAAGTTTGTATCTACTAGAGTAAATAGTTCCGGGCAGATTTAATGTTTTTGCCGGACTCTAAGACGTGAAAAAGTTATTTTGGGTGAGACTATACACTAAAATGAATCTGTGCTTATGTAAAGCTTACATAGGTCAATTGTCCTAGCAGTTGGGCCCTATCGGGCACAACTTACATTTTACTCCCTTCCTCGAGTCACTAGCCGTACCGTAATACAGATACAAGCAGACAAGAGAACATTAACTAAGTCTAGCAAAATGAGATGAAATTCCCGATATTTACATAATTCCATGTATTCTACTTATGCACGAAGTTACTTGAAAAGATGGAAAGGGTTTGTAGCCTATTATATTTAGCTATAAGTAACGGAACTGAGGACCAGTGGATAAAGAGTGCCAAACGTTTTGGGTTTCATCTCAGAAATGACCCTTTTTGGAAAGCCAAAATAAATAAATTGACCATATGTGGGAAAAATATGCCAGCGACCCCAAGTCCTGTCAGCTCCTTTACCGAGGGTGGTGAGAAGTAGATATGAAGGTGCCTGACTATCCCATGCCATTGCAGGGCAAATTTTGCACAATATCTTGCCCACTGATAGTGTTCTTTTGAGTCTGAATCGTGAAATTGCAAAGCGCGCGAAGCACGCGAAAATTTTTAGTAGGCTTACACTAAAAACATATGTAATTATTAAGAACAATAAAGAAAAAATAAAAACTGTAGGGGTTGTAGACCGTAAGGGGATAACATACATTGTGTCGAAAGCACCTGGACTGTCCAATGGAATAGCCAAACTTTGCTCCCTTAGTCGCTCACCAACTAACCCTACCGCATGACACACACGAGAGAACAGCAAATAGCTTTGTGGTATGGGATGAAATTTACGACCTCAACATAACCTGTGTGCTCTGCCTACATGTTACTTGGTAAAGGTGACAGGAATTATGCTATCTAGCTATGTGGAAAGGAACTATTGAAGAAACTGGAGTGACCCAACAGCGCGCGTAGCAAATGTACCGACAGATCATCCCAGGAAGCCATGTGAGGGGCGACCGCCCCTGCCCCCTTCAGTTACACTAGTGGTACGGTACCAACTTTTTGATATGTTGCTACTTTCCTTCTCTATGTCCCCCTCCCCGGTTCTGACGGTCCTGCTTACACAACAATGGGGCACGCCAAGCACTTCACAACCATCGTCATAATTTCTTACGAAAATGTCAGACTAACAGCTAGATAATACGACGGGAATATGGACGAGGGGATTAAGTTTGGGAAGGGTATGAAAAAACGCGTTATTCTTTGTAATTATGCATTAATAAACCGTCTCCCTGTACTGTCGCTTATGGATAAGTGCGAAGCGCGTCCGGAAGAATGTTTGGAAAACTTTACGTAACAACTAATATGTACGCTTTTTAAACATGCGCAGCGCGTTACGAATGATTTTTTATTGCCCAACGATCAGCTCATGATGCTCAGTGATGCCCGATATGAAAGGAGGTTAGATATACGCCATTAGATGTCGGAAAAGAGGTTTAGACACATTAATCCATTTATTCGCCAGAATACTTCCGTGTATTATTGTCCTAGTAAATGGTCATTAGTCATGGAGCTTGAACCGTATAATTGTGCTCGAGGCTTGCTGGAAGTTTGTAATTACAAGTTTCTTGCATGCATGATACAAATTGCAGGTTCTGCGATATTCTAACAGAAATTTGTCTGCCACGAAGATAAGTTTAAATTAAGGATGCCCTCCAATCCGCTATGCTATCGATTCAATTTTAAGTTCTTAGAGGGGATATGGTCAGGCGCGGATCCAAGGGGGGGGGGGGCTTAACAATAATAAATACGTGGATTGGTTTAACTGGAGTAGACTAGAAGTAAACTTAATATGGAGAATTGTTACAGTCGGGGTGGGGTGGGAGAGATTGGAGAGCCCATAAAGGGGCTATGGCATCCCCCAAAAATACACTGTAAAAAACGTCTGTAAACTGTTGTAGAATTTCAGAACTAAAAATGAAGAAATACAAAGAGGAAACGGAAAATTGCTGTCAATTTTTGAAGCAAATTGACAGCACTTTTTCTGTTTTAGTTAGGCCTATGTATTTTTTTATTTTTTTTTATTCTGTGATACGACAGAAATTTTTACAGTGTATTTAGGACTAAAATTAGTTATTGCACTTTGTTTGACATTCATTCAAACAATACCTCCACTCTGGTTGATCAATGATAAAGTTATACAGTCTGCTGTGTTCCCAGTTAAGCTCACACCGTTGTATCACTTGTATGTCAATATGCCCTCGATTAGTTGAAACTGGGTGCAGGCTACTATGGCTCTATCTGAGAGGTGTACTATAGACAGGCGTTTTTTGCTTATATCGGAGGAGGGGCTAGAAGTAAGCTAGGGAGAATTTTAACTGTCTAGAGTGAAGTTTTAGAGCCTTTTAAAATTATATGTCTTTCCAACAGGGCTGGCACCAGCTGAGGTGGCAGGGGGATATGCCCCCCGTGGGGTAAGGCTGGCCCCTTTTTTATGGGCCCTGCGTTTTAAGGTGGAATCTTTTCTTTGTCACTACATGAGCGTGCCATCCTGGGGGAGGGGTCTAAGGGGAGGGGGTGTCCCCCTCCCCTTCGAGAAATTTTTGTTAATTTAAGGTTGCTTAGATGCAAAATGGTGATACATTTGGGATATTTTTTGGAACTGATCATATATGGTTGGAAAATATCCATAATTTAGTGATTTTTAATTTTTGGTTAGGTCCAAGAGGAGAGTATGCGTCCCTGCGATTGTATATCTACAACAGTGTGGGATCCTTCCTTTGACACTACATAAAGGTGCTGTCCCCCTCCCCTTTGAGAAATTTTCGTTATCTTAGGGTTGCTTAGATGCAAAATGTTGCCATCTTTAGGATAGTTTTGGAACTGATCATATATGGCTGGAAGATATCAGTGAACTGTAATTTTGGTTTGGTGAAAGAAGACAGTATGTTGTCTAAGAGGAGGGTATGTTGCCAACAAATCTGAAGCCCCCTTTTGGCTACTTTAATGCCTTCTATTCGGGGAAAGTTTTTACTTAAAAATACGTGCGTGGGGTCCACAGAAACATTCTTGGACGATTATGAAAATTTTCCTTTGCTTCGTTGTGCATTATAAAAGGGTATCATAGGCTAGCAGACACCGATATAGGCCTCCTGGAAGCTCTGGATTAATAACGTAAAATGGAGCACTGACATGCTTATTACCTGACGTCCAAATGATACTACAAACTATGATGCCGAGCACTTTACAACTATTGTCTTTTTCGTAAGTTTAAACGAAAATTCAGACGAACAGCTTCCAGCAATGGGGAATAGGAGGGAGAGTATAGGTGAAGGGAGGCAGGGACCGCGGCGACAATTTTGAAGTGGGGGCTAATCATCGAAGCGGCCCAATATGTTCAAGGGAGAAAAAGGCAGATTAAGGCGGCCCAAAATGCGCACGGAAGAAGAAGTGTATTAGACCTCCCTGATAGGTCGGTAAGCGCTCGGTAAAAAAATTTTCAAAAATGTATAACGGCAAATACGTACGTTTAACCTCCCACATCATGCTACAAATTAGATTGAAAGATCCCATAGGCCCCTACAGAGGTTGGAGATGCAATTCTGTTTTTCGGAAAAGTGTTGTAATCCAGGCGCGGTTTTACGGGGGGAGGGGGCTGGGGGGGCCTACGCCCCCCCCCAAAGTTCGCTCAACCCCCCCCCCCCAAAAAAAAAAAAAAAATTCAGAGGTTGTGTTATGCTATATTTGCGTGTACTGAGAAAAACAAAATTGTCCAATACACTTGTGCACATCTTGGTCCAGTGGAATTAGTTTGTCAAGGGAAACTGTCGTCTGTGTCTCGAAATCACATATTAGGTTCACGATTTCATACAATGGAAGTTGGGTCAGATAAGTAACATCTATGATAGTATGTTCGTACATGTAAATCAAGTTAAAGGATTAATCATCTGTTGGAAGTTCAAAACGAGTCATTTTGTCGCTGATCTCGTCAAGCTATACTGGCCCTTTTAAGTCAAATCTACAGACCGAATCGTTATTCCCATTAATGTGAACAGGTCCAGTTGCTCGTATCTCTCAGTAACGTTTGCTACATTCTTCCAAATAAAAAAAAAATATATGCCTGTATATACGTTACATCTACGTCATGGTCAGGGGCGGTGCCACTCAGGGGGAAGGGAGTTCTATCCCCCCTGTAATTTGCAGGAAAAGAGAAAAAGAGTAGGAAAAGAAGACGTGAAAGAGAAGAAAAGAGGAGGGCGGGGTAGGCCTATATCTGATCCATATAGTTAATTCAGGGCTTCCAAGAGGCCATATTCCGGTTTCTACCAGCCTTTAGATACGATTTTATAATGCACAAATGAAGGCAAATTTTCTTAATAGTTCGAGAATATTTCTGTGGACTCCACGCACGTATTTTTGCGTAAAACTTTCCCCGACTAGAGGGCAGTAATGTGTCCAAAAGGGGACTTCAGGAGGTTTGTTGATACATACCCTTAGACAAATGAGGCTCCTCTTTCACCTAACCAAAAATATTAAGAATGTTTTGAACTCATATGATCTGGTCCAAAAATATCCCAAAGACAACACCATTTTTGCATCTAAGCAACCTTCAAGTAACCAAAATTTCTCAAAAGGGGAGGGGGACCCCTCCCCTTAGACCTCTCCCCTAGAACAGCCCTCTTTTACCCAACCAAAATTAGAATTCACGAAGTTATGAACATTTGCCAGCCATATATCAGTCAAAACTGTCCCGCACCATTTTGCATCTTAGCAACCTTAAAGTAACCAAAATTTCTCACAGGAGAGGGAAACACCCCTCCCTTTAGACCTCTCTCCTAGGACCGCCTTCTTTCCCCCAACCAAAAATTAGAATTCACAAAATTATGAACATTTTCCAGCCATATATATCAGTCAAAAAATAACCCTAAGACCCCACCATTTTGCATGTTAGCAACCCTAAATTAGCAAAAATTTCTCAAAGGGAGGGGAACACCCTTCCCCTTAGACCTCTCCCCTAAGAAGGCCCTCTTTCCCCCAACCAAAAATTAGAATTCACAAAGTTATGAACATTTTCCAGTCATATAGTCAAAAAATTACGCAAAGAACGCACCATTTTGCATCTTAGCAACCTTAAATTAGCAAAAATTTCTCAAAGGGAGGGGAACACCCTTCCCCTTAGACCTCTCCCCTAAGAAGGCCCTCTTTCCCCCAACCAAAAATTAGAATTCACAAATTTATGAACATTTTCCAGTCATATAGTCAAAAAATTACCCAAAGAACGCACCATTTTGCATCTTAGCAACCTTAAATTAGCAAAAATTTCTCAGAGGAAGGGGACTCCCCTCCCCTTAGACCCCTCCCCCACGACGGCGATCACTCAACCCATGTCCCCTATCAAAATAACCTTGCGCCGTCCCTGGTTATGGTACTGTTTTTATTATCATTGGTTTCAGCGTGCGCGTGACCGATTTACATATTTGAGAGAAAATTTTATGATTCTTCCGTTTCAAGTCCCCCCTAAGCCCCCCCCCCCCAAAGTCTCGATCTAGAACCGCGCCTGTTGTAATCAGAATAGTTGCATGTATAGCCTAATAATGGTCACGAGATAGAGTGCAAACTGTGACGAATGCGCGAGAAGCGCGCCGCCACTTTTCATTAAATAAGATTACCATGACAAAACCGGCATTCATGCTCTCCATCGAGGCACTTTCAATTCCCTCAACAAACCTATACGCCAATCACAAAGCCAGTCCTTTTCCTGAGAATTCATAAACAGCTTTCAACTTTCATTGCTGTGCTTCTGCGGGAGTTGTTACCGAAAATTATTGTAAGGACAATATTGAGGTAAGGTTAGAAGAGCGCAGAGCGCGCGAAAATTTTGATAGTTTGCGAAGGATTTGCGATAATTCTGATGGTTTGAGAACCATTTGTGATAGAAAATGATTATACAATAGATCCATTACTCGGTCGAAAACACACCTCACCGCTACCCCCTACAGAAATATATAGCTTAAACGCCTTTTGAGATCATTTTCAAATTTTCGAAAAAAAATTCTAAAATCGATGGGGGGGGGAGGGGAGGGGGGAACGCGCACGCGCACCCCATGTCATGCCCCCCCCCCCGTGCCGGCGCCACTGCAAGTAAATGCTTAACGGATATTCGATAAGGGCATTCCTTCTTTTGATTTCTATCTTCCCTTCCTTTTTCTTTTTCTTTTTTGCTTCCTTCTCCTCTTTCCTTTTTGGGTGTGCCCCGCCCCGACACACCCTGAGCTATGATCTATTCTAAGGCATCTGCCCTACCACAAAACCTAGATTTGCCCGTCCGGCGGTCGAGGCATTTACACCTGCACCAGTGTTCGCACTAAGGAATTGAAACTGTGCGGGAATTCCCTCTCTAAAAATTTTTTTGTGCGGGATTTTCAAAATCAAGGCGGGACCTTTTCCCTCCCATAAATTCTTCTTGAGCGGGATTTCCGTCGCCATAGCAAAACTACTCCACACGCAAGAGGTACTACTTGCTGTTAACGGCAGTTAATGCGTGTCACTAACATCAGTGCTTCTGTCCAAGTTCAACGCCTCCTTCGATACAGCTCCAATTTGTCACTGGGTGTTTTCCTTCTGAAGAATGAGTGAGTATAAATCCGTGAACTTGAAGTTGAAGTGGAAAATATGAGTGAACTTCATTGGAGATACACATACGATCAGAAATTAACGAGAGCAATGTACGACGTAAAATCAAGAAAGTACATACTGTACATATTCAATACAATTACACATGTAAGACTCCACAGTGCACTATGTGCTCTACAGGTGTGTAACCAAACGTACGGTACACGATGCAACGTTGCGTTTGCAACCCTGGGACTGTGATTGAATTTCAATCCAATCAGCTTCGCTCTTATTTATACAACCAGCAGCCAGCATATAAGAGCTGCACCGTGAATGGCTAGATTACGATGATATTTGTTGCTACCATAATCAGTGTTCAGCTTGGGAGTTGCGATCCACTTGCTTGGGAACGATTCTATATTGCAATTTATTGTGCGTATTATCATTGCAATTTCTCTGTACAATCACAGCTGCGGAGAAATGCGTTGGAATTATGGTTGGATTCAGAACATCAGCTGCCCGCTTATGATTTATTTATGTGCGGGAGCGGAGAAGTTGTGCGGGATTTTCCCGCATTAGATTTAATTATGTGCGGGATTTGAAAGACAAAAGCGGGATTCCCGCAATCCCGCGCCTTAGTGCGAACACTGACCTGCACCCACCTTGACTGCATTTGCCACACCAATGTATAGGGCATGTACGTCAAAAGGATAGGGCCTACTTTTTTATCCACTTATTCGACGACACCTGCTGTTGAAGGTAAGGCCCAGAAGGAAAAGTTAACGTATTGTAATAATAAAGTGACGTCGAAAAAAACAAAATGCTACGCCCAGACTTTTCATGCGCAACATGAAAGTGGTTAGCGCCATCATACTGTCACGTGGCTTCATTAGCATTTCTGCACAGCGTTACTTGCTTTGTTCAACATGGCTTCTGGAGCTAATCGTAAGAATAACCAATTTTGCCCTTCTCTGTTTCATGAAATGTTCAAGTGTACTGTAATAACTAACTTTGTATTTTTAGAGAAGTGATGGAGGTACGCTGTAATGTGTTTGAGTGTTCGTTGCAAGTAAATTATGCTCGGAAGTTTGCATCGTGTAGACACTTGATAAGCCTAACTTAGGCTAGGCTATCTTTAAGAGCCTAACACATGGTTGGGTAGGCTAACCTTACGCAGTATGCGGCCTTCATCATCATCGAAAAGACATTACTGTCCGGAGGCCATTTCGCCCGTAAAAATTAGTTAGCTGTCATGTTCCCTGTCTGCCTTATAGTCAAAATAAAACTGGTTTTGTTTCCAAACTTTGTCAAAGCTTGACTTGAATCCGTTTTGGTTTAAAGACGGTGCCGTAACGATGTGCACGCGCTGGCAGCGAGTTCCAAACATTGGCCTTGGCCAGTCCCAGACGAGCATCAAATTAGCCTAAGGTCGATCGCGCCCGACAACCAGTGCCACTGTTTCTCATTCTCTTGAAAACACAACCAGTTGATTGAATTTTTACTGCATCCATTTGAGTTCTTGCAAAAAGCACGACTAGGCCTAGCCTAACGTTAAAGTTGCTGCCCTGACTAGTGACTGTGTAGGTAGGCTATACCCACGGTATCCAGTCAAAACGTCCCCAGACCAAAACGTCCCCGCATTTTCGCTACCAAAACGTCCCCGCTTTTTACCAAAACGTCCCGTACTATTATATATGGGAAGTCAAAACGTCCCTGCCATAGAGACGTTGAACATGATTTTAGGAATCCAAATTAAAACTATCGGTTGGAAACTTGAAGAAAACTTGAGACATGTTAAAAAAAATTGAGTGCATGAGGATCGATTACGATAAAGTTAGGCAGGCCTAGGCCTAAGATAACGTTAGAACTTACTAACGTTAGAACTGAGATGCTATCCGACTAACGTTAGGCCTAGCCAAGGCCTAACTGTTAGTTTTACAACTGACGAACGTAGAATGATTACCACAAACACTTTGGAATTTAACATAAAAGGTTAAATTTTCCAGAAAATTTCCATTTCATTCCAATAATTGTACTTAAAAAAAATTATTTGAACTTCAGAGTAGGCACACTGTAAGGGAAGATAAAGGCTACCAAATCCGGGGACGTTTTTGCACGGGGACGTTTTGACCAATAGCGGGGACGTTTTGGTACGGGGACGTTTTGGTCAGGGGACGTTTTGACTGGAAAGCAATGGCATACCCACAGGCGCCCCTTAACATTGTATGGTATACCATATACTATGTAGGCCTAGTATATATAGACGGAAAGGTATGTCACAAATCTCCTAGCTCGAACAAACAACTTACGTTTCTGGCGCAATTACTGCACTTCTCGCCAAATTTGTCTGTGTTGAGACTTTTGATCATAAGGTGCCTCAAGGCAGCTCTTTTTCCCAAATAATTTCACTTGGCATTGTCTGAAGGATGAAATTTCGTTTTTTGTTCTAGCTAGGAGATTTGTGACATACCTTTCCGTCTATATGTACTACATAGTAGCCTATATGGTATACTATACAATGTTAAGGGGCGCCTGTGGGTAGCCCCAGGGTGCATTTTGTGCACTGTTCGCCGAAGATCTTCAGTGTAGACGAAGGAAAACGCATGGCTTTTCAGCATGAAAATTCACTCGAGTTGGCGTACAACTGCAGCCATAAAATTTTCTGCTGCATTGTGTTTCCACCTAGACTAATTAAAGATGAGTCCCACACAAAATATGATTATTTCCTGCTAAATAGGAAAGAATATGTGTAACTTTTTGCATCAAGTATGATGAATGCTCATCGCACAGCAGGCAATTTTATGTAGGTTGTGTGTATAAGGCACACCTTTGGTAGGCTAGGCCTAGGCTACATCGTTTTACTGGCGTAGGCTACAACCCGTGACAAGTTCAGAGTGGGCTTAACATGGAATGCACCCTGGACTCCTGGAGGTAGCCTATAGGGCACAACCGAAATTCGAACCATAGGGGCAATTAGTGTTACAGGTAGGCCTATAGGGCCTAGGGCGAAAACCAGAAAATTCATGATATTTACTACAAATCTGAATCATATCGGAAATCCTTCCAATATGTCCTTTCTTTTCACGCAACTTGTTAGACCTAGATTAGCCTAGGCTATGCCAAAAAATCACAAGATAACACTACCTAGCTTGAAAATAAGATGAATTTCTGCCACGTCTGAGTGTTCGGAAGTGTGCGATAGAAAAGATGATTGCACAATAAAATCAACTTCAGCATTTTTACGAACGCAGGATTTAGCGTCCGGGACGCAAGAAATTTTGTAGGGACGCTAAATGTGCTACTGCACTGCGTCCGCGACTTTTTGCGGCTTTTGCATGACACTTAACTTACCACCTTACCCATGCAAACAAGCCTACAATGACTGCAATGCAATACATGCACAAGTAACTTGAGTAAGACTGTTTTCTTTTCACTTTTGAGACAGCGCGATGTAATGACATCGTTTTCAAACCTTGCTTTCATTTAAGCACAATGTTAATATGTACTGTTCCGTGGTTTGAAGTACGAGATCTCGTTCAGCGATCATATCACAGTAGTGCAATGTGCCACTTGCAAAAGTTGCAGCTCGATTGGGCGTGTGACCCCGACCATAAGTAAACCTTGTAACATGCATGTGACTTCAGAAGTTCAGAGCATTGTATGCACGTAAAATTCGTGACTCGACCCATCGGCCCCACTTCTCTGATCGGATCGATCAGATAAACACTACTGTATACATCACAATGCTTTGTTCAATTTTAGCCCTACATTGTTTGTGCCATTGGTTCTTAATATCGTGAGTTTGAAAATCAGACAAGAATACTTGATTTGACCATATACTTTGAGTGCCATTAACTTGTGATGTGTGATCAGTCCTATCATTACCTACTGTGTCCAGGGTGCCGTAACGTGTGCATCGTTACTGTCGTAACAAAAATAACGATAAGTTTGTCCCTGCAACTTCTTCACTGTAAAGTTGTTCAAATTTTGCGTAAACTGCTCTTTTGTTACTCTTATCGAAAATCCACTACGTACTGTGCAGACTGTTCCTCCGTGGTAATGACAGACTTGACAGTAAAAATCTTTCCGATGCAGCTCCTGGGCAGAGATTTCACCCGTACAGTACCGTTAACTATGTGTGGCACGATACGGCAGACACTGTGTATGTCATTATTACATACGAACGTTCGTTCGTTGCCTGGCTCTGCATGTTCGATATCGATATGTTGTGCATGTGGCGAAGCAGTGCACGTGACTCTGGCACACTCCACTTTTACACATAGGGGGTACGGAAAATATGGGGAAAGTATTTTGCTCAATTTTGCCATATATTTAGAAACTTTGGGGGCAAAAAAGTTTGCAATATAGTTTGAGTAGCAATAAAAAATTACGAGCAAGGTAAAGATCGGTATCATCCTAATATTCAAGTCAGTAACAGGGTAGAAGATTTTTTTTCGTGCACACGGCGGAAGGTACCGCCTTGAAAGAATGTGTACGATGCTACAGCTGACAAAGTGAATTTTGTTTCCAAAAAAATAAAACTCTACCAAAAAATACGAAGTTTTAGCGATTGATTTGATACAGCGAATGTTATTTTGATTAAAATATGTGCATAGTTGATGTATGCCTAACTATAATACCAAAATTTACTTCTTTAGATGATGGAAGCATGTCATCTTAATTTAAGCGATAACTATGATATCTACTAACATAAAAGTCGAGCCAATTGACGTATACCTACGTATGATACTGTACAGCAATGAAATGTATTTCAAAATTCCAGCACTTTCTCTCACGCTACTTCTCTGCCTTAGTTTTCAAATGTTCCCAATCGACACATGCTGCGTACTGCGTGCTTTTCATGAGCTGTCTTTTGACGTTCATTTATCAAGGGAGCTTAGGCCGGCTAGCAAACTATCGTACGGAGTACCTGCAATAAAAGATTTTCTGTCTGCAGGAACGAAAGGTATCGTGCGATACCGATCTCTGTCCTTCATTTTGCAAGTTCTAAGCTACCGATTCAAATGTTGTAGGGACCTTTATTTTGCCATAAAAGTTGATCATCGATAGTTTGATTTAAGTGATGGTTATAGCTGGTAAAATAATTGGCTCCTACAAGAAGGCTACAGTGAATTGCACAGTGTTTGGTACAGACATAGGCTACAAAGCAAGTTATAACTCACAACTTGGTCAAACAGTAGTCATATAGTGAATCCAATTGGACGCAAACTCTCTAAGTTGGGACGCAAACTTTTTTAAGCGGTTGCGTCCCGGGGATGCAAACTTTTTTTCCCTAGTAAAAACACTGAACTTGTTAGCCTTGCGCCAGTAGTATCTTTCTCGTGAATATATTATGTGTAGGCTACATACATAGTACATTCAAGACATAAGAAATGACTGGCACAAGGCTAACAAGGTGATTTTATTGTGCAATCATGTTGAAAAATGAATCAATAATGGCAATTTTACAAGTTTCTGCAGCAGCAGTTTAAGTACTTCACATGTTATTCATAGCCTACATGCAGGTATTGCAGTGAGAATGTAAGCCTGAGTGACTGACAGTGGGTAGTTACGGTGAGCGCGGCGCAGCTGAATGTCGTGTTGTGATTACTGTTCTGAATCAAAAAACTATTAATGATTTTTCAAGTAGCCCTAGGCTACCCGCAATAGATTAATTACAATTAGACTCATTATTAAGGTTAAGAGATTTATCATAGGCATATGTATCATTCACAGTCAGGGACAGGGTTTCTCCTGGCATTCTTTTTGTGAGGCGGCCACCTCATAGTTTTTGGCCACCACCTCACAGAAATTCGCTATACTATTGATAGTTCTCACGCACTGATGGTACCAAAGCTAGCATCATATTACCACCATGGACTAGTACCACCTCACACTCCCTAAAACTCAAGGGAAACCCTGAGGGACGTTTTGGTATTAAGCCTACATATGTAATAATACGTTTTGGGATGAAGTGGGGATGTTTTGGTAGCTAAAAAGCGGGGACGTTTTGGTAAAGGTACTGTACGTTTTGACTTGATACCAGCCTAGTCTACTAAAGTTTTCTTCATAATATGATTTGTTGCAACCCTTTTTCTTACGAAATGCCTAATTTTACCAACTTACATGAAATTTTATCATTACCTGTTCAGGTTTCTTTTTTAGAGTGTCATTCATATTGAAATTTCAATTTCAGTGTATTTTTTTTTAATTCAAAGTGCAGACCATTTTTTTTTTTCTCGCTTCTTGGAATTCCTGTCAAAATCATTACAGATATAAACATTCAAAACTTCGTTCAGAAATTTCGTGAAAGCAACATGAAAAATCAAGGGGGCAAACTAAGTTGGTAGGCCTGCTTGCTATTTAAGTTAAACGTTCCAGTTGGCTCATCGATTCGAGGACCCTAGGGCTCGAAATAACTGGCAGCACCAACAGCTAATTTGCTCATTTTGGCTGTGCCCTTTTTCAAGCTTATTTATATCGAGCCTTGGGACCCTGTACCAGAGTGAGCGTGGATGAACGCTAGGGAGATCGCCATCTCTTTTCTACTAGTGCTAAGAGGTAAAAGAGGCAGGCATGTACTAATCCATCCCTATCATGCTCCCTGGACTGCCATTTAATGTCCGCATTTGACGGATGTGAGTGTATCCCCAATCTTTAGCAACCTTCCCAAAGGCTGGTAGGGGTGGAGGTTCCTTGTTCTTCACCACTGCTTGACAGCTGAACTGAGCAAAGCTCAGAACTTCCTGAAGCAGACAACTTCCTGAAACGGACAATCAGATACCAAATTAAAATTAACTGGTTTAAACCCCTCAGTATCACTTTGAACAGCTGTGCTGAACAAGTGAGCTTAAGTTCCCTGGAAATTTTCAAGTGGTTCCACCAGGATTTGATCCAGGGACATCTAGTATGCAAGGCAGTACACTCATCCTCCACACCAACTCCACCCACTGTTTTGGCCGAAACAACTTGCCTTTCAGGGCAAACTGTTAAAGTGGACCTTAAGTCTAAAATTACAAGAATATATATTTTAGAGTTTGAAAAATTAATTTCATTCACCGACTCACATTTTCATAGCTTACTCCATTGCTGAGATATAAAACACTGAAATTTAATCACTTAATTTGAAATAGTCGATTGCACAATAATTTGTGAAGTCCTTCTTGTACAGCTCACATGAACTGCTTTTGTTTCCTTTTGATATTAAGATGTAAATAGGACCTTGAAACAATTACAGATCCCTTGCATAGTATGTTGTACGGAGAGGACTTGTATAGCCAAGTCACCCTATAATAGTAAGACAGTTATCACATTTTGGCATAAGGTGCAGTGGCTTTTGAAAAAACAAAGAACAACAAAGACTGTAATTTGAGTAGTACAAGAATGACATCACAAATTATTGCACAATCCACCATTTTAAATTAAGTGAATAAGCTTCAACATTTTATATCTCAGCTCAGGAATGTCCTGTTAAGATGGAAGCTGGGCCATTTGGATGCATTTTTCAAGCTTTGTAACATATATTTTTGAAATTGTAGACTTTAGGTACACTTTAATGGGGAGAAATAACAGGTGATGAATAGGTTTGGAACAAACTGGTTGGGGGGGGGGGGGGCAAAACAGCCAGTTAGCCCTAGTCAACAGTGTTACTCAGTGTTTAATTTTATATGCCTAGCTTACTTGTCCAATGGGGGCTTTGGTTTAACATTTTCTGGCAGTTCTACTTACATATCAAAGTACCATGCTATTTACATATGGTGCAATTTCTTTCATTCCAGAATACCAAGCTTATGGTGCTCAGCCTGGAGGGTAAGTTGAATTGTCCTTAAATGATTTGAGTGAAAGCTAAGTAAGATTTAATTGAGAGAGGTCCAAGATTCAAATGATCAGTGTGGAACAGCTCTCGAGGTTGCTGTTGAAAGAGGAGCAAACTTTCTTTATTTAATAAAGTGTTCCAAAGCCAACAGTTTGACAGTGTCTCTTCAACTAAAAGAAAATCGTACAAAAACATAGACATGTACTTAAAATGTACAGGACCCTTAGGCGTACTTGTACAATAGATGAAGACAGCTGGACTAGAAAGCATGTTTGTTATGCAGAAAATCTGCTGCATGCGATAACTATCATGTACACTGTTCTGACAGCATAATTTTCCAGCCTTTTTGCAAACACACTTACTCTATTTAACTAAAGAGTGTATGCCAATTTGACATTACATAAAAATTAAGGAAAGAGGTAACTAGTGCAAAACTGTAGCCCACTGCAAAACAAACTTTCCGGTATGGAAAAACAGGACGCTCAGATCGGCTAAATATGGGACAAGTCCCCTAAACATAGCATGATGTGCAGCACCAGTTCACAAAGTTAATCCTTATTTTTACACCTTTTTGGTAACTTTTCAGATACTCTAGAATGATTATTTTAATAACATTATTCAACCATTTGAGTGGTTGTGTGCTTCATGCTGACCATGAATGTTGTCAAGAATGTGTCATTTCTTGGGGAAAAGTGCCCATGGATCCCCACAAGTGTCAGTTTTAGTCATTTTTGGATGGTGATGTCATTTGATGTGGAGTTTCCACCTCACCTCATCCATCCCTTTTATTGATGGTTTGGCCTTCTGTAATTCTAGTCGGTCCTTTTCATGAAGTAGGCCATACAGTATTATGGTCAATGATTTTCTGCTTCACAAATCACAAAATTCTGTTTTTAACTTTCCAGTTCTGTAAATTAAAATAAGTTGGTTTCTTGTCAAAAATTTACATGTATTATGAGCCTGATAATTTTTGCTAAATTCTGTGAAATTCCATACAGAAAAGTAAATTCCGTTTTTTTCCACCTTTTTCCGCAATCACGGAAAATCCTTGGCCCTACAGTATGTGCTCTAAGCAGTCAGTGTGTGAATGCAATCCTTCTAATATTCTTGTGATAGGTACAACTATGGCCAACCAGGGGGCTACCAACAACCTGCTGCCACCCAGGCAGCGACCACAGCGTACCCACAACAAACTGCACAGACAGGCCAGTACACTCAGCAGGTAATTTCAGCATTTCCAAGATTGTAAACTTTGTTAATTTTTAATGAGGTCTGCCAAATGTTAGAGGTATACTTACTGTACCTATATTATTTGCAAAAATGATAGGAAACCATACGTAAGAAGGAAAGTAGTAGTGTATATCTGTAAACCAAGTGTTATCATGAATTTATCAATTCAGTAATAGTTAATAAATTGTCATAGGAAAGAAAAGTGGTGCATGAAGTATGCAGGATGATGCTCTTACCACTTGAAGTCATGCTTTCAGTGCTGCAAGGAATCAGTATTCATAATTTTGATCAGAAGTACATTCAAACCTGGCAGGGTCGGTCAGATGCCTTTAGCTTTACCTGAGTCGCTACAGAATACTTACAAAGTGATGAAGTGCTTCATAGATCTTCATTTTTAACTGTTAAGTGCAAACTAGGGTCTGACGTACCCTCTGTTGGAGAACCAGCATAGACCTTTTCCAAATAGCAATTGCAATGGCTTGTGGGATAAGTTCTGGTATGGGATGTTTTTGTCAATGCCATTCTGCTGTGGCAAAAAATGATGCACACCAAAAATCTATCCCACAATCCTTTGTAATTCCTATTTGGAAAAGAGTCTATTGGGTAAATTATAGCATAATTGGTAAATAATTGTCTGACATCAGGAAAATAATGTCATTAAACAGTTTGAAAACTAGGGGACGGGCTAATTAATAACTCAGGAGGTTTCCTGCAAAATGTATAATGAAATTCCCTCGAAACACAAGTCAAGGGTAAAATTTTGAGTTTTGGCCAAAGTTATTAGCATTGATACTCAAATCTCACAAAATTTATGCTTCTCTAAGTGATTGCAACCATTGCTAGTTGCAGGCATAATTTCTGGTGAAATGCATCACTTGGTACATATAATACATGTACATGAGTGTCACTGTACAAAGTGTAGTAGAATGACAGTGGCCTTGAGCTGTGAGTTTCCATGTTTTAATGCTTAGTTTGTCATTAGTATACAAAAAAGGGGCAAATGATTGTTAACTGATGGAGATAGGGATACATTTCATGGGGAATAGTAATGATTTGCCTTAGACTGAAATATTCCTGCATTTTCTCTGCAGAGCTATGGAGCACAGCAAGTAGAGAACTATGATTATAGCCAGGCAGCTCAACCACAGCAGCCTCAGGCAGGTGGATATGCCCAGCAGCCCCAGTATAGCTCAGCAACTCCAGCATATGGTCAGACACAACAAGGTAGGTTTCCTGACAGGTATGCGCCAGGTTACAGAATACATACATGTGGCAGTGGGCAGTTTGCCCTGGCAGCAGTCAAAGTGGCCCCCAGAAGGATGTCAAGGAGACAGAAAAAGGTCATACTTCACGGAAATCACCCTCCTCCCCTCCAAAGTAAAGTTTTTTCTACAGTAATAACTAAAGAGGACTCTATAGACTCGAAAACATCCCCTTCAAGGTGTGTTAGGTGGGGAATCCTTTGCTTAAACATTTGAAATCCTGTACCTCTACCCCCACCTCCCAAAAAATGAAATTTGTATTCTGATCTGTACTAGCATGATATTTTCATGTTGATTTGAAAGAGATAGGTCAGTGCTCATATATAGCCTTTGAAGAGTTGTAACAGATTGTTTACACATGAGAGATTTCTTAAGGTTAGTGACTTCCAGGTGTAAATTTTAAGCTTGATCTGGGTGTAACCCTGAAAGTTTGTCCCAGCATTAGGCAGAGACCAAGGAGAAATCTGCTGTGCAAATGTGGTTCAAAGATGACACAGGTTCAAAGCAAGCCTGTCCCTTTTCACTACACTGCCTTCAGTACACCTGCTTGAACCATCTTGACTTTGTGTTAGCAGACAGGAATGGGTAATTATCATGGCCGTGAGAGTTCCTGTTTGGTATGCTGAACATGAAGAACTTCTTTAATTCTTATTTTTAGATTTGTGGATAACCAAATTTTTAACTTTTTAATCAGGTTATGGGCAGACAACAGCCCAGGGGTACAGTCAGCCCCAGGCAGCCCCAGCAGCCCAGGGCTATGGCCAACCAGCAGCCCAACAGCCAGCAGCAGGAAGTTATAGTTCCCAGACCCAGTCAGGATATGGTCAGAGTGCAGCTGCTCCATCGTATGGCCAGAGTGATCCCTCTGGTGGTGGCTACCAACCTCCTCCCAGCCAGGGTTACAACCAGGGAGGACGTCAAGATAGTCAGGGTAATGTGAAAATTGACTTTTTGAAAGAAAATATGAAATGTTTTCCTTAAAGAGTTTGGAAATGAAAGGTCAAGAGATGTAGTTATGGTCATATTGTTTTGCAAAAGAGTTACTTGTCAACAAACAAAGGTAGAATCCAATAGAAGGGAATGAGTAATTGAAGTTTTGTTGGTACATTGTTCAAATGCTTTGCAAAACAGATCTGTTCATAAACTATGAGCACTTGATATCAAATCTTTAAGAAGTGTATTGCAACTAGTGTTTGCACCGGGTCCAAAATTCGGAACCGGGTACCCGAAGTCGATGGTCGGTTGGGTACCCGGGTACCCGAAAATGTAACTTCTGTTAGGCTACAAATTTGTTGTAAAGTCATAATAAGAAATTTTGCTTTGCACATTGATATAATATAACACCAACGTATCTTATGTACATGGGCATGACAAGCGTTGTTAGGCATGTGCGTGGTAAATTTTTCCAGGAAAAAGTAGCATGTTAGGTGTTCTGTCACATGTGCAGTCTATGTTAGTGAAACTTTGGATCAGGGTAGTAATTTCAGAACCAGGTCCTGACTTTGTTGGTCGGGTACCTGGGTACCAGGTGCAAACACTAATTGCAACTTTTGTTCTTTGTGGCCGTTCTTGGCACAAGTAGATCTTTGCTTCATCTTTTCTGTACCTGGTTACTACCTTCATGCAGTCAAGCTATAGACTGGTCAAAAATCCATGTGTATGTTTGGATAATAAAATTGATGAAATGATTTCAAGGAAGTGGTCTTCACTTAGAGATCCAGAAAAGCAACATGTTGTTTTGTTGTCACTGTTTGAACGGCAAGACATTGTAATTGTTTTCCTTCTTCAATTCTCATGCTTAATTGCATTTAATTTTATGGTTTTGTTTTATTCTGGCAGGACCACAAGGTGGGGGATCTGGAAACTATGGTTCATCACAGGGTAGGTTTATTGTTGCAGATTTGAAAATGTGAAATTATGTCAAATATGTTGAGTTCTGTTGCATCACATAATATGCTTTTAGGGACCCTTGGATGCATATCACCATTAAAGACTGCACATCAGTTAACATAAATTTAAATAATAGCTTTACTCTGAGCGATGAGAACTTTTGCAAAAGAGTGAAATATGCAAGTGTACTGGAGAAAATATGGCCTTGAGTTAGTTAATTTATTTTGGGGTGGCATGAACCAGATTTTAGTTGGATTATGGTATAGGAGGACACCGTAGGGAAGGCAAGCCAGTGAGCCACAACTAGAAAAAAGGCCGTGGTCGTCTTGACTTGAACCAATTGGTTGGAAACTGGGATGTTAAACCTCATCTAACTAACTAACCGAAGTGGGAGAATTGAAAACTGTCTGGTGTGCTATGTTTGGTCCTTTAAATGGAAATATGCAATTGTGTTTCATAAAATATTTCCACAATATTTCCACAATTAAAAATGGAACCTACTGCCTTTGTGCTTGGTGCTCAGCATGAACAATGGAGTAGGGAAAACAAGCCAGTGAGCCACAACTGGAAAGAAGGCTGTGGTCGTCTCGACTTGAACCATTTGGTTGGAAACTGGGACGTTAAACCTCATCTCACCTCACCTCCACAATATATCTGACAGCTCGTACTTAGTTGCTCTTTGTTTTTTCTCTTCTTACAAGGTGGATATGGATCCAGTCAACCCCCAAGCAGAGGCTACAATCAACCTCCTTCTCAAGGTAAACAGGGTTGGTGTTTCTAATTTGTATTTCAACCGAGATAACCTGTATTTTCGTTATGAGTGTTTCATACTCCCAACATCACTTGCAAAAATGGAAGGTGTGTTAGCAGTGTTACAAACAAGTCGTTTTGAAAGGATTTATGCAGTCTCATTCCATCTTTGTTTTGAATTATCTTTAGGATCCATTCAAATGCACTCTATTTTTTTCTACACAGGCCTTGAATTTTGAGGTGAGCGAGTGCGATTGGACACCACCACTCACCTCAAATCACTGTGTGGAGTGCGATTTTTTGCACACCTAGATAATAGACCCTTTTCCAAATAGCAATTGCAGTGGATTGTGGGATGGAGTTCTGGCAGGCGATGTTGTTGTCAATGGCATTTTGCTGTGGCAAAAAATGATGCACACCAAAATTCTATCCCACAATCCTTTGTAATTCCTATTGGGAAAAGAGTCTATGGGAACCCAATCTATTTAAATCTGTTTCAGTTTAATAAAACATCACACCTACAACACTCCTTAATTTCTGAAGGAGTGTTATTTGTAGCACACCTGGAATATCTAAAACTCAATGTCTGTCTACAGGTGTCTTCTTTCATTCCCTTTGATCATCCAGTCATCTATTAGGATCAAAAAAGTGTGACATTCAATTGAAAAAGTTAAAAACAGAATCAAATTTAAATTGGAAGAAAAAAAAATCATCAGACTAGCAAATTATTTCATGGAATTAGTGGTAACTCCTAATTTCAAAAGAAGACAAAAAGCATGTTTGATTTTAGTTGGCAGGGTATACCTACTATTGCCATTGAAACCTGACTGCAAGTGGAGGGGTGTAGAGTCAGAGATGGTTACAGTCCTGGCCAAGTGATCATGTGGAGTCCCACAGCAACTTGATATGCAAGGTGTCACTGTGTCTCTTTGTAAGGTACTGCCTACTGAAGTGTTTTCATTGCTTTGAAACATTGATCAAGAATTTTAAGTTGTCTTTTCTCTTTATTCCTCACAGGAGGTGGAGGTTATGAAAGTAGGGGTCCCCCACAGGACAGGTATGGTGGTGGTCCACCACAAGACAGGCAAGGTATGTCATCAGCAGGGTTTAGCCTGGGCCTCACCGCCACGGAAACACAACTATGATTTCTTTGATTTCTGTTGGGTCATAAGCCATCAAGGACGTGTGCTCAAATTTGCATGTGATAAGGATTTTGTAGCAAAGCCTTTTAAAGTAGGCCTTACTCATGGTGCAGATATAAAGGAAACAAGGTGTTTTGGGCACTGCTGTGTAAAATTGCATCTCTGGAGAAGTGTGAAGGGGAAAAATCATTCTTAAAGAAGCTCTTGCACCATGAGCTCAAACATGCAAAAGAGATGGTACATATATTTTGGACAGTGTAAAAGGCCGACTTGTTAGCTTCTGCAAGGGTCCATAGGCTACAAAAGGGACCAACTGTTAGTGTGCATGTCAAAGGAGGAATAATTGGTGGCACTCTATGTGCAGAAGGCATATTATGCTCCATCAGTAAGATTGGGAGTGGTGTGTTTACAGTTTATGCAAATTGTCTATGACAAAGAAGTCTTGTCAGTCGTAGGTAGTTGTGGTGGTGTGACCCGGCTCTTCAGCAAGCAATGAAAACCAGATCAAAATTCAAATGATAGTAGTTTTCTTTATTTGTAGGTGTTAGTGGGTTGGGTGGCAGGCAGGGGGAACAAATAGGCAATAACGGAAGTGAAAGAAATGTGCTAGTATGAATGAGTGTTACAGCATTGTGTGTAAAAATTTTCATGTAAAAATGTGATAGACAGTTCCTAGAAATGGAATGGCAATTTTTGGTGAAACAGGCTGTGTCAAGATTAGAAACGGAGTACAGAAAAAAAATGTTCTGACGCATAGTTTTCATAGTGTGAAATGGATGGTCTTCTCTGATTTTTGTTTTATTTTTTGTGAGACTACCATGACCTCATTTGAAAATCTGCAAGCCTCTTGCCTTGCACATGATGAGCATCTAACTAGGTGCATAGAAAAAGTAATGACCAGAATATTAATATCATATTACTGACATTACTTGATTCTTTGGTTCATACTTAAAGGAGGCGGTGGTGGTGGTGGTAGTTTTGGACGTGACAGCAGTGATCGAGGGTACAGAAGTGGTGGTCGTGGAGGTAATGGAGGAGGTAGTGGAGGATTTGGGTAAGTTTGCTGCGAATTGAGCTTTGATACTTGGTTACCAGTGTGGCCTTTACTTTCATTGTTTCTCACTATGAATTGTTTTCAAAGTGTTAAAAAAAAAATTACTGGAAGTGAAGAGGGCCCACTGCATGTGCACCATATATGTGATAAAGCCTGACTGCCAGGACTGAGAATTTAATGGTTGAAGATTTAAATGACCAGAGCAAGAGGTGATGCTAGTACTACTTGTAGATTCACTCAACTGAACTTTGACCTGGGAATTGAGAAAACTGTAAAATCATGCTGCTGAGAAATTTAAATAGACATGTGGTGAGATTTAAAGTGAAAGTCACTAAAGCTGTTTAAAATTTTATGGGTACAGAATGTTGGATCCTGATCAATAAATGTACTGTATGTAGTGGAAAGTTAAAACCTGAAATTTCTAAATTGGTAGTTTCATCAAAGAAAGATGATTTCCTCATTTCTCTGAGCATACTTCAGCTTTGGCAAAGGAGTGTTTTGTTACATTTACAGTATACATAGCAAATTAAGGTTAGCTCTGCTAAGTGAAGTGAGTGCACATTACATCTTTGGAACAAGTCCTTCATTAGCCCGAAAACTAACCCATAAACGTACATATTACAGCAGGCAGTTTTGATAGAAATTTGTGGTAACACTGAATTTGTTGAAGCTGTTGTGTTTGAAACCTGTTCTTGGCAACATTCCAGCACCTTTTATTAGTAATGAATCTTCCTGAGATTTAAAAAAAAAAATGGAGAAACTATTACTGTGCTGAACATGAGTTATGGTCACTCTTTCAAGAAAAACTGACAGGAGAAAGTGTTATTCATAATAAGTTTGTGGATTTAGTAAATAATAAGGTGTGGTAATTTGGTTCAATTTTGAAGAGGATAGCTGTAAAGTATCAGTATCCTACAAGGTAACTTACATTTTTGGAGACTGGGACAGTCCTAAAGAAAAATGTGGGATGGCTTGAAAAGTTGTAATATGTTTGTTATCAGGGAACACATTAAACACACAAGGTTGAGTTTGAACAATGTTGGTCTACAGTTTATAAAGATTTCAACCTAAAGAATTAAACCGAGTTGGCTTAACAAAGTGTAAACATAAAATGTGGTTGTGTTTAACAGTTTCCTTACCATGCATGGCTGAAATTTTGCCTTGGTATCAGGTACATTTGAAAAGTTTTTAAAGAGGTGTAAAACTGGTCACAAAATCAGCCAAGGTGTTTAAGCATAGGTGTGTTAATCTTAATGAAATGGTCCCTGCAGTATTAAAAGTTACTTAAAAGGTAAAACAATGTTTGAGTTGGATGCGGATGGTGTTGTGGTTCGTAATGGACATTTTGGTAAAGTAATCAAGCGGTAAAAAGACACACAGGCAAAACATCTTCATACTCTGCTAAGAGTTCAATAAAAAGGGAATAAAATGCATTACTTGAGTTGTGTTAAATAATATGATTATGGTTCTCTTGTCAGGTTTTTGTGGTTCTATAAGTAAAACGTTAGTGCTCAATTAAGTAAGCAAATGAATGGATGAAGTGAGATAATTAATCGAAGGCCACAGTGTAGTGTAAACACAGTGTAAATAGGTTCCCCTGGCAGTATTTAACAGTGTAGGTAGGGCATATGTCTGTAAAACAACCTAACAGGATTCTAGCAGAAATGAAGGTGTTCCACAAGACCTACACAAACTGATGAGAATGAGTGTCTGGATGAGACAAAAGTCCATCAAAAGCCAACATTTTGAAAAATTTTATGGGTTTACCAAAAAGTGTGTGTTTGGTGTCTAAAATAGTCTGGAAGGATCAGTGGTATACCTTCTGCTACCCCTGATTTTTATCTCATAGCGGGCATTTGCTTTCATTTAGGGCTGATAGCTTTTGTCTTCCTGAAGGAAACAAGAAAGTTGAGGTTTTCACAGATATTTTGGAAAAAGAGTTGTTTGCCTTGTGCTTAAAACCTAATTTCATCATGAGCAAATTTATTTATCTTGGTGTACATTAAGCACTAACTCGATACAGAACAGTGTCAGTGTGTTTGCAAATGCATGTTTGTATCTTATGATTTTCAAAGCTTACTCATTTCAGTGTCATCATCTGGCATGAAGCATAATATCACTTCCTCGCAATATTCTTTATCTGCCCGTGTCCTCAAAATATGCTTTGTGTGTTTTCTTTGAACAAACTTCCAGGCTTTCCTTCTTTCCAAAATGAAGTCTTTACATTTCGAAACCAAAAAATATTCAAGTCACTTACAAGTATACAGAAGTTTCAGCCTTCCTTGTGGGTAGTCGTACTTCTTTACATTCTCAAGGAAGATTAGGTTTAGCAGCTTTATTGATTCCTTGCCGAAGGCAGGCAAGGAATCTATGCGATGGTGATGTCGGTGTATGTGTGTGTGACAGCAGTCTCGTTAGCACTCTAGTTTTTGAAGGGAAAGGGCGAGACACTTCATAGTTGGTGTGTGGGTAAAGCATATAAAGATCTCAGCTGGGATTGGTTTTGGTATGGTTCAGAGGTCATCTGAGGTCATCAGCAGGTGAAATATGGACAAACCATGTTTGCGATATCTCATCAACTATATGTTGCCTGAACTTCGGACATGGTGGATCGAGTAGTACCTCTTGAGTTACGAAAATTTCCAGAGATTTATTGGAGGTCAAAGGTCATACAGGGTCATAACAGGTCATAGAGTAAAAAGTTTGTTAGTGCTCTAAGTTTTGAAGGAAACATGCAGGATACTTCAAACATGGCACATTGATGTATTATGCAAAGATCTCTTTTGAGACTGTTGTTGGCATGGGTCAAAGGTCATTTGAGGTTACTGTGAAGCAGAAACTAGAAAAAGCACAGTGCTGAATATATCCAAGGAACTACATGTTGCATAAAATTCAGACTTGCTTGGAAGTTACAGTACTGCATTAAAATTTACTAATGTCTTCATTATTTCTTAATTGGAGGTCACACGGGGTCAGGAGCAGTCATATGAAAGGTACATAAACACTCATGAAATTAATTGGTTGATAGGTACTGCTTTTAATGTTTAGTAATATTTTTTCTTTCCCTAGAGGTCACTGGGAGGGGGGGGGGGTGGGGTCATGTGTTGTCAGAGAGTGAAAAGCTTGGTAACACTAATTTTTAAATGGAATATATGACTTACTCTGTTGTGGCTGAGGTTGTTTTTTGTGTGGGTCAATGATGATTTGCAATTGTAGGTTACAGGTGTTATATTTTATTCAAACTTATGTATTTTCTGCATTTCACTTGTTCCTATGATCTTATTGCTTTTGATAATCATTTTGAACAGCTCTATTTGTAGTTACATCTTTTATATGGTTGAGAACTGGAGATGTTGCATTGATACAACTATTACATTTTAAGACAGATTTAATAACAATTCCCCTCTCTACTGACATAAAACTGTCACAACTCACAAGGACAAAGCACCTTTCTAGACTGATGCTGCTGGCCTTTAACACCAAACTTGTTGGTGGTCTGTCAGAGTCAAAACCAAATTAGTACCCAAGAGAAAAATCCCTCAAAATTTGTCCAGTGCAGTGTTGACAGCCCTAAAGTGTTTGGGTTGATGTCAGTATAATGGCCTAGTTTGTGGAGGGGAGGATATGGAGTAACTGTGTACAGCTATTGAAAATATAAATCAGGTAATCCCTTGCTGTGAGTGAATCTCTGCTGTCCCTATGCCAGCACCTGCAATTACCTGGACACATCATTTAGGGTGAGTTGTGTACTTACTGTCATTGCTAATGATGGCAATTGTTCTTTAGGAACTACAGTGCACGTTCCATTTCCCTGTCACCACCCTCATAAAATCACAGGGCTGTCAATTAATCATAGCTTTGACTGTGGGGCTTTTCACTCTACTGAAAATATATTGAAACCTCAATATATTTTTGCATTCTGGTTCTTGTGAAGGAAGAGTGGCACACTTCAAAGTTAATGGGTAAGTTCAATGTGTGAAGATGTCACTTGGGAATGCTTTTAAGAGAGGTCAAAGGTCATTTGAGTTCACCAGCTGGCAAAATGTAAAATCTTCTGTAACAACATTATCTCAATAAGGGATACATGAAGAAACTTCATGACAAACATTTACATCATTGCTTTATACACAAGCCTACCAGAGTGCCCTTATTGGTTGCAAGGAAGATTTAAACTTATGCACTCAAACCTACTCCATCTTTTGACTTGGCAAGGAATCACTACGCCTCCTGGCGTTCTTGTTTTTCTTTATGCACAAGTTTTTGTAAGTGTTTGCGTCTTGTTGCCCTTCCTTCTCAACCTTGGCACTCCTTTTTTTGTTGGGGAGTTGAAGCACCTCATATAATTTGGTAGCCTCATGTCCACCCTAAGTGAGTGTTCATGTTTGTATGAAAGTCCTAGCTACAGTTAGTTTGATCATTTGCTTCTATTTCTCAAGATCTTTGTTTTATTATTATTCATATTACTTTACTAATTTTTTTGCTTGTTTGTTAGTGTTAACAGAAGATCATTTAAACATCAGAATATGGTCATTGGTGAAATGATTAGATAATAGTCATAACCAGGTTACTTTTTTAATTACTATCTGGTTAGAACGTATTTCTGAGATCGCTTTGGCTGATGTGTGACATGTTCATCAACTTTTTAGTAATTAAAATCTTTCACTTTTTCTCTCCACCCAAGCTAATAACTTTCTTGTGGATTTAATTGGGATGGGAATGAGCAGATTTGATTTATTTTCTAGGGGAATACTGTTCGTTTGTTCAGTTGAAACTAAAATGTTATGCCTTACACATTTATCAGTTATGTTTCACAACTGGTACTCTTTTATGCTAGTAATTCAAGTGTCTTGAGATTGCTCTATTTTTTTTGAGGGGACAGGGGTAGGGGGCAGGGGAGGGATACAGTTTTAGGTGCAGGTGCATGCTGGTGTTCAGGGTACATTAAAACTTTCCACTGGTGGATTTCCAACAGTGGTAACTTAGGAACACAATATAGATGCATGGCATTTTGTATGCCATTGTTTTTTAAATTTCTTATTTACACATCTTTTGTGCTATCTTCCAAATTGTGCACATTACATGACTGACAACTTGGTGAATGCTTTTGAGAACGTGTTAAGGTTGAAATTGAGTGAAATGGTACTCAGCATTTGTGACAAAGTAAGATATTTTGCAAGCAAGAACAGTGGCAAATCTCTCAATGTAAAGGACAGGTAGTGGCACAGTAACTTCATGTGTCTTGTGATCTTTACATAAGGTTGGGACACAAGTGGGTAAAGTTGATGGGAAAGTGGACTGAAAACTCAATAGGCTAACACAGTAGGACACTCTAGAAAAGTCTCAAACAATTGTTGTGTGGAACATTACTGTTTTAATTAGGTACATCTAGACTTCACAAAATAACAATACAGATACCAGGTTTTCTCACAACTGAAGCTGTCATTTCCGAGGTGGCCCTCATTGTTGGAAGAGGTGATTGTAGCTTAATGTGGACCAGGGTAGCTATTTCCAATACAGCTTCTCCTGGTCCCTGAGCCAGAGGGTCAGAATCAGTGATGGTGTGTTTTACTCTCAAGTTGCCTTCCTTCCTTCCTACCAATAGAGATCGTCCAGGACGTGGGGGAGGACGTGGTTTTGGTGGTAAGTGGTGGTTCAAGGTCATGAAGGGCCATTGTGTCAATATTTTGGTGTTTTACTTTTCCTTTAGTTTTCTTTTTTTGTTACACTTAAGATGTTTTTGGGTGGGCTTGCCATGACCTAGGATGACTTGAACAAAGTAACAGGTTTTGCTGGTATTGTGCAGTGCAAGAATTCCGTGCATGGTCTTTATAGGAAATAAGTTCTAGTGAGTCTCAATTTGAGGGGAAAAACCTAAAGTCATTAAAAGGGTAATTTAAGGAGTTTACAGTGTGGTTGTAGTTTATAAGTAAGGTACCATTGCTAAAAGAGGTCCTCTCTTCCCTTCACATACCAAACAGGGTTATTTACCTTTCATGCAACAAGAGCATAAAAGAATCAACTTCTGTCACACCTTGTTTTTTCTTTTTTAATTTTTTTTATGTTTGTCCTAATCAAAGTTACTTGTGATAATTTCAATCAGTTGGCATGAGGATAGTCAGAAGTGAAGAATAAGTGTAGGCAGTCATCCATCTTTATGTGCATGGATATTTGATTACTTCCATACTACTCTATGGTCAAAAGTGTATAGCCCCCCTCTAGAGGTGTTGTATTACAATTTTCTGTTTAGGTTCTACAATAAATCAAACCCAGATACTTGCACAGGGCTTAGTACAGATGTATGCATGTGTTTAGCATCTCAGGTTGAACATTATAGGAAATGGTCAAGTCATTTTAATTAGTTTCATCGCAATAGCATTCTTCTTAGAACTGCAAGGATGGTTTACTTTTTGTGACAAGTATTAGCTTGTGAGTATTTTGCATTTATCAATGCAAAATTTTGTTACTGATAAACAGGGCTTGACAGAGATTATTAGTACCTGGTTTCAGGCCTTGAGTTTTACATTTTACAGTTGTGCTACAAATCACACTCCTCAAGAATTTAAGGAGTGGTAGGTGTGCTGTTTTATTAAACTTTAGTAGATTCATCTGAGTGCCCATTTTGTACCTAGGTGTGCGAAAAAATCGCACTCCTCACAGTAATTTGAGGGGAGCGGTGGTGTGCGATTGCACTCGCATGCCTCAAAATTCAAGGCCTGTCAGGTTTATTTGGGAGGGGTTTTTGCCATCATTGTGTGTGACATCACTCATCCACCTAAGGTTCCTTAGCCATGGCTTTAATGTTTCTATAGTTTCATGTTCATGTATAAAACACGCAACATGTGAAAGCAGTCAATTCTTATTTTGCTGAGTTTTATCCTTTTCTAAGAAAGGTAGTTAAAAGATGGTTTGAATAAGTTGGAACCATTGCTACCATTCTCTAAGAAAAGAAATTCTCTTTTCAAAATCTGAGTTTCAAAAAGCCCAAAGGTAAAAGAAGCTTACACACAGCACTCATGCTGTTTTGCACTTAGCAATCATAACATTGCTGAACAATGACTAGGATACCAGAAAAAGCTGTGGTTAAAGTCTGCTTTGGGTGAGCAATGGTTATATCAAAAAGCCAGTGAGCTTTGTTTGATGTCACTATGAGTGTAGGTTGCAGTATTTCTAAGGTTTAGTGTGGGAAAGGTCTTGGCAGAGATAGTTATCTCTGCAGTATAGGGGTATGAACTTTAGGATTTCAGTTAGGATATAACTAAGTAGAAGTTAAGTATTAACAGAATTTTTTCAACAGCCCGAGAAGCGGTTTAATGCGATTCGTGGAAAATTTGCTTCTTGCTTAGTTAAACCATTTGGTACATCTTTCGTCATGTAGCCTGCATACATTGACACACAGTCCTACATACTTCAATTGGGATTCCATCCAAGATTTGTTAAACATAATGCAGCGTGTGTGTGCGTCTTACTTTGTGTGTATGTGTGTGTGGATGGAATGGCTTAAGAGACGGCAGTAATTGACCTACTTTTTTTGGCTAAAGTATTGCTCTAAGAACCAGCAGTTTCTTCTTGAAGGGATATTCTCCTCTTTAGAGAGACTTAGTCACTGTAATGGGTGTGTGTTCTCATGAACTGGTGAAGTTTTTAGTTCGTGTGATTGCTTTAACATTGAGTCCTAACTCAATAAAAGGTGGCTCATGTTGAATGGGTTTGTATTCAAGAAAGACACTCTTGAAAAAAGTGTTAGCTGCATTGATAAATGCATCCTGTATGTTAAGATGAGGCATCTACAGTGTATCAGTACACAAAAAGGAAGTAGCTATTTTGACTTTGACAGGAAGGTATTGGTGTATACTGTTTGTAGAAGAACCTCGTGTGACATGCCTTTTAAGATGTGTAGAGGGAAAAACTTGAGTGACTTTGACTTTTAAGTTATTAGAAGTGAACAAACATGTGTGACTTGCCTCCTAAGATACTGATATGCAAAGGGGCAAACTTTTGTGAACTGGATTGGACAACATTGGTATTATAAGCAAACAAAACTTTGTGACTTCCATTGTAAGGTATTGACCTGTGTTAGGACAAGCTTGTGTGAATTTAACATGAGGGCATTGGTATTGTAAGGGTTTTAACTTGTGTGACTTCCATTTTAAGTTATTGACATGCAGAGGGACAAATTTTTTGTGACTTTGCTCTTAAGGGACAGTATTGATGCTCAAATGGACGTACTTCTTTGAATTTGACTTGAAGGCTTTGATGGTCAAGGGTATAAACTTGTGTGACTTCCCCTTAAGGTATTCTTGAACCGAGTGACAAACTTCATTCATTTTCATCTGAAGTTATTGGTGTAGGTGTGAGATGTCATGCTGAAAGCTTAGCAGACATTGTTTCATGATCAATCTCACTTAGGAAGATGTAAAAAAAGTTAACATAAACCAGTACAGTTTACATCCTTTACGGCAGGTACTGTAGGGGAAACATCTTAGTGTCTGGCAGTGCTTATGTGTGATGGATAAAGTAGAGCTGTGTGTGACAGTTGTAAATTTGTGTTAGTTTGTGGTTAGATGCTGTACCCTAAAATGACATTACCAGCTTTACATCCCGTCGGAGAATGTCTGATGTGATCAGATCGTTTCGCTTAGTCACCATGTCTTCAATTTTGTTGAGTTGTTAAGTGTGAGAGTTCTTTCCTTGTTGAAAATCTACATCTCAAGTGTCCATTATTTCAGCCACGTTTCAGTTCTGTAGGGTTGTAGGTTGCGAAACACGGTATAGCAAGTTACTCCCACACAAATCATCTCTAGGTGCACTGGCACTTTGCTATGTTATACACAAAAGCCAAAAGTTATAAAATGTTAAGTGCTACAAAAACGGCAATAACGAGTAACATGATTCCAGCAGCTTCGGAAGTACAAGACAGTTGCGTATCTGCTCACAATCGCTGACCCCTAGAGGCACTTAGAGTTCAGCTTGTTGGACATCAGAATCAATGACTCAGATGCACGTGACATCAGGGATGTGGAGAGCTTCTGACCCTTCATGATTATTTGATAAATTTGTGAAAAGCAACGTGAAAATGGAAGCTACCCACCAATGGTTAACGTCAGACCAGTCACCCTCAGCTAGCTATGTGCCTTTATTGATGGGACTACAGATGATACACAGGCCTGTGATGGAAATTTTGCACCATTCTGCAAAATTTATGG
Organism: Holothuria leucospilota; assembly: GCA_029531755.1. Classification (NCBI taxonomy): domain Eukaryota; kingdom Metazoa; phylum Echinodermata; class Holothuroidea; order Aspidochirotida; family Holothuriidae; genus Holothuria; species Holothuria leucospilota. The sequence goes on from CM055964.1 coordinate 31,926,809, forward strand.
TCATCATCTGGGAGCACTAAAAAATGCTTTATTGAAAACCTGTGGAGGAGCTATTTGATGGTATCGTAATTGATAAATGGATCCAGTGATGGCAGCATTCATATTTTTACCTGACCCATTTTAATTCCTACACCAGATGGAGGTACAAACTTTTGGTGACTTTGCAACACACTGTACACACACAAAGAAAGGTGTTTTTTTTTTTCTTTCTTTCTTTCTTGTCCCTTTTCAGTTTTAAATTTAGGTTTAAATGCAGAGTTGTAAAATATCATTTACATATATTCATAAAGTGTAGAAATGCAGTATCGAAATACTTGACAGTTAACATTGACTGTAGTAATTTACTTTTTGGTTTGGTTAGAGTGTTCTTTAACAAGTCAAATGCTATTCTTAATCAGTGCAGATGGTTTATCCAACATTACTTCTAAGGTTTCAAAGGAAAGAGCAAAATGGTGTGTCGAATTATCTAGCTTTATTTTTGGATTCTTTGGTTTCGGAAACCATAAGACCATAGTGTGCGACAACACTTCTGCAGAGGTAAAAGAGTTAAAGTATATGTGACAGGTTAAGGATGGAATGAAAGTACATTCACCAAGGATTCAATGGCATGCTTTTGTTGTGCTACATGATAAATAAAATTGTACTGTGGTGATGACATGGTCCAAAGGTGACAAGGTTAAACATTCGTGACAAAGGTTTAATAATAGAAAGTACTCACTTTCACGTTTTTACTTCTTTTGTGATATGTGTGTCATAAACAGTTACTTTGTTTTGTTGTCATGGTATCTGATGAAGTACATATGAACTACAATGCTGATATTACAGTTGTGTTGGAAAAATTAGTTTGTGCAGTTTGGGTTCAGTTACTGCAGCTGAAGTTTTTGTGCATTGTTTATAAGCTCATACAAAAAGGTTCTTAAATGAAAGCCACATTCTTTATGGCTTCCTTAGTGTAAACCCTTTGAATGAAGCAGTAGTACCTGAATGAGTCATTATTAATAAATATAGCATGACCTATCATTGATACCAGGTTTGCAACCCCCAGACATGGAAGTTTACCTTAAAGCGTTAAGTTTTAAAGGTTTTGCATTGTGAAATGGTTGGTTGATGAGTAATGAACAGTTTTATATTCTGTAGGGTGTGACAAATTCATTGCTTACTTAGGGTAAATGGTGTTTTTAAAACAAGTGTCATGTAGCTAAGAACAGTGTTGCTATTTACATTACAGGTGGATATATTCTGATGTTGCTTGTAGGCTATTCGTCAAATCCTGAAATTTAAATTTATGTTGGTGAACCTTCATGAGTAGACAGTCATGATGATGGTTTGTAAATTAGGTGTTGATCAAATAAGTAAAGTCAGATGTCAATGCAGAGGTTTGAACTGTACAATGGTTGGTACATCAAGACTTTGTTACCCTGTCTAGTAGTTTCGATCATACTTTTTCTTTTCAAGTTTTGGTTGGATTTGAGGATGCCACTAGGTCTGATTGTTGGACTTAAAGAGATGCTGAAGCAACTGATAAGCATAGTGTGTATAAATTACCGCAAAGTTAAACTAAGCAGAAAAAGATAATTCGTATTCACATTTCGTTCATATGTACATTGAACTACCTTTAAGGATCATTCACGTACTCTGGTCTTCTTAAAATATGCTCTAGTATCACTGCTAGGATGAATTTATGTTTGTATGATTTATTCATTGCAATTCCTTGTCTCAAAGTGTTGTAAAATGAAAATATATTCTTTTGTCATCAGTTGGAATGTGTTTTACATTGCAGTCTTAAATCAGATATGTGAAAATGAGTTTGTTAACAAACTCAATCTGATATTAAATACAAAACATTGTCAATGGTTCATAAAATGAAATAAGCTCGAGAGTAGTGTTGTTTCTGGTTCCCTTGTTCTTTCTGTCTCATGTATTGAAGCATTTTAAGAGGAAGTCCTTGTTCATGAGCTGATACATATTCTCCCTTTTTTTTCTGCTTTAGACCGAGGAGGTAGTTTTGGTGATGACAAGCCTAAGCCATTTTCCGGTAAGAAAGCTTCCCAAAAGTTCCGTTCCTTAAATGTTTATGGTTTGCACAGATCATGGAAAACTTGAAAGTTAAGATGTGCCTTTTCCAGGCCTTGAGAGTCATGGGGAGAAGATGTCATAGAAGTTCAAAACTTTATGCGCAAAAATCATGGCATGAGCCAGTCAAGTCTGGTTGTTGCAATTTTATTTGTAAATAATGCAAAATTCATGATGTGTGTTGGAAAGGTATGGATAGTCATGACATGGCAGACCCAGTCATTAATATAAGTCACTGTGTGCTCTTCACATAGTCATTAGACATACAGGAGGATGTGGTCATAATTGGTAAGCAGCAGAGTTTTATCTAGCAAGTTTTGAAGGCAAGATCCTTTTTCAAGAAATGATGTGCTCTAGTTGTTTTATACTGATGACTTCAAACTATCCTTCCCTTGAATGATCAAGATCAGGGATGTAGCTACAGTGGGCGGCACTGGGCGGTGACACCCAGCACTCGATATTCCCACCCGGCACTCCAGACAAACACACGTCTCCCCGCCCACCACAAATCTGCCTACCGAAACCTAAAACTAGCCCTAAATTTACTCCCTAAAGTAAAATGAGGGAAAATGAAAAATGAATGGCTGAAAAATGGGGTAGATGCCATGGGGGTGGGGTGAGGTGCTTTCCAAGATCAGACAATTACCCCGGCACTCAAATTTGGCTAGCTACATCCCTGATCAAGATGTCTGTCAGAAAGTATTCACATTGTCTAGAGTATGGGAGTACTCTAGAAGGATACACAAACTTTAATAAATTTTGCCAATAGATGCAGCATATTTGCCCAGCTTAGTTTGACAACCAGCATGGTGGAATAGTTACAGTTGTTACTGTTTGTTACTGTTGTTGAATTGTTGGAAAGATTAAATTGAAAAATTTAATGTAAGAATTTTGGTTTTTGTCATAGATCCTGAAAAGATGGTCATGGAAGATACTATTTTCATCAGTGGTATGCCTCCAAGTGCAACAGAGAAGGATATGGTGGATTTCTTTGGTGCCATCGGTGTTATCAAGGTTATACCTTTTTCTTTTTGAAATAATGTCCAGTTTGCTTCCCTGTTTAGTTGACTTAATTGAATGAGGTTTTAAAGAAGAAACAACAAACATCCACTGGGTGTATCTAGTGTGTTTGGGTATTGAGGTGTTTGTTGAGAACGTTTTGCTAAGCCGACGTTGTCAGATTTGGGAATCTATTCATTGGATGTAGTTAGTTAGTTAGTTAGATGAGATTTAACGACACACCAACACGAATGTGTTATATAGTGTCAACTAGATAAATACGGTTCAAGTTCGGTTTCAAAAACAGTTCAAACACAGTTCAAGTCCTCCCCTTTAGTCCCCTCTTACGACAGGCGGGGAATACCGTGGGCATATTCTACAACCCCCAGCTTCATTGGATGTAAAGTAGACCTTATGCATTTACGCACTAAACGTCACTTTCACGGCAAATAAATGAAGCACATTATACGCAGGATGTAGATATTGCACGCACTTGTAGAAGACTATGCATATATCCAACCGTCAGCTGTGAGCATTGTTGGTGTAAGTTGCAATGATATGTGTTTGCCTCCATTGGGGCCCACTTTTCTGTTCTGTGATGTCATATGCATAAGGTGTGTTGACAATTTACTTTTTTCAGATTGACAAGAAGAGGAATGCTCCCAAAGTTTGGCTGTACAAAGAACAAAGTGGAGAATCCAAAGGAGAAGGGACCATTACTTACGATGACCCACACTCTGCTCAGGCTGCCATTGATTGGTTTAATGGTAAGTTGCTTTTGTGAACAGTCTGGAACCCACCTCTTGTAATTTTATGGTTCACCCAAAAATGAATAACTGAGTCTTTAGAATTGCCTAAAGGTACTCATGAAAATGTGAAATTTCAGCTAGAAGTAGGAGGTTCATCCCATCTTCGAAACCCTCCCTATGGATGAACCTGCTGAATGGGTGAGTGTCGCAAAGTTGTTCCCAGTTGTTCTGTATTGGGACCTTCCTGAAAATCTTGGCAGCCCCACTCATTCATGACAATCAACAATTCGACAGTGGACTGGAAAAATGACAGTTCAACATTTTGATAAGTCGAAAACTTTTTAATAAAACAAAATTCCAATGTAAGTGCTTGACTGTTGTATGTTGAATTAAGCTTTCATCTGGTATCAAATCAACTGTTTAAGCTCACTTACCATAACAATTCAATGTGAAACACTTTACCATAAAAAAAGAAATGTTGGATACTTATAAGTTACTGACAAATACAACAATCTATCCTCTCATGTACATAGATTTATTACACACACACTAGCACAGTAAGGACCAAATACCTCCAACCTCTCACATATACACAGTTTACACCCCTGTCAACCTCGGCAGCACTTAGTGGAAGATAAGGACTTCTCTGGCTTTACCCAGTTGACTTTGCACAGTCTCCCTCATCCTCCACCCACCCGTTCCCTCATCTACAAAGAAGAGAGGTAGTAGCCCTGAGTTCATGGGTGGTTCACCCAGGGTATTGAATAATTTCAGTGAAGACAATAATTTGAGTGTAATGAGTTGGTATATCCAAACAGCTTGGGAAACTGCATCTGCCACAAGGATAAGGATATTTGGAACATATGTCCAAATCAGCTGTTGTCGTGACCATCAGTGTTTTCTTTTTGAATCTGTCACCAACAGGCAAAGATTTCCATGGTGCTTTGATTAAGGTAGAATTTGCAACCAGAACTATTCCAGTTGGAGGTTTCAGAGGACGTGGTACGTAGGGGTTTTTTTTTTAATTTTGTAGCATTATATTGAAGTTTTCTTATTTGTTTAAAGATGTTGAAATTGAAACTTCTTATTTCTTGATTTTTGGTGATACTAAGAAGACTTGATCACTAAGCCAGAAACCTTCACTTAGAAAATATATTTGGTTTTGGACTCTTATTAATATATGCCCTTAAGGGTGACTTGAGCAATAGGAGTATTCATATTGGAGTAATCATATTGTGTGGCATTGTCTTCAGAGAAAAAGATGGGGAACCCCAGTCCTAAAATAACCAACTCTCACTGTAACACAATGCAAGATTTTCAACCTCAAAAATGTAGGGTATCTCTTGATGTTTCTTAAAACTTTTAGGATGGCACTGTTTGATATATGCATACATGTTAATCAACAAAGTTGATGGAAATAGTTCAAAAGGTTACAGAATGGTACATTACTATGAGAAAATGGATGAGTATGATGTTTACCGAATCTTTGACATCTATCTTATGAATATGCAGAGAGGATTATGTGACCAATGGTGTCTCTGGGTGTTTTATGATTTATCCACAACATTTCAGACAAAATATTACATGAAGAACTGAAAATATGTAATTCTTGCTACTAGTTATGGATTCCTGCCATGTCTTGAAATTTTGCTGAAAAATTTCCCAAGTTTGTTACCTCGCAGTGTTGCTTATCAGTGTATACTGAACACTCCAGTTTAGTGTTAACTTGGATTTAAGACATGCTGCAGCCATCTTGGTGGGCACAAACTGCAGGTATGCTGGTGACAATGTGTCAGTGGTTATGTAGGATGCCCTATCCATATTACAAGGAGACACTGAAACAGTTTCTTATCTTCGTTAGGTCGTGGAGGGTTCGATAGGGGTGGTCGAGGACGTGGAGGTGACCGAGGAGGACGTGGTGGGCGTGGTGGAGGCGGTGGTGGTGGCGGCGGCAGTGGCTTTGGAGGAGCACCAAGGGATGGAGACTGGGTTTGCCCGTGAGTATCAAAATTATCCATTCACATGATAGGTTGGAACATATTTCATGAATGTTGGAATTACATGAATAATTTTGTAGATGTGGAAATGCTTCAGGTTAGAAGACAAAGAGAATTATGCAATTAAAATATTGTAATTGACCTTTACCATAGGGGACATTTTCTGGAACTGAGTTCTGTAACTAAAGCTTAAAATCCTCTTAAACTGATGTTTGCATGACGTTTTACAGTTCCCAAATTTTTGACGTAAGTTTAACATGGGCAACAACATTTTGCATTGCAAACTACATTTGTGGTATTTAAGTGTACCTAAAGTTTAGAATTAAAAGAATATATATCTCAGAGGTTGGAAAATGAGTCTCATTCATGCAACTCCCATTTTAATAGAGCTCTTATTCCATTGCTGAGGTATAAAATGTTGAAATTAATTCACTGAGTGTAAAATAGTGAGTTGCATAATTACCTCCTAAAATAGTCAATTGCATAGTAAGTTTTTGATGTCCTCATATTACCTCGTTTTCCTTAAGAATTTAAAATGTTTACATGACCTAGGACAAATGACTGCTTTCTTGCATTAAACCTTGTAAGGAGAGGGCTTGAGTAGCCAGTTTGTTCTATAACAATAAGACAGTGATCATGACTCTGTAACAAATATTTTTCAAATTTAAGACTTGTATACGTTAAATAGTACTTTTTGTTTTATATCATTGAAAAGTTATAAATGGGAGACAAGACTGGTAGTCTTCTCTTTCTCTCTTCAGTGACTGCTCTAACAACAACTTTGGATGGAGACAGAAGTGTAACAGGTGTGGTACAGAGAAACCAATGGGTGCTGATGGAGGTGGCGGCGGTGGTGGAATGGGTGAGTTCTTTACGCTTTTTAGATGGGGTTGAATGTCTTCCCTTTTCAAGGAGTAGAAACTAGTCATTTAGCACTTGTGTCTTCACATGTTGTAGAGCCAGAAGGCCAATGATGGAATCCTGTACCTCGTCATAACAAAGCCTCCAAAGATGTGTTTATTACATACATGATATGTTCCCATTGTAGGAGTTTGGAATAGGGTTAATAATACATCTTGAATGTTCAATTATGAGCATGTCACCTGGTCTGCTCTGTAGGGGCTTAAGATTGACATGGGTTTTTGTGAAATAATCATAAGTCTAAACCAGTACTACTGGTATGCAGGTAATGTCATCTTATGTCCAGTAGCTGTTTGCATAAGTACTGTACACTCAGCTTCAAAATTGTGAGGTTTTGTATAGGAAGTTACAGCAAAAGTTGGAGAAGGTAATGTGTTTAGTGTATATACATTTGTTCCATCCTTGGACCACCATGTATAAATGAAAGGAGATGTATCTTTTGTAGGAAGGTAAAATAAGAGAAATTGACTGGTTTTGAGTGTTCATATTTTATCACAGAAATACTTATAGGACTGAGGTATGAAAATTGTACTGATGAAAACTGCAATAGTCACAGTAGGTATTACATTCTTACTAAACTTAACAAAGCTACCATTCAAATTGAACATTTTAAGGCAAGATGGTGTTGGACCCATTCACATCCAGATTTCTTTTCTCTCACTCCTTCAGGTATGGAGGGACCTAGAGGAGGCAGAGGAGGTTTCCGTGGAGGAAGAGGAGGAGACCGTAGCGGTGGTATGAGAGGTGGTCCTGGTGGTGGATTCCGTGGTGGTGACAGAGGAGGTGGACGTGGTGGATTCATGGGACGGGGAGGCAGAGGTGGTGGACCAATGAGGGACATGGATCGCAGATCTGACAGAAGAGGTCGTCCATATTAGAAAGCCCTCATGAGAAGGTTACCCTTATTCGATATTTTGTACAGTAGGACAAGTAGGTATACGAGAAGAGGAAGGTTCATGTTCAGGGGTCCTGGTTGGCTTATTACCTGTCAAGCTTTTTTTTTCCACCTGGCTGACATAAATGGTAGTTGCCTTTACAATTAATTTTACACATGATGCCGTTTTATGCCATGTTTTCCCTGTAGCACTATTACCAGTGTACTAACTTGTCTGAACATTTCAGTTCTTGCTGTTAACAGAGGTTGGATGTTTGTCAAAGTCTCTGAATTGCCTCATCTCTTGGTTGGATTTTCAAGCTGAAGGGTCATACCATTTTTGAATTGTATTTCACTTCAACCATGCCATTGCAGCTTTTACAGAAAGTTCTATTATCTTCATAACACAACTACCATTTGCTGTTTCAGAGATGGGGTAATTATAAAGAAAAGCTAACAAAATGGTGAAAAAAATAATTTCCACTCAAATTTAATGTTGATGGAAGAATTTTTTTCATTATCTTTGTGCCCTCACATGCATAAGATATAAAAGTTGGCAAATGTTGATGTATATTTATAGGCCTATGTATATGAATGTCCCTGTCATTGCATATGACAGTAGGTATGTAAATAGACCACATTGAAACTATGTTGTAGCCAACATACATGGGTACTGTACACCTCGGATAGAATAAACTGTCATCACTAGAGCTTTTTTGACTGTTGTATGAGTTTTTATTATGTTTTTATTTAGTATTGGGAAAACAGACAAACTTTTATACTGGGAGGACACCTGTTTGTTACCAGAATTAAATGGGTACTTGAGGAAAAGGGGAAAGAGAGGAGGGGATGTGAGGGAGTGCAGGGATACTTTTGACCTTGTGATAGGATTTTTTATACACTACTTTATAGGGACACTTCATTTTCCAGAAAAGTTAATGGCAAGGTAGTTTTTGTAACAATACTGAGAACAAGACTTCTCCTGAAAATAATCAGTGATAATTTAAGAATATTTCGTTGTTGTCCTCCTTGTATTTTATCACTTATTGATGATACTTCTGTTCATTCGTGGTTGTAAGCATAATAAAATTGTTCAAACATTTTAATTCTCTGCATTGTTTGTGTTGCTTCACAGAGTAGTTTGAAAGTGATTCTTCTTGGGGTTTGTTTGCATAGAGATTTGAAAAGGCTTTTGCTTGATGGTTAGGTGACATACAGTCACAAGTTAAAGAAAAATATCTGGTCATAAGGGGTCTGGTCTCTGGGGGTAAGACTCCAGTATCTTTAAGCATCATCAAGACAAGGTAGCACCAGGTGGGGATGGAGGGATAGGAGGACCATGGGAAGGCTGGTCCCCTGTCACAGAGATCTACAAATTTTGTAATGGAGCCTTTGTGAGTAGAATGAAGCCTGAAATAAAGGCAACCAGATACCCCAGCACCAGCAGATTACTTGATTTTGCTGTCAGGAAAGGCAGAATCTAATGAAAAACAGAAGTTTAATTCCAAATTTTCAATGAAAACTCACTATTTTCAGTTTTCCTTAACAAAATCCAGTTTTTCCTAAATTTTCATGTAGAATTTTGCTTTCACAACCATTCAGTAACCATCTGACTTGTGCCCATACCTTCCTGTTGCACAAATCCTGGCATCACCTGTTTTGAGATTCACCTCTCCCAAAGTTAGAACATCATTGCAATAAAAACAAAAATTCCTCTACCTTCAAAATATGTAAAAGCTACTCCACAGTCACCACTCCAAGCTTTCCAAGCACCAGTTAAACCCTGTGTTCAGGTGACCAGTATTAACAATCCCAAAAGAGCACAAGCCTCACCTAATCTATCAACCTGCCTGAAAGCTTATGTATATCACACATCCATTTAGAGCACAAGAATTAGTTACCTGAGAGGTCCCAGTTTCGATCGTGTTTTGCAACCCCACTGTCTGCTGTCTCAGCCAACATTACTACTACCTACACTCAGCTAAACTGGCCACCTCAGCCTCCCCTCTCGACGTGGAATCTGACGTTGATGCCATCATGCCCCTCGGGCGCGGATCCAGAAATTTCAAAAAGGGGGGGGGGGGGGGGATGATCTCCTAGATTAACATTATGCTTTTTTTGCATGTGTTATTGTTGATGTGGCGAAAAAGGGGGGGGGCTGAGGCTGGGAAAGCCTCCCTTGAATCCACGCCTGCCCCTCTAAGTTTACCCCTTTACTGGGACTCCCTTTCTCCAGATCTCCATGCAAGACCGAAAAATCCAGCAGCCATATGACCTTGCACCATCAGATGACAGTAGTTATTAGAGGTCCTCAGTCCCTCTATTGGTACAATGGTGTTACCAGCCTACTGATCCCAGTTTCCCCATAGGGCCAGATGGGCCCAGGCCCCCCAAATTGGAGGAGTGAAACTATAAAATGATGGGGAAAAATAAGAGATTGCTCAGACAGAGTGCCAGAGTGGGGGAAAGGGGAAAAGCAATGAACAATTTACCTATATAGGCCTACATTATTGTCCTATTTCAAACGGAGCCAGTACAGTATCTGCCGCATGACATGAATGCACTGCAAATGTTGCATGACGCCATCATAATCGCCATCAGTCTCAGCCTCTCAGGATTAAAAAGGTTACATAATTTCCATCAGCCTGTCCACTGTCCTGATGAATATCAGTGCATAATACGGTACACTCATCAGTAGCTAGTAGAGCAGAGGTACTGCGAAAAATATTTACAACTTGTGTGTATGATAAATGACGTCGCCATGGCAAAAGCGAGAAGGAAGAAATTTTAGGTTTCAAGCTCAATATGCTGGAAGAAGATGGGGGCCCCAGGCAGGGTTGACCCAGGGCCCCCAGAAAGGTAAATCCGGGCCTGCCAATCCTAGGGATTTCTCTGAATGTTTGAGCAGGTATATTGGGAGCAGAAAATACCTCGTTACTTCCTAAATGAATGAGTGTTACCCGTCACTCAGACTATTTTCTACCCGATTGTTCTGAAAACGTCTTAAAACCACCCCACATTTCCCAAAACCCACCCAAACCGATTGAATGTAAGCCTGTGGTTAAACGTGCGTACCTGGACGTACCCTCATCAATAACATTCATTGACAGTCAAAGTAATTAGGTAATAATCCATTTGCCATACAAACCGACTGAAACGGTATGACATTGAGCGTCAACAAGTTGGGATGGGTGGGCATGCCCCCACACTTTTGAAAGTGGAGAAGAGGCCCCCCCCCACCTTTCTTCGAGGCCCTTAACGAACATAGATGACACATGAATGATTCCATAGTTTATACAGTAAGATAGTTAATTCAATGTCAATAAAACTTGAAAACGATGATGGGAACAACTATTTAATTGAAATCTTAGGAAAATACATACATTAGGCTCACTGGATTTCAACCCCCGGGCACCTAGGCTAGGGGGCAACCCGGAGGGTGCACCCACGATGGTACTTTGCAATGGACTTTTGGAAGTGGAAACCTTTCCCCACCTGGCTAGGCCTGACATATAGTAGGGTTACCATATTTCTCCACGCTGAAAGTGGGACATAACTTTTGGAAACTGATCTGAGAGAGGGGCTAAGGGGCGTGGGTAATTTTCGTCTCCCCCTCGCTAAAATGTAAATTTTGGTACCTGCCTAGAAGCCAGTATGGTGCAATATTTAAAACTGGTTTCACTAGTTTTGTTTGCCTAAGATCATGTCGGTTATTAATGCATTTGATAACCAATGACCAGTGTAAATAAAAATGTGTGAAAAAGATTAATGCTAATTGTTGATTTGCACCATATTTACTCCACAGACCACTGGACACTGGTCATAAAATTAGCACCTGGTGGCATAACTGCATAATCATAAAAATATCCGAATGAAGTAGGCCTACAACTCACAATTGCCACACTCATACATCTGGTCTATATCAGGGTTGCCAGATTTTCTGTGGCGAAACCGGCCAAATTGCCGGCCAAATCACATGAAAAAACGCCAAATCAGAACAAGCTCCGACTGAAGGAAAATTGACCCCGTATTTATGTACAGTATAACACCTGTCAACGTTTTCAAAGTTTTAATATGATATACATCATTACATACTCAATCTATTGTTGCTACAAGTGCGGTGTAAATTGTAAACCCGTTACGTCCCACTCGGGTGACTATTAAAATCGGGGAAAAAAGAAGGGTTTTTCTTGAAATTTCGTGAAAAAGAAGGTGTTTTATTGTAATTTCCATTAGGTCCCAAAAAACGCCAAATGCCGTTTGGCGTGCACTTTCAATTTTTACCGGCCAACAAAGATAAAAAAAAAACGCCAAATTTGCCTATTTTGGCGTTTAAAACGCCAATATGGCAACCCTGGTCTATATCGAAACAGATGGCACAGCCGATTCAGCCGGTTCACCAAGGGCGGATCCAGCCCCTAGCTGAAGGGGGGGGGGGGGGCAGTTTGAAAAGGGGGGCGCCAACATCATGCAGGGGCCGCATACTCTTGAATTTGACCGACTACATTTCGGAGACCAACTCCCATTGCCATAGTTACATATAGCTATAACTGAGGTTCGAAATTCTGGGGACCTTTTTTTTTTTTTTTTTTTTTTTACTTTTCGGGCAGTTTTTACTTAACTTTTAGGACGCAGGGGGCGCATTTTTCTTGTATTGAGGGGCGCTAGACTGGTCATAGGGGGGGTGCAGTTGCCCCTAGTTGCCCCCCCCCCTGGATCCGCCTATGCGGTTCACGTATACGGTACGTATACTACAGTGCAAGCCGGAAGTAGGTATCTAATCTTTGGGGCTAAAACAGTGATCAATCATGAGGATTTTTACTTCGCACGCACAAAACATGATTACAGAATATAACAGCTATAGGCTACTCGTTTTCGAGAACATCGGGACGGCTCACATTTCCTTTCAAAAACGAGATAACCCTTTGACATAGGATTACACTTTTGACCATAACTATCGAAATCTTGAGAATGATATCAAGCTGTCTGATCATAGCTTTTGATATCTATTAGTACTGGTATCGAAATATCTGGGCCTAATTTGGACTGAAAGTTCATAAATAGGAGTTTACTTTATTCTAGCCTCTAACCGTCCATTTTAACATTTTAAAAGATGAACGGTCGTTTCCAATCGGAATTGATGAACAAATGCCCGTGTCCCGTAATCGGTTGACGTCACATTTCGCTTTCTTAAGCAATTCAACAATTGTGGTACAGACGCGTCCCTACTAGGCCCATAATTACAGTATATTTTAGCAACTAGTCACCCAACTTTCGAACTATAGACCTATACGAACATGAACATCATTCTCCCACTGAATATGACGACCCGTCATCTTTAACATGATTAGTTATTTAAAACATAAATAAAAATTGATTGGAAGGCAAGTGGGCACGTGGCTTTCAAAACTTGATTCGCTCTGCTGCATCATGCGCACATGTCATTTGGTCAGGGGGCACCCAACCCATTCTTGCCCCCGGGCACCCTGAACCAAAGGTACGCCACTGCCTTATTGGTATAGATGGTGAATGTTATTACATTTACGTACTTCTTAGTCCACGAAAGTTTTGTTTCTTCTTACTCCCTTCTCGCACACTCCCCATTGCACGTTGATTGGTCGTTTGAGTTGTAATTGCTCATGTTTTTATCACCCTTTTCACAATTACCCCAGAACTTCCTTATGCCTTTCTCATGGTAGCCCACCAGCCTTTAGGGTGCAATGCCACAGCCAAAATGTCACTAAACAATGACAAATTCTAAGCATTTGTTACCAGAAGGAATTAAAACGTACTACGAAGAAAAGATTCGAAGTCTAAAGGTGCGTTCACACCAACTTGAAAAACGCGCGATTCCCGCCCGATTTTTGAAGTTTTTTTCAACGTCATAAAACAAATGACTAGGCCCTATTCCAATTAAAAGGCCTTTGTGATGTGTCAGAGTGAAATTCAACTTTGTTCATTATTTAAATTTCTACCTCAGAAAATCAGTCTTATGTTAATAATTCTGTTACTGAACTCCGGCTGATAACATTTTGGCTTATTTTGGTCACAATAACTTTTTCCGGGCATTGCAAGGGGTTACCCATGAGCGCTGCATTGGATCAGACTGCTAACTTCAGTCTATTACCGGCCGGGCCCACATCATTGGGAACACTGCTTCTACTTTCAAGGGAATTTCAGAATTCTTTAATATTTAGAGGAATATTTTCAACAACCTCAGGCTTTTAACTATAACTTGCTGCAACATTAGCATCTTCTTTAAGCTTTGTAATTTACTTCAATGAAATGTACTTCGAATTTAGGGTAATATAAGGGAAAAGAAGACTTCAATTCGGGAAACTGCCATCCTAATATGTGGACAAGAAAGGCTACTTACTCTCCTCTTTCAACCAACCAAAATTTAAATTTCACTAAATTATGAGCATTTTCCAGCCATATATGATCAGTTTCAAAAATATACTAAAGACATCACCATTTTGCATCTAAGCAATCTTAAATTAACAAAAATTTTTTTAAAGGCAATAGGGTTCTTGGCACACAGGTGTTTGGATTTTTCATTGTGCTGTGCAGACTGCAGAGCATGATGCCTGAGAAGGATGTTGGAGAGTTAAATGTTTGAGAGTCGAAGATGAAAGAAAATACCCAATTTTTGTGACAAAATGAGTTCTAATTAAACACGCAATGGTTTTTAGGCATTTCATATAAAGTAAAATAGCCAAACAAATCTTCAATTGTTAGGTTAGGCCAGTGCAAAGTAATATCTCTATTCCTACACTGTATGATTTGTTGTATGTTTTTGTAGGGTAGCTTTTCTGGAAGGAAAATCAAATAATTTTCATTTAGGTAGGACGGAATGAGTCGCATCCTAAAGTTTCGGCCCATAGGCTATAATTCAGTGACATTGATAGGTAGGCTACGGATCTAGAGGCAAATACAGGGGCTAAGGGTAGAAGCGTGAAGAAGCTATGCGGGTATTCACAAAATTGCGAGCATTAGAATGAAGTATTTCAGGCATCTTAAAATGGGTTTGAATAGTTAAATAGGCCTATGCAACAAACAACCCCCCCCCCCCACCACCACCATTTCCCCCTCTTTTTTTTACAAATGCCAACTTTGGATTGTTGGTGATGTTGGATCGAGCTTCTTGGACGTATAAAATTGGGGTTATTTCATTAAACTTTGACATAAATATTGTACTTAAGTTTTCCAAAGAGAAGAAAGACGTATACAGTAACAATTATCTTAGTACTGTCGAACTGAAGATTGTGTCAGGCTGATGCGCAACGAAAAAGAATTACACTTTAAAAAAATGCTTAAGGTGTTATCTCATTTTTCATTACAAATAGTATCCATGTCGTCTCCTTCCCTTCCCATGTCACTAAACAGTTGTTCAGTGGCGTAGCTAGAGGGGGGGGGCAGGGGGCCGTCGCCACGTACCCCACAAAGTCTCCGAAGGCCTGTGTCGGAAATTTCTAGTCTCTGTCGGAAATAAATAAAAACAATTCATTTGAAACACTCACAACTCCTCTTACGTTTTTACACATCGATATGTCAACGTGAAAGCCAGATGTCGGTCTCAAAATTGCTGGAAAGCAAAAAAAAAAAAAAAAAGTCCCCAGAATTTTGAATCGTACAACTATCAAGATAATCTGTCGGAATTCTTTTGCTTCTGCCCCCTCACGAACAATGTCTAGCTACGCCACTGCAGTTGTTGATATGTGAAGTTTCTATACCAAAACATAGCTTTCATTCCCTTTTTTAATTATTGATATATTTTTGGCCCTTGCGTGTACAAAAAGAGCCAGCAAATGTCCCACATCATCTTCGCCGTAGGCTATTTTACAACTGGCTATCAAAAGCCCGCTGCGGGAACCGTCGCGTTTTCCGGTGCAGTGTGAACCCTCTGTTTTGCGGGAAACGCCGCGTTTCCCGCGGCGGGAATCGCGCGTTTTTGGTGTGAACGCACCTTAACAGAGGCTCAACTTAAAGCAGAGCGGTACTCTCGTAGCTTTAATCTACGCTTCGGTGGAATTCCCGAGAAAGAAAATGAAGAAGCGATCCAAGAAGTCAAACGAGTTCTAAGCGATTACCTTCAAATGGAACCGATTATCGAGAACGCACATCGTTTTGGAAAACGCGGTACTGGCAAACCCCGTCAGATAATCGCTAAGCTGCTATATCGCCCTCAACCCCAGGGCCGTAGCGAGCGGGGGGTGTGAGGGGGGTGTCACACCCCCAATATTTGGTCGCCCGTCGGCAAATTTTCGGTCTGTCGGCAAAAAGGGGAGAGGGAAAGGAAAAGAAGAGGAAAAGAGGAAAGGAGGAAAGTAGGAAAAAAGAGAGAAGGGAAAGGAAAGGAAGAGAGTAAAAAGGAAGAGGGAGAATGAAAGGAAAAAAGAGAAAGAGAGAACGGGAGCGCGTGGCCAGTCTATTATCGGCTATTTCGATTTTCAGCTCTTCATCTAATTGGCCCATTCAAGTTGAAGGCCAGTCGGCAAATTGATTATGTATGTGACGGCCGTATACGGCCGTATCAACGGCCGTCGGTGTAATTGGACGAGTGACTGAGTCCGTCGGCAACTCGGCGAAAGAAAGGGAATCAGTGGTGGCTCCAGTTGGGGGCAAAGGGGCCATGGCCCACCGTCGGGGAAATTTTCCGATTTCGTCGGGGAGCTGTTATGTATACGATAAAATATGTAGTCCCCGACAAAAGCCAGTCGCCCCGACGATTTACTTAATTTTGGTCTTAACAGGGCAAATTCTTCAATAAACTCCCCAAAATTTTCCAATTTACTCCCCTAAAAACCCAACTTTTTTTAAAATTTTCCATGGTAAAAGCTCATTTTTTTCAAAATTTCTCGAAATAGAGCCCAAAATTTTCGGCGCGCTTCGCACGCCAAATTTTTCCTTCAAACATCGTTTCGACACTCTATCGGCCTCGTTGAGGCTTTGGGTTGTTGGTCCCCCCTGTCGGGGAAATCCTGGCGCCACCTGGCCACCGACCCCTGAAGGGAATTAAAGGCTTCCATATAGGCGCACTATTTCGGGTCATATGACATTCTTGAAAAACCACTTTCTGCATATTATTCCTCACTTTTATTATCACCATGGGGAGAAATTTGGAAGTATGAACCGGCCTTCAAAGGCAGCACTCATAACAGGTCGTAGATCGGCTTTCTTTCTGAAGTCCTCCGGTGTAAGCTGGTCTTCACTTATGAAAAATGGTGAGTCTTGCAGAGCCCGGCGAAACTTTACTAGGACTTCTTTGTGTTGAGCAGGCAGTGGCGGATCCAGAGGGGGGGGGGTCGCCGACGTCCGGACCCCCCCTCAAATTTCCCAATTTGCCCTTTTTCAAAATTGGTTTTTTTTTTCATACTAGCCTAACAAAATAAAAAATAAAAAAAAAACCACGACAGTTTGACAGGTAATGACAGTTGTCCAATTCCGAGGAGATTTTGGTTACCCCCATCCAGTATCGATCAATCCACCCGTAAAAGTCTAGCCATGTATCGCAGAAACTTTCAGCAATATATTTGACTATGGTAGCCTGTATTGCCCGCCCCGCAACACGAACAGCGCAATCGTTTTGTAGAGGATGTGACTACAGTATGTCTTACTGCCTGCAATGGAATAGGGAAAAACATGCCAGTGAGCCACAACTGCAAAAAAGGCCGCGGCCGGCCCGACTTAAACCAGTTGGTTAGAAACTGAGCCGTAAAACCTCATCTAACTCTAACTCTTACTGCCTGCGTGACAGTCAGGCATTCTGATCACTTTTTCGCTTGGAACCACGTGTGGCGTGCTTGGGCTTTCAAAGTTATACAGTAAAACGCGCAGATATTACGTCATACTCACTAGCTAGCGCTTTATGCAACGTATTACTACTGAGTTCTAATATTGATTCCAAAAGGTCACTGCTAGTCTTTTGGTCTAACAAAATAATGATCTGTTCACACTCCCTAAACGCTGCATCTACGAAACCTTCCCTCTACCCGCTAGTATCCCTCCTTCTCATGAACACGATATGACATTCATGGTCTGGAATTACTCTCTTCATTTATTAGTGTTGCCCTAGTGATGGGAATAAAAAGCCAATCTTAGTTTTAAGTCCACAGCCAAGAGTTGACCAGAAGTCGCAATGGACGAATCGGTGTTTGTTTCATTTTAAAAATACTATATGAAATCACCACCAGGTCAAATAACGCAATGTTACTCGGTTCAATTTTTTGACGTCTTTGGACCGATGACAAGTCTGCTGTCGCAAATAAAAAGCAAACATTCGACTTCAGTCATCTGTTTTAACAGAGTATTTTTGACAGTCGCGCAGCAACTATATAGGGAACACAGCATACAGTATTTTAACCCCTCCCCCAGTCGAGATAGCGGTGGCGCCAGGTGGGGGAAGGGTTCATGCCCCCGTCGGGGAAGTTTTACAGGTTCGTCGGGAGTCCTAGTCGAAAGTATGGAGTCCCCGACGACAACTAGTCGCCCCGACGGCTTACCTTTTTTGCCCTTAAGAGGATAATTCCTCTAATAAGAACCCAAAATTTTCGGCGCGCTACGCGCGCTGTAGAGTCACTCTGTTTTCTTCAATAGTTCCATTCCGCAAAGCAGGATAGCACAAGTCCTGTCCACCTTACCAAGTAACATATGGGCAGAGTACATAGTTTATGTAAAGTTCGTAACTTCATCCCATATCGCAAAGCCTAGTTGGTGTTCTCTTGTGTGTGTGTCATGCGGTAGAGTCAGTTGGTGAGTGACTTACGGAGCAAAGTTTGGCTATTTCATCTTGTAGTCCAGGTGGTTTCGATACAAATGTATGTTACACCCGATACGGTCTGCAAACCACAGTTCGTTTTTCGTTTCGTCATATGTTTTATGTGATAGCCTATCAAACATGTTCCCCCGCTTCGCGCGCTTTTCAATTTCACGATCCAGATTCAAAGAACACTATCAGTGCGCAACTCGGATCTTGAAGTATTAACTGATATGATGCAAAATATGCCTGCAATAGCATGGGATAATGAGGCTCCTCCATTTGCCCTTCTCATCATCCCCTCGAAATAGGGAATGTCGGAACTAATTGGGGTAGCTGACATGGCCCGGCCCCCTGTTGGAAAATTCTGCCGCCACACATGGTCGATTTACTTATTTTGGCTTTCATAAGGGTAAATTCTGGGATAAAACCCAACATTTTCGGTACGCTTTGTCCACTCTTCCACAGTTCCGTTATACTTATAGTTAAATGTAGTACAAACCCTTTCCACCTTTTCAAGTTAATAAGTAGAAATACATGGATTTATGTATACATGGATTTATGTAAATGTCGGAAATTGAATCGCATTTCGCTAAACCTGGTTAACGTTCACTTGCGTCCGTCGTACGGTACGGCTAGTGAGTCGAGGAGGGAAGTACAATAAAGTTATGCCCGATAGGGCCAAACTGTCCGGACAATTGTTCTATATAAGCTTTAAATTAGTACAAATTCTTATCAGTGTAGGCTTACCCCAAAAATTTTCGCGCGCTTCGCGCGCTTTGCATTTTCACCGTTTAGATTCCAGTTTTTGCATGTCTCTCGGTTTATCCTTTCTTTGTCAATATGCCGTAAATTGTATAATCGCTGCCGTTTATGGGAACCAAAATTTAAAAAAAAAAATGAATGTGCCCTTTTTATGTTGGACCCCCCCCCCTCAGAGAAGACCCTAGATCCGCCCCTGGCAGGGGCGTAGCGAAGGTGTTTTCTTTGGCGGTGGGGGGTGTAGAGACTATTTTTGCCAACAGATCTGGTAATGCGTAGGGCGGAAACGAGGGGCCCGCCTTAGGGTCCATGGTGGGGTCTAGGGGCAAAGCACCAGGGGCAGGGGGCGATGTCCCCAGAAACTCTGAGGTTTAAGCATATCTCTGGGTGAAAAATTAAGTCTCAGGATGGATATATTTTTGTTCATTATGCATCATCAAATGCAAAGAACCCCCACATATATTTGATGTATTAGGCTATATTCCTCTCGTCAAGCCGCTATAGTTTTTAGCGATTGGGATCCAGAGGTCCGCCAGTGTTTCAGTCAGGACGTTTTCTCAATGCCATATTTACTGATCTGTGGCCTGTGGGAGGGGTCTAAGGGGAGGGGAAATTTTTGGAATTCGAAAGGTGCCTAGATTGCAAATGGTGCAATATTTGAGTAGACTTCTGCCCTAATGAGGGGGGGTGCACCCATCAGTCCGACACGTCTTCAGTCCGACAAGTTTTCAGTCCGACACTTTTTCATTCCGAAAATGAAAAACACGTTTTCATTCCGAAAAATAAAATACACGTTTTCATTCCGAAAAAACGAGTTTTCATTCCGAAAATAAAATACACGTTTTCATCCCGAAAAAACGAGTTTTCATTCCGACACGTTTTCATTCCGAAAATAAAATACACGTCTTCATTCCGAAAAAAACAAGTTTTCAATCCGACACGTTTTCATTCCGAAAGTAAAATACACGTTTTCATTCCGAAAATAAAATACACGCTTTCATTCCGAAAAAACGAGTTTTCATTCCGAAAACAAAATACACGTTTTCATTCCGAAAATGGAATACAGCATAACCATAGGCGTAGGAAGCGGGAGGCTTGGGGGCTTTAGCCCCGAGTCAAAAATTTGGAGGTATGATGTGAAGTATACTTTAGCTCCCCTCAATCCAAGGATGAAAACCCTTATTTGTTGCCTGTGTAGAAAATGTCAAACTTTGCAGTAATTTTTCTTAAAATTCACCCAATTTGTTGCATCAAATTGCATATAAAGACCCCCAAATACTCAAAAAATTCTTAAGGGTAGGGGGCCCCTCCTAAAAGGACGGCTCTCCGAAACAAAGTTCAGCCTCCCCCCTCAATCTCGAACAGCTTCCTACGCCTATAAGCATAACAATGTACCATTGAAAATGTATTGGTTTCTAAAAGTCTTTTGGTTTCGATGAAAGAGAATCCTATGCCATGATGGCGTGTGTGTGTAAGTGTGTGTATGTGTGTGTGGATGTATGGGTGAGTTTGTGACACTTTGCTCGTTAACACGATATCTCAAGAAGGGAAGCTTTGACAGTTCTCAAACTTGGTACACAGGTGCCCCATATAGAGAGGAGGAACCTATTGTTTTTGATGAGGGTCAAAGGTCATCTAGGGTCACCAGGAGTCAAACTTTGAAAACCTTGTTAACACAGTTTTGGAGATAGGAAGCTTGGATTTATTTCAAACTTGGTATATTGATGTACTATGGCAAGAGTGTGAATTTGGCGGAGGTTAAAGGTCATCTGGGTTCACTGGGTGCCAAAGTCGACCAGAAAGCCCAAAGACTTAGTGATTCCTTGCCGAGAAGGTGTGCTTTGTCAGTAAGGTTCAGCCTTAAAATTTGTACTTCCTGACTATATTGGTTTTTACAATTTTCTTCAGTTTAACCTCTGCTGACCTTTACATGACCTTAGACCTCCACCTAAAATTATAGGTTTATTCCTCTCAACATGACAAATCTAGCCACTAAATATGAAAATCTCCCATTTTTACTTTGAGATATGGTGTTTACAAAGTCTTCAGTATTTCAATTCTGGTGACCTCAAATGACCACTGACCTCCACCAAAACAAAAACAATATAGTTTCCTCTCAACATGAAAAATCTATACCAAATATAGCAAATATCGGTCATTCTTATCTTGAGATATCGCGAATACAAGAAGCTTCACAAACACATACACGCACACCCACACACACGCACACCCACACCCACACACACACACACACACACGTCATCACCATCGAATAGATTCCTTGCTTGCCTTCGGCAAGGAATCAAAAACCCCATTAAAATATTTCATGGTAGGAAGCTTCGATATATTTGATACTTGGTATGTGGATGCACTATGATAGGAAGAAGGACCCCACTGCTTTATTGGAGGTCAAAGGTCATACGGGGTCACTAGATGTCGAAGAGCAAAATTTCCCAAGAACTCCAAAGATTATTTTGGTGTAAGCAGAGGTTAGAAAGCAAAATTTTCCAAGAATTCCCAAAAGTGTCCTTGTGGTAATCAGTCTCCAGAGGTCACAAAGCAAAATATCCCCAGAGTTCCTAAGAACGTCATCTGAGATTATTAGCTCAAGAGAAAATACTTCCCAAGGATTCCTAAGATATAATATGATGGAAAAACTTTTTTCCAACACTTTAATATAGCATTTTACCTATGGTGACTATAATAAATGGTACATCATGTTATAATTTCCAATGAAACATTTCATCGAAACTTCAGTGCATTTTTTGCATTCTGGTTAAACTAATAAATTTAATTTTACAGGGGTACCCAAGGAATACAAAATTTAAAAAATCTCACCGAACCCTTCAGAATTACCTTGCAGTAACACCATATTATAGTGATTCGACCCCGCGGATCACATGGCCGTAATCCTTATCTCCATCGGACTTTCTGTTGTTGAGATATAAGATAAAGCCAACGTCCCTTTTTCCAACTTTTTAAATTATTCTCATAAAATGTTTACATGTTCTTAACTTCAAACGACAACTTCAGGCGATTTTTTATTCATTCATAGTAATCTTTACTATACAAGAAACCAAATATTTGTATCATGCATCCTCTTTAAGAAAAACATGTTTAAAGTGGCCCCTGCATATTTTCCATTAAATTGCTTTTTGAAAATTTATATAACTTTTTGGAAATGTTCGATCGCCTTTGAACTCTTAAATCTCGAGATATTTGGCTAAGCTATAGGATTGCACTTTCGAGATCTGTAACATATGCAAAGAAAGGGGTGATGACCGATGACTAACCTAGAAGATATGAAGGCGTACTTCAGGTAACTCAATTTCGACTTTATTTTTACCATCACAATGTCCGATGTAGCTGAAACCTGCACCATTGAACTGAGCGTCTATCTGTAAGTTAACGGACGGGGTGAGCCCATCGGTATTGCATTTTGCAGGTAAATTAGTAAAGATATCGAAACGAAATACCGAAGTATGGCCAACTATTAGATTGGGCTAAACAAGTGATCTTTAATGTATTGTTGGATAGTATTGAAAACTTACAACACATTTTAATTAAGTAGGTCAATTTAACCGCCAGCGTGCCACGCAAACTTGTTTGCCTTCCTTGCTCTTTCCACCTAATAGACTTTCCGGCTTCCTTCCCGTTACCTGTCATGTGTTATATCGGTGTACGTGTCCTTGACATCACAGCTTCCACGGATTAGTTCTGAGACCCCCACAACGACCACAACCCCCTCAACCCCCACAACCCATAACCTGTGTTGACATCATATAACTTTCGACTGTGGCTTGTGTCGGTTTGAGTAATCCTATGGTTATTACTAAAACCGACACAAGCCAGAGCAATTGAGGGATAAACTCATTTCATGTCTTATTCAAGGTCCATGGGTCGTCGGGGTTTTAATTATCCTATATATTGAGTGTTTGGGATTCAAACACGTTAAGCTTTTGATTTTGAGAACGGAGCACACTAATGGGAAAATCGGGTGCTTTTATTGTTCTAAGGACCAATACCTCATCATCAGGGCGAAAAGTTGAAAACCTACATTAAAAACGTGTGAAGGATGCAACTTTTGCTATCTTATTTGGTGCCAAAACGCGATCATTCACTTAACACCTGTGTGCACCAAACTGCCTGTCATTCATTGTGCATATCTTCACACAGTAAAAGGCCCTATAACAATGTACTGCACCACTCTCAATCACCGAAAAAGTACAATTATCACAGCCAGAATGTCCCGATCAAGTAATTTATATTGCATTAAATCGACATCAGAAAATAATGGTAGTGACTACACGCAATAACACAAATTTTTGGTTTAAAAGTATGCTATTGATGAGCAATTTGCCCTCTCTCATATTTAATCCAAAAAATAAAATAACGAGAAAAATTCTGTGTTATAACACATTAATGGCCCATTGTGACGGATCACAAATACCCCCACACTACAATTTAACACTTTTGTGTTACTGTATACGGGAAAAACCTACTTTTAGAAAAGAGGAATCAAAATTATATTAAGAAATCAACTTTTCTAAAAGGAAGAAAATTACAAACGAGAAGTCTCTGTGCAGATAAACTTCTGCTCTATTTTAGGAATTCAAAAACCATGAAGGAGGCATTTTTCAAGAGGAATAATTAATTCAAGAGCGATATTTTCGAGTATTTTCGAGAGGTTAATAAAAGTCGACTTTTGGTCGTTTTTCATGAGAACATGTTCTACTAACAATGATCAAACGACACGAACTTTTACACATCGTTGCAAAGTTTTCGCATGCGCACATCTTGGGAGGGGAGGCGCCCTCACAAAGTACTAAAATACCCCAACACCGACTTTTCTCCTACAATTACGATGTGGTCTAATTCCTTGATTATCAAATTACTTGGGTCTCAAATAACGATGAACTTTGATGCCCAAAGGAAACGGTATCGCCTTCAAATTTATGCAGCGTTGTTAAATTGCCTTAGCCTATAATCGCCGTCCAGAGCCATCGCAATAAAATTTTTGGAAAATTCGAAAACCCTGAATGCCTGTTTTTCTTTTTTCCGATTGCTGGAATGCCATATATACTTTTAGATCTCATCAGTTCTGACTTCCCCAATCCTTCCTGTGTCGAACTTCCGGAAGACCATTAGGGCCAACCTCACAATCGTTTTCTTTCGTTTTGCGACTTTTTATCGTTTCTGCGACTTTTTTTTTTATTTCTGCGACTTTCTCTCGTTTCTGCAGAAAAATGACATCACAAATTATTGCGCATTCTAGCACTTAATATTGAGTGAATAAGCTTTACCATATCTAAGCTCAGGAATGTCCTGTGAAGATGGGCCGGAGTTGGACATTTGGATGCATTTTTCTTGAAGTTCAGTAACATGTACTTTTGAAATTCCACACCTAAGGAACACTTTAAATAAGTTCCAAGTTGCACTTGTGAGAACAAAACAGAAACTAATTCTTAAGTATCTCAAAGGGACCATGAAGGCCTGGAGAGTGGCCAAATTGCCATTTGCACTGAGTTAAGAGGCAATGAAGTTTTCACCGTAAATTAAGAGGCAATGAAGTTTTCACCGTAAAGCATAAAAATCTCAAAACTCAAATGGAATCTGATGTTGAAGGTGCAACTTTATTTAGAAAGAACTGGTCATTAAAAGTGCACACTTTTAGCTTTCAGAAGTGTTTCTGTTTGCAACTTTTAGGCCCACGTCAGCCATAAATTGATCACCGGAATACATTTATTATTCAGGTGATAATTGTTGGATTACACATATACGAGCGACCATAAGACTAGCAACATACTGTAGCTCTCCCAGTAATAGTATTTGTGGGTCCCAAGCTTGTCTGTTAGGGGGAAATGAAATTAAACTTAGGAGAAAGTGGCAGTTGCCGTGACTCCATTTTATTGACAATACAAATTTGTTAGTTATAGGGCCTACACTTTAAACTCCCCAAAGAATATTTCCATAACAACATGGACCAAAGATAATTGTTGGAGAATTAAACGGAGTTAAAAATCTCCCGAAGTAGGCTCAAACTGACGATTAATTAAATAATAATATGGAATTCGGTATAGTACGTGGCAAATGACGAAGGAGACCAAAGATTTGCAATCAGTGTTGTGAAAGTCCTACCTCCAGTCATAGAACCGACATATGGATGTGCGAATCTTTACTTCGGGAGCTCAGTTTCGAATGTCGAAACTCAGATCAACATAATTTGGCCACAAGTCTGCAAGAATTTGAAAGCATGACCAAATACTGTACAACTTTCGGTAATGGATTTGCCTAGGACCGAAATCGGCCTTTCTTGGGAAATTGTTTAAGGTAAGGAATATAGCAGGGGCTGGTCGTCGGTGGTTCAACTAGAGTTTTGAAGACAAAGCTACAATCCTGGTATCCATGTATATACATCATTTTCTATAATACCACTCATTTTACAGTATGATCCCGGGGATTCAATGACACAAACAGACAAAAGGACTCTGAAAGAATATTTGACGTGTAACAGTTCTTTGAAATATAGAATTCTAGTGTACCGTAAAAAATACAGTATTTCAACAACTTGTTTGAAGCAGTGGTATCAAACTCACTCCATACTAACAGTAATAGTCCCTACTAAAGTCTGTTCAAGAAAAAGAAAAATGGGTTGAGACTGTTATGATCGCGTATATTTTAAAAATGAACAGAGTCACGCCCTGAGGCCATTAAGGTTTTGCTGACCTGTCTGAAAAAGAAATACTAAGTTCATGGGGAACTTTAAACCTATGAAAATGTTCTGGAGATAACCTTCTTACAGTAAAATCGGGAGACAATAGGAGAACATGCCCATCTGCTCTAAATTGTAAAATAAAAGTTTCAAATCGGATGCAACCGTTTTCATGCATAAATCATACATATAAATACCAAATAAAGTTGCTTACCTACATAAATGAAGCCTTTTCTTGTCGTGGTTGGCTAGCTGACCAAGTCTGTAATGGCGACTCATTGTGCACGCTTTGCACTGTGGCTGTTTTTCCAGTGACAGATTAAGGAAAATCCCGCGATGCAGGAAGGTGTCTGTTCCTCACAAAATCCTCTGAAAAAACAGCGGCTCTGTCTAGCAGCTAGAAGTCGCTTAAATATTATCCTTTTTTTTCAAATAGAGTGGTCTTAATGCATT
The DNA here is from genome assembly GCA_029531755.1 of Holothuria leucospilota. NCBI lineage: Eukaryota > Metazoa > Echinodermata > Holothuroidea > Aspidochirotida > Holothuriidae > Holothuria > Holothuria leucospilota. Next base: position 31,953,105 of record CM055964.1, read on the forward strand.
ATTGGAATTTAAATTTTCATTTAGTTTTGTGTCTTTACAAAGCCCGTATCCCTACTTAAGCTGGGAATACAATACATTTACTTTCAACTCTTAAGGAATTGCAAGGTGTTTGATAACAAATAAGGATTATGCTAGACCATTTCCTGTTTACCTTGTACTTCCTTCTATGTTCTGTCTTCTATGGCTCATGCCATTTCAGCTAAAAAATATGCACTTTTATTAAGCCGATGTAATTTGCCAAATGAAGAGAAAAACTTCTGCTCTCACTCCGAGTGGTAAGTTAATTTTTCTCTACTTCGAGGGCTTTAGGAGGCTTTCATGTCGGCAAAGTAGGCCAGTGTATGACCATGTATAATCCCGCTTGCTTTTTTCCTTCCAAAATTCAGAAGACGCAAAGCCACAACCACCGACAATAAACGATGTCAGGCAATTTTACAGGAATAATATGCCTTGGTTTTCAGAGGCCCCACTGTAAAAAGAGACGTCTTCATTTTTTAACACATTATGGCGTTAAAAAAATAGAAAATGAACAACAAAATGGATAAGAACAGTAAATGACTGAACGAATATTAACACATGATAAAGATAATGACGTCAATTAAAGTGCACTCCGCAAACACGCTTATATGTTTTTTACACACACACCCACACCCACACACACACACACATATATATATATATATATATATATATATATATATATATATATAATATATATATATATATATATATATATATATATATATATATATATATATATATATATATATATATATATATATGTTAATTTGTCTTTATTAAAAACAACTTGATGTTTACAGTAATCATGAAATAAACGCATAAACGTGTTTACGAGATGGCGTTAAAGTGGCGTCATTGTGTTAAAGTTGGCGTTTTAGACGTTTAATTTGCTTATGTATTTTATTGTTTTGGGGGCACATAAACGCCAAGAGGCATTTATTATCTGTTACAAAAAAGTGTTAATCATTTTTTTACAGTGGGCCTCTGTGTGTCCTTTCTGCCCTTTTCAAAAGATGGTTTAACAAACTGCTTTTTCACTTTCTGTCGCAGTTTTTAAACATTTGACGTAAAAAGGGCTGTTAACAAAACTGCAATGCAGTGCAAGGTGCAGGTGAGCCCTTCTTAATCTGGTATGCCGGGGACCATCCTTTCTTAAGATATATTTCTAAAAGTACTGATGTTTGATGATACTATACAGTATCAATTTCAGCTTTGTTCTCAGAAGTGTAATTGAGGCGCCCTCTCTTTGGGACCCGAATTGGACCCTTCTTAAACGACCACTGCCCCGATTTTTTGCTTGAGTTTTACTTTTGAAACTTACGATGTAAGTGGATCAATTGCTGTTCATATCGGCATTGTTCATAAAGGTGTAATTGGGCCCCATGTGAGCTCTTGTGGTCCACTTAAGCCCTTCTTAAGCTGAAATGCCCCGGACCATCCTTTCTTAAGTTATATTTTCATAATCAATAATGTGTGGAGATATTACAATAGGAGTTTCATCCTTGTTCTCAAAAGTGTACCGTAAATGAGACCCTATTTTGGGTACACTTTGGGCCCTTCTTAAGTAAAGAATGTCCCAGATTTTGTTTTCTTAAGTTGCATTTTTCAATCGACTGGGTTTAGTACTTTAAATTGTTATGAATATCAGTGTTGTTCTCAAAAGTGTAAATGAAGGTCATTTTGGGGGCCATTTAGGGCCCCACCTCTCCTTATGGCCCCAAATGCTGCACTCAAAGGAATGGGTTTTATTCTTTCCCACTATGTCCTTGACACAACGAGATCACCAAACCTTTCGTTCCCAATAGTGTAAATGATTAGGGGTCTAGCTCCCTAATTCTTCTCATCAGGTATCGGATGTTAAGTTCATTATTATAGAGCAGACTTACAGCTAGTCTAGTATTAATACAGTTCTCACGGTATGTTAAACAAAAGTTCTAGTCTTTGTCTTCCATTGGATTTGATCAATTACTTTTACCCGTTTTACTGTATGGATGTGAAATCTGGAGGTTTGAAGACCTAAAACAAATAGAGAATTTTCATAGTAATTTCGTGAGTCTATCCTAAAGCTTGGTAAGAATACTTCAAATTGTATGGTGTATGGTATTCTTGGGCGTCACAAATTACTTAAAACAATTGAAATTAGGGTGATTAATATTTTGGTATCGAATTATTACTAGAAGTGAACATAAGCTGTCATACGTGATGTATCAATTCTTAAGAGCTCTTGATAATAATGGTTTTTACAGTTCCCCTTGGATAGTTAAGGTCAAACTAAATAAGTCTGGAATGTCTTTTGTAACCAGAACATTTAGGCGTGAGTCAAATAGACAGTATGCAAGTCTCTTCTCGAAAATCCTGGTTAAATAACTCAATAAGTAGGGGACTAAGTGATATTTATGAATAAGAATGGTTTGCAGAGGAAAATAATCTCTAATTGTAAAATATATACGATATTCAAACAGAGACTTAATTTCGAGAGTTATTTAGTAAGCCCAAGTCCTCCTTGATCTGTAAATCTTTGTTAATACAGATGTAGTAATACCAACATTCTTTCCATTTGTGGTAAATACCAAGGTTTGATTTACATGAGTTTGTTTTTCTGTTCTGAGAACCAAATCGGTGACGAATTGCACTATATTTTTGAAAGCCCCTTTTCCAATGAGCGTAGTATGTATTTCAAAATATTTAGATCCAGAGCAAGTGCCACTCAAATGGAATTACTTTTTCAGTCAAGTAATAAAGCTGCCCTTAGAAATTAGATTTTTTTTGGTTGAAAAATCATGGAAAAGTTTCGCTAGTTGCAAACAGTGCATTACCTATTCTTTCTTTTCAAAACTGGTGCCAGTATTTTGGTCACATGACAGTTAACTATGTCATTGTATTATAATGTTTTTTCTTTTCTTTCCTTTATAAATATATATATATATATATACATATATTTTCTTTTGTCTTATTGCTATAATTTTTGACATGTATGTATTTTTCATATTACGTTCTGATACCTCTTTGGAGGACAAACAGAACAGACACCTTGTTTTCTCTAGGCCTAAATGAAAGGAAGGAGTTTTTCCTATTCCTTTTGGCGGTTTGTTTTATGAAATGTTCTTGCTCGATTACTACTCCTATTCCTCTGAAGCTACGTTGGTATAAGCTAGTTTTCTTAACTACAATGCAACAAATTTACATGCTAGTTTTAAGAATCCAATTTTATCTTCTTGTTTTGTTGCATCCTCCTAGAGATTTTTAGAGCAAGTTATCTACGGCACAGTTCAGGCCTTTCTGTGTTTTCTAATGTGAAATGGTCTTGACTGATACCACTTCCTGGTCCCTATTAGCTACCATTGTTTTTAACTTTTTTAGTATTATCTTAACTTCAATAAGACGCACTTACAGCTGGTTTTAAATATCCTATTTTGTTGCTTTACTGCTGCTTATTTTAAGCTTTATGTTTTAAGTACTACTACTGTCCAAAGTTTGTGCTGATTGTGCTGATTAATCAGCACAAACTTTGAACAGTATATAGTTGCATTAATTCTTTGTTGCTCTTTGCATGTGTTTTAGAACTTGATAGGTGGACATATGAACGCACTTTATCGTTTTTCATTACAGCTAAGGAAGGCTGAATAAATAGCCGGAAGCTTCTCGGCTCAGGGTGCCTTTTTATCTTAGTATGTGTAGTTGAAATTTTATTTTTAACATTGTAAGTTATTATACACTCTGAAGAACGTGTTCACCAATGAAACACTTATTTTGCCTCACTTTATAAACACGTTAAAATCATAAAATGCTGGTGTAGCTATTTTACACTAACTGTGATGTTTAGCAGGTGTTTTAAAACATATTTTTGTCTTTTTTTTTTGGGGGGGGGGGGGAGATAAAAACACGTGTTTAGCATCTAAACATGATTACAAAGTGCGGGGATAAAGTGCTCAGAAAAAATATTCAAAATGATCAATTCCTAAACACCGTTTTTAGATTGTACAGTAAACTAGGATATTATTAATGATAATGATAATGATAAAGATAGTGATAGTGATAGTGATAATGACAGTGACAGTGACTGAAAACTCGTTTTTTCGGAATGAAAACGTGTATTTTATTTTCGGAATGAAAACGTGTCGGACTGAAAACTCGTTTTTTCGGAATGAAGACGTGCATTTCATTTTCGGAATGAAAACGTGTTTTCCATTTTCGGAATGAAAACTTGTCGGACTGAAAACCCGTTTTTTCGGAATGAAGACGTGTTTTTTATTTTCGGAATGAAAACTCGTTTTTTCGGAATGAAAACGTGTTTTCCATTTTCGGAATGAAAACGTGTCGGACTGAAAACTCGTTTTTTCGGAATGAAGACGTGCATTTCATTTTCGGAATGAAAACTCGTTTTTTCGGAATGAAAACGTGTTTTCCATTTTCGGAATGAAAACTTGTCGGACTGAAAACCCGTTTTTTCGGAATGAAGACGTGTTTTTTATTTTCGGAATGAAAACTCGTTTTTTCGGAATGAAAACGTGTTTTCCATTTTCGGAATGAAAACGTGTCGGACTGAAAACTCGTTTTTTCGGAATGAAAACGTGTATTCCATTTTCGGAATGAAGACGTGTCGGACTGAAAACTCGTTTTTTCGGAATGAAGACGTGTATTTCATTTTCGGAATGAAAACGTGTCGGACTGAAAAGGTGTACCCTAATGAGCAACCTCAAAATTTACACCCGGGTAGAATTTGCATAATCTCTGGGTAAAAAATTAAGTCTCATGCAGGGTAGGTATGTTTTGATTCATAATACATTATCCAATGCAAAGATTCCGGATAATTTTAATGTGTTAGGCTATTCGTCCCGTCATGCCACTATACTTGAGGAGCTGGACCTGTCGTTCAGAACTGGAGCACCATGCATTCAGCATTTGAACACTAGATAGTACATCAGGCGTTCAAATATGGTAAGTGTTCAAATAGGTGTCCGGCGTTCAAAAAGGGAGAAAAGTGTTCAGAGTCTTAACACAAGTGTTCAAAATATGCTTTGAACGCCAGGACGGGTTCTGTATCTGTTTCATTTTGGTGTTCAAAAGTTAAAAGCCTGAGACTGCAGTGAAGGGAAAACACGCGCGGCACGCATTATTTTTTCCCAGGATGCATTATTGTTCCCAGGATGTTTGTGGGTATACCAGATCCTCGGGAGTTTGCAAAATGAGTTTGAAGTCAAGGTTAGGGTTTAGAAAACGGAAAACGGGCTAAGGATGCCCACTTCATGGGTAAGGGGGTGCTGCTCGAGCAATTTCAGATATGGAATTATGGTCTGATTTTTGTGAGTTAAGTTAAAATCTCCCATCCCTAGTCGGAAAGAGCCAAAACTTTCTTTTCTGTGCTTAATTAAGTCTATGAAGTACGAACTTCAAACCATGTGCATTCATGTTCAAGTGTACCATATAATTAAGCGAAGGAAGCTTTTTGAAAGTGTGTGTGTGGGGGGGGGGGGAAGTGAATGTTAGTGATTAGTGTCCTGGGGCGGGTCTTAAGGGAGGGGGACACCCATCTCCCTTGGAAATTTTTTGACTATTTAAAGTGCCCTAGCTAGATGCCATGCCGCTAGAATTCAAGGGCTCGTTTAGCTTAAGTTCCCCGGGAAAAGGCCATTTTCTCAGGTGAAATATATAGACATCTTATGTCGCCTGATGGCTAAATCCTCCTAGTAAATCCTAGCCTCATGAAAATGGTGAAATGTTTGACAAATTTTGAAGTACTGTAATTTCTCCCTAAGTCAATGGCAGCAAATCATCCAAAGTGGCCAGGGGCCGGGGGCGGCGAAACGAGGTTTCTTCCCCCACCAATCAGAGTGCGAGTGCGCCCTGCTGCCCCCTTTTACGCCTATGTATACTCATGTGGAATACTGCCAGGAAGAAATAAACTTCTTTTGGAATTTATTGAGGAGTGATAGGCTACATTAGATTTGCAACGTTTTGAAATAATTACAAGTATGCAATACTTTTGTAAGACATAGCCTTATGCATTTATTTGCCTGTAAGTTTTCAAAACGACTGAACAGTGATCAGCACTTCCGCCCCGATATTTCGGCTCCATGAGGAGTCATGCAACGCCAGTGGCGTAGCCAGGATTTTTTGAGCAGGGGGACCCGGGGGGTCACGAACCTTTTCTAGGGGGCATGATTTCTGAATTTTTCTCTCCCTCTCTATACGGCTTCAGTTATGCAGAACTGTGCATTCCAAAATTTTCCACTTGTTGGCACCTGGGTACGGTGGCATGGCTTTGCCGTGGGGGCACGTTTCCCCTCATTCCCCCCCCCCCCCCCCCCGTAGCTACGCCACTGGTCAACGCGCTATTTTAAGTTTGGAATCTATTCATGATAATATATCTTTGGAGTAGGCAGTGGGTGCTGCCATACAGGCCTATTTATTTCAGGGAGCTGCCCTGCACGTCACTGGCAGCTGCGTACTGACTGTATCAATCTACGGCACTTTACATTCGGGGTGCCGTGGACGGACCCTTCTTTTGTCACCAAATGTGTAGGGGAGGCCTGGCAGGGGTAGCGCTGAGGGAGGGAGGCGATGATCGAGGAGATCTGAAGAAAACCTACGTATACAGCCTACTAATGTACTATATAGCCTACCATGTAGGGTGGCATACTCGTCCAGCAGATTTTTTGGTCAGATTTTCTAGTGAGGCCCAACTGGGTGCAATATATGGCGTTCAATGCGGTCCGAACGCAAAAATCTCCAATTAAAAATCATCAATATGTTTATAAAATAGCCACCGGGCCTGTTTGATATTACGAACATACCGACCTAAAATAATTTATTAAAATTTCAATTTTGCTCTTAGTGTGAATTACTTTAGCGCCATAATATGCTTTCTGCCAAAGTCCTGCGGAAATTGTGGAAACTGCATACGTACAATGAAAACATTGTTCATGGGTTCAGACTTACGTAATCCACTCGATCATCTGCGCTGCTTCACTAAGAAGTTCTACAGTATTGTAGTATTCATACTACAACGCTACCGAAAGTTCCGGTACATACGCATGGGCGACTACGAGTCACGTATACTGTACGTTGTGCTTACTGGTTACTATAGCAGTGTGGTACGCCAAAAAGTGTAGTCCTAGCTAGGTAATATGGTCTAATATCATCAATTCGTTAATCTTTCATGCGAGTTGTTAAAAGTGGGAAGATCTGGAGAACAGAGGACCGTGGATTAAGAATGTAATATGAACAATTCTTCGTTTGTCGACTCAGGAGAAACTGACCTCATATTTGTTTAGTCTAACGTGGAGACCATGTCATTTTTTTCTGACTGATGGCAAACTGGGATGATACGATCCGATTAACAGGGTCTATCATCAGTTCTTTAGCACTTTGTAAGTATGTAATCTGTAGCCCTTAAACTCCTAGTCCGAAAACTTTAATAAATACGTAAACGTTCACATTACTGTACGCAATAATCAATTAAGTCGAGATACTGCACGGAGTATTTCTCCATAAGTGAGGGTCCCCTACTAATTTTTTAGACCCTCGGTGCCTACGCCCGTGCGCTATCACCAAACTGTCTGCCCGGTTTTCACGATGAGTTGTGTACCACTTACAGAAGCATCGTAAATGTACGTAATGACATGTGCGATAAACCTTGACTGCCTATAACTATAAAGAACTTGGTGGCCCGAAAAGTACCTATTTTCAATGTTTGTATTTTGAAGGCAAAAGTATGATTTTATTTATATTTTTTAATCAAAAGTAATTATAGAATGAGTCAATGAGTCTTCATTCACAATATTAATTTTTATCAATCATAAATTTCAAAGATCATGTTCAGTGTTTTGGCAAAGTTGATGAAAAGTCGGCTGGGCCCATAGGCCTGCCTGGAGTGTGACTGCCTCATCTCGAATGAGCATCAGCAGTTGAGGGACGGGGGCATGCATGTTCCCTAACTTTTGAAAGTGGAGGGAATTATTCGGCACCCACTCGGCCACTTTTCTTTCCCGGCATGCGGAATCCTGTGTGTGAAAATAACCAGAGGCACGTACATCCGTGATCATACCGTAATTCCGTTAGCTCTGACATGGGCGTCCAAGGTTGGGGCAAGGTGGGCACTTGCCCCCCCCCCCCTGGAAAATCAAAAACTTGAAGAAAAAATAACTAAACCTTCAAGACTACTTCTGTCAAAAGTCGAAAATCTCACACCATTTTGCATCTAGGCTCCTTGAAAAGGACCAAAACTTTTCAAAGGGGAGGGACACCCCCAGCGACAATCCTACTTTGGTGTGACCCCTCAAAGTGGTTACCCCCAGCTACAGGCCTGCTGATCTGATCCATTAAAAGTTTTGCTGCCCTCCGGCCCCATGTCTGACAACATAGCCTACATATACAGTAATTGGCTTTTGGGGGGGGGGGGGGGCAAATTATGGTTTTATATACTATTACTTATAACTTTGGTGCAATTACGTACCAATTTGGCCTGTTGATAATATAACTTATGCTAAACAATTGTACCTTAACTAACGGCGGTCGATTTTTGTTACGTACATGGATAGCCGGAGCCTAAAGTTTTTAGGTAAATGCGCTTTGGCTACGCCCGGGGAGGAGGTTGCTGGGGAGGCTTCCTGGGTCCTTGTAATATAGATAGGACCGCCATAGTATGACTATATTATAATTAGGCCTATTAACGTTAACATTGGTACACCAAAGGTAAGCCTAGCCTAGTTTTAATAGCCTAGTATACGGTAGGCCTATACCAAGTCCATGCCACAGGCATACTCAGTATTATATGTGCAGATAGCCCCTTAACTTAGAGACGACAGGCAGTCGCCCCAAAATTTTCTTTGAAAAATCGGCAAATTCTTGCAAATCTCCTCTTATTGCTTTACAAGCACCTCTGAAGATGTTTTGAACATTACTATTACAAGCAATAGGTAATGCAAGGAGAAATTCTCCTTGAATTTCACAATTTACCAACAAAAATATTGTCACATGATCAAAATGGGCCAATCATGAACTAGAGTGACAGGATACACTCACTCTAAGCTTGGCCTGGGCCCTAGGTTACTATTTAGTCCTCAGAAAAGGACAGTGGTTGTAATTTGCCCACATCTCACCATACACAGTCCTTACAGTTACACCGACGTATGGAAATAGCGGGGGATCTGCCGTCTGTGTAATGGTTGAAACTGTCTTTCCTCTCTCAGCAAATTTTGAAAGTAAATTCATAATTTGCTATCATTTTCTTCTTCAGATCTTACAGGAGTATTGAAGCTATTTAGTATTTTTGATCAAGAAGATTTAAGAATTCCTGGAAAGTGTCAAAAATGTGAAATAAAATCAGCAACTTTTTTGCACCGTAAAATTTACTGTGCGTCTATGGAACTATTTACATCAGTATGCTAACGAGTTACTGTACATCATTACGTCAGTATAACAGTTTGAATGTTTGCAGAGGCAATTGCCATGTGTATGTGTAGGAACTACAGTAATCAAAATGTTGTGCATGACATCACAGTGTTATGCACATGGCATTCTGATAACAACAACTATTTTGAACGCTATACTTGATAATTTTATTTCGAATTTTCGGAACTTTTCAGAGGTTTAAAGTGTTTAAAATACTGCAATATAAGCATAAGATTTAGAAAGGAAAAGGAATGGTAGATACTTTAGGTCCTGGCTTTGCTGTAAGACAAAAATCAATTTCAACCAGCACTGTGCTGGTCAAAGACCGTGGGTTTTCAATGGGTCTGTGTAAGGACTGTGTATAGGGAGCTAACGGCGACGGGTTATAGCTGTGCCTTTACTGTGGACTACTATCTAGTATGCCCTAGGGCCTATACATTCTAGGCTAAGTTAGTATTTAAGGAATAAATCGCATATGGTGGACTATTATTGGTGAATAAACCGTTGAGAGTCCAAATTTGGCAAAATAATGGACGACTGAGGCGAAGCCGAATCCGTTATTTTGCAAATTTGGAGTCAAGACGGTTTATGAGACAATAATAGTCCGACAAATGTGGTTTATTCCTATTCTACCACCGAAAATGTGTGGAAAACTTTATCAGTGTTTACGTTTACTGACTGTATGTTGTGGAATTACAGGTCAGTGTTTTTAACCAATCAGAATGCAGGATTCTCAATAACGGTTGGCTAGAGGTGGTAGAACATTTATTGTTTGTAATTGCTAAGGATGCCTGTGGTCCATGCGCAGGCATCACTGATGACCTACAGTGCAGTAAAGGCACGTGCATAGGCAGTCGCTCCTTAAGTTATACTCGGTCCTTCTTCTTGTTTTGCGGCGGCCAGACAAAGTACCTACCTGTAGACCAAGATCTTTCAAGAGAGCAGTCATCGAGCCAACTTCACAGGGGTACTCACTGGCTATAAATTTAGCAGATCTTCTTTGTACTCCCTCCAATCTTTCTAAAAGTGAAGTCTGATTGGGTCATGTATAACATTACTCTTAGCTGGGTGAAATCTCATCCCCAAAATTTGAATCCATTGACCCGGGTTGGTAATCTCCCATTGCAGCTCACTGCAGTCACTTCGATCTCCGATGACCCCATAACAAACACAGCCATCAGCAAACGGGCTAACTTCAGAAGATGCAGTTCTTACAATATCGTTTATAAGACAAGAAGAGAACTGGTCCCAGGACAAACCCCTGAGGAACACAGGAGAGAACAGGAGCGGAAGCAGACCTAGTACCATTAACAACAACTGATTGTGAGCAGTCGGAAAGAAAGTTATCGACCCAATTTAAAACTTGCCTAGACACCCCCAAGGAAAATAAGTTCGCCTTGAGGAGTTCATGAGGGACTGTCAAAGGCTTCTTGAAGCCCAAAATGAAAACGTCAACTTGTTTATTTTCATCCAAGGCAGAGGTCCAATCTTCCATAACAGACAAGTTGAGTATCATAGTGATTTTTCCTGAATTCATGCTACTTAGTGGAATATGGCTATTATTCACTTTGTAGTTATCCATCAAATTTGAGCTCCAGTAGCTTACAGCAAATACAGGTCAGGGAGACAGTCCGATAGTTGGATGGGAGATGGGAGGTGGGAGAGAGCTATCATTCTTCTTAAAAATCAGACAAACATTTGCCTTTTTCCAGTCCTTGGGGACATGGCCACTGGTGATTGATTGCTGGAAAATGTGACTGATCATTGGTGCAAGGTCCTTTGCAAGCTCTCTCAAGACCCATGGGTGTATGTCATGGGTGTATGTCAGCCAGGATCCATGACTTTGCTAGTCTTTAAAGCTTTTTTAACATCTTTCCAACCCCAAACGTGGAGGTCGAAATTTTGGCCATTGTACTACAGGTGGATCTCTGGAGAGGAAAAGAATCAAAGGAGTCTCTAGTGAAAACATGACTACTGAACTGACCATTAAAGGCTCCAGCGTTATCTTTATCACTATTTGCAATTTTACCAGAGAGCTGTAAGTTGGGGAGGGGGGGGTGGGATACTATGTTTATCCTTCCTCTGACCATTAATGTACCTCCAGAAGGGTTTGGAATCATGAGTAATATCATCTGTCATACCATTAATGTAATTCTTATGAGAATTTAGCACCTCCTTGACTTTAACACAAAGGTCAACCCATTTGTTGTAAATATGGGTTTTGTTGGTCCTCTTATACAGAGCATGGCCATGATCCTCCAAATCTTACCCTAGTGTTGCAGTTGTTTTTGATCACTTTATACTGTATTTGTTGATGTCTGATGATGTGTGCGTAACATTGTGATGTCACACGGAACAATTGATCACTGTAGTTCCTGTATAACCACATAGCAAGTTGCTCTGCAAATATTCCATAATGACGTAGCAATGTAGGCCTAGCTCATTAGCATACTGATGTAGCCTAAACAGAGTTACTTAGAAACACAACTGGTAAATTTTATGTTGTAAAAACGTTGCTGATTTCAATCCAAATTTTTTAACCTTTTCAGAAAATCTGAGTGATCAAGACAGCTGCAGTACCCTTGAAAGATTTGGAACTTGGAAAAGTCATATGGTAGTAAATTAAGATTTTTTGTCCAAAATTGGATGTGAGAAGAAAGTCAAACAGATGGCTAATCACCTGTCATAGGTTGTTGTAAGGCCTGTGTATAGTGAGCTCTCGGTGAACGACCACACAGTCCTTTAAGTACTGAGGACTAGACCTACAGTACAGTAAACCTACTGTACTGTAGGCTATACTCAACTGCTGTACTGGTAGTGGTAAATTCATAACTGATCTGCCACATTTTTGTGCCAGTTACCCATTTTCTCAAGTCCTACCGCACACCAAATTGGCTCTCTGTATAAGCCTAGGCCTACAGTAATTAAGCGTTGTGTGATTGTGTACAGCAGGGGTGGGGAACCTTCGGCTCGCGTGCCGTATGCAGCCTGCGAGACCATTCTATCTGGCCTGTGGGGCAATTCGAAAATGTTAATTCAGAATCACTCTAAAAGTAATTGATAATAATCTTTTTGCCCACTCTACCCACCATTTATCCTGCTTAGGCTATACCACTTCAGAGTGTTTCACCAAAACCTGCTGCAAAACACTACCAGTAAGCCCATGTGACAAAAAACCCTTTTATGCACAATGTAACATGCCAGCCATTAGACTTAAACCGAGTGCAGAATCCTTGTACTTCTCGAGGTAACGGAAGCTTTGCATGGCAGATAAGCTACATAACATTGTACAGACTTGCATAACCACACGTGCAGATCTTTCTATTACAGTACTAAACCTAGTGGGCATTGTATCTTTTCCAGTAAATTCAGGAAGAGTGAAATTTAATGTTTAAAAAGGGACAATTTTGCAGTGTAAATTTAGTAAAAAATAAAGTCAGTTTAAAACTTTGCATTTTTTTCAGTGCGCTTTGCATGCACTTTCTTTTTATCATTCATTATTACTATATACATAATAATATACATAATAAAAAGACAAATGGCAATACTGTGATACCTTCGAGGCCCTGTTCATGAAGAGTTAAGCTTGATCTTAAGTTTGATTTCAGTAGCATGATTGCATGATAGATCAAACTTAAGATCAATTTTAAGTCATTATTAGACAGGTGTTTTAATCCACTTAATGGCTTCAGAATCCCACGTTCTAAATACTCAGTGTTCACATGCAATAGGCAGAAAAAATAAACTATCGTAAGAAGCTGTAAAAATTGCTAGAATTATAAGTGGCCAAATTACGACTTACTTGAGAGTGGAAAACAAACTGTAGCAAACAGTAGCAAGATATCTCTACCAATCACAAGTTTGCTTTCAAACTTGTCACACACATTTTCACTGGTGTGTGTTTCTTAAGAGGGTTCTGACTGGCCAAGTCAGGCTTACAATGCATAGCTTACTACGTATGTACGCCGCGCACATGGTACTACATTACCACTCTAAATTGTGCAGACTCAGTTAACGTATGTGGCTATATTTATCTATGACATTAAAGCCAGAATGCATTAACCACAAAGATGAGGTAATGGGAAAATGTAAAGTTACTGTTGCAGGATTCTATAATTTTTAATACCGTCTTCCTTTCTCTGACTCTGGAGTGGTTTCTAATCAAAGAAAATATAATCTTGGGCTCAAAGCTGGGAGCTACTCTTCTTGTGACAGAGGCAGGGCTTGAGATAACATGTCAAGAAATGCCCCTTACAGACTTCTACAGAAATTGTGCAGCCTTGCATGTAATGTTTATTTCCTGAGTCATCAGACCAGTTACTCTCATTTCTTGCCTGCTGTTCTTATATCTCTCTGGCTCAAGTTGCTCAAGTTGCTCAAGTTGCTCCTGAATACAAACAGAGATCGTGCCAAGTGCATGACAGTGCAGCTTGTGTACACAAGCAAGATAAGCATCTCTGCCGTGAGTTGCAGTTGTGAACTCGAGGATAAACGTTCTTCTGAAAATCTGATCAAAGGCCCATATATCGGGAATTTAGAAGCGTACGATTCTGTAAGGGGCCATTTCATGGCATGAACGTGAGACCGTATGGGTGAAATACCCCCCAAAATTGGATGCAGGACGCACAGTTAGCAAGACTAGTGGGTTTCAGGGATGCACAGCTTTTTTATGCAGGAAATTTCAAGAAAGTCACAGTTTGGAATTAGACTGGTGCTCTAACATAAAAGTGCCTGAAATTGCTCTAACTGCAACAGAAAAAGAGCAAAATGTGGGTTTGTCTGGTGCTAAAAATGGTGCCAAATGATGTTGCAAACAATCTTTAAGTTATGCAAAATATCCTTGCACATAGTTTTCACAATGGCATTCACAAGCAAGCGATGTAATCTGGTTTCCGCTGGCGGTATGTTCACTGTAGATGTCGAAAGACTCAATTCAAGCTTCTTTGTATACAACAATGCAGTGAGTGGCTTGTGCTTGTGGTACATTTAATAGCATAACATCCTAATCATACTGTATATCTGCATGTAGAGCTCCCATGCTAAAGGCAGCCTGCTTCCATCAGCAGAAACTCGAGCAATCGCAGTGTAATTTCTCTGTGTATACATGTAGCAAACTTTTGGATAGCCCTACAGTAAGTGTCTAGAAACTCCCAAGGAAAAGAAAGCACCATAGGGGAATATTTTTATGGTATTAAAAGCTAACATGAATTTTGTGATTTAAATGTTTAATGAGGGATTGTTGCAATTGTTACAAAGTTAAATTTTTAAGCTCTTGACTTAGTGAGTTATTTTGGGGTCTGTCAACGATTGACCTTTCATCTTGGTTTAAAGAAGGGTGCTTTTGCCATACAATTTGAATGCAGAGAAGTTAATGATGACTGTAATCAATAAGAGAGTAAAATATCTTCATTCATGAAAGACTCTTTAAATCCGTGACGGTGGTGATAACTATCACAACTTTGCTTAGGAGTCTGCGGAAGTCTTAAAACTTGATTACCACAAAATTTCAGACGTCATAGAGAATAATTATATGGTCACAATTTTCCACTATTCCTGCCTATCATGGTTCAAGGTAAATAATATTTTTTGGACGTCAGTAACAGCAATGTAATTACAACTTTACTGAACCCCCAAAAGATTGATTGGACAATATTAATAGAGTGACCATGTTCAGTTCACTGCTACTGCATTTCACTCCAGTATCAAAATACCGTACATAGGGTAGCCCTGCACTGTTATACAAAAGTAGGACTTGTAAGTAATACTACCATGTTGCTAATGAGATGACTAATTAAGTGTTAGGGGACTGGCCAGTGACCCCCAGTTTTTGAATGGGACACCCCAGATAAAAGTGTGCATGGGTTTGAGGACCCTTGGGGAAGAAACCTAATGGAAGCCCTGCTGAGGTGTGTTGCTGAAGTTTGTCCTTGACAAAGTAATCCTGCATATGTTATTCCCTTGAAGTCTATAACAGGTTGTGAGTGTTTCCTTCAGTGTAAATTTACAGTGTTTCTTTACTTTTGTTTTCCAGCTACTGTAAAGCACTAGCTTGTACTTCCTCAACTCGGTAGCAAAGCTTACAATGTTGGACCCATCTATGCCATGGATTGCATCAGGATATAAGAAGTTCCTCCCACAAGATTTCTGCTCCAGACATTCCAAAACTCCCAATTCATGGGAGGATGACTTTCATGATGTTCTGCATTCACCATCTCCAGTTTCACATCAGAAACGAAGAGTAAAGAGTGCTACAAGTGGGCGGCATAGATCTCACCCCAAACCACCGGAGCTAAATAGGCCACCTCAGTACAGACCAAAGAGTGCATCTCGTGTCATCAGAAATAGCGGTGATATTAACATTCCTATCTATAGTAGTGGAACAGAGGATCCTCGAATTCAAACTGCTTATCGCTTGCCACGAAGACCAAAATCTGCTATCCACGTCCGGCACAGACCTTCACTGGCACAAAACAAAAGTGTCACTGAGGTACAGTATGCATACAATATCTTACAGAGATGTTTCCCAAAGTAGGGGTTGCTACTGACTACAAAACATGTGTCGGGGGTCTTGAATCATGTTCAAGAAAACATCTTTATAAGGCAAGAGAAGAAACCCAAATATAATGCATTAAAACTGCCCAAGAACAGTCATCAGTTAACAGAGGTACCATTTCCTGTTGAGATAACAGTAATTTGTATACCTACATGTAGATAGGGTACTGTATGCTACCTACCGTATGATTCATACCCCACTACCCCTATGATGAATGAATTGTATGGAAGAGGAAAAGGAGAGCTGTCCAATCTCAGCATGATCTCACATAAAAGGTGATAAAAGAAACTCCTTGTAGCTCAAGCAATGGGTAAGAGATAGCTAACTTTAGCCATTGCACCACATTTCCCTGCATTTTGCCAGGATTGAAAGTGAAATATTTTTGTGACTTCCCTCATCATTGGGTTGTTGCATATTGTGATGTTTAACAGAATGAAACTTGACAACAGGGAATCCCAGGTTTCCAGTCTGGTAAAGACACAGTAAGGTGGGTTTTTCATGCAAGAGCAATCTGCAGTTTCCCAACTTAATTGACTTTTTAAAAGAAACCAAATTTGATCTAAGTTATGGAGCGGCCATTAATATGAAATTGTTATTTATAAGCCATTCTTCCTCCACATTTATGGTCACTAAGCATGGTAAAATAAGTACTCTTCAAGATCTGAATTATTATTTCATTTTGCTTCCTGCAGGTTGAAAGAATCCACAATGCAAGATTAATGGTATCTACTATTCCAGTTGGTAGAACCACCACCAATAAACCATGTGCCTTCTGTCCTGTTGAGTGCCGTCCAAAGTCCAGCAGTTCCCAGCGTCCTATATCCTCAACTGGGCTTCTTGCAGCTGATGTGCCCTCTCATTTTGACAGAAGCAACTTTTGGGCCAAAGGCACTTCCAGGCCAAGGACAGCTCCTACCTCGGTAAAGTTATTTTGGTGAAATGATTATAACTGTTTCACGTATGTAGGTTTAAGCTACAGAGACTGAGGACTCTTTCATAATGTTTGGTTATGGAGTAGGTGCAGCTGCCTGAATAGTGAGAGTTGATGACCAGGCAGGATTATCTGACAGATAGTTAGTTTATGCTTAAATTTATTTTTGGTGTCAAGACTAGCAACAGTAAAAACTGAGCCCTTTAAAAAGAGAAGCACTTCATGTTTGGATAAAACAAAAAGTGTTTCAGTTAAATAGGAAAACCATCTGATTACTTTTGGATGGGGAAGTTAAATTGCAGTCCTGGGAGCAGGATTAGGAGGGATTAGATTAGTACATGCTGCCTCTTCATCCTCTAAACACAAGAGGAAAAGATGTGAATCTTGCTGGTGTTCTTTCATAACCAATAGGGCCCTAGATGAGCCACTTAAGTGGCTTCCTCACCCTCAGAAAAAGTTGAGCTTAAGCTTACTGTAGAGTGTACTTTTTGCATAGTATATCAATTGAGCATGTTACTGTGGTTACAGGATTCATTACAGCTTACCTTGGCAAAATGCGGCATGCTTACAGCCCTCAAGAAACTTGAATGTGGCCCCTGACACAGTTTTTAAGACCCTGTTATTGGCACCACAAAATGTTGCAGAGTCATAATATTAAATCGTGTAGGCAGTTTCATGCTGTCAATGGCAAATGGTGAATTTGGCTTTACTGAAAATGTGGATGATTGATTTATTCTGGCCCCAAATTTACATGCATTCCTGTGAGTTGCATCCTATCAATTTGTTATGGTATAAATTTTAAGGTAGCCCTTTAAAATCCACTTCATGGTCACCCCTTCATTTCAGAAGAGCAGAAATCAAGCTATCTCTAAGTTTACTTTGAGTTTGAATTCACTTTGTAAATGTCAGTAAGACAGGCAGTGTTGAAAATTGATGTGTCTGCTGTATAAATTCATGCCCCCAAGACGATGTTTGGAACTCGTAAAATCTTTTCAGATAAATAATTGAGTTTGCTTGTGAGTAATTTATGCTAAAGTTTTATCTGGTCAGAGTTTGAATTGTTCTGCTCAATAGATTTATCTCGCTTGTCTCTCCTCATTTGTATACATGAAGAGACCTTTCACTATTGTCACTGTGTGTTACATGTTTCTCTCTGTTAGACAGATATATTTAATATGAAGCATATATAGACTCTTTTCCCAATAGGAATTACAAAGGATTGTGGGATAGAATTTTGGTGTGCATCGTTTTTTGCCACAGCAAAATGCCATTGACAACAACATCGCCTACCAGAACTCCATCCCACAATCTATTGCGATTGCTATTTGGAAAAGGGTCTACTATATCAAAATCTGTATCTGTTATGGCAGTCATGCTCTGTGTAGGCCTTATTCACTGTGTACCCACTGATTACAAAACTTTTATTTCACATTGGCCTACTTCAGGCTCTACAAGGGTTGTGTTGATCCTATATCGTTATGATGAATATTTAGTGTAATGTTTAGTTGACCATATCAAATGTCACTTGTAGTCTTCTAAGGGAGGAAGCTAGTGTCCAATTTTTTCTTACAGTATTAAGCAGTTTAATAAATACCGCCACAGCCAGCTGTTTTAAGACTACTCAAAGCTAGTATATTTTCTCCAGCAGATGACTAAGGAACAGACCATTTTGTTGATATTTTGATGTGCATGCAAATGAAGTCAATTTCCAGCCAAAGCTAATGGATATTAAGGTGTAGTGTCAGAGAGAGCATGTTTGAGTCAACCATACATCTACTTTGCTCCAAGGAACATGATAGCTCATTATTTGTTTTTTGGCAGATCGTGTGAGTGTGTGTGTATTTGTGTGTGTCTGTGGGGGGAGGGGGATATAAACAAGCTCTTACAAAAATTTACTTAATGATAATATAAAAATCAGTGAACTCGACTCTAGTAAGTGTGGGAGGGGGGGGAGGGGGGCAGGTAATGATGGGAGTCGTGTTTTCCAAATTACTACAAACCTTGATGATGGGCATAGTACTTGACCAAGGGACAATTGTGATGTATTTAATTCTTTGTGTAATCCTCTAAACTGCATTTAATTTCTTTTTGCAGAGAAGAGAATTCCTTCATCTTCCTCGTCATAACTATGTAAGTTTGAGTCTTATCTTGGAAAAATAGACTGAACTTTAAGATGACTTTGAAATTTAAAAATGATTGACATGTTTTACATTTGTATGTTTACCTAGTATTGCATAAGAAGTCTTTTTATTGTCATAGGTGAAATTATGTTATTTCTTGTCTTTTGCCGTAAATACTGTATATATCAGTAAGCTATAATACGTATGTCTTCAAAGATTTTATGGTTACTCCTTTATGTATGTTTTTTACTTTGAGAGATAGTTAATACTGCCCTCTTTCACAGATTCGAAGGGGAAATGTACCTCATTACACTCACTTCATCAAAGGCCTGAACCTGTTTCCAAGGGATGGTTCCCCTCTTCCTCACCCCACGCCACCAAAGCCTGCAGTGATTGTGGTTGGAGATGAGGAAGAATTTTCCATATCATCACGCCATGGAGGGAGCACCTTCAAAGATGATGATACTCTAGGTTGTGGCCGGAGTGAAATAGATGACAGCGATTGGGAAGGCGAGAATATTATTCATTCGACAGGAAGCATGTGGGACCTCACTCAGACTTAAGCTTTGCATATTTGTGAGGCTGTCCTTGACAATTTGTCAAAATTTCAGGAACATTAAATAGCTGTTGTTGTCATGTTCCTCATAGCCTTGACATACAAGTAGTATTATGATAAAATCAAGAGATTTTGCCCTTGTAAACTGATATTTTTGGTCAGAAAATGTCCTTTTAGCACATGTGTGACCTTTGTAATTTTGTTTGGGGACTCTTGTAGATGACTCTCAAAATGCAATAAAATTGGAAAAAAAAGAAAGGGGTACTTATAGACACTTGAGATTGATTTCAAAAATTCATGACCAGGAATTTTTGCATCTATATTATTCCACTTGTGACACAATCCCTTCTTGTCAAAGTGTGATCTTTTAAAGAAATCAGAGTGTGTGAGGTTGTAAACACCCACATAGTAAATATTATACAGGTATTTATTCACCCAATGATAAAAGTTGCATTGCAAAGTAGTACAAAATAGTGAAAGATAAGATAAAGCAATACAAAGATTTGACATGTGAGGTGACATGTGAGAAAACTAAAAAAGTATAATGCAAATAATTGAAATAAATAAACATAACTACATAAAAAAAGGAAACAAGTCTCAGCTTCAGATGTTTTAAAAATAGGGAGGAAGAAGAGCTTATTTATAGACCGTATGCATATGATGTCACAGAGCAGAAAGTGCTCCCTTTTTTGGAGGAAAAGCGTGTATCAGTGCAAGTTACACCAGCAAATGCAGACAGATGATTTGTCAACCAGTTGTATATACGTGCAAGTCTACTACACGCGTGTGCGAAATCTACTCCTTTCGTGCACGTGTGTTTCATTGCTTTTCTCCAGACTAAGGTCACCTGACATCAGTGCATAAGGTCTATTTATTTTTTTTTTGTCTTTTGATATGTTCAAGGTAGCTGCTATTTGAAATTTCTTTTGACAACCATGTATTGTATTTTTGTTCTCAAGAGATGAATTGACGTCACATGTGACATCAGTACCTAGCTGACATGTCGTTATGTGTGAAACTCCTCTCAGAAAGATGTGTTTAATAGAGAAATCGCAGTCTCGTATGTTATTTGGGAAGTGGCTCATGGAGGTTCTACAGATTTTTTTGATGGAGTGGTTTACTTTTCCCCTTTTCAAAACTTCATCTTCCCTCGATAAAAATAGTAGAAAAGTCAAGAGCAGCCTTCAAAGAGGAAGCATAGGGGATGCAAAATGTCTTTTTTCACATGACCTTACCTTCTAATAAATGTAGTATAACTTTAAGAAAAAAAAGTGAAGTAAAAGCAGGTCACAAAACAATATCCATATGAAAGAAAATCAGAAATTTTTCTGGTTTGGTGTGATCTAAATGTCTTAGCTGCTGAGGATGGAAAAAATCTGTGATGGGATCATGATTATGTGATCTCCAGATGATGGAACTTAGCCAACGAAAAAAGAAAGATTATTCTGTGAAGAAAGATTAGAGACAAATAGAAGCAAAAATTATTTGACCAAGCTATAAAGGTACAAAAGAGAGAAATAAATATTAGAATTTTGAACATAACTGCTACAAAAGAGCCTTCTTTTGAAAATGATTTCCATTTTCATGATGTAGATTTTGGAAACACTACTCATTTTCTTCATAGGAAAGTGTTCTATCCAGAGAAGACCTTTTGTAATTTAATTATCATTTTGATTTGTTTCTGCAGATATTGATAGTGATGGTGGGGATGGTGTACTGGATGAAGGTGAGGGAATATGTTCTTTGTCTAGAAAGGAATTAAAGAACCATCAGTGCTGAACTAAGCCTGGTGGTATACCTAAAGAGGTTCCATAGGGGCTGTGGTCCACCAAGAGCACATTTTGGTCCCTTCCCTATAATTGCAACCTTCACTGCAACCAGGCTTCGACAAATTCTTTTTTCATTACTTGTCCATCAGGCTAGCTGTTCTCCACATGAATATCTACTTGTCTGCTTTTAATAGGCTTTTAAACTCCCCGTGGAGGAGACTTCGTAAGGGTACTTGCCCGGCAGGCCATGATATTGAACAATACACTTACCTTCATAGCAGGTGTCGAATATGTACTCCTCTTTGGCTTACATACTCTAACTCATACTCTAATTCTTGGTATTGCGAGTGCAGTCAATGTGAGTGCAGGATTAATACACGTCCGCCGGGCAGGCAAACAATGCACTTGACCAAGAAACTTTTTGCTTGTCCCGGACTGTCGGGTGGGGGATTTGTCGAAGCCTGACTGCAACATTTTCTGGAGATGGACTTGAAAAATTTTACTCTTTATTAAAATCATTTTGTTAAACAAGTGTGTAAGGCACTATGGAATGTGTTGTAGACCCTCAGTGGAAGGTAACTTGTGTCCCCACAACTGAATGCCCCCCCCCCCCCCCAACTGCATATGCCTTGCCTCGACTTTGAACTCATGGGGAAACAATATCTATAGTAACATTGATTTTAAAGTGCCTTCAAAGTGTTGTGTATCACTTGAGAGGTTTAGGTCAGTACACACAATTATTGCCATGTGAAGGAGCTATGAATTTCATCTAATAATATTACACTTGAAAAAAAGGTGACATTGAGACTTCAAGGAAATGGAATGAAATGCTCTGCTCATGAAGCTATAGGCTATTGATTATCGGAATTGCCTTGTTTTGTTACTTGAGTTTGTGAATCAATTCAACTGGCTAAGGAAAATTTACTGTAAGCACAAATGTGCATAGACTTGTTTCACCTATGTCATGTTTCCAAAATGCCAACATTTTGATGGAATATTTAAGAGCAAGGCACAGAGATACAAGTGTGCACAAGTAAACCAAGTAATTGAAGAGCCTGGCAGTGGTACCATACATAGAGGTACAGTACAACATATCTTGTATGGGTTTCTAGGCATGCAAAGTTGTAGTGTGTAAAAATATTCACAAGCTCCCCATCACTGCCTTGTGTATTTTCTAACATGGCAACATAAATGAAACATGCCATCATGTCAAATGGGAGTATACAAAAATTAGAATGAACAAGGGAGCGGTCCTGACTATTGCATTATGTACATATCATACAAACTATAATCTTTATGGACAAGTGCAGTACAGTAGTTTGGGGTAAATTTTCTTATCCCATACAATGAAGATTCTTTTAACTTTACTTCTCTCTCATCTTCTTTGGCATCTCGCAGACTGAGGCTTTCAATTGCTTATGTGCCAATCTTGCTGATGACAGTGGGTGTGAATTTAATACTACATCACTTGCAGTGTAATCTGACTAATGTCTGCTCCATTATGTATGGTGTTCTGAGTTGATAACTCCATTGTCTGTTGTGTAGTGTAGGCTATTCCATGTCATAAATTCCACTGATCTGCTTTTTTGGTCGTCCATACAGAATATGTCATATTTTGAATGTTTAGTTTGAATATGACCACATTTATGTCAATCAAAGTGAAGCCACAGAAAATGTCAACTGTGGTTGCTCCAAATGAACAATGTTTTGGAATAATGAGTGTCTGACTTCTAGGCTTTGGCATTATCCTAGTGTTGAGGGTCTCACTCTAAGAAGTTTGTTGCATTGTGTCTGTGGGTATTAAAGATGCTTTATCTCAGTTGCTTCTCATCAGCCAAGGGTTAGTTAGGTACCTGCTAAGTAAGTGCCATTTGGGCATGGTGTAAATTGTAGCTGCCTGGATATATTGTCTTTCTCACAGGTTCCATTGGTGAGGAATAATGTGCTGACAGTTGAAAGTGATTTACATTCTAGACATATATGGATTTAAATGTTAGTTTTATTGTTTTTTTTTTTTTTTAATTTTTCTTTTTGTAATTTATGTTGAGTAAGATACACGAAGTGACACATTTTTCATTTTGCAGAGGAGGCTGACAAAGGTCACGGTATTGACAAGACTGGACCAGAAACTGAAACAGATATTGCAATTCCTGAAATAGATCTTAATGACATTCATCCAGACACAGAAAGCACAGAGCAGCAAGATGAATCTTCACATTTGGCAGATGCAGTCCCAAATCAGCCCGAAAGTGTTGAAAATCAGGAGGAATTGACATCAGTAGAAACTCAAGATGAAGTGACACCAGCTGGAATAAACATTCCAACTGTTACACAGGTAATTAATATAAGCATAAAAAACAGGGGGTAGGGGGGCTTCAGTCCCCATTCAGGTAGAATGTGCTGTCTTTTTGGGGCAGACTTGTGATTACAGAATTACTTAAATTTCAGGAAACAGTCCTCAGTTTCCCAACTGACCCTTTTCCAAGTGAAAGTAGTACTTTACTATTAGTTTAGAAAGGATTATTAAGAACTTCTAATGTCTTTATATTCATCATTTTGGCATGACTATGCACAAGTTTGTATCATGTTGTATTAATTGGCTGTCTGGTTATGGTGGCTAATTGTTTCAAGAACAAATTGAGCAAATTCACTGTTGATTCTGAAATATCTATTTCTGGAAATTTCTTAAATTACTGGTATTGAATGTAAAATGTGGTCACTATTCATAAAATGTAAACTTCACATTTAAAGAAAAATAATTCATGATGACAAACTTAATTAGAAGCCAAACATGCCTTCCTTGTAGAATATTCCTGAAGAAGATGTGGATGAGGAACTCGCTAACCTGAGTGCAGGGAATGATGGAAATGGTGGTATAGAGGCAGAAGAAGAGGAGACCTTTCCTCCAGCCCCCTCCCCCTCTCCTATTACCGTGGAGACAGAAAGTGATACACCTGTAACAACTGAAATCTTAGGAAATGAGAAAGGAAGAGACAGTGAAACAGATAAAGAAGTAGATCCTGGAAACAGTGAAAAGGAGAAGTTATCTGAACTTCCTATGGATGATTTAGGGAAGTTGCATGCAGGAAAAGATGAAAATGATAATTCTCTTAAGATGGAAAAGGAAGTAAAAGAGAAAAATGTAGAAAAAGCATCAAGTGATAAGAAAGTTAAACTTGAAAAGGAAGTTGGTGGGCTGACACCCACAGTTAAAATGATACCGACTCCTCCAGTCAAAGAAGGACATGATTCTTCATCTGGCGCTTCTAAGAAAGTTGACCGCAAGCAGTCACAACCGACCAAGAGGTCAAAGGTCAAAAAAGAAGTGAGAATAAAAGAACCTGATGCAGAGAAAGCTGTGAAACCAGGAGAAGAAGACGGGGATAAGAGAAAAGGTGACGAGGTGAACTTGGAGGAGAAGAAAACTGAAATGAATGATACCATGGGAAAGGTATGTGTGTCCATATGGCTTTTTTATTGTTGGTAGACAATGCTTTGTTTGTGTGTTCTCCAGAGGCTTTTTTATGTATGTATAGGGGATATGTAATTACTATCATCATCTTCCAGTGCTTGAAGTAGAGGATATTGCTGATTGCCTCCTGAAATGTAAACAGCCTTCGAAAAGTATAACCACAAACCTTCAGTTTTCACTGTCAAGGTGGTTTTTAGTAAAAATCAAAGTACCCCCCCCCCCCCAAAAAAAAAATAAACATCTCTTTGGACCACTCAGATTGCTTGCTTTTTTTCAGTACATGTCAATCTGAAGTGTTCAACAGTGGTAGCTCACCATCATCCCATGTATGTGGAATATCACAATTGTGTGTGATGCTACATCATGTGTATCATGCCTATATTATATACAGTAGATTTATAGCAAAAGGCTGCTATCTTTCAGTGGGTTCTTAGACAGGGATTTTCTGTTTCCTTGGATGGTATTCTTTTTTTGGGGGGGGGGGGGTTGGGGGGGAGAGGTTAATACAAGACAACCTATACTTAGCAGAACGCTAGAAGCACAGAGTGATAACAAGTAAAATCCTTGTCATGGGGAAATTTCAATCTTTTATTTGGAGGCCCTAAAACTTTTTCGGTCATGCACATATTGGCCTCAACCCACAGTTTGAGAACCAAGAGATGACAGGGCTCAACAAATATGTAAGCCAGCTACTCCATGGCTTATTCAAACCACTCTTTGACTGTTGTCAATTTACAGTGAAGAACTGCATGGTCTAGTACAAAAAACTACAGTGGTATAGTTATCCTGCAGTTTATGGCTTTTGGGGCTAGTGTGAGTGCCCTTCGGGCCAGAAGAATAAGTTTATCAAATGGCAATAAACAGGTTAGTATTAAAACTCTAGAAATTTCCTTCCCTGAGGGATGGTTGTTAGTATTATACTTAAAACCACCTCTGTGCATGCCAAAATTGATTTGCCCCAAATAGAAGAAGTTTCAACTGACAATGTATAGTGTTTAGAATAGTATCATGTTTTACAGAGAAAGTGCTTCCAACCATTTGAACAGTTCCTCCCTTGTCAGTGCAAAAAGTCTAATTAGCAAATGATTATGATGCTACAAACGAATAGGAAGTTTTAGCCATCTCTAGTTGACAACTCTTAATCCAGGATCTATCAGAGAACTTCCTGTTCAGGTATCTTGAGATCAATAAAGTTAAAGGGGTTTGAACCCCTTTAAAGACTTTGGTCAATAGAGCAAGTTTGTAAAAGGGATTAACTGTTGCAATTATAAAGGTAAGCTTCACCCGGGGAAAAAGCCTTTTTCTTGGGTAATATTGGCTGAAATGTCCTATTCAATTCTAGCAGCATGTAGCTTTCCTGTATAATATGCCTAATGGATTGTCAAATTTTTAAGTCTGTGTGTTTACATCATGCCCAAAAAAACATTGACCAACTATAACAAGACTGATTTCAGGCCTGCAAAATGATGCATAGTAACATTATCAAAAGTTAAGTATGCAGAAATCAAGACCTTTTAAGAAGGGTTTAGGTGTGAATCAAGTTTTGATGTGTTAATAGAGGGATACTCGTAAACATTCTGGTGAAATTGGCACTGAAATCTGATGTGTGGTTCTCAAGATATTATCAGCTGAAGTTGTCACATTTTCAACCCCAAGTGAACTTGAAGCATGCACATGTGACATCAAAACCTTACAATGAACTGACTTTTGTTTTTTAAATTTTACAATAAGTTTTCTCCATCATAGTCTTAAGTTATCAGAATGTGAATTCATGAGAGATGTGGGAATTATACAGACTTCAAATTCCCCATGGGAAGCTCATATCCCGATTACTTTCAAGGTCAAAACAACAGATTGAAAAATGAAAACCAAAATGCATTTCTCATCAATATGAGGAGATGTCCCTGTTTGCTTCAAAGCTCACTTTACTTCACAAATGTGGTAGTTATTTCATTTGCTGGTATCTTGAGAATTACATATTGGAACTGATTGGAAATCTTACCTGCTCACTTGGATTTTGTTCCTCTTTCACATATTTTTGCTTAAACCCTTCCTTTAAAGTCAAATGTGAAATATTTATCAAAATACTTATCAACAAACCACCTGTGACGGTAAAGATAATGAAATCAGTGGGCCAGGTGTTGTGATCCTAGCAAAATCTGCAGAGGCAGTCTGCCTTGAAGGATAATTCAGCTGTGATCGAAATGTCAGGCCCACACCATTAACTAAACTTTTTATTGAAATTGCATGTTCCTTCCCTTGAGATTTCTGCAAATTTACACAAAATGTAATTGTGTTAAGTGATCATTGCAGTTAAGGGCAGAAAACATTAAGGGTATTTTGAATGTTTTCAGGGTGTACTAAATATGGGTGGTGAGCTGCAAACAACATCACAGATTATGTTGTCAGGGGGAAGGTCCCCTGGTACCTTGGAGGATCTGCAGCCTACACCACAGATTGTGTTATCAGAGGAGAAGTCCCCTGGTACATTGGAGGAGCTGTCATCACAACAAGAAGAAAAGGCTGATAAAAGGGGCACAGGAAGGTGAGTTCTCTATTAGGGTGAATCAAAACTGAAAAGTTTTGCCAAAAAGTGAAATCAGATTTAACCTTTTGTCCTTTTTCATACTGTGGGATATGAAATCATCATGAGAGCACCATATTTAATTTAAAACTTCAACACTGCATTTCTAATGACGCAGAAGTTTTGCCCTCCATTTGGACCCTTCTAAGTTTTAAATTGTAGATTTTGGTAGAATTTAACCATGACTAGAATTAAGAATATTGGTGGCAGCATCTGCAAAGCTTCATTATACAGGGGTAGCATACATTCACCACAACCTCTAGTGAATACAGCTTGGTGAGGGTTATACTAAATTTTTGCATACTCATTGCTAATATTTCTCCACTGAAAAGTTATCTGTTAATTTTGTGCAACTACAGTCAGACTTGTAGTGAGTATGCATGGTTTTGCACAATTACCTGTACTCATACTCATGAGAATCAATTTGTACTCTTACTCGTACTCACAGATTTTGAAAGCTCTGCAAAGGGCTAATGCAAAATTTTGTACTGGTACTCATGAAAAAGGACATGTACTCGTACTATTCACAACACAGACACTGCCCTTGTACTCATATTCCCACTACAAGTCTGGCTACAGTATACTACCTCACATACTGCTAGGAAGCAAAGAACTACTGTGAGCTGTGCTGTCTTTTTCACATTAATGTAACCAATTTGGACTAGCCATACCTTCCAACTCTTATGGTTTCACTGTGAGTCTTGTGGTTTTGCTCATTGTGTGATCAAATTTCCAAATCATAGAAAAATAACACTTAATTTTTACAAACAGCAACCTCACAGTAGATAACAGCATTACTGACCTTCCTCTTACTTAAAAGTGGGGCTAGAATCCTATCCTTGAGAAAAAGATTCATATCATAACTTTGGCCAAAGAAATATTTCTCTCTAAATGAAAAGTACCTGTAGTAAGGTTACTTCTCTACATTCTATCAATTCAATTTGGCCTCAGTTTAAATACAGTGGTGGGCTCTAGAATTGTGGCTATGCACGAGTGTATAAATCAGGCAGGATCAAGCTAGACTGGTGAGAGTGTCTCCATGAGTGAGTTCTAACCCTGTTTGCCCAAAATGAGTATGGTAGACAAATGAGTACTTACTGTACTTTATGAAGATTTCAAGAGAGTGTTGCATCAGTCTTTCCCCGACCAGACTCCCCTCCCCCCTCATTTTGTATCTTCCCTTGCAGTGGTGAAAAAACTTACCATGGTAATGTGCAGAACCAATTTCAAATTTCTTGTTTTCATGTACTTTCGAAATCTCTAGGTTTTTTTATGGAAATCTGAATGTTTGTGCAATTTTGGAAATTGGCAGGTTTATCAAGTTTATACAGCATTCTTCGGTTGCACATTTTTCGTGCTACAGATAGTGGTACGTCAAAGAGGAAATAAAAATTAAATCCCTCCATAGGATTGTTCAAGAAAGATAAGCCTTGCTACAGGTATAGCTATAAAGGAGTTGCTTTAGCCAATGCACTTGCATAGCCGAGGGTTTTATTGCATTATATACTGTACATGATTCATGTTAAGGGAAGGACAAAACTATACAGTGTTAGGTCCGTTTGGAGAAAGAAGATGTGTGGACCCATTTTCACAGTATAGCTTATTTTAATTAAGGACTATGCCTGCACTGTATCCTTTATGGGTTTGTAAAATGTATTAAAGTGTGAAATGCCTTCCCTAAATAGCCTATCCATAAAAAACAAACATTGTTTACCTGAGGTCAGGACTACTTGTGTTTGGAGAGCTTTTTGTCTGAACAACAGCATAGTATATGAAATTTATCCAAAACTGGAAGCAGTCTCTAGCAACACTCAAACTTGTGAGCATCAGGAGGATTTACCCTATGGGCCCTCACTGAGGATTATCCCTGGGCTCCTCTGAGGACCCTAAGGCAGGCCCCTGGACTCCACCAGTGTGAACTTTGTGCTTCTTGCTTGCCATGCATGATATGGGCAGGGTGAGGTTTTCAAATAAACTTTCATACTTTACCTGTGTAGCCTAGAAAATAAATTGGACAAGTAACAGTACCATTTACAGTAGGTAATGTTTCTTCAAATGATTAGTTATGAATATTGCAAATTGATATTACCACCCTATGTAATATAGACTCCAGTCAATTGCAATGATTAATTGTAATCAACAGAAATGATCTCTGTGACACTCTTGTTACAGTACATTGTAGAATCTATTCCTGGAATAGCCATGTCAGACGGAAACTGACATGTCTGATGAATAAATCATAATATTTGTTCACAAATGTTTAAAAAATAATGTAAATTTGAAAAAATTTACTTCTTTACCTAATGGAAGTACATTACCTGGGCAAAATAGGAATATCTGACATTTTGAGTTTGCATCAGGCATACTGAATTTCCATCCAACATGGTTGCTTTGGAAAGGGTGCTCTTTTGAATGTATCAAATATGGAATAACAAATTGAGTTGAATTATAGTTGATAGATATCTCTCTTTTACTCGAGAGTGGAGTAGATCTGGTTGTGTGCTTAGTTTGGAGAGAAAATTGAGAGGGTTCAAAAGTGGGGTACCCCTTATCTATTGATTCTGTCCGACATGGTCAGTTTTGGTCTTTATGAAGACTACTGGAGTAGAAATTTTGGGGTGTGATGTAATATCATAGACTTGTAGCCGTACCTATGTGTTGTATCAGTTTATTAATTCCTGATAACAAATGACAGTTCCTTGTCCTCTCAGAATGGGCTATGTTAGGACAAACAACCTACATGTAGTTAAGAAATGGAAATGGCATTAGTCTAGAAGTTAAAAATGCTCCAAGCTACTGCACAGACACAGCTTGACTTAAGCCTTTTAACTATGAGTAAAATTACCCATGATGTGGGAAGGAAGGCTCCTGTATGATTCAAGCCGTGCTAAAATAGTACATTGTATCATAAATGTAGTACCGAGTGATTGCTTTCATTGTCCCCCTCTAGCTACAGTATGTGTTGTGTATCTTCTGATATCCAAAAGGAACTTACTGATGACATGGCAACAACTAACACAATTTTAAGTAGTTTCCTCACTGCTTACACAGGAGATGTTTCATAAGTACATGGGAATTGTCAACTGAAAGCCTTAAGAGACATGATATTTTACAGTTGTAACATGAAAAGAACATTTCCAATTTTAAACAAAGTTTTTTCATTTATTTGCATTATTGTGTATGGTGTCATCTGTCAGGGGCTCATGAATAGGAGATGGCTATTTTGATAACAAGTACAGTAATCAGTATTTCTCTTTCTTTGTGTTTTTAAGAGCTCAAGTGGAAAAATAGTAGGAAAGTATATGTATCCAATACTCTGCTAGCACAAACATATGTGAAACTTCATTATATAAGCTGTCAAAATGCCTTTTGACTTCCATTAGAAAATGGGGTACATTCCAAGAAGTTTCATACATTTTTGATGAGAATGTGTGACATGTGGCTGTGATGCTTCCCTTTTGCTTGAAGCTTTTGGAAACATTTTCCATTGATTTGGAACAGGCTGACACATACATTTCTGAGACTCATGCTGTGTAGTGTATTCATTGCCAAGTGTTGAACACTACTAACATGTAGTTTGCAATATTTGTTGAGCACCAAGGTCCAAATAATATTTCAGGAAAAGAGGGGCTTGTTTAGAACAAAGTAACTCATTAGGCATTGTTTAGAACAAAGTAACTCATTAGGCATGTTAGGTATCATTCCTTTTTTGTCATCATTTTCACAACAGTACTAAACACTAGGGCTGAGTCATTTTGCCAAGATCACACCAGTTCCAGACCAATGCTATCAGATGTCTCCGTTTCATATTTTTGGAACCAGCTAGTGTCCTGATGAAAACAATGTAATACTTAGAAAAAAGTAGTCAAGTTACTTTTAATGCCATAAAGAAAGATGGACTTTGCCATACTTTTAAGTTTTTTCTTATTGAAATAAAATGTACCCAGTCTCACCCACTACTACCATATTCTCTTCTCCTATTACAGTTTGCTGTAACTGGAAATGAGCTTAGTTAACATAAAATAACAAAAATGTATGAGACTACACCAGTTAAATTAATTACATGATTCATGCCAAGCCCAAGCAGAAGCAAGTTTTCAGGCTATTATATTATAGCATGTGCCAGTATGTTCATAATCAGACCTTGGAGTGGACTTTGGATGCTTCTCTTTTGATCTGGCTTTTAATGCTGTGTGGATTATTGCTTATAGGGTACATGTATGTGGAAGCCTGTAATAGCATGTGCATAGTAGGCCCAAGTTTTGCCAGTTATGATGCAACATAGAAATGTCATTGCACAAAGCAGCAGTGCAACCTGTTTGGACGGGAAAGAGAATACCCTGTCCGATTGGTTTGAAGTATCTTCCAATGTGCATGTGAAAAGCGGGAGAGAATGTTTGAATCTTAAAATATGGGCTTTTTATAATTATTTGGGTGGTTTCTGTCTTAATTAAGTTCATTTCATTGGAATTAATATTTTGTTGCAACATCAGTTGTTGTCTGATGTAATTCCATCCTCTTCTCTATTACCATTTGAGAAAGTTCTGAGATGAAATGGAATGTACCCCTCCCCTGATGTTAACTAATTAAGTAATTTTCAATGGATCAGTCAAGATGAAGTCAGAGCGAATTCTATGGGCTGCTCATCAACAAACATTACAATTTTTCAGCTAAATCACTAAAGAGAAGACATAGATGGTATCATGTTGCTTCAATGGAAAATTTATTTAATAACATAAGCAACAAACATTGAAACTTAGAACAATTTGTTTCATTGTTAATCAATTTCCTTCACGGTATTGTTATGTATAAGTCATCCATTCATGTCACCAGTTACATTGTGCATATGATTCCTAAGACTTCAACATTTTGAGTAAGCATCACTGATCAGGATACCAGTTCCCAACCTGTGCAATGCAATTGGGACCTAGTGTAAAAAAATCTTAAAGATAAGTCGGCCAGGGGCTGCTAAACACACTTTGGGTGAGTGGGGGTAAGGGGTCAAAGACCTATGTACAGTACACACTTGCAAAGTATATGAAATGAAGACCTGTGTATTTTGCAGAGAAATCATCAAGACTCATTTTTTGCACTTATAGGTATATACTGTATGTATACCCCCTGAGGAAGGGGAGGGGGTCATCATGTTCTTTTATGAAAATAATGGAGAAATTGACAATCTCCTGCAACCTTAGGTAATTTTTGGCAGCTTTTTGCCTCTTTACCCCGATAAATTAGCAATGGTAATCACGTAAATGCACATAATTACTCTCTCAAATTACTGTAGTAGCACAGCAGGTATTAATTTTATGATCCTAGTGGATTCCCATGCCTAGATGTCATTCCACCATTTTGTCATTGCAAACCTTAGATAAGATTTTTATTTGGTAAAAACAAGGACTGTAATTTGAGTAGTACAAGAATGACATCACAAATTATTGCACAATCTACCATTTTAAATTGATTGAATAAGCTTCAATATCATACAGTATATTTCAGCTTAGGAATATCCTGTGGAGTTGGGAGATGAACCATCTGGATGCATTTTTCAATCTTTGTAACATATATTTTTTTTGAAATTTTAGACTTTAGGTGCACTTTAAGTGTGCAGGAGTTTCAATCCCATCTGTTTTAGGTTACATAAAAACATGGGAAAATTTTTAAAAATTATTTTTGAAGGTTTTTTTTTTTTTCTTGTTTTTCTTTCACAAGGCATTGTCTTGCTACAGGCACTAAGGGTTTTAGGGTATTTTCTCATTGCCCTCACATATTCAGGGCAGTGGCATTGAACATAGTGAGGGTTGTTATCTCTCTTTGTTTAGTTTTGCACCATGTGTTAATTATCTTCTGTAAATGTTTACAAAATAATGGAAAGAGAAGCTACATGTGGGAAGAGGTGAATGGGCATAATACTTATAACAGACAACTAGTAAAAGATCAAGTAAGGGCTAGATGCAGATTTCAAAGTCATTTATCAAGTGCAATAATTGGACATGAAACTTATAAAATTGTAGTGCATTGCATGATTATGAAAAATTCCATTTTGGATTTCTGATTCCTACAATTCTCTTTAGAAAATGCATTACATTGCATTTGATGTGCCATTCATTTTGATTGCATTGAAGGTACAGTATGTTAACAAAAATGTAAATTTGCAAGATGTTTGGATGAAATTCCATGTGATATTTTTGGAGAGTTCTGGCAACCCACCAAATTTTTAACACAACCCTCCTGTGAGTTTATATTACCTGGTCCAATAATTTTCAGACCCCTGGTGCACCATAAAAGTGTCAGTCTCCTTGATTACAAAGGACTATTAAATGAACAGGTAAAAATGTGTCATAGAAGTGACGAAATGTGACACTACCTTACTACCTGCTCGTGTGTACAGTCCACAGAAGTAATTAAAAATTAGGGCACATAGTAAATGTTGGATGGGAATTAAAACACCTCATGTTTCATTCACGGGACAGATTGTGGAATGACCTTTGGGAATGATCACCTCCCAGTCGCCTGATTTAATCTTTAAGTGAATTCAAAAGGGCTCAAATTTCATCTTCTTTGGATGTGTTCATTCCCAAGAGAACACTCTGAGACTGAAAACATCTGAACCCTCTTCGATCACCTAGTTTTGAAGTGTGCTGTTTATGGTTGGAAAACATTGGGAATCTGGGTAGCTCCTTTCCCACATTTTTTCAGGCCTTATGCTGTCTAAGATCATCAAAGGGGCACACTTTTTCAATCCAAAAGCATGTTTTAATTCAACCAGTTGAACTGTACCTATTGTCTTGTTCTTTACCTATTTCATGGTGATATGGCCCACTGTGATTCAGACTACTGCATAGGTACATCACAGACTTGAAACTAGGCAATTGCATTGGGCTTATTTCTCTGTTGCCTGCAAGGGGAAGCTTTGATGTCAATTGCAAATGCAGGGCTCGAAAATAAGCTTTTCTTCTCTGGAGCTAAAAACAGCTTCTGACAACCTTCATTGTGAAGCTTTTCTGGAGCTGTTTTCCTATTGTCAGGAGCTGTTTTCAAGTTTTCAAAGAAACGACTGTTCCCTGCATACAACATTCTCTGATTGTCTCCTGAATGTTACTTGTGCATTTAGTAAAAGAAATTAAAAATAACAGATACAGGAAATATTAAGACAAAGAGCATTTCTGGTGTAACAGTAGGCAGTACTAAGCATGGTGTGGTCACTCCATATCTGAAAAACTGGGAAGGGGCCAGAGGGGCTGGATATAGCCTACAGCAGGTTTAGATTGACCTCAGTGGCACCATATGAACGTTACCTTCATAGCAGGTGTCGAATATGTACTCCTCTTTTGATGTACATACCCCTGTACTCTATTACAAGTGCAGCCAGTATAGGTGCAGGAGTGATATAAGTCTGCCGAGCAGGCAACCATGAATGTGGAGAAGGCGGGGTGTGTGCACAGGAATTCATAAATTCTGTTGCCTCATGCATCTGGCACTATTTTTAGCGCTAGGCAAACACCCACATTTTTCTGGAGCAATTGCCACCGGTCTCTGGCGCTTCTGCGCCAGAGCGCCGGTCTATTTTTGAGCCCTGAAATGACCTATGCAAAAGTGTGCTAACTGCATAAATGTAGGTCTGCAGCTGTGTAAATCTACAGTAGATCTGTAGCTGTGTAAGCTAGATTTGTAACCGCATCAGTGTAGGTCTGTAGTTATGGGTCTATAACTGTGTTAGTGCAGGTCTGTAGCCGTGTAATTGAAGGGTTGTAACTGCATGCATGTAAGTGTAGGTCTGTAGTACAGGTTTGTAGCTATGTAAGTGGTGGTCTGCGGCTGTGTAAATGTAGGTTTGTAACTGCATAATTGTAGGTCTGTAGCTGTGTAAGTGTAGTTTTGTAACTTCACAAGTGTAGGTCTGTATCTGCATAAGTGTAGGTCTGTATCTGCATAAGTGTAGGTCTGTAGCTGCATAAGTGTAGGTCTGTAGCTGTATAAGTGTCGGACTATAGCTACATAAGTGAAGGTTTGTAGCTGCATAAGTGTCGGTCTATAGCTGCATAAGTGAAGGTATGTAGCTGCATAAGTGTAGGTCTGTAGCTGCATAAAAGTAGGTCTGTAGCTGCGTAAGGGTAGGTCTGTAGCTGCATAAGGGTAGGTCTGTAGCTGCATAAGGGTAGGTCTGTAGCTGCATAAGGGTAGGTCTGTAGCTGCATAAGGGTAGGTCTGTAGCTGCGTAAGGGTAGGTCTGTAGCTGCGTAAGGGTAGGTCTGTAGCTGCATAAGTGCTGGTCTATAGTGTAGGTCTGTAGCTGCATAAGGGTACAGTAGGTCTGTACAGTAGCTGCATAAGGGTGCTGTAGATCTGTACATAGATCTGTAATATAGGTCTGTAGCTGGCTAAGTGTAAGTTTGTAAGGGGAACTGGAAGAACACTCAGAAGGATGTCACTGCATAAGTGGAGGTCTTGTCAGGGACTTCGGTAAAACACTATATGATGGGCACACAAATTAGTGCAGTTTTTGCATGTTAAAAATAATGCTTTTACAAAAGTTATTCTGGGTACCTAGTTTTCATTTTTGCATAGAAATTTTGTGCCCTGTGTACTGTAGGTGGTTATGTGATTGTCATGCAATTTTTTGTCTTCAGACTAACAATCACAGTGCATAAAATTTTGAGGGTTACCATTTAGAAAACTGCATGGCATGTGTGCGAGAAAGTGTGTCACATTTTGTAATGGGTAACAGCTATTTCCTCCAGTGCATATCATACCCACTTGACCTCATAGTGAATGAAATGGATGACACATTACCTAGAAGAGATTACCGTATGTAGAGGTTTGTCCTTTTGGTGACTTGGTAGATTGTTATACTTCAGCAAGCATTCATCAATGGTTTCACAATAATACCTTTCACTTCTTCTAAGAGGAATAAAAGTTCAGTCATAATAGCTAATTAAGTTTGTGTAAAGCTTCCTTTCCTGTGGCAGGTTTAAATGCATTCTTTAAGTTGACAAGTCACAATTTTTGTACATTTTTGCTCTTTACAGTGAAAAGAAAGCCAGCTCAGACATTGCAAAGAAGGAGGAACCTACCCAGGTTGCACCAAAGCTTGGCCCCCCTCCAACAAGAATGAAGGTGGACATAATGGGAATGGATTCTGAGGTAAGTGATTTTATCATGTAAAGTCAGTCATGACATTATAGTCTAGTATGCAGTCTTGGGCTGGTAACCAGCTGCCCAGTTTTGGAAGGGTAAAGTCAATGTTTGTATTAAGACAATGAATCTATCACTTACATTTGTATTAACTTAAAATAACAGCTGTGAAAATTGTTTAGGTTGGGAGCATAGTAAAAAGTATTTGGGGCATTGTCTTGCACTAAGATTTTACAGGATTCTTTTATGAGTTAAAAAACTGATCATGTGGCAAAATGGATAAAGGCAGTGGCATTTGAAGCAATTGATGAAGTTTAGCAGTGGGAAAGGGGGTGGGTCTGGTAGGGTCAGAGATGGGTTATATATCCAAGAGCAATCTATTTGAATTGACCTTTGAGAATAAGCCAAGTCTGATCTACGTTGTTGATATCAACCACTGGAAGTGAAGTTGAAAGTTACAATTCAGCCATAGGCCTTTGTCTACGTGTGTGGTCGTCTAGCATGCTAACACAACTGCCCTTTCCAGCCTGAACTGACCTTTGAGAATAAGCCATATCTGATTTACATTGTTGAGTGCATTAGCCTCTCGAAGTGAAGTTGTAAGGTATAAGCCATGGCTTTCTCTTCATTTTTGGTCATCTGGCTTCAAAACACAACTGCCCTTTCCAGCCTTGACTGACCTTTGAGAATAAACCAAATCTGAACTTAATTGTAGAGTGTGTCAGCCACCGAACATGAAGTTGTAATTTTTAAGTCATAGGCTTTCTCCACATATGGGGTGCCTTAGTGTCTGAAAACGACTATCTTTAATGGCCTGAATTATTATTTTGATGTATATATTTATCAATGGTTATTGTGACATTTTTTTTCTTTCTTTCTTTTCTCTGAAAAACAGACCATGAAAGTATGTACTATTTTTATTTATATTGCCACATCTGCCCAAGCTTTCCACTGCCTAAAGTTACATTTAGTTTACTAACATTTATGTTCATGCACCCACCACAGAACTGCTTTACTTAGTGCACCACAGTTGCTAATCATGTCAGCTACATGACCTGTTGAAAAGTCCTGTACAGTGTTTTGATGTAATCAAAGTGTTGCATATTCCTAATTGTTTCAAGCAATTCTGGTTATCTTGGACAATCTCTTACAGTTTTCTTTACTGCCATGAAGTAGAATATGCAAACAATTTCTAATGCAAACAATTAAATTCCCATGGTTTATCTTTTGGTCTGAGGTGTTGGTAAATATTCATAGGGATGAGGGCACAGATGATTCAGCAGGTTAGGGAAAAATTTGTACGGGGTGAGGAAGTTGATTGATAGAAAAAAATGGGATCTCCTTGAAACTTCTTGAAACTCTGGTTTAGTTTTCAAAAGGAGGTTGTCTCAAAGTGTTAGTATTTCTGCTTCTATCTTTCAACCTGACTAAACTTACCTACCTACCTATCAACCTACAGTATAGAGTATTGTGTAGTATGTTTAGAGCAGTTTTGTCCAGCTTATTGGACAAAACAGTAATAGCAGGATTGATCGGCACATGCTGCGAAATTGATGTACCCCTTCTTACATCCCCCCATTTTGGCCAAATGACGGGTATTTCCAGTTGGTTAGCTCAGTGATGAGTCACATCCTTTTGTACCTCAATGAGTCAGTTGAGCTGCCAGCTTACTGGGCTCAGTTTGTCAGCAGAAGTGAACTGAGGTCTCAGAGAGCTGAGATTTTCCAATTTGCAGTTCCCAGACACCCTCAGGGGTCGAAATTCCCACTGTTCTGCTGTTCCGAGAACAGTGCTTTTATAGTGCTGGAACAGTAACTTTTCAAAAGCCACTGTTCCGTGGAACAGTGTTTTTCCACAAGAAGCAAAGTGCACATAAATATATGCACATGCTAATCTCTGAAGTGATATAGTAATGACGCAGTGAATATAGAAAACCCCCATAAATTTTGGCTTAAGTATGAAATGCAATCTCGTTCCACCGTTATCAACTCAAGTCGGTTACACTTGCACACGTTATGCCCTATGCTGCATGGTACAGTACTGAGTAAACGCACATACAGTACTGAAGTTTTACTACCAAACGCAGAAAAACTTTTACTATAGTATGTCATTACTGCCCTGCAAGCGAAGGTCATCTTGCATCACCCTTTGTCTTGCGTGGTATGTTCCAAATGACCTCTTAACTATTCATTGATATTTCCTCCACTTTATAGTGTTTTTAGGGGGTTTTGTATGAATATTCCCTGCAAGCTGGCAACTAAGCACCGAAACTTGAAACGACTAAAAGCAATTCTGACTGCTGACATCTCACTACCAAAGTCAATGTGTAAAGTGCTTGCTTTTCCTCGCAAGCTCTTCCCATTGACTTACTGTGTGGAATGATACTTGAATCAAGGTTATGGCGACGGATACGACTAGAACGATTTCGCGTAAATTTGCTGCGAGAAAATAACATCAGCATGTGCACTCATATGTTGGAGAACCCACCCATTGCTTTGCTATAGCACCAAACCACAATGGATCGGAAAGGATGAGTCAAGAAAAAATATTCCTTTACGGTGGAACTTTTTTGCTCTCACTCATATCCCACATGCCTTGCTTGCTGTGCCTTCTGCATCAATTTTGAGTGTATTTCATCTTACAGTAGGTCTTGGGACACTGCAATGCTAGGTCTCGGGACAATGCAAGATTTTAGGCTATAAATTTGTGCTTAAACGATAAGAACCAAAAGAAAATCAGGATATCCCATAGGCTAATCCCCACTGCAGGCAAAAATCAACCCTCCCCAGGTTACGTTACGAATACACTAGACAGCAATTTGCGCCTTTGCAGTTTGCACAAACTGTATGTATCCCAAGGTACTGTGCTCCGGAACAGTAAAATGTGATACGGAACAGTAATTTTGGAAAAAGTGCTGTTCCATGGAACAGCAGCAGAAAAATTAAATTTCGACCCCTGCACCCTCCACCCCAGACAATTCCCACTTGGTCAAATCCCCCTTCCCTTCTCAGGACAAGTCCTCCTGGGCCAGTTTCCAACCAATTACTCCTCAGACAACTTCTAGCTCAAGAAAGTTTGGATTTGTCCAGGGTGGGAATTGTATGAGAGCAGTTGTCTGATTGTAGAAATTTCCTGCTTAAAGCTAATGACAGGATACCCTTCATGCTGCAGCTATAGCTCTAGGTTCTTCATGTAAATTGTAACAACATACTGTATGATCTGGTTGTAGTTCAGTATGTTGAATGTCAAGTGTTCACTGATCCAGGGTCCTGCTGTCTGTGAAGTG
This sequence comes from Holothuria leucospilota, assembly GCA_029531755.1. Lineage (NCBI taxonomy): Eukaryota > Metazoa > Echinodermata > Holothuroidea > Aspidochirotida > Holothuriidae > Holothuria > Holothuria leucospilota. The sequence goes on from CM055964.1 coordinate 31,992,925, forward strand.
TATTGTACTTACAGTTCATACACAATGTGAATGTTTAATGGCCAACATGGCAGAATGAATACAGTGGGAAATAGGGTGATGTCACGTGAACAGCCTCCCTCAAGTCATGAATATAACATTAGACTAAAGATACAAAATCCAGATAAAGCTGTTTTTTGTATAGTTTCAAGTCCATTTGGCTATATCAGCTGATAAAAAGCTATAAATGCAGTCAGTCCTTGCACAATTCTCAGATTCATGAAAAGTATGATCTGGTGCACTTTCCAATCAAACTTGTCTAAAACTGAATGGCGCCACCACTAAATACTCAGTCTGCTATTTGTAAATCTTGCAATTGGGTTGTCACTGCACATGTAGAGTATCACATGAAATGTTAGAAGGGCTCATTCATTGGAACATCTGTGAGACACAGAGAAAAAAGACCAGTTATTTAAAGGTTAGGCTTGTTATAATTTAATATTTAAACAGATCATTGAAAAAGTAAACCACTTCCACTTCTCTGAGTCTTTGCCACAAGTATCTAATTGCATTTCCCCTACTCCTTTTCCCTTTACTTATCCTACATGATTGATTGACTCTGGTAGGGGTGATAAAGTGATCATAATTGATTCTTCATGCAAATGTAATCGAAAGCATTTCATTTGTTCACCCCCTCTCAATTAGCCCACGTCACATGCATTTTTCATTTCACAATGCTGGTCATTTCTTGTACCTTACTTTGTAACAGAGCATCTGAAATGTGGGGCATGGGTATCTAAAATAGGGGGCATGGGGGGGATGAGATTTGCATGTACATCTCACTAAACTGCTTTTCATTTTATTTTATAGTTTTTCATAAGGCATAAGAGTTACCAAGACACACAGCCTGGATTCTGTCCCGGAGCAGGTTTCAGACTGGCACACTTTAATAACCAATGATACCAGGGGATCTGCCAGACTGTAAAGCCCTCGCTGAGTGGGTGGGATCCAGGGCCTTTACCCTGGTAGGTTTCAAGGACAGCTTTCTGTTAGGAGACTGGGGGAATATCCCTGGAAAGGTGATTAATGGGCATTATTTTTTGCACTTAATTTGGGGAGGGGGGTTGAACTCCAAACCCTCCCCTTGGCTGTCTGAGCTTATCATTCTATATCCACACTGAAATATATCCTCTGTTATAAATGTTATAAATATATCCTCTGTTGCGCACCCACCAGTTCAAGCATTTTAGATGTGTATCACTGCCTCTAGTGCACACTCCCATCTTCCAGCACTCACCATTGATAACTGTATTTACTAACATTCTGTAGCATACTATTAGTATCAGTTTTTTGTAAAAATGACTGTAGCACTTTGCAAAAAGAAAAGCAAAAAGCATGTTACACTAGTGTTGCTGCAGCAGTTTTCATTTAAATGTATATATTTTGTCAATATTTCCAGATTATTCTATTCTGGAAGTGTACTGCTGACTAAAGGGAAGTAGTAAAGAGAGTTCTAAGAATCGACCACAGAAATGACCTGTAATGGTATATCTCAGAGTGTAGTTTGGATGCTCTTATCAAGGGAATAAATCAAACGTGTAAATAATTACCAAACAAGAAGTGTTTCATGTATTTACTTAGATGTTTATGCTTTAAAGCATGATGTATGCTAGTTCATTCAATACATTCCCATTTTCGTGTTCCTTTTTTGAGATCTTCCATTTTGTCACATCTGATCAATACTTTCTGACAACTGGAGTAATGACTTGGTGTTTTTTATGTAGAGAAGTCCTATAAATATTCCCTGATTTGCTGGTGATTTTTATGGAAGGATCACAGAAACATGATCAGTGTGATACTTTGGAATTATTCAGCAAATGCCCTCTTCAGGAGCACAGAATATTCATTTTTATTCCCCTTTTCTTTTTTTTTCTTTTTTTTTTGTAAAGCTTTTTTTCCATTAAGTGTGGGATTATTTCCAAGGTTCTTCAGACAAAGGGCCCCTTGTCTTGACCATTCCACAGAGGTAGTAATGTTAAAAGGATTTCAAGATGAAACACTTGTGTTGCATGTAATTGGTGACAGCGTGTGACATTTCTCCATGTTCTGGATAATTTTAAAAGGTAAATGTGCCAGTCCCTGAACTGGATGTCACTGTAACCATATAGGCCTGATCTTAAATGTCTCATTGCTTTTAACATAAATGAAAAAAGTTTATTTTAGTAGATTACGGCATTTCCAGCAGCTTGTAACTGTGCAGTTGTTGTATTTTCAATATTACCATTTTGCACAAGGGAAAAGTATTTGGTTTTAGAGTTTGCTTCTTGCATAAAAGGGTAAACATTAGACATACTGAATTTTTTAGTAATGGGGAGCATTGCAGGTGTTGTCTGTTTCAAATTAAGTGTGGAATAACTGAAGGTTATATTAACAGATTTAAGGTCGGATACAGACCTGCAACTTTTCACAAGTATGGCAAGTGTTAGGGGTGCCAGATACAAATCAGTAAAAAGTAAGTAAGTAGGTTATCTCAGGTAATTGGCCTGGGGGAACAAGGAACTGAATCTGTCATGAAAGCTTTTTTTTGTGTGTGTGTGTGTGTATTTGTTAACTGTTGCTTGTGACCATGATATGTCCAGAAGGGTAGACTTAAGGGATTTCATATAACTGGGTATGTGGTTGCCCCATTTATAGAGGAAGAAGCCTGTCATATTTGGTCAGCAGTGCACTTGGTGTCATCAGAGGTTAGAAGATGAAAAACTTAAAATGGTGCATTGTGGATATTTCAAGAAGGGTACATTAATAGGGATGGATATGATACTTGTCATGTGGGTTGCTAATGTCAGTTGGGAGGTGGCAAAGTTTAGATGAATGGGAAATGTCATTTGGGGTGAGCTGGGGGCAAAGTCTGGGAAAGTGAAATGTTTCTAATTGTGACCGAAATATCTCAAGGAATTTGATGAAAAGAAGTTTCCCCCTCCCAGAGGGTAATGAAAAATGTGAAAAAGTCATGATTTTTGTCCAGGAATCATGTATTATATTTTGCATAAAAGGGTACATGGCCCTGTAATTCCTTTCTCACAAACATTTTGTGCTCCGGTCTTGAGAAAAGGACAAAACAGTGGATGATTCCCAGAGACAGCTGATGAGAGCATAGTTTTTGTCTCAGAAGTTCAATCACTGATTTTCACATCAGTCAGGAAAAATATGACTTTCATTGATTTTGCTGATGCTTTGAGCGGTATACACCATGAATTCATGATCAATATTTTCAGGTCATACATGCGTACCAAGAACTACTTGTTGGTGTACAGAAGAATAACATATGTAGATTTTTTTTTCTCTTCAAAGATGAATCCAAATTGGCATACACTAATTACATTCATAAACAAGAGTGATTGAAAGTGAGGAATGTCTTTATCAGGAATAGTATAAAACAAGCGCAACAATGTTGCCGAAGCTCAGCTTTTCCTGTTGACCTAAAAGTCTGCAGTCAATATTTTGGTTGGGTCTGTAACTCATATTGTTCATACGTACGTTAGAAAACAAAGAGATAAATATAAACTAAATGCAATGAAATATGTATTGAACTCCCGAGGTCTCAGAAAGACTAAATCCGGTACACAAAGTTAACTTTTATATATACTGCACAGATGTAAGTATACAAATAATGAATGTCAGTGTGCTGCTTTGTAGTCCTCATTTGTTTTCCATAATTAGACCCAGATAGTAACTTCCCATAAAGGAATTTTTCAAATGGTTAAAGGTCTTTAAAGAGTTATTTTGCCCCAAAGATATTCCTTGAACTTGTGCAGGGACAAAAGCATTTTGCCACTATGATTTGGAAAAACCAAAACTGCTCAATTGCTCAATATAAAGGGATAATTTCTAAATTAAATTCTTTACGCGCCTAATGCTGAGTACTCTTTAGTCCCGTTTTCCCCTACAAAATTATTTTACTGCATAACATTTTTATGATTGGGATCTACCAGGTATAAATCGTCGATCGCTTTTAGGACCGGTGAATGTGTCGCAACAGGCCGGAGGGTAGCTACAGTTCGTAGAGAGCATTGGGAAAATATGCACACTTATACTAACTAAGTCTAAGGCTGTTGAAATATCATCCCCCGTGGCTTCCCCTTAACAACTTGGTGGGGCTTTCGGCAACGGAGAACAAGACTGGGGTGGTTCCTGCAGTGTCGAAGCCCATGTGACTGCATCAGGCTCGTAGCCTGACAAGGTACTGAGTGGGGGCGAAATGGCTTCCAGGGACTAACAATTTTTAATGTATACAAATACCATTAAGCCAATGGCAACTTGAAAATTTGCTAGGGGGCGAACAAATTTCAAAGAGGGATTCGCCCCCTTGGCCCGCTTGACTAGAAGCCTGAGCTGCACAATTCCTGCAGGCTCCGAGACTGACATATGCCACGTGCATTCAAAAAGCACGTTTTCATTTTCAAACCGAAAATTGTTTTTGGAATGTTAGCACAACCGACAAGCTTAAACCATATGAAGCATTGTATTTTCAATCAATGTGCTATGTTCTTTGTTTAAAAGAAAGGGGTGGGTTCCTCTTTCCTCTTACGACATTTCCCAGACAACATTCACCTTAACTTGAAGTAGTGTACCCCGCGCCGGCATCCCAATCCACGAGTAGCTTCTTTCCTTCATGTGACAATATAAACTAATTTGCTATTAAGGAAGGATAAGTCATTTGTTTACCTTTCATACTAAATATTTTTTGTCCAGAAATGTTAAGAAGAATGTTTGTGAAGGAGATACAAGAAGATTTGAAAGATTAAGGTAATGTTTACAAGTAACTTGAAACTTGAGGCGACTGGATATATTCTCTTTAAACGTAAAGCCAAACTCCTAAAACCATTCAGACATCAGGGTAAGTTGAATACTTGTTTTTGCCTCAACACAAAAATGTGTAGGCCTAACTTATACCACTGTTTCGCACAAGGCCACATATTCGCAAGAATTTGCACAACTTTCAAACGTCCGTTATTTCTTTTCAAGTAGGCCTAACCATCCAACCAATTTAGCTAGTCTATTATTAAAACTCCTGAATGAGATCAGCGCCACATGTTCACGTAACGCCTCCATAGTAGGCTGTATGGTAAGTTCCTTATTCATGTCATATCCCTGGTTTGGAAAGCAAAGAGCTGAGCAGACATAGTCTGACTTAGTGGGGTAGCCCACGTACGGTATTCAAAAATCGATACACTGCACTTTGCGTAAACACTTCCACACGATTAAGCACGAGACGTCCTGTACATTTATATATGTTCAGTATACTTTCGTACCTCGTTTCGTTGTAGTCTCTCAAATGATAACAACTGGGATTCTCGATGTATTCCCGAACATGAAGACTTCGCCAGAATTTGTTTCAAAAAGTGCTGTTTTCATGCCTTTAATGATTGCAGAAATGAAAAAAAAACTTAACTTTTTGTTCAGCACAAATTGAACTATCTATATGAAACATATTATCAAGATTGGTGCAAAACTGAAAGACAAGTAGGGAATTTTACGTTTTCAAACAAAGCCCCCTCCCGAGGTCAAATAGCGGTCAAATTAATCGAAAAGAGTCACAGCATACAGATATCACTTTTGCTAACATCTCTACTAAATTTCAGCCAAATCTAACGAAAAACAGCGAAATGCCAGGCATTTAAACGCAAATGTTATGGTGACAGACGTTTGCCATGCACGACAGCAATAGCTCAGCTGAAAGTTTTCAGCTGAGCTAAACGGGATTGATCTGGGGTTGAGATGCATGACTGTTGGTAAAGGTTAGGTTAGGTTAGATGAGGTTTAACGTCCCAGTTTCCAACCAATTGGTTCAAGTCGAGACGACCACGGCCTTTTTTCCAGTTGTGGCTCACTGGCTTGTTTTCCCTACTCCATTGTTTTTATGCTGAGCACCAAGCACAAAGGCAGTAGGTTCCATTTTTAAAGTCTTTGGTATGGCCCGGCCAGGATTTGAACCCTAGACCTTCCGGCTGCAAGTCGGATGCTCTAACCACTTGACCACTGCAGTCGGTTGACTGTTGGTAAAAATATGCAGATACCAGTTGCCATGGTGTCACTGACCGTGGAAAAATGACTTGTAGCAGGTAGTAAGACCTACAGTACTGTACATCTAATCATCTCTCCCTGTCAAACTGAGTTCTAGGATGAAGAAAATCACAAGTTGCATCCATTTAGAAAATTCCTCCTGTTGAAATCAGAGAGAGGGATATCATTACATAAATCTACAGTGGGGAAGGATCCTAACAGACCACAAAAACAGGGAACTTCAGTTTCTTTTACCCACAATTGAAAGGCACTGTCATCTTTTGTCTTGTACTTTTCACTTACCTGGATGTCTTATTTGTACCCCCTCCTCCCCCTTTTTTTGTGGTGCAACCACTGTAATTTCTCATTCTATGTCAATGGATGAATTGTTCGGTAGGTTTTGTGCAGTAGGCCACAATTATTCACAGTTTTACAAAATAGGCTTGAGTGACTCCAATATTTTTGGAGTGGGATATACCCAGGGCCTCCCGAGTATCTCTGATGGAATCACTACTCCTGCGATGACATGCATACCCCAGCAGCTATAAACTGAGGATTGCTTGCATACCAGGGTAGTGTTAGTGCCCCAGTAAGCTTACATTACGAGCTTCTTGATGGCTGAGGCAGCCTTGATAACAATGTTGGAGAATCATAGTGGCCACCTGACGAGAAAATATGCTAATGAATAGAGAAAAGGATCAAGGGTCTATTGAGTGTGTTGTAATATAGGTATAAACACCTTTATTGATATCCTGTATTCTGATTGGCTGAAAACCATTCAAAATTGGTCTTGAACAGCATGCAGAACTGGTCTTTGGAAAGCTACTGTAGAATTACTGTTAGATGAATCGAATATGGCCACTCAGTTACCTAGGTAACAGCTCTGTGCACCATGCTATACCCATGCTGCATTACCTAGCAACGTAGCAGCCATACTAATATCTCAGTTAGGATTACCTATCTAGCTAGCTCACAAGTTAGGTAATTACGGATGCCGTGGTGTTGTCAATGATTGGCTGGCTAGCTATTTGTCCAATAGAAAGCAATATGTTCATTTCATATGGCACCAACTCAGACTTAAGTAATGTTACATGCGGAGTCCCACAGGGCTCAATTCTTGGACCGAAACTTTTTATCTTATATATTAATGACATATGTAATGTATCAAATTTATGAAAATTTGTGATATTCGCTGACGATCCGAACAATTTTTGTTCTCACAAGGACATCAAATTTCTGTGTGAACAAGTCAGTACTGAACTTCAAAAACTGAGTGTATGGTTTGCAGTGAACAAGTTATCTCTGAATGTTACTAAAGCTAATTATATGATTTTCTCCAGTTGGCCCATAAATTCATATGTCAGCATTACTCTAGATGACGTCAAGATAGAAACGGTGTATGTTACTAAATTTCTTGGTGTATTGATTGACCACAAGCTAACGTGGAAAGAGCACATTCTAAATTTATCAAGAAACATTCTAAAAGCATCGCACTGATATGTAAAGCCAGTAGTGATTTAAATAGAAATGCACTGAACATTTTATATTGGACAATTTTTTATCCATACCTCAATTATTGTGCAGAAGTATGGGGAAATACATGTAAATCAAATATCTTATTTCTAAAACAGAAAAAGGTTATACGCTTAATTTGTAATGCTAAATATTTGGATCATACGTCGGTACTTTTTCAGAATTTACAAATGTTGAGACTAGATCAAATCATTGATTTCAAAACTGTTGTGGTTATATGTTTAAAGCTTTTCATAGTCTGTTACCAAAACCTTAACTAAATCATTTCCATTTAAAATCAAGTGAACACTACTATACTCGACAAAGGGATACCTTTATGCAAAAATTCATTAGAACAAGAAAAAAACAATTTTGTATATCATTTTCAGGAGTGAAACTCTGGAACTCACTTGATGACTGCCTAAAAAATTCTAAAATGATTAATTCATTTAAGAAAAAGTATAAATGTAAGTTTTTGGCAACTAAGAGATGGATTGTGCTAGTTTCGTTTGCATTGTTACTATCTGTATGGACTTCATTGTCTATTATGTGTGATTCCTGTTAACTATTTCTGTTTTGGGGAGGAGGGAGGGTTAAAAAAGTTTCCTGTCAAAATCTTGCAGGTATTTAGTATGTATTTCCATCAGCAGCTCATTCAGTTCATAATTTCACATTACTTTAGGAGAAAACGATTTATAAGCATTGCACTTCTGCTTTTCTCCTTTTCCATACAACCATTGGTAAATTATCATTATATCAAATGTAAATATTTCGATTTTGAAGTTGGTGGAAATAAACTGTAAACTGTAAGTTTCCATAATGCCTAAAACCAACACTGTGTCAAGCCTAGCCTACCCCCCAGCTCTTACTATTTCAAAGCCTTATGCTCATAAGCATCAGTTGAATTGACAAAGTCCCAGCATCCCAGACATTAATGCTAGCATTGACTTAAGCTGCAGTGTGCTGAGTGTAAAATCTGCAATCTACCTGCCAAAAACGCAGAAGGACGATTTAGGGTTCTAGGCGCCCTTTACTGTTAGGTTATACCGTGGTGCTATTAGTTTTTTGCCAGACGGTTATTGCAGGCAGTAATGGTACATATGTAAATAGGAGGTAAGTATCGGAGCTCATAGACTCCCAAACCGGCAAGTTTTGGTGAATCTACCTGTTAACACAATTGATCATGTCTATTACTGCTAATCCACTCTTTAGAGAAACTATAGTTAGTGGCTTAATTGCCATACCTGTTCCCTAGTTCAGTAATCCTCCATGTACCAGTCCTAGCCCTCCAGTCACAATGTGGGTCCTGAAAAGAGATAGCGTTTAAACTAAATTAGCATCCGGCTGTAACGGTACCTGAGCAGAACCTACTCGTAGGTCGACGTGCAGCCATACAGTAGGAAATGTATCCTACTGGCTGTCAAATTCATAAGTATGGCAACAGTAATTAAGCCAGCACTGCCAATGGTAAATGAACAAGCTATGAACAAGCTATAGCAGTGTGAAGTTGTGCTGCAATATAAGTAGATAAGTAGTAAGTAATAACAGCAGCAGTAAAGAATGGTAGACAAATATATAAAGGCAGGGAAAAATGCTACCAGAAACATTGCCTAAAGCAAGACCGCAAGTCACTAAATGACACTGGTGGGTTCGTTGAATCAGGTGATCAGGCTGTGCCACCAGGCTCGGTCTACACTTAGATGTAAGCTTGAAACAGCTTCTACAAGTGATGAAGTTGGCTGTGACTGAGCCAAAGTCCACACGCGATATACTAGAGAAGTTATTACGTTGCAACTAACTACTGTACCAGCGAGGGATAGATAGTGCTAACTACAATAGTGAGCGCCGGCCAAGTATTCAAAAAGGCACATTGAAATAACTACATAAGAAAGATTTAGTAAATGGTGAATTAATAAATGTAAGCTAAGTATAGTAAGGTTTCTGTACCTGTAATATCCTCTCTGCTGGCACTGTAGCCTGGAGTGGCAAGTCTGTCTAGGTCCTTTCTAGGTGTGTCCCTGAGCTGCATGGAGGTGAGCATCAGGTGCTGCATCCTATCCACATGTACATAACTTGTAGTGTAGGGCTGTGATCGTTATAGCAAAATTACTAAACGTTTAATCGCAAAATTTTGCGATCGTTTAGCGATTAATCGCAAGTACCTATGATCAACATAAAGACCTTAAACCTGCTCTTAAACATGATGAATATGTAAAATGCGTTAGGAACGTCTGGGGGACATATGAACCTCAAACACGGATGCTCATAGAAGCTCAACTTTTGATGTCGTATATTTACATGTGTGCCATATTTGTATATGTATTTCACTTTTTCCAAAAAATTAAAGTGAAGATATAATTTTCTGTAATGACTGCAGATCGTCTTTTACTTCGTACGGAAAACGGGTTTTGCGATTAATCGCTGGTAGCTTTGTACTAAACGTTTATTACACATGCGATCGTTTAGCGATTAATCGCTAAACGGTCACAGCCCTATTGTATTGTTATAGTGACTGGAAGATTTTATTGTGTGTGGAAGCTATTGAGTGGAATGTAGAGAGGGAGTGTATCACAAATGAGGTCACTACTACAACTCCTACTGTAAGTTGGAGTGGTCAAGTAAATGTGATTAATTTATTAATGTTATGACATGCATAACAATGGTACGCACAGGTCAGGTTATACAGTAACTGCCTGGTCTAGTACTGTAAGTTTGAACCTGTTCTCCTCTAACAGTGAAACAACATGTAACAACAGGCTAGCACGGTTGTCATTGCTACATGCTACATTAAGTTCCATCTAAGGTTTCACACAATTTAAACTAAGTCCATATCATCTATTATATTAGAAGCTATTGCACATTTGCCAAATTCTTCTTCTTTCGGAATACGGTGACACATCCAAAGGGACATTACTTCACCACGCATGCGTCGAGGGGTACCTAAGCCCTAATGCTATTTGTAATAAACTGAACGGGGTCTTTATGATGCACAGAATTTTCGACTAGAGAGGCAGGGAGACTATTCCAATCCTTGACTGTGTTAGGCAGAAAACTATACTTGTAGCAGTTAGTCCTAGTATAAAGATGGCAAAAGTGTAGGTTATGCATACCACGAATTTTGCGAGTGGGATGCCGAAGTCTATCAACAGGGATCTGAGCCTTACCAAAAACACCCTTAGTAAAAAGAATTAGTCTATTTTGCCTACGACGTTCCGATAACGAAGGGAGATCGAGGTCTTTCAGTACAGAAGTCATAGACCCAGGCTCACGTGAAAAGGTCGAACTGATAAAACGAGCCGATCTCCTTTGAATACTCTCCAGCTTATCCTGTACATAAATCTGGTGTGGATCCCACACGCTGCTGGCATATTCCAAAACAGGCCGGAGAAGGCCCTTATAAGCAGTTAGCTTCACATCGCTAGGGCAAAAAGACAGATTTCTTTGAAGTACCCCTAAGATTCTATTACCTTTATTACAAATAAATTGGACATGTTTATCCCAACTAAGGTCACTAGTAATAAAAACCCCTAAGTACTTAATTGAATCAACCTTAAGTAACTTTTCACCGTTTAAGACATAATCGAAACAGACAGGCTTCTTTTTTCTGGCAAAGGTGATGATATTGCACTTTGAAGGCTGGAATCTCATACCCCATGTCTTAGTCCAGAGACCTAGATTATCAATGTCAACCTGAAGCTTACGACAGTCACTAGCATCATCAATAACTCGGTAGCAAACACAATCATCAGCAAAAAGCCTGACATTAGAACTGGCACTACTAACGATATCGTTGATGTGCGCTAAAAAGAGAATTGGTCCTAAAACGGACCCCTGAGGGACTCCAGACACAACATCGTCAAAAGAAGACCTAGTACCATTTACTACGATAGCCTGTTTATGATCAGAGAGGAAATCATCAACCCACTGGAGGATCTGTCTTGAAACACCAAACAAATTACCACCACTGTAATTCTCCTACAACAAATACAGCTTAAATCACCATCTGTGGCTTGGATCCAGTGTACATGCATGCTTTAGCTTTCTGTCCAAATGTCGGCAGTAGGTAAATGCTACACGTCACATGTAGTAGACACATTACAATGTAACTGTATAGTACTGCTTATATTCCTGTGATAATGATTCAAGGAACTTGTGTATTTTAAATCTGTAAACAATAAGTAGCTAGAATTAAGTTAGTTCCATTGCTTTAATGCTCAGCCTCTTCTCTAAAATGACGTACATACTTGTAATCAGTCTTTCTTTCAATAACATCATCATCTAATTGTATAATACTGTTTGCCAAAATTTATCAAAAATTGGCTATCCAATAATTGCTGCAATTGTAATATCAGTTACAACCTGTGGTTCAAAATATTTATCTGTCATCCACATGTGGCTAATGAGTGCTAGTTGTTTCATCATATGAGCCAAAAATGCTAGGGAGAATTGAAACTTGATCTTTGAAATTTTGTCAAAAAAGTTACATTTTGGTGTCTTCTTAATAAAATTTCTGGGTGTTTACAAATAGGGATAAATGCAGGATACCTCTGGTGATGTCACCATGGAGACAGCGGACCTCAGCTATTGTCTGTGACCCTTCAGCCTCTGTGATGAAAAAAAAATTAAAAGTGTGAAGCAGTGCAAATGTGAACTCCAAAATATGATTTTTGTGCACATTTTTGACAGTATTGACAATTACTCAGGAGTCACGGATTCCAGTGACGTCATTCTGGGCCAGGAGTTGTGAATGTTATTATGTTGGGTGTAAGCCTGCCCAAGCACTCATTGCAAAATGTCAGTGACCTTGCGTGTTTGAATTAAATAATGTAAAGACATTATTGGGAACACAAGAATAGAGAAAGAAAGAGGAAGAGAAAAGAAAAATGAAAGTTCATTCTACCTGTGTTGTCTGAAGGCCTCGATAAGATCTAATGCATCCCCTTCCTTTAATGATTCATATATGTGTTTGGCTATATAATATAGTTCCACTTTTAAGGACTGGTTTGATAATGGGCTGCAAAAGAACATGAGCATTGCTGGTAACCCAGTGTAACATTTATAGACTGTGGTTCTAAAGCCAGTTTACCATGTTTTCTCAGTCCTTTGACGTACTCTTGTTATCAAAATTCAGAGAAGATTGCGTACGTGGTAGGAACATCCCCAGTTAATGACAAACCTGCTTTGCAATTAAGTTGTAAAAGAAAAGTTTGTTTTCAGGCAAGATTAATGGGTCCAACTCCTTTTAACATTAAATTGTTGAAGTTCACCTCCAGTAGAATTGATTCCAAACATGTGACAACTATTATTACTTTTGGTTGAGAGATACAGACCAGATAATTTTGAAAGGTTGTGGAGGATTGCAAGGCACTGTTTTGAGACCTTTTGCTTTTCTTTGGTGATTTAGTTTATTTTTTGTCTCTTTCTCATTAATCTCTGGATAAAAAGCAACAAATGTGAATGATTTGATTTAGGGTTTCAAGTACAATCAGATGAATCATTTACTACAAAACTAATTGGGAATGTGTTTAGAGTGCTTCAAAAATTGCCAGACATGATGTGTTTGATACTTGGTAGTTGATAGGTTTGGAACAGAGTCATTTGCACATCGCTTAAGTAAATATTGATGTATTAGAATATTAAATTTTAAATTTGATAGTGTCATTGAGTTACTTTATGAAAATAAATATACATGTGACTCTTCTTTGGTAAAGGCTGGTACAAGTATAATGAAAATATAGAATGTACCAAATTAAAGATATGAGCTTGAACTAGATGATAGCTGAAGGACTTGCTTGCATGAAGTCATTGAAATTTGTGAAAGTATGTGTTGTATTATAACTGCAGGGCAGAAGGAAAATCATAAAAAATGAATTAAGTGTCAAGAAATACCCTTACATGATGTCTTAATTATGGCTATGGGATGGTACTAGTATAAAATCGTGGTTGTTTTTGTACGTTTATGGTGTTGGATTTGTTTAAATATCTGCAAGTTAACAATGCATTCTTGTGTGCATTTACTTTAAAGGAGAACAAAATATCTGGATCCCATACAGTATTCTGCATATTCAAGTGCATGTCTTGTTTGGTCATTTACAGTTGTACCATTGGCAATTCTTTAATTCTGACAATGGCTGCTTATTCTTCTGTTTGTCAATTTTTCTAAGTATTTTGTTTCTCTTTATCTATTTTCAAATAGATACAGCACCATTTTCTTGTCAGTACCATTTCAGGAATGCTTCTAATATTACATTTGAATGGTTATGGCAAAACCGTGATTTGTATGTTAGTTACAAGTCAAGTTTGAAATCACTTCGAATTCCTGTTGTTTCAAAGTTGGAGTCAGTGAAAACAAATGATGTTGTCTGCTACAGTAGATTATCAATGTTGTGTTGTGACATAGAGCAGTACTTACATGTCTGTTGTAGTAGTAAGTACTACTGTTTGTCTATACTATCCGTTAGCCTTCACATACCAACAAGAAGGCTAATTTTTGGCTGTTTTACATAAAATTCAAAGTGGTTTAGGAAGTTTGGGTAAAAAAGTGTCAGGCACATACACACATTGCCAGACTATATAATACTGCATTACAATATCTGAGGGATCAATGTGCACATGCTGCAATGGCCACATATGCAGTGCACATATTGCACTAACAAAATATGTGTTTTCATTCCAATTTCTGTTTGTTTACAGGAAGTCACATCACATTTAGTCTCAGTACTAGTAAGGAAAGAAGCGGATAAATTCAAATTTACTAATAGAAGTGAGTCTGCGACATATGTTAATAGACTTGCCACAATTCAACTTGTTTTAAAAATGGCAGCCCATTTGTGAATGATTATTCTATCTCAACAACAAAATAAATCTTATAGATGAGGTTTGTTGTTTCGGTTTAATAAACGTTTTTTTCTCCTTTCTTTTAATCTTACTGAAATTTGAAACTTTCCTCGTGCTGTAGATGAGCAGTAATAGGCTCTCTCAGTTTTTTTAACCTTATTTACTCCATACCATCTATATCTCTTTTCACCTTTCTTGTATTAATTTCAAGCCAGTTGTTTTTTGCTTTCAAAAATGAAATCAGTGGGGGATATCTCCTACCTGTCTTCAAAATACTGTAGGGATATTTTTCAAAATTTTGGAACATTGTTTTCTTTATCTTGAGTAACTGGTTTACCTAAAATTGGTCACCTACTTTTCCTTCAATTAAAACAATTGCCATGGATATAAAAAAATTGCCATGGGAAGGACAGTTTTCTTACACGCTTTGACACATAAATACAGCTGAAGGTAAGACTGGCAATTCATTGAGACAAACCTTTTTCAGAGAGTGTGGAGTCAAATCTGTAGATCTTGCATGTGTGCACAGCAAAGAACAGGAAGTTTACATCCCATTTAATTCATCTTTTAATTGCTTGTAATCTGAGTAGAAATGATTGCTTTTTTACGTGGTAACAAAACACAGCCTTTAATTAGGCTACGGCATCAGTTATATGTGACTTAACATGGTAGACCAATCATCTAGTGCATGAGGTTGGATAAAGAGCTTTAATAGTGAAGTCACTACAACATACATAGAGTAGTACATTATACAGCAATACAGGCCCTGTGAATAAGCAACGGGCACAAAGGCCATGGCCTTCATATTTTTGGCAATTACCTTGATGCCCTTCAAAATGGCATACTTTTCAAGGCTACATTACCGTGGCCTTAGTTGTGCCTCTCCTGACAGAATACAACAAAACATATACTAGATAACATTAATCTTCTGTTTAGCCTTTGTGCCCTTTGAGGTGCATTAATGTGCCTGCAAAGCCGAAGTACAGTATGAAGATGGCTCTGCCCTCATGTCTTTTTTAAAGACAGGAGTTTACTGTTTTACGGATAATGGAAAAAAAATCACAGAAATTGGTGTATAACATGGAAAATGTGAGATTTATTTGAGAAGGAAAAAAAAAGGAAATTGAAAATAAATCAAATATATCGCAACACCAGTATAAATTTGTCACTATTTTCAAATGAGAAGCATGCCATTGGAGTCAACTTATTTGTGATTCAAGGCTCCATAACCCTTGATGCATGTAAACATTTGACAATCTCCAAGTTCCATTGTCCTCGTGTCAAATATTCATACCATACGCAGCGATGTTTAGGTAAATTACAGTATGAATTACAACATGGCAATTGGCTTGTACAAAACTCAAAGGCATGCATATTTAGAGAACAGCTAGATTACAGAATGGAATTGGGCATGTACAGAAGGTGAATTCCTGTCTTTAGTCTCATTCCTAGCCCTGGCAGTGGCTTGAAAAATAATAGTGTCTTTGCTGGATTGTACCAGATATTGCATGAATTGTGTGTTAGTGTATCTTAAATCAAGTGCTGGTTGGTCTCCAGTTTCACTAAAAAAGAAAATCTGATGTCAAAGCTTCACCATGTTGTTAGCTGCAGGCATACTGCTTCTAGGTGCCTTTTTTGAAATTTAAATTTTATACACATTAAAGAAAAACCTACAATTGGCAAACTTTGCATTATTAATTTACCTTTGAATTAAAACACCATGTCAGCATATTGAAGTTACTCTGTAGACCTGTAGGAAATAATTATGTGTTGGATAGAAATTTGCTGTAATTGCTTAATAAGACTGCCTGTTATATTCAGACCTAGATGTCAAATCTTCATTCATTATTCACTTTACATTCACAATAGCTCCAGGGCATAGTCCAGCACTGGCATAGCGTTCTGCTTACTGTAGAAAATAGATTTACCAAGCAGTTCTTGTTATGTAAAAGGTGTTCATAGCACTTTTATAAACAGCCAAATCTCAAATGTGGATTATAATTAATAAAACAAGTATACTGTACTTTAAAGGACTTGATATGGCAAGCTGCTTAATGGCAGTGGCGGCAAAACCATTTTCAAAAGTGAAGTGGTCAAATAATTTACTGTCATGCATGATCACTGCTAAGTAAGATAAAACAGCTGTCCACTGCGTAATTGACTGGAACTTTCAAGGAAAAGTAGGAGGCAGATGTCGAGCAAAAAAATGACGGGAGGGGAATGCCCCCTGTTTTTTGTCTGCTCTCCTTTATGCATAAATATTATCCAGACTTTCATTCCATCTACATTGCCATTTCTTTATTAAGGTTTTGAGGTTTTTATGTACAAGTTCATTGTTAAAATTTATACCAGGCCATTTCTGTTATTAAATCTAAAGGTATAGCAATTATATTGAAGTTTGCCCATATGCAGTGTAATTCACAGCAGTTGCACAATTAAAGTATGGTGCATTAATTGAGCTTGACAACACAGCCATAAAAATGTGGTTATCCTTGTGCCTAGTTCTAAGTGGGTATTAAAAGAACCTGGACAATTTGTGTTAATGAACTTGGTGCCAGATTTTTGCAAATTGGGTGGTTATGATTTGACAATTAGCTGACCTGTTTAAATTTGATCGAAAGTGCATTGAAAAGTTCAGTTTTCTAGATCCTGCAGATGTTTAATTACTTGTGTCTTGAAAAATGATAAGGCTTGCATAAATGAAGTATTAAAGCATAAGGACATAACTGGATGGCCTGTAGTGCCTTTCTAAGGATTCAAAAATTGCATGAAATAAAGATATAGATGTATTTTGCTTGCGTGTACTTTACGTACCAAATACTACAATTTGCAAGAGATGGTGTAGGCTAAGTATCCTATTACCATTGCAATCACCACAGTGACTCCTAAGGACTCCTAGTCTGCAGTAAAAGATTTTACTCAAAATGTTTACCAGTAAAGATTTAAGTTTTTAAGATTTCTAAACGTGAGTTCTCTTATAAAAATGTTTTAGCTTGAATTTTCTAACATACTGTATCATACCCTAATTTTTTAATTAAATAATGGTTGGTGCTTTTAAAGTAGGTATAGTTGAGTTTTGAGCAATGGGTGGGTACTGGGTATGGTTTGGTTGATTGTTTGGTTTTATGTCCATGGTATTTATTCTCTTGCCCTGCAGCTTTTTTAACGGAAGCTTTATCCATCTTGTAAATTTATATATTTTGTTAATTTATGAATTTCCTGCATGGAGAAATTGAGTGTAATCTTGTGCATTCTAATTTAAAGTTTTGCTTTATACATGCAATGAGCCTGTTAAAAGTATTGACATATCCTGTTGCAGTTATGTGTTTCTTATACGGTAATAGCACTGTGAAATCAGTTTTGGGTTTTCAGCTAACAACATGCATAACTGAATGTAACAGCATATCAAATGACCTGCAGTTAGTAAATGTCCAAAGTTGTTGAAATGCTCTTAAAAGTAGGTCTGTCAAAAGATACTTCAGTCACTTTGCTACAGTTTTATTGGTCCTTGTTAGTACCTTATCAAGGTGTGGTTTCATCTAATGTATTATTAGTATATACTTAGCAGAGAAGATATGAAGTTGCTAATTAAGAGTCTTCTTACCTTCATCAGTAAGTAGTAGTGAAATGAATTATACACCACTTTAAGTGAGGGCGTAACGACTACCTCTGAGACAAGACCAAGAAGTATATGATCTTGGTGGATTTTACATCATACAACTCTGTTAAGCTAAAAGTATGTCAGTCGGAAAACTGTCATGTGATGCATCTTCCTTTATAAATAGAGCTACCAAAAGGGTGCCTTTATACTAGTACAGATCAAGTCTAATATTATCAAGAGATCAGATCTGCAGCAAAACATAGCACATTGATCCCATCACTAGCAAACCATAACATACATCAAACTTGCCTCATACACCAGTCTTCCCTAAGTATGCACTACTTGTGGTTGTTGTGAGAAACTTTTATAGGACAGTACTGTAGTATAAGTAGGACAGTAGTACAAGATAGAGGTGTCATGTATCTAGGGTCACCATTGATCCTAGAGCACTTACACCACTAGCTTTGGTGTCCTAGCTGTTGAGGATAAGATCCCCCCCCCCCCCCACTTCAAGATCATAATCAAAGGATCATATGCAGGTTTGATTTGTTTTTCTACAGCAGCTTTTATCTTGAGCACAATATCTGACCCCAAGCAGGAGATCAGATCAAATTCTAGTGCAAAAGCACCCATAATTAATGTGGCACATCAGCCTTCATTACAGCAATAGAGAACTGAGTTCACCTGGACATGATACTGTATGCTAGTTTAGTGTTACAGTAAGAAACAATGGCTACTCTGGTAAATTGAGAATATGCAATCGTGCATAGACTTTCAAAATGTTCAAAGAAATCCATTTTACAAAGAGTCATGCTAACATTGTCAGACCTCTGCACCTCTTATCAGCAGATGTTTATTGCTGGATTGATTATAATTAGTGTACAATCACTAAACTGCATTACTCTGTAGTGACTATTTACTGAACCAGATACTATACATCAGTAAACTAAAGTTAAACCTGATTTAAAAGAAGACAAAATTCAATCAGCAGGTGGCAGCTGGTGGCAAACAATTTCTTATATTTGATAACATATTGTACCTCGATCAGTGGCCACACTTTCTGATCACTCATTTGGACTTGTTACTGAAACACAGCAACACTTTCTGATCACTCAGTTGGACCTGTGGTTGCTGAAACACTGCAACACTTTTTGATGACTCAGTTGGACCTGTTGCTGAAACACAGCAACACTTTCTGATCACTCAGTTGGACCTGTTGTTGCTGAAACACTGCAACACTTTTTGATCACTCAGTTGGACCTATTGTTGCTGAAACACAGCAACCCTTTTTGATCACTCAGTTGGACCTGTTGTTGCTGAAACAGCAATACTTTCTAATCACTCAGTTGGACCTATTGTTGCTGAAACAGAGCAACACTTTCTGATCACTCAGTTGGACCTGTTGTTGCTGCAGCACAGCAACACTTAACATCATAGGCAGATAACTTAATTGCCTCAGGAGGATCAAGCTTGCCACTTGGGATTTAATTCCATATGCTGTATAGCAGGGCATAAAATAATAGGAGCAAAAGTTGTATCAAACACTAGCTTGTGTCTGAAAAAAAAACTACTGCATTGGTTTCTATCTCTTTGATAGTATGAATGTTGACATATGGCCTCCCTTAAGTACAGGCAATTGATGAGCTTATATTTTTTATTTCTTCTCTTCTTAAAATATCCAGATTCGTAAGGGGACCATTTACTCACTAGAAACCCTCCTGTTCCTAGTGTTCTGTTCAGCATAATGTAGTTTTGCACCTAAGTTATGAAATTACCTTTGGAAATGGAAGTCGTATTTTTTTGCACAAAGAAAGAAAGAAAAGCAGCCTGAAATGTGAGATGTGCCCTGCAGCAAAAACATTTCATCAACTTGAGTATATCTTATGCTATGGCTGGTCCAGTCTGCTAGTTTGCTGAGTTTTATGGATAGCTAAAGTGATTTTTATTTTTAGATTGAGGGCATTTAGAGCTTTGATCCATACTTTTGCCTTCCACTCTCGACTATTTTTTGCAGTTTCAGGCATACTCACAGGTGGTATGAACGCTTTAACCTTGCCATGACAGTAAGATGGAGCAAGATATGCCTTAATTGAGATGTGATACATGGATTGCAAGAATCTTATTTCTGGAAAGCTTTGGAAAAGTTTAAATTTTACAGGGAAATCTGATGCCTATCTTTTACCTTAAAGGTTGTATAGAATGACCTCAGGGATTTTACAAAAGATAGGCAGCAATTTGCGTCATCAGGTTCTTTTTTTTCCAATTTGCATCAAAATGTAACCCAGGGTTACTTCTCATTGGACCATGAACCTGATTTTGCTTTAAGTTTTCTGGCATTCCTCTTTAATGATTTTATAGCACCAAACATACCTTTTGAGGAAAATCTCCATGAAAGGTTACTGATGCAAATATTAAAGTAGGAGGCCTCAAAGGAATAGAGAGTTAAATCCAATCCTTATTTCATTCAGAGAGAAACTCTCGTTGTAGTCTATATATATGCATGGCAAGATGAGCCGTTTTAAATGTGGTATCAGTCGCCAACCATGAATACATGTTTCAAAAGTATGATTGATGACATTTGTCCACGCAGTATGGGTTTTGAATGGTGATCGAACACTTTTTCCTGAGCAAGATTTAGTTATGTAAAAGAGTCAAGATGTATAATAAAAGAGTATAGGCTGGGGTGCAAGTAACTTCAAAACTATGTGATCTGTTGGGAATCCCACGTAACCTTGAATCCTGTTTGTGTTTGATTGCTATAGTGACATATCCAGCCTTTTTGGAGCCTGATACCCTGAGTGTTAATAGTTGCGACTAAATGGAGTCGCAACTCCTAACATTACGTCAAAACTGCCATAGGCCTATATGCAGCATTGGCCACAAAGTGTTGAATACTACTAGCCTTAATAATTTATTACTTCAATACAGGCCACACACTGCAGGCTTTCCAATGACTGAGGTGCTGAATTGCAAAGTTTTGAAAATTGTAGAAGCTGACTGCAGTGAAACAATTGATGGAATAAAGAAATAGACTAATCCAATATAGATTAAGTAAATTACATTCAGCTCATTCACCCATTCCAGTTCATAGGATATTTGCTGTATTTATGCTGGCTGCATGCTGAAGCTGTGTAACGGATTCAACTTCCATCTGTGCCACACAATTACTGCAAATTAACTTTTTAAAATGCACAGGCTTAACAGTTACGGCGTTTCTGTCTTTCTAATAACCACATCCCCATCCCCTTGTGTAAGTTACAAGTTGGTTTTATATTTAATGTCATCTAACTTAAAGTTGTACTATACTTTATTTAATGTAAAAGTGATTTATTTGTAAGGCAGCCATAATTGAACCATTCACAGCTAATAATTTCCTACTGCATAAATTGAGTAAGGTGCTTTTGGGGCTAATCAAGCATCGTTTGGATTCTCTTCTTTAGTGAACGACATCAGTGTGGGGTATTCACCCAGACCATTAAATTTTTATCACCTTCCCTAGTCATCTTCCAAAGGAACTTTGTTTTCTCATTTCATAAGATCTATCTGCTAACTTGTGCTTCAACTGCTTGCAGACACACATTTTCAGTTTTGCTTCTTTGGTTATCATATTATCCAATTGTAGAGCTCATCTTTAGTATCTCCATGTGGAAATATCCTTAATTGGATATACAGAGAGATAATTTTTGCTGGGATGAAACATTTAATTGTTTGTGATACGCAGAAGGTACATCGTGTGTATGAGAAAATGACTAAATTGGCACAGAAGGGAGGCATAGGCAAGTTGATCAGATAAAAACATTACGAGCAGTAATGGCTTTTTAATACAAGCAATAAACCTGGCTGACTTAACATCAGCTGGTAATTTGGAAATTGATTCTGACAATCATGTTTGATATAAGCTTGCATCTCATGTAATTCTATGGAGTTGTTTTATGCTCTAGCTATTTGCCAAAATATTGGAATGACATTAAGTACATTTTTGGTGCATGTTAAAGTGAATTTGCTAGAAAAGAAAATAAAGGTAAATGAAATCTGTAGCTTTATAGAACATCCGTTGTCAAGTATGCCACAATTGTCTATTCTTGGAAAATACGTCAACTTTGTAGTTTTATACGATTTCATGATATGTTATGCTATCTTGTTACAGGGAAGTCTGGTTGTCTTTGGGAATTGAAAATGGCAGGCATGAGGTTATGCTTGAGTAGAATAACGAGAGGTAGACCTGAATAAAACACTCTCCAATGTGTAACAATTGCTTTCAAGTAGTAGTATATATTTAGTTTGAAACTGAAAATTCATACAGAAAGATAACTGTGCATAATCAAAAAGGATGACTAGTAATGTGTTTTTTCATTTTTTTTTTCCTGGCATTTGTGTTTCTATATGTGACTGTCATGTTGGAAGTGTAACAAATGGTACTATAAAGTACAGGTTTCGCACAGTCTGGAAAAGTCATGAGAATGTATTTTCACATTCCAGGGCTGGAGAGGGTCACAGAAGTGGAAAAAAAGACAGACATCATGGAAAGTCATGGATTTTTATTAAGGACTAAATATCTCTTCAATGTATATGTGGAATATTTTTCTTCCTAATGTCTGTACCCAAGAACTACCATGTGGTCATGGATTTGTCATGATTTGGTCATGAAATGGTCATGTAAAAGCCATGGAATCTTATTGTGCATGAAGTAGCTATGTATCAAGCAACAAGTTAATTGAACAAAACTTGTGTTGAATTGTTCTAATGTGTACACATATTGCTTTAAGTATTGTGGAATAAAAGTGATCATTTAGAGAGGGATTGTGTTACTCTATGCCAGATTGATGACTTGGGGTATCTGTAAATCCATTATGCTGTCAATAGAGCAAACTTCAGTCTAGTAATATGTGCATTTTCTTTTAGTTCTTTGCAATCCATAACATTTTTTTATGCAGTCAATAATGTGTAGTTTCTTTGCAAGAATTTCTTTTTTAAGAACTTTGTTAATTTCACGAAATAATGAGCCAGTCAATCTATTTGAACCTAAGCCTCCATAAATTACACTAACAGAATTAGAAATCAAAGGAATACATCAACAACTCTAATTCACCCGATGTGAGCTCTGTTGCGATGAAAACTTGCTTTAATATGTGCACTGATTATTTTCAAATGTTACAGTATAATGTTTCATCACCCATCATTGATCATTTGCAAGAAGCTTTAGTGTAGCATTTAATTATCCTCAAAGTATGATGATGTATGTACTGATTTCATGACCTAACAGTTTTCACATAGTACACAGTTGATGACTAGCACTCATCTTAATTATATCCAAGTTTAGAGACCTTTGGTCTTATAGGCCTTTTAGCAGGAGATGCTTCCATGATCTCAACACCTGTGCATCAAAGATTTCAAATGGCATAAAAATTCCAATTTCGATTTTTAGGATCTTTTATACGTCAGTCTGATGAGATCATTTATCATTTTATTTACCTTTCCCCACTAAATCAGTTGCAAGAGCACTAAAACTGTAGAAACACCGCAGCAATTTCTGTTTGGCTTATCTCACCCTTCAGTAAATGTTGCAGGTGTTATAATCATGATCTAGTATAGTTTTATGATACAGTACTTTCATGTTAACATTTTTTTCTTTTATTGCAAAATGGTGTACATTCATAAGTAATTTCATATTTTAAAGGAACTGTTGCATCGTCCCAAATATATTTAGGAATATCCTTGAATGTCTAAATACAATTGGACAATTGGTGACTGCACTTTGATTGACATTGATGCCAACAATACCTTCACTCTGGTTGGTCAATGATGACTCGTGCAGTCAGCTCTGTTCCCATTTAAGCTCACACACAGTTTTCTGTGGAAATGTGGCCTTGAACGAGCCTTGAACACTTTACAGTAAACTGTGCAGACTACTGTGGCTTTTTCTGAGAGGTGCACTAGATATATCTGTTTTGTTTAAATTGGAGGAGGGGCTAGAAGTAAACTCAGTAGGGAGAACTTTCACTGTCTGGGGTGAGATTGTCGAGCCTTTAACATCTCTCTGGCTGTTAGAATGTTACAGACAGCATTTGGCATGCACAGTGTTATAAATACTGTACGTTGCTTCTGTTCAGTAATGGAATGGAGATGGTTAAGTTAATGAAAAGTTTGGTTTTCAGTCTATTTGTATTGTTCAGTCTATTTGTACATGCTATGTTACTCACTGTGTATAGTGTTTCTAATGCATTGTATTAATGACTGGTCATATTAGGCACCAAGTCAAAACTGTGAGCTGCTGCTGCCTCAGCCAAGCTGCAGCTGCATATGAGCCATGCTGTATTGCTGCACACATCACCATAGTAAGATTAAGGTGATACTGCTATCACAATGGTTATAGAAACAAAGCATAGCTGCAGCTTGGGTAAGGGAGCTTCAGCTTGACTATACATATGGTGCCTTGGTGCAAGTTGGGTCATGTTCAGGCATATACAACATCTCTAGGTTGGAAAGTTTCTTTGCCCATTCTCCTTTTACCCTCTCATGTTTAGGGTTTGAAGGAAAACTATTTAATTACAGAACCTCACCCCTTCCTTGCATCGGTTTCAGTATTAAAGCTAAAATGGCTATTACATCTAAAGGTGTGGAAGACCTAGATACTGTTGATGAACTAGTTCAGGTGTTAAGAGGCAGTACATTTAGACAATATATTTAACATTGTAATTTTTCTCAGATTTGAAGCCATTGGCCTATTCCATTTTTTGCAACTACTATATCAGGGCTCGACGTAAGCGCTGGCCCGCTGGCCCGAGGCCAGTGATTTCATCGTCGGGATAGTTAAACTATTGACAAGCTAGTCCTCCGGGCCACTTGAATTTTGTCACCGTACGTAAACCAACACAATGTCCAAAATAAAACTTTCAAACTGTGCCCCTGAAAATTTTTATGGGTAAAAATTGTAACGTCAAAATTTGAGCACATTTTCTCGTCAACAAATGCCGATCGTTTTTACAACGATTTGCATTCAAAATCATAAACCCCAGTTCCGCGATATGAACGTTGCTGCTCTGCTCAACTGACAGGATCGAGTGGACGTTCTATATTATACTGTGTACTACAGAACGACGTTCTGCGCAGTGCACAGTAATGTACTGACATGGCCTCGGGGATCCCACTTTCGTACATGACTAAAACGTAACATAAATACCGTTGGCAGTTATGTTCGCTGATTGGCTTAAGTTTGCAAGAGAACTGTTACTACGGAGGCATGTCTGGCTGGCTGCTTCCTCGTGTGTGCTTCTGCACTGTGTGTTTGGTCCCTAGCCCTACTTGCGCAATGCTCACACATTAGAATATAAAACACTGATTATAAGCGGGAAAGTTGGGCCGGGAAATAAGTAGACGCAATTAATGCTAGCATTTCCGGTTCGTGCATGGGAGTTCAAATTCAAACACGAACGCCCATTGGTTAAAAGTAGAAAATGGAAAGGTTTTTGCGAAACTACCAACCACCTCCAAAAAAGACAAAAACAGAGAGAGAAAAAGCTCAAAAGCGGCAAGAGTATGAGAAAGAGTCTAGACATCGGGACTACCTGAAACAGTGGGAAAACGAGTTTACATGGCTTGCGAAAACAGATCATGGTATGGTTTGCAAGGTATGTGAGTCCTATGAAGAGGTTGGCAGCTTCGTGACAGGATGCAAAAACTACAAAAAAGACTCAATAAAATGCCACGAGAAATCAGATGGGCACAAAACAAACATGAGGCGAGAACAGGCCCGAAAAGACCCGGGGCAAACCGAGGCATCACGTGCACTTAAAATGCTTAACAAACAGGTCCTATCGCGTCTTGCACTTCAGTTTCGCAATGTTCACGGTCTATGCAAAAAAGGTAGGCCATATACAGATTATACCTTGCTCTGTGATCTAGATGAAGCTAAAGGTATGGACATTGGAAAACAATACCGAACCGACAAAAAGGCCGCAGAATTTGCCACCAGCATTGCAGAAGCAGAGCGGGAAAGAATGAGAAAGGACTTCTCTACAGCTAAATTTATAGCAGCTATCTCAGATGGGACAACAGACAGTTCTTTCCAAGAAACTGAGATTGTCTATGTAAGGCATTGTCAAGCAGGAAAAATCAAAGTGAACTTTTCTCTAGTTAAAAACACGATGAAGGCAGATGCACAAACAATTTCTGAAGTGATTGTTGAAGGAATTGAAAACCTGGTTACAAATTTTGAGAACAAACTGGTAGCACTTGGAACGGATGGAGCGAGCGTTATGACCGGGCACAAAACTGGAGCAGTTCAAAGAATCCGGGAAAGGGTAGCTCGGCCATGGCTTGTTGGGGTACATTGCTCAGGACACAAACTAGAATTGGCATACAAGGACATGGTGAAGCAGAAAATTCCTCTCTACGATAAGCTGGAGTCATTGCTGTTAAACATTTACTACTTCTACAGAAACAGCAACCTAAACAGAGCTCTTCTAAAGGAATCCTTTGCAACCTTAAACCAAAAGGTTATTCTACCCACACGTGTTGGTGGCACACGGTGGATTGGCCATCTGAAGTTAGCAATCGACAATATCCTCTCTGGATACGAAGCCCTGTTGCAACACTTCGATCAGGTAAGCTATCATTTGTGTAACAAGGAGGGGGTTGGTTAAAATTATGTCAGAACTGTTAAGTAGGTTTCGCATCATCCTTTTTCAGGATCGTGTATTACGGTACGTTTCACAAACCTTCATACCACCATAACCATGTTGGAGCTATGCTATGACGTCATTACGTGCGGCAATATAATATACTGTAAGTCTGCAATATACAACTCTCGTGAACGTAAGATATGTCTGTACATACACTGCCCCCCATAATTACAGTATGTACCGACCATGAACATTTTAACCTACAGTGTAACCATTTGAAACTTCAAATGCCGAAAAAATAACATCATGGGCTAGGATAAAACTAAAACTAGCGCAGAAGATGCATTAGGTAATTTTACATTTTTATGTGTAATTTTATTACAACGAATACTGCTATTTACTTTCGTGAGAGTTTCCACTGTAAAAGGCAGGTGCATCTGTTTTTCAATGGGGTGCGCAAGGGCCGTAGTACGGAGGCTTGTGAAAACATACTGTAGTACTCGGCTCTGATCAATGACTACAGTAGTAAAGGATCGCTATTCTATACATTATAAATGTTAGGATAGTGTAATTGTAACTTTAAAGAAGGAAGTGTACCGGTGTCGACTTCGTACCTAAAATTAATGAAAGTAGAGCTTAAGAAAATACTGCCAGGACTTGGTGGTAGATATTTCTGTCAAATGATTATTTCAAGTCATGATGTGTTGAAAGAAGTTACCAGGCCATGCTTGAATGCCGGGATAACTTTCTTACAGTAGGGTATGCTTCAGAAGAAATTGTTCATGTATTACACTGAGACTTGTGAAAAATTACTACACATGTTGAATTAAATATTAAAGTCAGAGATGTTTGACAAACTTTTGGGGGATGTTGTTCATGAATGTTTTGAAACTAGCACTCAAAAACCTGTTCATATGCAATTTTTTCCACATGACATTCCTTCCTTGTTGATGTCGGGATAAGCAAGGTCTTATTTGAGTGCCACAAATTGCCCACCCAGTGTTTGAATAATTTCTGTTACCGGCATTGGTAAAACATACCCTTGTTCTCCAAGCAAATATTTGGCTACATCTGCATTCAGAATATTCTGCGCATTGTACGGTCACTCGGCAGTAATAGAATATCTGCTTTACAGCTTCAAAATCCAGATGGTCCATCATTTGGTACAGAAAAAGCTTGCAAAGCTAAGAACTTCCACAAGATTCTATCAACCAAAGATGCGTGGTTAATGCTGCACTTCCTGCAGGATGCACTTTCAATACTCACAAGTGTGAGCACTAAGTTCCAGGATCAACAAGCTACTATAGCCGAGATTATTGAAGAGATAGAGATGGCCATTGTGAATCTTAAGAAGCTGCAAACAAGGTATGTTTTAGTTTCAACCAGAGTCATAACTAAGTTAGTTGAAGGTCATTATCAAAGAGGGAGGTCATGCCTATACTTCAAGGTCCTTTGCAATAGTTAACCAGTGCAATTCTGTAGCTGGCAGTTAGTAGCCATGACTCTTCCTCAATGAAACACTGTATTTATTTGTTTTTATTTGCTGCCCAGTGCCCTCTGAGTAATAATTATGCCTACCAAGAGGTGCACAATACAATTGTAGGGAGTAATTTCAATAGTATGCACCCATGGTTTGATCTTAACTTTTCAGTGATGGTCCTAACCTACGCAAAGCAAGACAAATGCCACCAAACTCTTTGACAGGCAACACCACATCATTTGACTCAGCACGTGTGCAATTTATTGAGCAGCTATTAGTGGCACTGAGGAAGCGTTTCACTGAGTTTCCTGGTGGGGACACAGACAAGATTTTGCGTCACAGCTCTGTGATAAACTTGAAGACGTTTCCAAAGACCAAAGAAGAGGCTAAAGGTGAGAATTTATAAGTTAGTGTAAATTTATCATGTGCATGGGCAGAAGCATGTTGTGTTCGTGGAAAAGAACAAACAGGAAGTATTTATTC
The DNA here is from genome assembly GCA_029531755.1 of Holothuria leucospilota. Taxonomy (NCBI): domain Eukaryota; kingdom Metazoa; phylum Echinodermata; class Holothuroidea; order Aspidochirotida; family Holothuriidae; genus Holothuria; species Holothuria leucospilota. Next base: position 32,021,480 of record CM055964.1, read on the forward strand.
TATCATTGAAGTATATTTTATTTGTTTTAAAATTAATTTGCAGATTATGGGGATAAGGAGATTGCCTCTCTGGTAGACTTCTTCAAGCCTGGACTGGATGCAGCTGGAGTAAAATCGGATGAATGTGAGACTGAATGGACCAAGCTGAAATTTAACTTATTCAGCAGGTAACTGCTTCTTTTGCATGAATAATCAACCTTATAATTATGTCAATATATTACAGACATGTAGTGAGTTTAAACTCATATGAATGGTTTTGTACAGTTGCCGTTACTCATACTCATGAGAATGGGTTTGTATTTGTACTCATACTCACAGATTTGGAAAGTGATGCACTGTGGCTAATGCAACATTTTGTAGTCATGACAGTGTACCCACACTATGTACAAGTCTGATCTGTTAATAATATCACTTAATATGATAAACATGTTTCATTTGATTTTTGTCTGCAGGTATGATCAGTCTTCTTGGGGAAAATGGACATGGGCAAATGTCAATGAAAAGATGGGTGAAGCCTGTCCCAACATCTTGAGTTTGGTAGATCTGCTCTTAACAATTCCATCGTCATCTGCAGATGCTGAGAGAGGCTTTAGCCGTCTTAAAACAACCAAAACAGACTGGAGGAGCAATCTGTCTGATTCTCACTTGAGTGACTTGCTGGTCATCCTCATCCAGGGCTCGACTTAAGGGTAAAAATTCACTGGCCAGCAGGGCCAGTAACTTTTAAACTCTACTGGCCCTACCATTTTTTCACAGGCCCAGTTTGTACGACAAATGCTAATGTTAAGTTTGAAAAAATACATCAAAGACAAGAATATAATGTTTCTGTTATGATGGCATGTATTATTTACATAAGGGACAACAAGTTAGAATAAGCATCATGATCTTCAGCAAGAGATGCAGCAGTATCATCATAATCATCATCATCATCATCATAAATTTTTCGTTTTAAGTCTTGATGCTTTTCACAGCCACTACTGTGGAATCCTCTCCTTTTTGCAGCCTGGAACCAGTGGTCCACTGCAGCATCAGGGTTGTATTCAGTGACCTCTGGTGACTCGATGAGGATGACCAGCAAGTCACTCAAGTGAGAATCAGACAGATTGCTCCTCCAGTCTGTTTTGGTTGTTTTAAGACGGCTAAAGCCTCTCTCAGCATCTGCAGATGACGATGGAATTGTTAAGAGCAGATCTACCAAACTCAAGATGTTGGGACAGGCTTCACCCATCTTTTCATTGACATTTGCCCATGTCCATTTTCCCCAAGAAGACTGATCATACCTGCAGACAAAAATCAAATGAAACATGTTTATCATATTAAGTGATATTATTAACAGATCAGACTTGTACATAGTGTGGGTACACTGTCATGACTACAAAATGTTGCATTAGCCACAGTGCATCACTTTCCAAATCTGTGAGTATGAGTACAAATACAAACCCATTCTCATGAGTATGAGTAACGGCAACTGTACAAAACCATTCATATGAGTTTAAACTCACTACATGTCTGTAATATATTGACATAATTATAAGGTTGATTATTCATGCAAAAGAAGCAGTTACCTGCTGAATAAGTTAAATTTCAGCTTGGTCCATTCAGTCTCACATTCATCCGATTTTACTCCAGCTGCATCCAGTCCAGGCTTGAAGAAGTCTACCAGAGAGGCAATCTCCTTATCCCCATAATCTGCAAATTAATTTTAAAACAAATAAAATATACTTCAATGATAGAATAAATACTTCCTGTTTGTTCTTTTCCACGAACACAACATGCTTCTGCCCATGCACATGATAAATTTACACTAACTTATAAATTCTCACCTTTAGCCTCTTCTTTGGTCTTTGGAAACGTCTTCAAGTTTATCACAGAGCTGTGACGCAAAATCTTGTCTGTGTCCCCACCAGGAAACTCAGTGAAACGCTTCCTCAGTGCCACTAATAGCTGCTCAATAAATTGCACACGTGCTGAGTCAAATGATGTGGTGTTGCCTGTCAAAGAGTTTGGTGGCATTTGTCTTGCTTTGCGTAGGTTAGGACCATCACTGAAAAGTTAAGATCAAACCATGGGTGCATACTATTGAAATTACTCCCTACAATTGTATTGTGCACCTCTTGGTAGGCATAATTATTACTCAGAGGGCACTGGGCAGCAAATAAAAACAAATAAATACAGTGTTTCATTGAGGAAGAGTCATGGCTACTAACTGCCAGCTACAGAATTGCACTGGTTAACTATTGCAAAGGACCTTGAAGTATAGGCATGACCTCCCTCTTTGATAATGACCTTCAACTAACTTAGTTATGACTCTGGTTGAAACTAAAACATACCTTGTTTGCAGCTTCTTAAGATTCACAATGGCCATCTCTATCTCTTCAATAATCTCGGCTATAGTAGCTTGTTGATCCTGGAACTTAGTGCTCACACTTGTGAGTATTGAAAGTGCATCCTGCAGGAAGTGCAGCATTAACCACGCATCTTTGGTTGATAGAATCTTGTGGAAGTTCTTAGCTTTGCAAGCTTTTTCTGTACCAAATGATGGACCATCTGGATTTTGAAGCTGTAAAGCAGATATTCTATTACTGCCGAGTGACCGTACAATGCGCAGAATATTCTGAATGCAGATGTAGCCAAATATTTGCTTGGAGAACAAGGGTATGTTTTACCAATGCCGGTAACAGAAATTATTCAAACACTGGGTGGGCAATTTGTGGCACTCAAATAAGACCTTGCTTATCCCGACATCAACAGGGAAGGAATGTCATGTGGAAAAAATTGCATATGAACAGGTTTTTGAGTGCTAGTTTCAAAAACATTCATGAACAACATCCCCCAAAAGTTTGTCAAACATCTCTGACTTTAATATTTAATTCAACATGTGTAGTAATTTTTCACAAGTCTCAGTGTAATACATGAACAATTTCTTCTGAAGCATACCCTACTGTAAGAAAGTTATCCCCGGCATTCAAGCATGGCCTGGTAACTTCTTTCAACACATCATGACTTGAAATAATCATTTGACAGAAATATCTACCACCAAGTCCTGGCAGTATTTTCTTAAGCTCTACTTTCATTAATTTTAGGTACGAAGTCGACACCGGTACACTTCCTTCTTTAAAGTTACTTTTACACTATCCTAACGTGTATAATGTATGGTATAGCGAGCCTTTACTACTGTAGTCCTTGATCAGAGCCGAGTACTACAGTATGTTTCACAAGCCTCCGTACTACGGCCCTTGCGCACCCCATTGAAAAACAGATGCACCTGCCTTTTACAGTGGAAACTCTCACGAAAGTAAATAGCAGTATTCGTTGTAATAAAATTACACATAAAAATGTAAAATTACCTAATGCATCTTCTGCGCTAGTTTTAGTTTTATCCTAGCCCATGATGTTATTTTTTCGGCATTTGAAGTTTCAAATGGTTACACTGTAGGTTAAAATGTTCATGGTCGGTACATACTGTAATTATGGGGGGCAGTGTATGTACAGACATATCTTACGTTCACGAGAGTTGTATATTGCAGACTTACAGTATATTATATTGCCGCACGTAATGACGTCATAGCATAGCTCCAACATGGTTATGGTGGTATGAAGGTTTGTGAAACGTACCGTAATACACGATCCTGAAAAAGGATGATGCGAAACCTACTTAACAGTTCTGACATAATTTTAACCAACCCCCTCCTTGTTACACAAATGATAGCTTACCTGATCGAAGTGTTGCAACAGGGCTTCGTATCCAGAGAGGATATTGTCGATTGCTAACTTCAGATGGCCAATCCACCGTGTGCCACCAACACGTGTGGGTAGAATAACCTTTTGGTTTAAGGTTGCAAAGGATTCCTTTAGAAGAGCTCTGTTTAGGTTGCTGTTTCTGTAGAAGTAGTAAATGTTTAACAGCAATGACTCCAGCTTATCGTAGAGAGGAATTTTCTGCTTCACCATGTCCTTGTATGCCAATTCTAGTTTGTGTCCTGAGCAATGTACCCCAACAAGCCATGGCCGAGCTACCCTTTCCCGGATTCTTTGAACTGCTCCAGTTTTGTGCCCGGTCATAACGCTCGCTCCATCCGTTCCAAGTGCTACCAGTTTGTTCTCAAAATTTGTAACCAGGTTTTCAATTCCTTCAACAATCACTTCAGAAATTGTTTGTGCATCTGCCTTCATCGTGTTTTTAACTAGAGAAAAGTTCACTTTGATTTTTCCTGCTTGACAATGCCTTACATAGACAATCTCAGTTTCTTGGAAAGAACTGTCTGTTGTCCCATCTGAGATAGCTGCTATAAATTTAGCTGTAGAGAAGTCCTTTCTCATTCTTTCCCGCTCTGCTTCTGCAATGCTGGTGGCAAATTCTGCGGCCTTTTTGTCGGTTCGGTATTGTTTTCCAATGTCCATACCTTTAGCTTCATCTAGATCACAGAGCAAGGTATAATCTGTATATGGCCTACCTTTTTTGCATAGACCGTGAACATTGCGAAACTGAAGTGCAAGACGCGATAGGACCTGTTTGTTAAGCATTTTAAGTGCACGTGATGCCTCGGTTTGCCCCGGGTCTTTTCGGGCCTGTTCTCGCCTCATGTTTGTTTTGTGCCCATCTGATTTCTCGTGGCATTTTATTGAGTCTTTTTTGTAGTTTTTGCATCCTGTCACGAAGCTGCCAACCTCTTCATAGGACTCACATACCTTGCAAACCATACCATGATCTGTTTTCGCAAGCCATGTAAACTCGTTTTCCCACTGTTTCAGGTAGTCCCGATGTCTAGACTCTTTCTCATACTCTTGCCGCTTTTGAGCTTTTTCTCTCTCTGTTTTTGTCTTTTTTGGAGGTGGTTGGTAGTTTCGCAAAAACCTTTCCATTTTCTACTTTTAACCAATGGGCGTTCGTGTTTGAATTTGAACTCCCATGCACGAACCGGAAATGCTAGCATTAATTGCGTCTACTTATTTCCCGGCCCAACTTTCCCGCTTATAATCAGTGTTTTATATTCTAATGTGTGAGCATTGCGCAAGTAGGGCTAGGGACCAAACACACAGTGCAGAAGCACACACGAGGAAGCAGCCAGCCAGACATGCCTCCGTAGTAACAGTTCTCTTGCAAACTTAAGCCAATCAGCGAACATAACTGCCAACGGTATTTATGTTACGTTTTAGTCATGTACGAAAGTGGGATCCCCGAGGCCATGTCAGTACATTACTGTGCACTGCGCAGAACGTCGTTCTGTAGTACACAGTATAATATAGAACGTCCACTCGATCCTGTCAGTTGAGCAGAGCAGCAACGTTCATATCGCGGAACTGGGGTTTATGATTTTGAATGCAAATCGTTGTAAAAACGATCGGCATTTGTTGACGAGAAAATGTGCTCAAATTTTGACGTTACAATTTTTACCCATAAAAATTTTCAGGGGCACAGTTTGAAAGTTTTATTTTGGACATTGTGTTGGTTTACGTACGGTGACAAAATTCAAGTGGCCCGGAGGACTAGCTTGTCAATAGTTTAACTATCCCGACGATGAAATCACTGGCCTCGGGCCAGCGGGCCAGCGCTTACGTCGAGCCCTGTCATCGAGTCACCAGAGGTCACTGAATACAACCCTGATGCTGCAGTGGACCACTGGTTCCAGGCTGCAAAAAGGAGAGGATTCCACAGTAGTGGCTGTGAAAAGCATCAAGACTTAAAACGAAAAATTTATGATGATGATGATGATGATTATGATGATACTGCTGCATCTCTTGCTGAAGATCATGATGCTTATTCTAACTTGTTGTCCCTTATGTAAATAATACATGCCATCATAACAGAAACATTATATTCTTGTCTTTGATGTATTTTTTCAAACTTAACATTAGCATTTGTCGTACAAACTGGGCCTGTGAAAAAATGGTAGGGCCAGTAGAGTTTAAAAGTTACTGGCCCTGCTGGCCAGTGAATTTTTACCCTTAAGTCGAGCCCTGCTATATTCAGCTAATGTATTCAAAGGAACCTTAATTCATTCTTTTTAGAAACCCTGTCACCATTAGTAAGTTGTTCAGGTCGGATGAAACTTGTCCATTTGCTTTTAGGCAAGGAACATGAAAGCATATAAAGGTTCCTGTCCCAGTTTGCCAGTAACCAAAAAAGCAGCTTTTAATAGCAAACTGATGTTTTCAATCAGTTTTGGTGGGTGAGATTCATGTTTTCCAGGATATTGCCTTTTAAGGCAGTTAGCTGTGAAATGAGTTGATGAGTGAAAACCACTGACAGGTGAATTCATCAAGAGCCATGGGATGTGCTGTGGATAATCTTTTCTTCTAGCTGTCGGCTATACTACTATGATTTCCTAGCATGAAATCTTCAGACACATTTTATTTTTGCCGTGAAGTGAAAATGAGAAACTATGTATGATTGCAGTACTGCTGGTGATTTACTTTGATCGAACAGCTTTTTTGGATTTACACAGAAATGTATTTGACAGTCCAAGGTGATATTCAACAAAATGAAAATCATGGTATTTCATGAATAGTTGCCCTTTGGGGGCTGGTTAAAGGAAAACATACATTCTCAGAAGAGTCAGTTCTGTTGAATTTGATCTTTGAAGGCTATTAATTGTCATCAGTAGGAGTGTCACTCTTATGGCTGCCTTGCAGGAATATGAAGTGGAGACCTTCCATTAATTCTTTATCCTTAAAGCTGTATATCAGCCTCCTTTTAATCATGCATGCAATTTGTCTGAAACATTTTGCAAGCTGCCAATAATTCAAAAAATATTAACTAAAGGAGTCATTACCTGTTGATGGCTCATACAGTACGAGTCCAAGAAAACACTTTACAAGTTTAAGATTTGAAAACTAAATGATTCTCTAACTGATGCAGAAGTTTTATTTTTAGCTAAATCTATTGATCAACCCATGTCTCTGTGATGTCAGGGGTATGTCAGTAGGTCTTTTCCTCATTTATTAAATTTCTGTTTGTTCTTCACAGTGCAATGATTCGTAAATTTTTGGTACACTTAGTTTTGCAAAGTTCATAGAAGAATTCTGTCTTTTTTTCAGCCCTTTCTGCATAGGAATGAAAACTGTAGTAGTTCAGCTGTGAAGAGCTCTGAAGCATCGTCATTATATTAAATATTGCATGTTTTATGCCAAAGGCAATTGTTTGCAGTGTAAACTTTATTCTTGTAAGTAATGCTCATAAAAATGTCTTTGACAGGTAGTTATGTCCATTTTAGGCACAATAAATGTCCAGTTTTGTCAGCTCTTGTTGTAGAATATTCTGAGTGCTAACCAAGTGTCACCTGTTTTCAATAGATGGATGGTTTTATTGCTGCATATGTAATAAAAATTGTCAGTTACATTTTTCATGGACTGACAGTTTTAACACAGGTAACTAGCATCAGGGGAATCTTTTCCTCCATTTATGGTAACATACACAATCGTGTTTTCCCCTGTGTGAAGCAAATTGGTGTTGTTCCTTCATGTAACATTACTCTACTCTTTATACTCTCTGAATGTACATGAAGATGTACAAACTAACCAGGTGGGTGGTATAACCGACTTGTGTCTGACAGACAGTTATGAGATCAAGAGCCCCACATAAGTATTTCATGTTGAGTGCAGGGGTTGTTAAGCCCCAGGCATTATATTTTCATCTCCAGCAAAGCTATGGGAAGCCATGCCAGCCAAACTAGCTATGCAGACCATTTTGCTGCCTCAAAACTGCATGGTGAGAAATTACTTGGAAAAAGCATCAGACGTAGCAGTGAAAAACATTTCTCTAAGCTCAAGGCCAACAGATAGAGTAAAGTCTGTTCTTACACTTATTCTACCTTTAAACACTTCAGCGAGCACATCCTACAGTAATCTGGTCACATGACACCTGAGTAATGGCCATTTGTCTTGAGAAGGGTAAAGTAATACATCTAATGGTGATGAGCATGTAGTGGAAGGGAGCAAAAAAGCAAAATCTAATAGCTCTCAAAGCATATCTCACATGATTTATGTTGTTATCTTCAATGAATGGACAGATCGCTTTGAAAATAATGGAATTATGAGGTGTGATGATGGAGAGAGGATTGATATTTCAAGCAACTCCTGCAAATGAAAATAATGAAAATTAATGGCACAAATACAGTAATAGGAAGAACTGATAAATGATTCAAAGAAATTAAACACTCCAGTGAATTTCTGTAAATGAAATTAGTATGATTTCCTCAGCTGAATAGTGATTGCGAGAAAAGGTATTAAAGTATCATGTATTTTAAAGATGTGTCCTCCTCTGCATGGCCTTTTGGGTAGAAAGTTGGAAGTGAAAACAAAATATGAAAAAAAAACAGCAGTAGACCAGGAAAGAAAGAATTAAGAACTGCAAGGTTGCAAATTTTGTATGATATGGAAGCAACAAGTGACTGCTGTTGTAAGATCTATTTTTCACAACTTTAAACACAAAGAGCCATTAATATGTAAAGGGATAAGTGTCCATGCCCGACCAGGACTCAGAAGTGCCGACCACCATTAATCTCAGAAAGTGCCATTTCCAACTGGAATCAATTTCAGTTAAAACAGAGTAAACAAAATAGTAGTTTCTTGGTTCTCAGGATGTGTACCTTTTTGAGTCATGCATATGTTTCCCATCTTGACAAACTTCCACCAAGGCATTAATCATCAACTTGTTTTGATGAATGGCACAAAAATGTTTACCACACCTGTATAGTTACTGGTATTGTATAAGTCTGGTGTATTCTCTTGTCCTTATTTGGAAGAAAGTTTGTCATCTTTGGGAATTTATCTCCCGAACCTCCTACACAATGGTGCATAAGAAAACCTGCGCTATAGAGCTTATATTTGGTTACTTAATTGTTATGGATGTAGGAAAAGAGCTGCTGGCACTCCCGGGCAGAACTCTGTTGCCTATATGAATGGGGCCCTGTTTCAAACAGGGTTAACATTGATCTTTAGTTTGATTTCAGTGGGACAATTGCATGGCAGATCAAATTTAAAGGTCAGTTGTAACACTTTTTTGAAATAGGGCCCAGTTCTTGACATGCAGGAGGAGGATGCCTTACACTTTTTTCTCTTTTTTTTTTTTTTTTTGTTGTACAGATATAACAGAATGAAAGTAAGAGTTAATAACCCACAAAAAGAACCTGATAAAACAGACAAGGTGTGATGGACATTGTTTTTAAAAAAGATAGCTTAACCCACACACCTACATTGTGTGCTCAGTGTTTGAGGGCAGTGTTGTCATTTATATGCTATACTCAGTATTAAAATATCCCAGATGTAGGCCAGATGTGAACTAGCTGCGGTTTTTGTCAGGCGGTAGCGTTACCTTACACCATCAGATGACAAAATCATACATCATTCATTTCTTAAATTTGTTTAATATTTAACCTGCATCACTAGAAGCAGATCAGCTGTACGTGATATTCAGCATTGATAGCTGTATATAGGTTCAAAAATCAAATTACTCAGCAAAATGTATTGAGTGAAAAATATGTAAATGCATGCCTGGAAATAGGCTTATGGCACTATCTTCTTGTTTTGTTAAATAATAAGCAGTGCCATACATTTTTGGAAGACAGAATTAAAGAAATAGGGAAGAGAAAAGAAAAGAGGAAAAATATGTGCTGTTAATTACCTTGTCTTATTCAATCATCTTCAGCTGTTTTTTATCAGTAGCATATCTAGCCTATAATATTATTGATCCTTTGACATCTACGTCAACATTATGTTGCTCACCCCACACTTTACATGTCATCAATTCCCGTATATATAGTGGTAGATTTCATATTCGATCACCATGACATTACATCATTCATATTTCATGATCTCTGGTAGTGTGTAATATACTAGGAGTGTGCTTCTACATCTCACGTAACTTTAAGATCAATCAACCATGTACGTGTCTGTGTAAGACCCGTACTTCATACTACAGTGCTATGTAGTATCTACACAGTACATTTTTTGTGATGGATCCTGTCAAAACAGTTCCAGTATACATGATCAACAGCATAATTTTCTATCATCTGGGCAGCTTTATACTGCAGAGTGTATCTAGTGATTTGATCAGTTTTTAGTATTATTCTTTTAAAGATCACCTCAATTTGAAAGTATTCCCAGGTATCCTTACTTATGTATGTCTCCTTTTAATATATTTTCATACGAAATAAATGAGTAAACATATTGAAATAAAATTGCTGAATCCTAGGCTCAATACTGTGATTCTTTTAGTTTTACATGAAATGTACAATGATTAGTAACTGTTTTGTGAAATATTGTGAAAAATACCCGTTACAAGACTGACAAGAAGTAATAGGAGATGGTTTCAATATTGCAAGGTGACTGTTTATTCCCTTAATTTTATGTAGGAATAGACCCTTTTCCAAATAGCAATTACAAAGAATTGTGGGATAGTGTTTTTGTATGCGTCATTTTTCGCTACAGTAATATGCCACTGACAAAAACGACGCATACCAAACTCTATCCCACAATCCTTTGTAATTGTTATTTGGAAAAGGGTCTATGGGCGGGATGGGAAGGGGAGGGGGCACATTTGGACGAGCTACGCTGAGAGGGGCAATTATTTCAGACTATTGTATTACTGGATGGAGGAAAAATCTGTTCTTTGTATATTACATATGTTACCTACATTTATACATACTTTATCAAAAATACATTTTGTTGAAGGTTACGGTTTCCCTTGAAATTTATTCACATGACTAAGTTAACATATAACTATAGAAAAAGTGTTGCAGGGTAGTAATTGATCTGGTCATAACCTTATGGACATTGGGCCATAGAGGGAGACAGAACTTTGTCTTCTTTTCATGGTTTTGGAAAGTTTGAAGCCGATTGAGCTTCTGTTATGGAACCATGCTACTACATCACAGTGACCATGAAGAAAAGCTGTAATTTCCAGGCAAGCAAAATTGATTTTGTAGTCTTACCCAGCTTTACAGCTGCCATAAGTCATTTCGGACACCTGGTTTTAATTCGGTCTACAAAATATTTTCATTTTATGATCTTTCTAATTTAGTTGCTACTATTAAGAATAACATTTATATGCATTTTTATGCCTCTGCACTGTTGTAATTGGAGGAATGTATTTAAATGCTTTGGGGCCCAATCACACAGTCTGTGCAAGCATTTTATGGTACCAAGCCATAAAGATCATATCAAAACTAGTAGAATGAGCAGTTGCATGTAATTAATTATAAAAGAGTATAGTACGACAGACTTTGAAGTGGACAGTTCTCTGACATGAATTATTCCATCAGTGATTCCTTACCTTTAAGTCTAATTGTGCAGTGGATGAAGAGAGTGCATGTTCTCTGATACAGTGTTTTGATTTACATGTCAAAACAAAATCCTGTCTGTTTTGCGTTTTATATTTACGTAAATTAATTTGTTCATAACATATTTTCTGGCAAGCTTTGTAGTATGGTTGTTTAAAGTGCAGTAAACTTTTGGTTAAAGTTATGATGACAAGCCACCAAAAAGACGTAACTCATTGCCTGTGCAAAAATAAGGATGTGGAGTGTTGCACAGTGTTAGCATTTCTTTTGTTTTATACCCTGTGTAAATTACCTCCTAAATTACTGATCAGATAGTTTACAGTTTGGTGAGTGATATCAATATTTTTCAAGGAAACAATTTTAGCTTCCATAATAAATCCCTCAGTGGTATAACAATACTACAAACTTGTGTCCTTCAAATGAAGGTTGAAAAAAACAAAGGCTAACTTTATCCATATTTGGTATGTCCATCTTTTGACATGTTTAGCTCATGTTAATTCATGATACAAGTGTGAAATAGAAATTATCCTGCAAAGTGGTCCATATATATTTGATGGATTTTGATGGAAATTGTGGCTATTTTCTGTATTTTTAAAGCTTTTTACATAAAATATCCAACTATGTAATTTCCATGTCACCAGGCCTTTAAGCTGCATGACATTTTGGCAATACTTGAGTTTCTCATTTGGAGGATGTACTGTGGCTAAACTTACCATTGGCCAATAAATTATATCAGTTTGATCATACCAGAGCATCCTTTTCATTTCAGGGTTGCAGATTCATGGAAAATTCTGGAATTAAAATTGTCATGGAACTTCAGAAAAAGCCATTTTAGTTTGTCATGTAATGAGAGGTCATTGAAAATTTTCATTTGATGGAAAACAAGAAAATCATAGAAATGTCATGCATTCTTGTACAACCCTGTCTTAATTGATGTGTGTTGTTTGGTAATTGCTCTGTGAAAATGATCCCAGATTGTTTCTGTGTTTGGTCACATTGTAGTAAAGTGGATAAGGTTGAGATGGTTCGCTGAAAGGTCAGCTAGGCAGGGGTCAGCTTGTTGGTTACAATACAAATGGCGTACTGTTATTTTAGCAAAAATGTAAAAACTTCTAAGAATCTGTCTTAAGTTAGAACTTTTGTAATGGGAAGTCATTGGAAGGTCATGAAATTTCATTTTTATGAAACCTTTGTCACATGACTGTCTTACCTGTGATGCAGTCTCTACTCTCTGCCAGCACTTAAAATAATTTTGTTTTCTTTGAATGAGTAAAACAGTTTGTAATGTTCCTTCAAAGTGGACATTCCAATTTTAAACTACTGGAGATCACTTGAAAGTGATAGCTGTGGCTTTTCATTCCCTGTGACTGTCATTTCTAGATCACACACCCTCTATTCTAAATCTGTCATGCTTCTTTAAACTTTTGCAGGAAATTCTTGACTTGGAAATGAAACTCAGAAGAAAGGGACCAGGAAGTTATATCTCAGATACTGAAGAGTCCTTATCCGATTTATTAGAGACACCATCTATACAGAATGTCAAAACTGCAAAGGTACAATTTGTGTTTCAAACTTTCCTTTTCTTGTCTTGAGAAATACAGTACCATACATACAGTGTACTGTATTTCATAAAACCAGTTAAATACAACTAATGTATCTTTCTATTACTTGCATTTAAAAGATGGCTACTTAGGCCATATTTCTGATTTGTAAACTAAAACTAAAATAATATTAATACTATGCATTCAGAATACAGGAATTATGCAACTTTTTTTTTAATCTGTATCTAAATTGTACGGTACGTTCTTTTGCCCTATCAGTTCATTGCATTTAAAGTGGAAAACTGTATGTTTCAGGCAATAATTTCTGTTTTGTATTATAATTTATTTATACTTCCTTCTACCCAGGAAATACCTTGGGTGTATGTTTGTGCCTGTGGAGACACTTTTGCAATTTTAGAACTTTTCCAAAAGGACAAAAAAAAACTTAAAGAAATAAGTTTCTTAAATCTTGTGAGCTGGAGTTGATGTCAAGAAATTAATATTGGGATGGATAGCTTGACCACATAGTATTTTGAAGCCTGAAGTATTGAAGCTTGGATTTAAGTGTTAAAGTGAAAATGCATTGTGTTTGTGAATTCTAATGATGCTTTCAGCGTAAAGCGAAATTGAGAAGGGGAATTGCTGTCTAAAAGTATGGATCCATTTAGTGTAAAATGTGGTAATATTTCAAAATTTGCCCTTAAGCAAGAATTTTAAAATTGTCAAGGCAGATTGTCAATATTGTATTCAATTTTAGAAGGACTTCTTTAAGTGCACCTAACTCATTCATTTTCCATTGTACAAGAAGAGTTTTCTACCTTGTTGATACTGTATGGATACCTAGAAGTGCAATGTTACAGTTCACTGCACTTATTGTCAAGAATTCCCTCAAGTTTACCAGCTAAGCATTAACAGACAGTAAAATGTTTGATGTGCATTAGCTTGGGGTTTGAAGCAGTAGTCTCCTCACTACTCTTGTGGACTTATCAGTTGAATTCAGTTTGTTCTTAAAGGTCGTTAAAAGGCTCCCTTTTTTTAAAGGGTCTGTGGCAACCCCCAAATTAAGGAATAGTCCTATAGTTTTAAATACAATTGGTGACTGCACTCTGATTGAAAAAATTCAAACAAAAGTATCACTCTGATTGGTCTGTGACTGATACCTTGTACAGGTCAATATACCCTGACAGCCAGCTCACACACACAGTCTGTGTGGATGGCCTTTCAAACTCAGTACAGGCTACAATTGCTTTGTTTGAGAGGTGATAATTATAAAGTACTGTAAGTTTGAAGAGCTGTTTATTGAACATGTCAAGTCTGCTCTTGGATCAGTTTTAAACTTGGTACAAAATTTTTGTTTAATACCAATGACATGCAAATGCAGGGCCTGAAGAATTACTGATGGCATTGTTGGCAAAAAGCAGTGTGCCCCTTTTTGTGTGCCTTGGTGCCCCTGAAAAAGAGGGCCAAGGAATGTACAGGTATAAAGTCTGTCAGTGCCCTTCTCTCAGATAAATTACCCTCTCTCAGTCTCAGTTACTGTATGTTATGCCTTTTTTGAGGCTTCTTTCAAGTCCAAGTTAATGGCTTCAGTTGACTGAAAGTATTTTACCTGTTGCTATAGAGGTGCCTTAGCCATATGCTGGGCACCTCTGTAGCACTCTCCAACTGACCAACTGGAGTAAAAATTTATTGTTTGAACGAATGTCAATCAAAATGCAGAACTTTATCAACTGTATTTAGAACTCTAGGGCTATTCCTAAATATGTTTGGGCAGGGAGTTGCAAGCAGTCAACTAGTTTGGGGGTTTGCCATATCACCTTTAAACAACATATCATTGTACATCTGCATTTGCTGTTATCATATGAAATAATTCACTGCAGGATGAATGTTCCATTTGAAGAACTCCTCACACCCTTTGATGGATGGGTTCAGTTAAAATGAGAGATTGCATCAGTTTTTGGTTACTGCAAGGGACATTGACTACCCAAGGGGATAACTTCGTTTTCACAGAGTGAAAATTGCCATGGTTTCTGCTTTTCATTCAAAATCACATCATTGCTTTAATAAAGAAGAAGTTTCGTTTGACAGCCCTTTTCATGATACAGTACAGAACTCTCTGCTATTTTGCAGAAATTTGTGGCAGCCCCTTGGAACTGCTGTAGGGTGGCCTTATCACGAAGAGCAGGAAGGTTTGAGATGCCTATGGACATACGGGAACTGGTAGGAATGACGCCAGTTGAATATCTGCTGAAATATTGTAAGGTCAATGCACAGAGGAAGGCTCTCTACAAGAGGACTTTTTCCAGAGTCGACAAAGATTGTGATGGTAAAATTAACAGGAAGGTAAGCACTTTATCAGCTGGAAACTTTTGATAACCATTTTTGTAGCTAGGATATATTACTGAATCCATAATTGACACTTACATTAGGAAGGATGGACATATGGTCCCTCTGGAGAGGGCTCTCTTTCACTGTGGTGTCAACTTTCCCTGGTACTGATGTACTTACTACTGGCTGTAATTACTGTAGGTTACATGTTCAGTAAGTTAGGGTTACAAATGTAAAGGATACATGTATTGGTCTTCATATACAGTAGACTCCTTATCCAGGGTGTTTTGAAGAATACACAAAGGCCATTTCCTGGTTTTCTGACGAATGACAAAAACGAAATTTCATATGAGCCTTCTACTCCTTGGATAAAAGCATGGAAATAGTTGCAAATTGCTGCACATTTGCTATCAATACCCATAAAAAATTAGCTATATTAACCATTTTTTCTACTTTCTATACATAAGTGTGCATAAACATGAGCTAAACCTTCAAATTTTGAAGTGGAAAGGAACAGAATGCTTCCCATATGTTATTATTTTTTCAACCTACTTTGCAAGCAGACTTCATGTACATAAACGGCCCTTATTGTTTTAATTTTGGCAATTACAGTTGAGTTGTCTATGTAATAAATGTCAGCATTTTACTCACAGACAGGTACATTGGGTGGCAAGTAATTACAGATGAATAATATAAGGTTAACAAAAGACACTAACACAAGATGACAGCCTTCGTACTCTAATCATTTGGCATAATTTTGGAATAATTTAAGAAACAGTCAACTGTTGAAGCAATACTTGTTGAAAACAAGATGTTATCTTGAAAATAATTCTGGGGGATCTGTCGCTACCATAGTGTGTGGTTATATACATTTAGACAAAGTTGTTGTAATGTTTAGCTTTCAGCTTTTTTGTTCATGTTATCAGGCCGCGTCTTGCCAGTGTTTTGGAAATTTGAGGTTTATATGGGACTTTGACAGGGTTTAAAGGTTGTGTGACATGAAAATAACATAGTTGGATATTTGCTGTAAAAAGCATTAAAAATCCAGAAAATAGCCGCAATTTCCATTAAAATCCATCAGATATTGACCAATCTATTTGGCTCCTACTTACCTCCCCTATCACTTCTATTGGACAGTCCATATACCGCGGAATGATCAATATGGACTGTCCAATAGTAGTGATAGGTGAGGTACTGTAGGGCTCATACTGTAGGGCTCATAGATTTGCAAAAGAGGTAGGTTTTGGGGATTTTACAGGGAAATTGCTGCTTCACACTTGTATCATGAATAAACATAAGCTAAATATGCAAATATGTGACATCCAAAGCGGGAGATGCCTTATATGGCACATGTTAGCTTTATTTTTTAACCTTAATTTCAAGGACACTGGTAGGATGGTTATTCCCTGAGGAATTTATTATGAAACTTAAAATTTTTTCCTTGAAAAATATTGATATCATGCACTCACCAAACTGTAATCTATATGATCAGTAATTAAGAGATAATTTATATAGGGTTAACAAAAGAA
The DNA here is from genome assembly GCA_029531755.1 of Holothuria leucospilota. Lineage (NCBI taxonomy): Eukaryota > Metazoa > Echinodermata > Holothuroidea > Aspidochirotida > Holothuriidae > Holothuria > Holothuria leucospilota. Next base: position 32,038,157 of record CM055964.1, read on the forward strand.
GTCATAACACTGTGCAGCACTCCACATCACTGTTTTTGCATACACAATTAGTTTCTTCAGAAACCATCAAGCTTTGAAGACGTGTATTTTGAGAACGGTAAAAGATATTGAAATAATTCCAACAGATCTTTGATCGGAGGACTTAATTCTTTAGGTGACAAGTGAAACAGCTCTTTTGGTGGCATGTCACACGATCTTTAAAATGTAAAGTATTTCATGTATGAGCTTTTTTTTGAAGGTAATAACATTTACTAGAAACATGGATAAACTAGAAAGTTTCCAATGTAGTAAGAATTCCATAAAGACTGTATTTACCCAAACCTTGCTAGAAGTGGGGGATGGATGAGCAATGTTTCATCTTTGGCACATGTGTCTAAGCAACCAGATATAACAGTTTCTCAGCCTTTTGTAACTGGAGGCCCACTTGAGGACCAACTGTCACCATGAACTGAAAACTGAAGTTCCACTTCTTTTTGATTCCTTGCCGGAGGCCGAAGGAATCTATGCGATGGTGATGTTGTGTGTGTATGTGTATGTGTGTGTATGACGCTGCTTGTAAACACTCTATCTCAAAAGCAGTAACCGCGGGTAATCTCAAACTTGGCATGTAGATTGCTCATATTGAGTAGATGAACCCTATTGTTTTTGGTGGAGGTCAAAGGTCATTTGGGGTCACCAGAGGCAATTTAGTGATTTTCTTTTAGTAGCTGTAACTCGATGTCCGTTCTTCAAATTGAGTCACAATTTCAGGATAAGATAGATTGGTAGGAGGTGGAAATATTGTAATATGAACCGCATTAATCATAAAGGGTCAAAAGGTCAGAAAGTGATGTTTTGTTGATATCTCGCCAACGAAACATTTTAAAGGGATGGGATAATGGAAAGTTGTGTTAGTCTATGTGAAATACACTTGATGACCTACTTTGACCTCAGTTGACCTCATTTGACCTTTTGACCTTTGTGGCTTTTTTGCGACCCCTGGATTCGTCTTGACAAACCAAAAAGGCAATTATAGTACCCTCCTACAATGTTCCTAACTCGAGTTATTAACATTTAAGTGAAATGTTAGGAGTGTAGGTGTTATATATGCAGTGGAATGTGAGGTATGCGGTGCATAACTCAGTAACAAAGTGACATAGGGGGACGGCATAATGGAAAGTTGTGTTCATCCATGTGAAATGCATCTGATGACCTACTTTGACCTCAGTTGACCTCATTTGACCTTTTGACCTTTATGGCTTTTTTGTGACCCCTGGATTTGTCTTGTTGAGACAAACCAAAAAGGCAATTATACTACCCTTCTACGATGTTCCTAACTCGAGTTATTGACATTTAAGTGAAATGTTAGGGAGTGTGTGTTATAGGTCTATGCATTAGAATGCAAGGTATGCGGTGCGATAACTCAATAACCAAGTGACATAGGGGGATGGCGTAATGGAAAGTTGTGTTTGTCTGTGTGATGTGCACGTGATGACCTACTTTGATCTCATTTGACTTTTGTGCCTTTCTTGTGGCACCTGGATTTGTCTTGTTGAGACGAACCAAAAAAGGCATTAAACTACCCTACTACGATGCTCCTAACTTAACTTATAGACATTTAAGTGAAAGGTCATGAGTGTGTGTGCGTAATGCATTGGAATGTGAGGTATGTGGTGCAATAACTTAATAACCAAGTGATATAGGAGGATGTCATAATGGAAAGTTAAGTTCGTCTATGTGAAGCACACGTGATGACCTACTTTGACCTCCTTTGACCTTTTGACCTCTGTGGCTTTTTTGTGACACCTGGATTTTTCTTGTTTAGACAAACCAAAAAGGCAATTATACTACCCTCCTATGATGCTCCTTACTCAAGTTATTGACATTTTAGTGGAAGCTACAATCTTGGACAAAACTCGTTGGAACACCCCTGCACCCCCACTCCCCCGTACAATGTTGGAGGTAATAATGTCAATTGGATATGCACCGCTTTAGTTTGGACACAACATTGTACTGGGGGGGGGGAACGAGGGTTTCGTAAACCGTGCGCAACACTGTACTGGGGGACGAGGGTTTCCTAAATCATGCACGACATAATATTGCACACGGTACAACGGTTGGAGTGTTCCAACAGTTTTGTCCAAGATTGTCTGAGGATTAGCAGCACATTTTTCAAAGGTTTTCTGAGAAATTAGAGCGATAGACTAAGAATTTCAGTTTATACTTTCAAACGTAATGATAATTATTCTCTTAAGATGTAATCATTATGGCAGATTCGCAAAATAGTAATAAAAATATAATCATCCATCAACGATAAACGGTAGTCACTGCAAAGGAATCAAGTGAAATAAGTCGACGCAATTACTCTAAGTTTGACTCTGAGAAGAGAAGGAGTCAACTTACTGCTGGAGAAATGCACATGAAGTCTTTTCTTCCCCCGAAAAATGTGTACACCAATTTCAAAACCCATTACAAATAAGAGTAGATCAGTTTCAAACGATAAACACTAGTTGTTCACAAAAGGGTTAATTGTCCAGGGACTTTTTATTCTGTACTGTTTATCTTTATCGTGGCGCTATTTCGTTTTTTAAGTCCTACTGAATGGTTTTCTTCTCCCTGTTGTTTAAGAGTATTGTAAGGAATATATATATATATATATATATATATATATATTGCCTCCCCTCCCGTTCCACCTTTTCAGTATATCCCGTAAGCGGTGCAATCGGACATCAATTTTTCACTTGTTTTTCGCCAAACCCTTTCACGTGGAGAGCCTACTCTATAGAATACAGTGGTCTTTAACGTAAAGCTCGTTCCTTCCAAGAAGAAAGCAATTGAGCCTATAAAAAGATTCTGCCCATGCTGATAATTTACCTTTGAGAGCATCGATGGCCTCTAATCTTTAAGCAAACTTGCTTTTGTTGGACACAGTGGACGCTTGGCGTCCGTAAAGTACCTCCCTTCGCTGTGATTTGCGAAATTCCGCAACAGCGCCCTCAACTCATAATGTCTATTTATTATGCATAGTGATCTCACCATTTGGGAAATGACGTCATAGGCAGTTACAAGGCCCCAGTTGTTTCCACCTTGTGCACGGTCAAAAATTATCCAATCTTTAGCTCCTACTTGAGACCTTCTTAAACTCAGACAATCTTGGACAAAACTCGTTGGAACACCCCTGCACCCCCACTCCCCCGTACAATGTTGGAGGTAATAATGTCAATTGGATATGCACAGCTTTAGTTTGGACACAACATTGTACTGGGGGGGGGGGGGAAACGAGGGTTTCGTAAACCGTGCGCAACACTGTACTGGGGGACGAGGGTTTCCTAAATCATGCACGACATAATATTGCACACGGTACAACGGTTGGAGTGTTCCAACAGTTTTGTCCAAGATTGTAGGTCATGACTTTGTGTATGTTACTCACAGGAATGCGACATATGAGGGTGCGATTTCTATATCTGAGTAATCAATTTTTGATTTGAGTCACAAGATTTCAGAAGGTTGACCTTATTAACATATCTTAAGTATGATAACTGTGAGGGATCTCATGCTTGTTATGTAGGTGATTCATGTTTGTAACAATATATATCATATGGCAAGGAATCACTAAGCCTTTTGGCTTTCTGGTTCTTTAGGTAACCTTTTGAAGCAAATTTCAACACTAAGCAAGCTACAGTACTGTGATCGTTTAACTCCCGTACAATATCGAAGAATCAAATTTCTTCGAATTTGCGCGATTTTATGTGAAGTTGTTCGAATTTCTGCAATTTTGCGCGATTTCAAAAATCGTACAAAAATTTGACCGCAAAGGTTCGTGGAAAATTCGTACAATTATTTGCGGTTTTTGCGGTCAGTTTTTCACCGTACAAAATCGCGCAAAATCGTTGACAAGGTCTCTTAAAAATCAAACAGTCGTTCAATAATCGAACGCGAGTTTAAAATGTAAACTGTTGATATGGAAAAGTACCGATCAATCACTTAACGTTGCAGTTGCTTATGTAGCAGGATAAGCTTTCATACACTTCAGATGAACGGGCAAAACGTGCGTTCATTGCAAACACTGGTGCACCATTCGTTATGTATACAGTGTACGCCGTAACATAATGATCAAAGGCGAAACATGAATTTTTATATGCGTTTTAAAGTATATTTCAAAGTTTGGTAAGTAGAAGTAACTACAACCGAAAATTTTTATTTTTTGGTTGGGGCACTGTTTTTGACGTACCGCCAAGCATGTTCATAATCCAACTGTGCAACAGTGTATTGTGCTAATATATCACCTTTCGTAACTTGCTTGTTATTAAAAGACATGAAGTAATATTGGTTAAGTTTAAATCTATAAGAAGTGTGCCGTCGAAAAATTGATTAGATGACAGTCATCAGCAAGGGTAGGTATTTGCATATTTTCGGGGAAGGCGGCACAACCGTTTCTGCTTGAAAAAAGTCTGCATTACCTAAGGTATGACCCGATTTTTCAACAAATCCTCCAAAGAAATAGGTTTGGCCCTTCCCGTTGGGAAGGGGCTGGATTCCCCACCCACCCCTTCTCAGAAATCATACATATTTTCGTGTTGGATGAGGCCTGTTTGTAATAGTTGCCCCACATTTGCAATCCAGTGTTAGCCTAATTTCATCTTTGCAGAAATTTCTCTTACCTCGGAAAGCCTAATCAGCCGTCCCGAACCGTCATTCTTTGAATATATATCCTATTTATTTCCTAGTTTGTGAAATGAGCGGAGCTTTCCTCTGTGTATTAATTCATCTTCAGGGCATATAGAATGGCAAGGTGCAGCAATCGTTTTAACGGCCATGGATGCATGTTTCCATACCTTTCCGCTCAGACAACCGCAAATACAATTTTCGGCGGCAATACGATGGTGAATGACCTTTTAATAGATAATCGCTAGGCCCGCATAAATGAAACTGCGACCCATTTCACTGTCATATTTTTCAGCCCATCATTGTACTGCCTTACATTTTATAGCCCAATGCAGCACACTACCACTATTCGCTTACGCTTCCTGGCTACTGTATCTCGTTACTACATAGCGAATGCAAACTAACGGTACAGTACTGTATGTCACTTCAATTCCATGAGAAACCTTCGATTTGAGAATTCCCAGGCACCTGCAATGGGCCCAACTTATTTGCATGCAACGCTCTGTGCATTGCTTTGCTAGTGACGTCATTGGACTTCCCCCTTTTTTTCACAGACTTGATGCGTGTAAAATTTCCATTGGCTGCTACCAATCACCGTTAACCATCATAACTGTTAAATCCCGCCCTACTCACCTCTTGAAAACATACAGCACTGTCTGACTTCACTGTCTATTTACGATCGTACTGTCACTTCAGCGTGTAGGCCTGTAGTACAGTACAGTAACCTAACGAAGTAAATTGCATATCCTGGCCTGGGTAACGCGCCGCTCTACGTATGTAATTACGAACCAGCTGTCATGGGCCAAAATTCAGCATGCAGATTTTCAGCAAAATCAACTATTACGAGTTAAATTTTGTACCTTATCTCTTTCATGGGTGTAGAATAAGTCTGCTCTTGAAAAAAGTATTCGGTAAAAGTTTCGTATCGGACGAAATATCGCTTATGTGTAAATCTCAAGATGGCGCTGGCTGTCGAAGGTTGAAAAAAAAATCCCGGGCGATATGTGTGACGTCACGTAAACGTACGGGGACTAATTGGGCATACGACTTCCAAAAAAGGTTACGCACAAATGGGCGCTGGCCGCTTGTGAATGAATGAGTGTTCATTCATACTTAGTAAAAATCCTCGACTCCTATTGGTCCATAACGGTCAGGTGACCGTGCGTTATCCTAGGATAAACGCACGGTAAATTAAGAGTAAAATCACCGGCGGATAAATACAGTAATACCGTACTAACATCGACATAGTGTTTTGTCGTCTGCTAGCGCGTATGTCAGCTTTTAATCCAAATCTCAAAAATGGCTGAAATATCTTTCGATTTAAATTTCGATCTAACGACATTAGATGATATGGAAACAGAGGAAAATGCTGCGAGATTTGCAAACCTTGCAGAGGAAGACCTGGATGACATTGGTGAAGGAAGAAATGAGAAATCGACGAAGAAGTCCACTAAATGGGGAGTTAAACTCTTAAAAGGTTTGTTTCTTGCTAAATGGACCATACAATCCATAGTTTACTTTAGCTTAGGCCCTAGGCATACGGCCTGGGCCTATAGTGACCGTCTTAAGTACGTCCCACTCCACCCACCTAATACTCAAATCTATGCCTATATACTGTTCGCTATGGTGGAATTCGGCCTAAAATGCATTTTCAGCTGAAGGTTAGGGTGCCCATACTTTGCTGGTGCAAGATATGAATGCACGAGAAGAGAACTTCTGTTGGGGTGACCAAAGACAACTTTGGGTGTTAGGCCGGGCCTAAGCATAGTTTAACGTTGGGCTATTTCGGGCAGGCTACAATTAACTAGAATAGGGCTAACTGTCAGTGGTAGCCTAAGTACAGTCTTCTTACCTTTCTAAATTTCAGAATGGTGTCAAGCGAAAGCCTATTCAACAGATTTTGAACAACTTGATGTGCCGGAATTGGCCTCTCTTCTTCGTCGATTTTACGGGGAAGTCCGAAAACAAGATGGAAGTCCTTATGCAATCAAATCGTACAGAGGACTGAGGGCTGCAATCCATCGCCATCTGACAGGGGCTCCGTACAACCGTCAGGTGAACATTCTTAGGGACAGAGAATTTCAGAGTGCAAACAACGTATTTCTTGGTATGCTGAAGAAATTCAAGAGGGAAGGCCTTGACGTAAGTAGTCCCAAACCAGCCATATCTGAAGGTGACCTTAAAGCTATGTTTGACAGCAAAGTTTTATCCATGGATAACCCTTCTTCGCTGTTGAATCTTGTATGGTTTTATCTGGAGTATCACTTTTGTCGTCGAGGTCGAGAAGGTCTCCGTTCTCTTAAAAAATCTTCTTTTGGCTTTGGTTTGGACGACGAAAACAACGAATACATCTTCCTGAAATTCAACGAAGCGACTAAGAATCATCCAGGTGACCTACAAGACGATTTCCAATCCCAAAACCGCATGTACGCAACCAATGATGAAAAGTGTCCTGTACAGGCGATCAAAAAGTACTTGAGTAAACTAAATCCAAAATGCGAGTACCTTTTTCAACGGCCCAAATCATCTGTGCTGGAATCAGACGAAGTATGGTACACCAACACACCAATAGGCGTAAATACACTGGGAAATATGATGGTGAAGATTTCTGAAAAGGCAAAGTTGAGTCAGAAGTACACAAATCACAGTATTCGGGCCACAACTATCACAGCTCTCAGTAACGCTGGCATTGAAACACGTGTAATTATGGCCATGAGTGGACACAGAAACGAAAACAGCATCAAAAGCTACTGCCAAGATGCTTCCATCTCTCAGAAACGTTTTTGTTCGCATATCTTGCATGAAACCCTCACAGGCAAAGGGTCCGCACACGGTAAATCACAGTCAAATAGCCTAGGCCTATGCCTCCGTAACGTTAGAGTACATGAAGGCTGCTTGTCAACCACTGAATCCTCGAACGATATCAACGTTACTTCTGCTGTTAGGGCTGAGACCTCTAACATGTCCAAACTTTTCTCCAAATGTACTTTCCAAAATTCTGTAACTGTTTATGTCCAAAATCAGTAGTTTATCCTAGACAAAATCCAAAATTTGAAGCAACTTTAAAGCTAAAGAATACCTTAACAGGTCCGTTAGGGCTTGTACAAATGACGAACAATTTTGAAAAGACCGCGCTGTTTACGCATATAGGCCTACAATGAAGCAGGTGGATAGGCGCGGCTAGGTCACTGAATACACGTACGTTCGTACGTAGACCTCATGCGTATACAACGTGCTAGGCCAAGGCTAGAACATTGTACACCAGCCCTGTGCAGTGACACAAATTCGCCGTTACTAAGGAGTGTTGCCATGGATCATTTATTTTTAGAATGTTACCAACTGTTCCTTTTTTCCTGTTTTCGGATGTTGAAGAATATAAACGAGAACATATTTATCCAAATTTAGTTACATCGTTATTTCATTTCATGATTTATGAATATTGTTATTGAATTTATTTTGTTAAATAGTAGGCCTACTTTATTAATTGCGCAAGAATGTTGTTTTGAATGGTTGTGAATACGTCTCATCTTTACTCGGGGTTTGATTTTAATAAAAATGTGGTTATCTACAAACACAAATTTTCTTTCTTTTTCGTCTTTTTTCATCAAAATCTTGTTGTGTATGAATGAACAGGGTTAACCAAAGCTGGACCGTGCATTAAATAGAGGATAATGCACTCCGGGGGTTAATGCTATCGCTAGATGCACTCGGGCTGCGCCCTCATGCATCGCTTGCATTAACCCCCGATCGTGCATTATCCTCTACTTAATGCACGGGCCAGCGTTGATTAACCCTTAATTAAACCCAGAGCTGCGATTGGATATTTCACGTAAAAAGCAGCTGCATTTCCCTGCATTTGCAGCGGCCCTCGTAATAACAGCATGCAACATATGGTATTTGCACATAACGCAGTTGAGTATTAGGCCCATGTGTGAATGAACATGACTAGACCTGCAGGCCGGCGCCTGTAGCGTATACAGCGTGTGCCAGTAAAATGACAATGCAGGTACGGTTTCCCAAGGGCCGGGTTAAAATTCGTATCATGTTAGCACAGTACGCCGCGGGTGAAATTTAGGGAGATCTCGGCAATACTGTATTGCACTCCGCTGTAGGGCCCTGAGTCAGAGGCGAAGTCTCGAAAATTGATTGCCGAATTTTCCATCTTCATTCTCTCACTGAATGGACTATAATTGGATTAATGTTTTTCCCCAAGGACTCGGACTTCAAAAGTTTTGTCCACAGTAGGTAAGATTCAAAATTTTAGCAGTTGCGTCGTAGCGGGTAAAGTATAGGGAGGTTGGTTAGAAAGGTGCCAAAGGTTAGGGGTGGGGTCAAAATGGGATCCATATCCATCGCAACATCTGTGTGAAATGAAAACGAAAAGGCGGCGAGGCCATGGCCGTACGGGCCGGGGGCGGGTCCCCCGTCAGAAACCTGACTAAATCGGCAACTTGTATAGCTAATTACCGTTATTGATTAACCATCGTCCTATTCGCAGTTTCATGCGGCATTGTCCCAATTTGTTACGAATGAAAAGAAACCTCGTTTGATGGACAAAAGGGTGAAGTTGAACAGAAATTTCTTAATTTGCTTCAGATTACATTTTCAGTAGGTTAAACTCGCTGATAAACTCCTTTCACGTTTCTCTCGTTTACTCCCGGCTGTACTGGAACCCCGACATAAAATTCAGTTTGCCATCCTATTATCCCCTGAAATGCATACAAACCTCCCCCTCTCCGCCAAAAGTATCCGATTAATAACAATCAGAATAATGTTAATTGTTAAATTACAGTGATTTTTCATCTGTACAAAGTATGCGATTGCTCGTCTATGCTGTAGAAGTCGCCATAGTAAGCTTCATCAACTTTTGTTGAAAGGAACTTAAAAGTAGCCTGCATAGCTACTCTGTTGTCTGTTCTATGTGATAATTTTATATCGGTAATGAAACTATTTCATAGATAATAAAGTATGAAAAGATATATGCTGTAGCACAATTACTATGGAAAATTTCAAAAACAATGCTTCCTATTCCCATTCTTGGCGTTCGCCGATCGAGACACTTGCATCATTCGTTAACGTAAGCTTTCAGACTCCAGAGGCTTTGCAGTGGAGGCCTTATCGCACTTCATTCCACACCACAGCTGTCAACTGACGAATTTCTTTTGTAGCAGTATTTGATTCACATTGCTCAGCTGCATGGTATTGTTTTTCTTTAGTCCCCCGTCAATACCGACAAGCGTTTAATACAACTGATATATATCAATAATACAGAGCTGCAACACCTTTATCTCCCATAAGCTTTGCAAACTTTATTTCAACGGCTTGTTCAAAGTTGCCCACAGTGTACCAAAATATTATTTCTGTTGCCGGCGATCCTTTTTGTGAAACGGCTTCGAAAATTCTAACCTTTCACTTTATCAGTAAACATTCCATTCTCTGCTTCATTGACCACAAATTCTTGTGGTCATGTGTGCGATATTTGTATGCGTTGATTTGTACGGAATTTCGTTGAAATCTGCGTGTGCGATTTTGTGTGAATTTGTGCGAAATTGTGCGAACTTGCGCGGTTTTCCGCGATCGTAGAAAAAATTCTACGGGAGTTAAACGATCACAGTACTGTACATATACCACTAAAATTCATCTGTGTTGGATGAAATAAATTATACCAAAAATGTTAGAAATGAAGAGCATTTAGTTCTTTTCTTAATGATTTTGCCACCTACCAGAGAGTGTTCCAAGGCCCATCAGTTGAGAACTGCTGAAGTGTAGTATCTTAGTGCAATATCCATTGGCAAGGGCATGACTATTAAAACAGCATATACCTTAAACATTAGTAGTAACCGTTTCATTGGGCACATCTGATAATGGTTGGGTAGCTATTTTTTTCTTCTCTCTTCCCCTTTTGTGGGGGGTGCCCATGCAGCAGTTGCCTGAGTCTAGTGATGCCATTTAACATTGCCTGTCCCCCTCCCCCAGCCCAAAGGACTCCTTTACAGAGGGTAGAGGAAACCCTTCAACCTAGGATCCAGTGGGAGTTTAGCAAGGAGCTTTCTGTTTCATGGTAGAGAAAGCCTGCAAGGCTAGCCATTACGCATAGAGTCCATGATCATGATGTCTGTATTCAAAAGAATATTGTATATTGTTCCCTCATGTGTTTTTCAGTTGTCAGCAGAAACTGGGCCCTCCAGGCCCCAAACTGTCTTCTTCTTTTGCTTTGAAATTGTGGCCTGGTCAACTCCACCTGGGTTCCTAGCTTTGCCTGGTCTGAGACTGACATTCATACTAGTTAAATCAGGTCTGTTGGTATGGGAGATACATATACCATAATATGATAAGAGGTATCAAAACAGTTACAAAAATCTTTGGAATCCCACAGAGGGTAGGTGATCACATTTTTTTTAAAGTACCACTTGTAGTACACATTAATGGACTAACTACCTGTGATCACTATTTCATATGTATTTACATTACATCAACTAGAAATAGTGACTTTCCTTTACATGCCCTCTATCATACAATCTAGTTTTTGATTTATTTATTTATTTGTTTTTTTTTGTTTTTTTTTTTTTGCATCTTTGTATAGGAACTTGATCGGGCAGTGACAGAGGTGCTGGTAGATACAGTCAATGAAGAACAACTGGCATCAGTCCTCAAAATGATTGGAATTGATGACAATAACTTGATGATGAGATTTCCCCTTTTTGCCCCATTGTGTGCCTTACTGGAGAGACAGTACTACAGCTACTTTGTGTAAGTACTCAGTTTGCTTCATTGTACAGTGTGCTTCTTAGTTGCACATTGGTCAGCAGCTCATTCATTGGTGGTAATCAGAAAAGTACAGTATACTGTAGTCAGTGGTATACCCCTGGGACCCATGGATTCTTGCTTTGCCACTTGGTGCAGGAGAGGAGTGTTAAGGGAAGAAGTTTGTCCTTTTAGAAATTTGTACGAACGTTGTGGTATATATGTGTAGTGGTGCTCTTCTAAGCAAAGTACTGATTGCATTATTCCTAGGAGCTACAGCATGGGACTTTGTGTGCTACCTATCACAGACCCACCCCCTCCTTCCCTAGTTTCTGGTACACCACTGACAGTATGTTACAGTGGCACAAGGAATGCAGAAATGCCTAGTGTTTTGATTTTGGTTTCCATTGGAGAAACCATTCACTTTGTTACTTCATCATATGGTTTTGTATTTTAACATTAGGTCCTAGATGCTGCCCTTAGGACCCATGAAAAGGAAAGCAGGGTAACTCCCGCAGGGAGGCCCTGTTGGCAGGACTCCTTTGTTTTTTAAAGGTCAAAAGCAGTCATCCCAAACTTATTTTGAAAAAATAGCTAAATGTCACAAATTTCTCCTTATTTCTCTTCCAAGTATCTTTCATAATATTTTAGGACATAAATATTGCATATTCAAGGTAAACCAAGCAGTTGCTCCTTGTAAATTGTACAATTGAGTGAGAAAAATACTGTCACATGATTCTAAAGATCCATTCAGGAAATAGGATAGTCTACTATACAATTCTTTATTGGGGTGACTGCATTCTCCCTTTAAGCTGGTCTTGCACAGACCAGACTAGGGCCATTTTTCAAGCCATCCCTAAGCCTAACTGAACATTTTAATGGTCCTGGGGACTCCTAAATCTTTTACATTCTGACAATGCTGCAGTCATTTGGATAAATGTTTTTTAAAATGTATGGTACATGAAAGCTTATCAGCTTTATTTCAAATTTGCAAAATGTATCAAAATCCCATGAGAATAACAGTTTTGTGTATATTGCTTTACACCATGTATAGGTCTCAAAGGGTTTTATGAACCTGCTTCAAACCTCTAATTAACCACAGACTAAGCATTGCAATAAATATTTCTCAGTATGGTACAGTCAATAATAACTAATTTAATGGGAGTGAGTACATCTTAATTCACTATTTTTATTTAGTGACTGCATGTGAACCTTTACACTTGTTCTTTGACTCTCTTTTTAATGCCATATTGCATGACATTGGCAGGAACGTACCAAATACTTCATAGTGAATCGTGCTGAAAATTTGGCCATTTATACTAAGCACAGTAAAACCCTGTTTTTTCTCAACCCCGTTTATCCGAACTGGCCATTCTGTTCCGCAAAATTCGTGTCTTACGTAACTTCTGTACAATTCCAGCCTAGATTGTGACAAAATTTTGCCACGCTGTTGGAATATTTCGATGGATGCAGATTTTTATTTAAGTAAGGTACAACCATTGTTAATGTTTATCTCCAAAACCCGACTTGAACTGTCCTATAAGAAAATCAATACACGGTACAGGATTCCTTTAGTTCTTATCTGTGTCTTCCTTCAGTGTGTCCGTGTAGAATCACAATAGCATCACTGATGCTATAGCCTACCAAAGTGCACTGTTATGTAAGCCTAGGCTATTCATACAAAGCCCTGCTAGTGTTAGTGCTGCCTTTCAAACATATCAATGCAGTGATTGGAATTAACAACCGCGCATAGAATGTCAATCAGACTTAACCGTTGGGTGTTCGGTGAGATTGAATTATCAGTGAATTATGCTTGATACTGTCATTGTATTATAAGGTGGTACAGTCTTTAATTATAGGGATTCAAAAGGAATTAAATCGGTCTTTTATCACCTTTTTGACAATTCTTTGATATCATTCACATCATTGTGGCCAGCCTGAAGGAAGTGATAGCCCCAGACATGTAACAAGCTTGTGAAACAAGTTGTCTAATTTAAGAAATGCAAAGCCATTTTGATTAAAGTGTCCAAATATATAGGATCTCCTACATATCCTATTATAGCAGTACAACAAATGATTCAAATGAGCAATACCCAAGACATGTTATCAATTTTGATTGTACAGTCATTGAGTCAAAAAAATGAACGAAAAATAAAACAGATGAGGCTAAATTCTCCCTTTGCCACATTTGTTCTGGATCTCAATGTAGGAAACTGCACAGGGCACTTATTTTTCTACTGTCAGGATTCCATTTCAAGAAGCCACGGCTTCAAAAAGTACTGCTAGTAAGTCACTCTTAGGTAGTGCAGCTTAAATTTGCAGTCAGACAGTAGGTGTTGTTAAGTGGAGTGGCTTTTCTCCTTTGCCTGTCTGCCAGCATATATCCTGTTCTAAAAAGGTTACATTTAGCTGCATGTTTGTTTTCATATTTGTCTTTTAATTGTAAATATTTGTGAAAATGTATCGTTTTTTTTTTTTTTTTTGGTTCATAACATTAGGATTCTGAGTGTATGCTATCTTAACACAGAGCAAAGTAAGGCAAGCCAGATGGTAAAATTTGTTGTCTGTACCTCATTAAGACACCTTCATCGGAAAATTAGTTGTAAGAAAGACAAATGAGTTTGAATCTTCAACGAATACTTTTTACTGTGAAATGAAGAAATGACAGGGAGACAACATAACAACCATTAACTTTACTTTACAGGTACTAAGTACCTGCTGCATGTGGCATAGTGAATTAATGGTACATGTGAAAACCCATTTATCTGTACTTTTCAGTTATCCGTACAATGTTCGGTCCTGACGTGTTTGGATAAATGTGACTTTACTGTAGGATGTTTTGAAGACTGCCAAATGGTTGTCTTGCTTTGTATTCTGATTCTGTTTACTCAAAAGATTAATCATCAACTGGCAATATATATAGTCCTGCTGCCTCCCTTCCCCCTCCCTTCCCCCTCCCTTCCTCCCATCCATAGGACTGATCCTGTTTACACCATTGTCAAGATAGAGAACTGCACATTCTCTTGCTTTGTAATTTGTTTATTGATAGCATTAAATGGAGGTAATTTCCAATATGGGGACAGTCTCTCAGAGCTGCAGACTTGCAATTTTCACTGTAATGGGTCATGTAGGGACATAGGCTAATTAGAACATGTATATGGGAAGAGTGAATTTTTAAAAAGTTGTGTACTATTACCACAAACAGTATAGGTCAGCGAGACATTACCTTTAGGCTGGGTAGTATGACTTTGGAAGTTTGGAGGTCTTTTCCTTGTAGCACAACTTCTGAATGGATACTTGTCATTTTTACAGCCCTCATGTTTAGTCATGACTATAGTACTAACCAATTATCACCCTCACTATTACAGTACAACCTGGCTTTTGCATTAATGAGCTCAAGAAAATGTTGGATATAAAGTAGGAAGAATTGCACATTTCATTAGTTTTATGAATGCAAACAGAGCTGCTCTTGACTGATGGGCAATCCACCCAGAGGGAGACTGTGCATGCACATTCTTGTGAATTGGTGCTTGGTGAACCAATTGGTCAGGGTCATTTAATCACTGCTGGTCACAGTATCCTTTCCGTTGGATAATAGAAGTAGCCACACTTGGAAATAGACTAAAAATAGGTTTTATGATCAAATTTTGTCTAGTATATGAAGGACATGGTTCCAAAATGTGATAAATGCCAAATTAAAAAGGTGAAAAAACAGCCACCAGTATGTCAACAGCATTTAGCTGCAACCTGCCCCAAGCTCATTATAAGCAAAGCATATGTTCAATGGGTCTATGTACTGCATTACTTTCTTCCTATGATGCGATGAATGTTAGGTTTTTGGCATTATGTACTCTTAAAAAAGCTCTCCAAATGTAGGCATTTGAGGAGGGTAATATCATGTGCAATATTCATTTGTTAATGCTCAAAGTACCTATTAATTACAAAACTAAGAGAAGTTGTGTGAAAAATGGCACTTTCCAGCTACCGTGAATGTGAATGACTCTGTTGATTTCAGCCAAGAGCAGCCATGTGGCTCAAATTTGTCACATTCATTGTCATTGTCTGCAGTTATCTGTCACATTGATGGCATTGATCTTTGCTCTCTGAATGAAAGTTGCAAAAGATAAAATGTAATTAATTGGACAGATTTAATGTGATGTTTGGTTTGACTGATTTCAGACATTGCCAACTTAAATTGTAAAATTGCAGCAAAGGTTGGATAAAAATATGAGGTTATAAGTTTTGAGAGGGAATAGCTTTGGAGATTAACAAAGAGAGATTGATTTACCCATGTAGTTAAAAGAATTATTTTACTTGAAAATAGCCAAAAATGTTGATATAAAATCAAACCAGAACTATCCAGTTTACCAAATTTCATTTTTCTAAACTGAGTATTCACTTAAATAATCCACATGTACTGCTACAAATGTTGGTTCGAAAAAGTGGAACATTTTCATATACTTCTTTTTATAATTTTTCAATATTTTTCTCTTTCTTTCTCTCTTACATTTTTGTAGCTATTTTTTTTTTTTTTTTAATTTTTGCTGTCAGGTTGTTTTTTCTAGCTTTGCAAACTGTCTATTTGGTGTTGTAAGCAGAAATAAATTCATTTTAATAAATTCAGGAAAAAGGTGGATTCCTTTGTAATTACTTTTACAAAAGTCTCAGTAAATGTCCTCAGTCAGTCAATTGTTTAATAGCACATCTTAGTATCCTTTTAAAGGCTAAAAGTTTGATTAAGTCTTGCATATATTATGAATTCATGGATAGGGAATGTACGTCATATTCTTTGAAAGTAAAAGTCATGCATGGAGTAATACCTTCCTGTTTGCAAAAGTACAACAAAGAGAAACGAGACAGTTTGTCTTGAGGCCGGAACAGCAAATGTTGCTGGCCATCATTTTATAGGTAAAGTGCCAAACACCTAATTCTTATCACATCAGAGAGTATAGGTCTTTTTCCCAAATGGGGTAAAGGCATTCACTAAAAGGGGATGCAAGTTGCTCCCTCTTAAATGCCTCTTCAAGGCAACTAAATATTACCAGTGCATTAATCAACATTTGAGTGGAACAAAAAACGGAGATTAGACCTCTCAAACAGGGTGGAAATTTACCAGTCCCAGAGGTACAGTGATCTTAATCAAATCTTTTCTTTCCTCTTTATGGCAAGATGCTATTCTACCTAGTGAGGCCAACCCATATTGTACTTTTTCATGTCCTTATGCCAAGACTGTGAAATATGGAGAGCATGTTGAAGCCTCCCTGACATGCAGTTGATAAGAATCAATATCGTGGTGACTTTTATGGTGAAAGTTCTCCTTGTTAGAGAGACGAGGAGATGGAAATACAGAAATGACTCTGTCCCAGTGGGACTTGAAAGGTTCAGCTCTTGAGGGGATACTGTTGGTTACACATCCTTTGTGTTATCTTGTACAGTAGACTAGAGGTCACCTCTGAGCTGTAAAAGTAAAAGGGAAGAGGAAAAGGCTTTTCAGATACTTGAAAGTTAATGTTAGTTTGCATCATAAATGTTGGTAAGTGTCAGAAGATGCAACTTTGATGATTTGTCCATATTTTTGTATTTTTTGGTGTGGATTATCAAGTTTTATATATTGTGCACAGTGCAATGTGTATGACAGTCTGTATGTACATGGGAATTCTGGAAAGATAAAGATTTTGAAAAAAAAAATAAACAATAGACTTTCAGGCCTAGGTGGTTCACTTTTTTATGAAGATACTTGAATTTTCATAAACAGGAATATTAATAACCACCCACTCATAGTTTGTAGCTATTATGTCCTTCAACCAAGTGTTCAAAATGTTGTTAAAAACATAGAAGGAATATATAAGCTTATTAGACATTTCATTGCCACAGTGAGTTCAGCATTTTCTCCCACCCTTTTCTTGACAGTCAGGCAATAGAATTATAAGGTAAGTCGTGGTAAATTCATGCATTTGTCTGCTTAAGAAACAAGCAAAAATGTGTTTGGGATTGATTTGTTCACTTTTGTTCCTAATTGTGGGTGGAAACTTGTCTTTGTTTATCCAAAAAGGTAACAAATTCCTGTAAACAGCATAGTGGCCCCAAAAAGACAGGATGAGGTAAGTTCACCATAAAATGAATGTCAGAAGGGATCTCAGTTTCGTTTTTAATGTGGGGTGAGCTGTATTTATAATAAACATTGAGGTTGTCTTGCACTATGCATCCACACTTCAAGTTAAGGAATCAGGAGGATAATGTACAGCTTAATATGCATTATTTATGAGTTTGTGTCTACAGTGATCTTTACAGTAAAGCTTATTAAACGTCTACTGTTATTGCCCCTCTATTTGCTTCAACCAATCTAAGTCATGGTCTGAATGATTGTTTTAAACAGAAGAAAGGAAAGAACAAGGACAAGTTTCCAGTAAAATATTACAAAATCAAGGTTAATTCCAGAATAAAATAAAGCAAATTAATCAAGCATTGGTTTGTGTGACAAGCTTAAGTGTTTGGACCTTTTACAACTACTGCTACATAACTTAATTGTCTGTAGTGTGCAAAAAAAAAAAAAAAAAAAGACGGTTTCTTAAGCAAGGTATACGTAAGCTACTGTAATGGATTTGTTAGTGCTACAAATAATTTCCAAATTGAAGACGGTTTACAGTAAGTACAACCTTTTGAAAATCCTTTCAAACAAGTCTCCTATGTTTTCTTGATTCATTATTGTTCATTATCTCAAAAAGCTTAAAATACTTGATAAAAACATCAATAATTCATTTTTTATACCTAGCATCTTAGCTTCCATCAATAAAGATAAATACATTTGAAATTGCTGTCTTGGGAAAGAGAGTTAAAGTTTTGTTCCATGAAATAAAAATGAGCTCCTGTAATTGATTCATGACTTTGACGCCACAAAAACAGGCCGCAGCTTAATCAAGGGGAAAAACTAAAGCAAGGAAGCCAGAATGATAATTTGCAGAAAGAAGAGCTAGTGTACATTCATGATTAAACTTTAGTGGTAGAATTAACCTTCAAATTTTTGGTTGCTTTTCAGTAAAATCAGACAACTTATAAATTTTTAAAGAACTTGACAAGTTCAACATGATGGCATAATCACATTTCACCTACAGGTAATGTTATACTGATTTACTATGCAAAACATGTTCACTTTCCTTTAACTTGAACATATAAGACATTTCAAGAATGTTTTGGGATTACAACCTTGTAAAGACAGCTTTGCTAGGGGAGCAAATGGAATGGCTACAAAAGAGGTGGTGTACCTACCATCTTGGTGTGCATCACAAAGTAAACTATGTTGTTAATGGGGGGTGAGGGAGAAAGAGGCTTTGAGGGGAGAGGGAAAGAGAAAGAAGTACATGTGTCAAATTTTGTGTAAGTATAAAATGAACTTTATGTACAGATCTGAAGGTACAACAAAGGTACGACATCTGAATGCTTAACACAAAAGGCCCTTACTCTTTTGCACTGCTAATGCAGTAGAGGTGTTGTGCTTAACAAAGTATGGGCATACAGTTTTAATAATACTTAGACAATGTGTAGCCTGAGAAATTTTCACCGAATCAGACAACACTAAGTGGTTAGGGTCTGAAGGGGTTTGAGAGGAATAAGGCTGGACATGTTATTCAAGTGTCATCTTCCCAGTCATTTTCTTTTAAGAGGAATATTTCTGTTTGCTTAGTTTTCAAATCCATCAAAACGTGTTCTGATTTTCTCACAGCCTAAATGTTTAATAGAGATGGTAATTAAAAATAATCAGGAAAATTGTGCAACAGTTGCGGCTGAGGAAGAAAATACTGCAATGCTTCATTGTCACACTTATAAACTCGTGATCTCATGTATTATGACGTATGTGCAACATACAGGAAATCAATACAGTACTTACACATGGTCATTCTTTCTCAAATCAAACTTGAAAATCACATTTCACACATTGACTTTTTAGGATATTCAGTTCCCTTGGGTTGCAGTGTTGGCAAGTTTGAGTGATGTGTTTGCCAGTTGTTTTAGTCAGTGGGTCATTTGGGAGTCTGAAGTTAACTTTTTTTCAATTATAGGAGATATGTCTTTGTACTTTGTTTTTCATAGCTAGTGCTGAGGTCAACAATTTATGCTTCCAAGTGAAGAACAAAGGGTACTTTTCACATAGGGATCAAGATTTGATGTGGTGATTGTATCAACAATCACATTTTAAACCATAACATGTCTTAATCCTGATTCATTGCATTGTCTTGTCTTCTGATCTCTCATTAAGTGTGCCCACCATATGTATTTGCTGTACAAAATTTTCCAGTGTGAGAATAAAGATTGTAACCATACCTTTATTTCAGAAATGAGTTTCCTGCACTGTTGTGTAGGCCAAACTTTTGCCAATTTTCACTGCAACATAGTGTTGATTCCTTTATAGTGAGGTAAAATATAAGCATGTATAGTCAGATGTAACAGAATAATTTGTTAACCTTTGTATGAGGTACAAGCCTAGCAATAGGGATCTAGGGTAGTATCATCAATTTTACTGTTACAAGTATAGGGGTATAGGAGAGGTACAGTATATTCAAGGAATATCAGCTGATACTGACTATCACATACCAGAAGTCTGTCCAACACTAGCAAAGGCAACAGGTAAAGACAGAATCTTACTCATCTTCAGTCACTGTCACTTTTTCTAGATGCATTTTACTACAAGCTTGATCTTGTATTCAGGGTGAGATCCCTCTTGTGGGGGCACTCTGTAGTATGTTCCCATTGTCTCGTTTGCCCAGGTCTGTGAGACCACGAGTAATTTTTAGCCTTTGTTCTTCTTTCTCTTAAGGAAGGGTTTAAAGGATGAGTTTGGGATTAAGAGTTTCCTTTTGACATTCTCCTTCAGAATTTTGTTGAGAAAGTGTGAACTTTTGATAAGTACACTTTCTCCTTGAAGAGCTTTTGTGCAGGGATTTTTTCCTGCTCTTTTGGAAATTGTCAGGATCAACTTCCCCCTTAACTTTGTAAAGGTATCAGTTTCCGCCCACATAGGGTACTTTACATATCAGGTTGCTCTAGGGAGTTGTTAGCCTGTGCTATCACTTGCCCTTACGTGACTTAACTCTTATGCGGTTCTTGTAATATTCTTCTAAAGGTTCTTTATCCTCTGCCTTTTTCTGTTTTATACGATCTAAAATGAATGTAAAGTAGACACTGTTGTGGGTTTTATGTCATTTGAAAGTACCACATCTGAAATAAAACAGGGTATACCTCTTACATTGTTGACTACAGCTAAATTGAAGAAGTATTCATGGCAGGGAATGATTTAGTTTTGGGTTCCTTCTGCATTTTTATACTTCAGTTAAAAAGTAGATTCCCTCACCAGTTTCCTGAATCTCCTTCTGTAGAGTAGTTTCAAGTGTGCTTTAAGGATCTCAAAACTCTAGCCAGCAGGAATGAAGAATTCCATGCCTTTCCAATTGTATGGACCTGTAAGTGTTCTCATGCATATTCATTAATGTATTTTAAGGTAAACAGGGATATAAGGAATAGAAGGATATTAACGAACATTGTGAGAAACAGGGATCATTAGTTAGGAACCTCAGACGTGACTTACAAATGGAAAAATTTCCAAAATGTGATGGAGTTCTCTCCAAAGTAGCTTTTTTTGTTGAGACAAGACTGCTGCTCTTTTAGCCTGTTGAAAAAGAGTCAACTTGTGTCCTGTATATTGCAAATGCAAAAAAGGACAGACACTCAAGTCAAACTTTAATAAGTTTGTAGTACCTACAGTAAGGTCTAGCATTACAAGAATATATATTTTAGAGGTTGGAACATGAAAATCTTATTCATCCAGTTCCCATCATCATATCTTGTTCCCATCGTCATATTGTGTTCCTTTCTGAGTTGTGAAATGCTAAATTTACTTAATTTGAAATAGTCCATTGTGTAATAAATTTGTGATGTCCTTCTTGTACAACTCACATTACCTGCTTTTGTTTCCTTTTGAAATTAAATTGTTGATGTGACCTTGAAAACCTTCCTGTTTCCTTGCATAGCATGTTGTACGGATAGGGCTTGTATAGTCAAGTTATCCTGTAACCGTGAGAAAGTGGTCACATTTTGGCACATGGCTCAGGGGCTTTCGGAAAACAAAGAGAAACCAAGACTGTAATTTGAGTAGTGCAAGAATGACATCACAAATGATTGCACAATCTACCATTTTACAGTGAGCGAATAAACTTAAACATTTTATATCTGAGCTAACAAATATTATGTGAAGATGGAAGTTGGACCATTTGGATTCATATAGCTTTGTAACATACAGTTTTGAAATTTCAGACTTTAGTTACACTTTAAAGAAGCGAAAAAATATTGCCAAAAGAGAAACGTCTGCAGCTGAGCTTGATCTATTTTTGTCTTTCGGAAAGGTTATGGGTCAAAAACTAGGACATTAAATTATTTTGTCATGTAAAACTTAATCGTTTTATTTTTTGTGGTATGAAGAAACACAGCATTGAGTATCAGTCAACAATAATAACTTATAAAATGGTCCTGGTAATAGTCCTGCATGAAGGAAGGAAAATCTGGGAGGATTTAAAGTGCTCTGTCCATTTAAATGTCGAAAATGTCTTTGTTGTAAAAGATACTCTGAAATTTTAGAAATACCACTTTTTATATCAAAAGGCAACAAATATTGACTATGTTACAAGACAGTAAATGTCCTTCTAGTGTTTTTGGTGTATCTGAATATTAACTAAAGATGCAGATGTGACATGAAAGAGCTAGGGACTTGCAAAGTATTTCATGTGTCGTCATCTGTTTGATCAGTCTTCATTTGAAGGACAGTTGTAATTTTGATGTACTGAAATTTGGTTTGGTCTCAAACAAATAGTTGTATTCCTCAAAAATGCCAAGTAAGATTGCTAGAATTACAGAAAAGTTGTGTAGGATTCGGACAACAAAATACTAAATCACAACTTTCCACTTTCTCATTTAGGCTACAGAAGGCCAACTCAGAATTGATCGAAATTTGAAGAGGTTTTATGTTGAGGATGGTTCTGATAATCAAATATGCTCAACAAAATTTGACTTGCGGCTAATATGAGGATTCTGTTGGTTGGGCCACTGTACTTTTAAAGTAGTATACTATAGTGGCTATTAACCCAGCTTTTCTTCATAACAGTAATCACATTAAATGAACGCACTCATTCCTTACCCAAGTCCTACTGGAGTTAATTAGTTGTGGGAAGAGCTTAAATCATCATGAAGTATTTAAAATGCAGTTCCTGGAATTGGAAATTTACAATCCCATTAAAGATTCGTTTGATTGGAACTTTTCAGCTAGAGTAAAATGGTCATGAGAATATTACAGAAAAGTCAAATTTCATTAAAAAGTATTCAGAAAATGCAGAATTAGCCTCTCAATTTTGGAACTTCAATTTTCCATCTGTTAATTTCTACAGTGGTGATGAAAAATATATATATATGCAAGCAAAGCTTGACATCAATAGTCATCATGCCAGAGGTGGATTAATCTGGAAACTACATGTTATAATTTTAAAATTGTCTGCGTCTACCAAAAGTATGTTACACTGTTTACCTGAACATTGTTGTTGACATGACCCTGGTTTAAATTGATGTGACAGGGAATGTCAATGTTTAAAGATAACTCTTGAAGTCTTAAAATTAATGAGTAGTATAAATATGTTATCATTAGATGTAGGAGCCGAGATCAAAGGAAATTTTTATTGAAGTTGGACGTGTAATGATGAATGTCTCACTCACTAAGAGAATGTGTATTATTCCTGACATACCTTGATATCATTATGTTCATTGGATTGGTATGAATGTCAAAGTAGGAATTCTTTAGATGTGACTATCTTGCCGTTAGATGATTTAATTGGTGTAATGGAATGTTCAATCCAACTGGAACCTCACATTCTTTATGTGTGACTAAGTGAATCATTTAATGGCCAATTAGATATCATCAGATAAGAACTTAGTCTTTGTGAAATACCTATCATGGGCTTTATAAGAAGGGTCTAACCTCAAATCAAGTTATGATATGTTCAACTGGTACTTATTTGTAATCATTCTGGTGAAGTTTGCATTGAAGTCCAGTGTGTAGTTCTCAAGATATTAGCAGTTAAAGTTGTCACATTCCCAACACAAAGTGAACTTGAAGCAAGCATATATGATGTCACAGACTCACATTAATGACCAGTCTTTTGTTTTTCTTTAAACTTTACAGCCAGTTTTCTCCCCACAATCACATGTTATCAGAATGTGATTGCATGAGAGGCATAAGAATTTTACAAACTTCACATTTCACATGGGGAGGTCCTGTCCCTATTTATAACTCCAAGGTCAGCACAACAGACTGAAAAAACAAAGGAAACAAAGCATATCTTATCAATGTGAGGAAGTGATGTAAACCCTGCTTGTCTCAAGCTCACTTTGGGTAACAAATGTAGTAGGTATCAATATGTCATCTAAAAATGATCCTAAGGAAGTTAAGAATATTTTTATCGCATTTATGAAATTCTCCTATCTTTATCATGGAATGAGTTTTAAACTCTTCCATGTTAAATTAAAGATGCTTAAACCTCACTTTTCTACTGTCTAAGTGAGGTCTACAGTATTTTATTACCAACCTCATGGCTTTAATTTCCCAAACCAATCTCCTCTGGTAATTAGATGATCGTTCTGTTCATAGAGTGTAAGGAGCAAGTGGCACAAGCTCAACTACAGTAAGCATTCCCTTCTCCTCTGTTCTAAATTATTGTTTCAGTTCTTTGGTTACTCCTGTACTCTAGTTACGGTGTATGTGGCAACATTTCATCATGCCATGGCTAATTTACTGTATAGTTTTTGTATTGTATCCTTCAAGTAATTCCTTTGTCATATCAAAAGATGTTTTAAAGCATGTTACAATTTCTCAGTTTCCCAGTTACCTTTGAAACATCAGCAGAATCTGCCAAACTCTTCTGATACCTTTGACAAGTATTGTGTGAGTCAGTGTTCGATTTTAAGGGTAGTCCTGTTGCCTGAGACAACCAGAAATTCTGCAGGACTACCAGATTTTGCAAAAACAGGTGTGTAAGGTTGTCCGTCCGGACAACCAAATCTTTTGAGGAAAGTGATGTGATGTTTACATTTAGCAGCTCGATGAATTGCGCAAGTAAGGAACTTTAAAATTTGCATCAAAAGATTTGCAGGGAAGTGCGGTGATTACGCATGTTCACCACAACTTCCCGCACAGTCACTTTATAGAAATGTGCATAGCACTATCAAGCCAAAATATGTGCTCCGTACAAACTCCACTAGTAGGCCACTAGGCCTGCACTAGGTACACAGAGAAGCTGAATTCCTTCGTGCAAGCTACAAATTCGTAGTGCTGATGTTGCAACACCAGTGCTTTCAATCTAGAGATGTTTAATTTATTAACCTGCAATGCAAACATCATAACAGAAACTATGTCCACAATGTACACTAATGCACGCCACGAGACAGTATACTACTCTTATACAGTAGATAACTGTTTTTGTGTTTTCTTGGGGTGGGGTGGGGTGGGGTGGGGTGGGGGAAGGGGTTGTCTAAAAGTGAAAGCCACTTTGGAAGGCTGGTGATAATGGGGCATTATCAGTTCCATGGTTGCAAACTTGCGAAAATGGTTACTCTTAGGACTACCTTATTTTGAGCAGGACAACCAAATTTTACAATGTGGTAGTCCTTCGGACAACCATTGCTAATTCCTTAAAATCGAACACTGTGAGTGATGTCTTTACAACAGAATCATTTCATACCATAAGCAACCAAGGACTTGCATAAATTAAGCAATTAATTAGCACTGCAGAAAATTGTCTCATGATTAAAATGAACCATTGTTCTTTTAAATATGCCAGTGTGTGTAAATTCAAGTTGAGACTACCGCATTTACCTCAGAGTACTTTGGAACCCTTTCCTTCATCCAAGCAGTTTTTATCATGTGTAGCATTTCTGTACCTTCTCTTCTTCTCTAAAAATTGTTCAAACCTGTCCTTTTTTCTCACAAATACACCCTCTCTTTTCAAGTGCCACTGTAATGCATACATGTACCTTCACACTGGTACAAACTAATTTTACACCTCCACTTCCCTTCCCCCCACTGAACATCTCAACAACCTCATTTTTCTTATCTTATCATTCCCTTGGGTGTATGTCACACCATAATAACCGCATTTTTGGATTGTTTTGTGTACTACATATACCTTTTCTCATAACCCTAAAGCCTAGATATGACAACCAATTGTGTACAAGTGTACTTCATGAATGTCATGTATTTGTCATGTGACATTTTGAGCAAACAGAGTGAACTCCTTAAAGGCTCATGCTCTTTACAGATTTTAATCTGCATCCTTTTATAAATCAAAAACTTAAGAATCAGAAGTTTTAATCTCAAGCTTAAGCTTTAGACAGTTAAAATTATGGGATTGATACTGTAGGTCTCCACTAAAAGTGTGATGTCATCAGTGACTCTGCTCTATGGCAGCAATGAACCTTTTCTTTGGGACTTTCGCAGCTTTAATCCACATCCTGCCGGGGTTTTCATCCAAAAGAAATACAAAGTTTTGCCATCAGAAGTGTACATTTCAAAATTAAAAAAAAAATGGAAAGTTGAGGTGAAATGTTGAGTTTTGACCCAACTGGTGTAAAGTTGTAAGTTACAAGCCTTATGTAGCTTCTCCTACATTGTGGTTAGTTATTTTATTAATATCATAAAAGAACTGTTCTTCCAGATTTCAATTAATATAAGTGTGTATCTATTTCATAACAGTTGTACATGGGTCAAGGAAGGCTTGCTGAAATGCAACAAAACACCAAATATGAAATAATTTTGTGTGACCAAAAGTCTCCCCTAAATCTTTGTGAAACACTGCAACAGAAAGACAGCATACAGCATCTTGTTGCATTCATTGCCTGATTGGCAGAGTATGAAATTTGCATTTAGGGGCCTTTCTTCTTGGGGGTGGGCTTTGTTGGGGGTGGAGAGATGAGGAGAAGGGAAGGAGGGGTGAGTAGCTTCAGAGAAGTGATTCACTCCTCTCAATATCAGATAAAGTGTAAGTTTTTAATTCTACAGCTTATTCATGTTAAAAAAGGATGATTTTTGTTCAAAACCTTAAACTTTCAAACAATATTTTGTCTTCATAAATAACAGTAACATGGCTCAAATTATCCAATAATTAAATTTTCCACTGTGAATCAAAGCAAAGTTTGGAGTAATATTTCAGACATGTTGAAAACATTTTGTACACATTGATGCCATCAAAAGATCAGCAGCAGGAACATTCGGACATTTGACATTTGCTGTCCTTAAGATAAAAACAGAATTCTACAAAATCTTGATGAAAATTGAAAAAGGTCTTCTGTCCTCACACCCTGTTTTTCACAGTTCTAATATAAACCACGTTCACTAAAAGGTAAATCTCATGTACAGTTAAATGTCACATATAAGTCAGTTATATACTTTTGAAGATGGTGTCAAAGGATGTGGGCTGGAAAACTTGGTGCTATGACATTTACTAAAGAGGGATACTGAATTTTACAAGAAAGAAAATATTTTAGAAACACTAATCGTTAAAATTTTGATGCCGATGTACAGAAAGAGTAAATGTCATTTTGCTGAAGCTGCTGAATTAGTGAAAAGGTGAGAAATGTAGAGATCAAATTCACCCCTTATTTGTGTCATTTTACTTCTGTCTGTCTTTTGGTTAAGAAAGTGTTTTAATGGATCAAGAAAAGGGGGCCAGTTTGAGTTAGAATAATCAGTTTAGTCTGAAGTTATAGCCTGTCTTTTTGGAGGTAAAAGTTTCGGGGGCCAAGCTAAGCTTTTTCACTTTGTCAGAAGTAAAAGAAATCTCAAAAGATTGACAGATGCTTATGACCAAAAGACACAATGTTTTTGCACTTTATGAAATAAATGGATTTAACAAAAAATGTGTTTTTTTTTTCTCAAGAATAATTTGTGTGAATTTTGGAATTTATTTTGAATCAGTACAGTCATTTTAAGGTCCTAGTAAAAAAAGTCAACATGTTCTTGGGCTTAGCATCGTCAGACATTCTGTAATACAATTTTGGAATTCATACACGTTGCTGTCGTGCCTTCAGGTTATTTTTCCTTTAATACTGTTCATGTTAAAAGTATCTCTAACTATGCTGTCCCCAGCATGGAACAGGAACCTCCTCCCATTGTTTCAGGCTACTCTGTTGTTAAATACAAGATTTGTAAACTTTCATCAATCATTGTTATCGATTAATACTGTGAAGTTGTCTCAATTGGAATCTGTTGCTACTAAAAAACAATCTTACAGAACTGTTCATTATCTTGACTTTTGACAGAGCTAGGTTTGTTGGTACAGTATTAACAGTTTGCTTATTTGTCATTATCTATGTACATGGGTAATATTACATGATGGATGTTGACTCATGATTGGGTCTGGATGTGCTTGTCAGAGACAATGTATGCATCTGCATGCAAAAGTTTTAAAAGAGCTTTGAGCTACAGTACTTCATAAATAACTCATTGCTTAGTTTGTATAATTAATAAAGGTTAGCTTTTAGATAAGGTTTATATGAATTGCTGAAATAATGTAGGATAAGTGGGAGTGGGTGTTTACAGGAAGTTCATTTCCTACTCAGTACAGAAATACGTGCATTTATCAATAAGAGTAAAACAAACAAACACAGCTACCAGACTGATTTTTTAAAGTTTGAGCAGTAGGATTGCACTATGCACAGTATAGAAAGCTGGGAAGCACATACCTCACTTGGAGTACTAGAATTTATAATTGAGTTACAGAGCAAGAAATGTTTTCCAGTTGCACTTAGTAATGGGCTACTGTGTAAATCTCTTGGTAGTACTGCCATGAAGCACTTGGATATTACTGAAGTTTCTACAATATTTATGTTTACTGTGGTTCATCAATACATCTCTACATCATTTCCCAAATTTATCTCTCATATGGATGGGTATTAATCACCTTATGGGGCATATATCCCACTTCTGCCACCAGATGTAATGCTCTGGCTGTTTTGGCCAAAATGAGGGTTTACCTAGATGTAGCTTACACTGACTTGAAATGCAGCCTTGCTGTATGTTAAAAGGTACTGTACCCAATCTAGTGCTTACAAAATGTAACAAGGTGAGAAAGTGAAGCTCAATGATTGTAACATTTTACCCAATCTTCACAGCATATTTCGTTGTCAAAATTTAAAAAAAAAAAAGTTGTAAGTAGTTCTTTTGTAAGTATAAAAGGGGAGGTTTCACCATAATTTATATTTACTCTTGTTCTATGTGGATTTTTACGTGCCTGTGTGCTTCCTTTATAAGCCACCACCACATTGTTATAAAGAATGTAATAATTGCCTTTGATGTGTTTATTGTACGAGCCACTGTCCACCAAATGGTGTACAGTAGATGCATGGTTCATTTTTTGAGGTCAACTTTTTCATATTTTGAAGAAAACTAAGCATTAACCCTTGCCAGCTGAGCATGTACATTTACGTATTCCAAATAATTCCACAGTTAGCTAACCACGTACACTTTACATGTTTTTGCCACTAATTTTGAAAGGCTCAACACTTCACGAAAATTTCACATATACCTCCAACCTGCGTACCAAATAAAAGTTAACGAAGTAAGCTAGTTAAAGGTGTCACTATTGCACAGCATTTAATGATATAAAGTGAGCAATCAAAACAAAGTGGCAACATCCATGAGAAAGAAAACCGAAGTTAGATGATCTGTTGTATTGACTGTACTGCGTACAGACGATTCAGGAGGTGAAGGGAACCCGGTAAGAGTGAGAAGGAGAAGAATTTATCTGACACAGGCTATCCGTTGAGGATTTAGAGGAAACAGAAGATGAAAATAAAGATACAAGGTCCGCAAACGTTAGACATACATTTGTGTAAAGTTAGGCCTATGTTAACGTTACACCATAGCAAAGGCCTAACGTTAGTCCCAACATCGACAACAGTAGGCATTCTGTACATGTAAATTGCTTCAGTGCCCAGCATGCACACACTCATTATAGCATTAGCTGGAAAAGGGTTAATGTGAATTTATGACATTACACATTAAATTGCAAAATCTACTATTTTAAATAAAGTGAAGTTCAAACATGTTATATCATCTCTGCAGAGAAATCATTACTTATGCAGTTAGGAGATGAAACAATGAATGTTACCATCCTACTTTACTGTAACCATGATGATGATACAAAACAGTAAACACGTTACCTAAGAGACCTTCATTTGGAGTGAACAGTATACATGAATGAGTATGTATTATAGTAAGCTGAATGTTTTGCCTTTTTGTTTTTATTATGCAAATTAAGTGTTACATGCTACTTTGCTTTTAGGAAAGATCATGTGCTTCAAAAAACACTTGATAATTGTTAGCATCTCAAATCTTTCTCAAGTATTTTTGAAAGCCCTTAGTCCATGAATTTGTATTGCTCAGGTGCATTGACACTGCTAATCTGATAGATAACGTTAGCATTTTGGCTATCTGTTTATGTAAACTACTCTAGACGTACTGGTATGTGTTAAGCTGCAAAAAGACCTGAAGAGGAATTAAATTGGTTGTCTAGTCAAGTCTTCACAAAAGAAAATGTAGTGGGAGCAATTTAAGCATGGAGTGTTAGACTGAATGGACCCATTAGAGTCTTACAGCATCTTGGTTCATTACCAGCTGTAATTTTGTAAAAACTGCTTGTTTGTCGATTTAGTTGTTTATTACTTTTAGTAAGTATGGAAGTATGGATCGAAGCAAAAGAACGACGGGATTTTAAAGATTTAGTTCTCAGTTGGTGGTGCAAGTTGAGATTTAAAGTAGTGTGTTGATGATAAAAGAGTAATGTAAATCTGATACTTTCTGTGCATTTTGCATGTTAGTATACTGTTTTTTTGAAGCTACATGGGGTAGCTGTAGTGCTTAGAGAATAATAATTTCCCAAAGATGCATGATATCTAGGAAAGCTGATGTCTTTCCCTCTAGTGGCAAACTTGGTGGAAAAACATTTAACGTTAACACAAGTGAGATGGAAATATGAAGACGCTTCACTACTTTCATAATTATTTCCACAAATTATACAGTAGGTTTGCACTATAGCTGTGTAAAAAATTTTCAGAAATTATAGCAGGGTTAAATTTTAAAGTCAATTAAATTCTTGTATTAATTAGAGCAACAGAAAATTTGGGGTGCATTTTGCTGGTATGACATAACATTTTATTACTGTGAAGAAATTGATAGTCTTCCTTGATGAAAATGGCCTTCATACTGAAATATCTTGAGTTTCTGTTTAATATGACCAACAAAATATCAGCTTGGATTTTGAAGATATGTAGTGAAGAATTATGTATTATCTTTTGTACAGTAGGATCCTTTTAGGTTGTTTCTTTGGGAAAAGCCCTCTAAGAATTCGCTGAAGTTGGCTGCTTGTTCTAGTTTGTACCATACTTGCAGGAGAAAAATGGTTGGATAATTTATAGCAGACTATTAAGGCTGGCTTTTCCCATTTCTGTAATGTTTAAGATTTTGTAGAAAGTTATAGCAACCCACCAAACATAGCTCTGTAGTAACCACCCACAGTTTCCGGAGTAATAGAAATTATTGCTGTACTAGGGTAAAAAAGCTTAAACATGTTTGATCAGCTGATAACAGCTTGAAGAACTCTTATGCTTTGAGTTTAATCCTCTGCAAAGTTGCTGGAAAGTTGATTCAGCCATATGGGGTGAAGAATCAGATTAAAATAGAAGAAAAACTGTTGTAACTGGCCTTCACAGTACGTTTTCCTGACAAAAAGTACTTCTCTCAAAGGAAGATACTAATTGAATCATCAGTTTTAGTGAGGTAATAGTAAAGTTATTTTTGGATAAAACTGGCAGCTGCCACTTCAGTTTGGTCTGGCATTGGCTGGAATAAGTCACAGAAATTTCATGGAATTTTGCCCGCCTGCAAGGTACGGGAACTCTGTATGATACAGTAATTAAGATAAGTGTGCAAGACTTGGTACCGTTGAATTTACAAATCATTTGGTGTAGGTTGGCTTTTGTGATCTCTTCAGGTTATAATAAGGACACTAACATTGATATCTTGTGGAAACCTATTGTTAAATGGAAGTTTTGCAAAACGTTCTCTGTATGGCTCAGGGCTCTGTTAGAGTGGAAGGCACCTGAGGCCATGGCTTTTGAGCACCTTCACTGTTCCTTGATGTTCCTCAAAAATTATTTATACTAAAGACAATAATAGCTGTGTTATTTTTTAAAGTCGATTTTTCATGGTGACCTTGTGGGGCATAGATCCTGCTTTCGCCACCAGATGTAATGCTCTGGCCATTTTAGCCAAAAAGAAGGGTTTACCTATGTAGCTTACACTGACTTGAAATGAGGCCATGGTTTTTGGGCACCTTCACTTTGCCTTGATGTTCCTCAAAAATTATGTATACTAAAGACAATAGTGGCCCTGTGTTATTTCTAGGCCCTACAGTATTAGCTGTTAGTGGTCCATTAGTTTCCAAGTTTGGCCTTGATTCTCCTCTCTCTTGTCCTTTGTGTCCTGACAAATTTCTACTAGCTGAAGGTCCTTTAGCCTTGCCCTTTCCAGTTCTTATTTTGAACCCTGTGTGTGTGTTTTAAATTATATACTGAACAGTGCCTCCAAGTTAGCCTTTCTGATGACGCACGTCTAAACAAAACCTCAGAGATAATTCCAGCTTCCTTCTTATTACCCATTAGTGCCATATTCTTAGATAAAATCAGTCTTGGTGAAGTCACATATTGTATATATTGTGTGGCACTCATTTTAATATGAAAAATAAGTACCTGTAGGCTTTACACTTTCTGCAGTCATATTATCACCATATGTTTTATTCAGTTCTTGCTATCTTTTTTTGAGAAGTGAACATTGTTGATAAAAAAGTATTTTTAACCCATTCAATAACTTGAACATGAAGCTGTATGCCAGCTCTCCATATTTTAGTTCACTAAAGTTGATGTGATGAATTATGTAAGATAAGATTTGTGCATGTATAATATTATTTGGCTGCACTTTCTTGAAATCTCACTCCCACAGCTGTCACCCATGTCTTTTCTTTCTCTCTCTCTGCCTTATTGAAACTAATTGCCAGCAGCATTGGATGTAATATTTCATAGATGTGATTGGCTATGCTATAGTGAAGGCCAGGGGTGGGGGTGGGGGGTCAGAATTTGTCCATAGACACTGATAATGCTCAGTGCACTTCCCTTTCTTTCTCTTGATTTTTGTCTGCTGAATAGTGACATTATAGGAACATACAGCAAAATTGTATGAAATACTGCATCTGCATAAAGTTGAGCAGTGGTCTAGTGAAGAGAAAGGGGTGTTTTTCACCCTGGCACAAGGGAATATAGGGGACAATATTTTGTTATACTTTAAGTTTTGAGACAGTTCTCATTGCCTCAAGTTGGCAAATGAATGTGGGGTGGTCATATAGGAAAGGGAGTGGGGGAAAGGGAGTGGGGGAAAGGGAGTGGGGGAAAGGGAGTGGGGGAAAGGGAGTGGGGAAGGGAGTGGGGGAAAGGGAGTGGAGGTGATCATATACCTATAGGTTTGCCCCAGAGGGCAGAAATGCAAATTTTCTGCACCACTGTCTCCAGGTTTTCTTTCAGGTGGGAACATGCCAGTTTTCATAGATGAATTTGTACAGTAGACAAATACAGTACAGACTGCATCGCATATCAGTCCCATTTATAATATAAATACATGCAGTGTTCATTTACTACTTGATTCATGCACTTTTAGCAAAGATTGATTGATGTTTGGAATAATTTAAATTTGAACCATCATAAACTGATCTGTCATGTTTTTCTATATCTGCTGTCATTTATGCATCTTACATTCAAAATGCTAGCTCTGAAATAATTTATTAATCATCCCGCTGATTTGCAGTATGTCCAGTGATTGATGTTTTGAGGGTGGTCAGTTAATTTACCATATAGCCTGTGTGTGAGGTCTTTGGAAGAATTGCGAAGTAGCCTACTGTACATTTCCCAGTTTATACCTACACATATATAGTGCATTGTGGATTGAGAGTGATGGTGTAAGCTGGGGGAGACTTGGCACCTATGTGATATGATTAATAGTGTACATCCATTGTTTTGGGAATTCTGTAGTAACTTTACAGTCCTACACTGTAATTTAACATCCATTTTTTCATTGTGTTCACTTTTTGTGAATAAGGAAAAGAATGAAATCTGTTGAATAAAAAACCATGGTAAGGTTTCCTGCCCTACCTGCCACCCCACCTCCCCCCCCCCCACCTGCCATGTCTTCTTCCCACTCCCTGAACCCCCCCCCCCCCCCCGAGTTTGACATTCAGTAGGTAGTAAAATACAGTTTCTTATTTTCATGTCAGATGCCACAGCTTTTCTCACAGAATATCTTTTATCATTAGCATTAATTCTGCACCTTTTGCAAGTAAAACTTGTGAAAACCAGTGGTAAAGTGTGCATGGTATACAGTAACTTTACAATGCAACCTCTGTCAGTGTGTAGCAAAAACAGGTTTTCACATGTAAAAACCAGTGCTTACTCATGGTATAGACACATTTGATTACCTGTGGATTTGGAACAAAGTTATATGTTATGATTTTTTTTTGTTTTTGTCTTTTTCTTAATTTCTTTTTTGTTTGGGAGACCTGTTCATGCAGGTATCTTTCACATGCAGAATTCCCACAATGTACCAAAATTTTCTGTACATACCAACTTTGACTTTATGTCAGACTGTCTCAAAGACCACGTGTATAGTACCAGTACAGGATTGGATTCTGTGCATACACTCAATTCACGCAATTTGTAGAATCCCTACCAAAATACCATCTTATGTACTCCAGTTCCCACATGCCAAGTACCTGCCCCACTCAACTCCTTGTGTACTCAAGTTAGATTTCCAATGGAGGGTCAAAGCGTTCTTACTTTAACACTTGACTTTTATTAAACTTTCCCATGTATGGCGCGGCTTTCAACTTCAGAAACAGTTATATATTATTAACTTCTGACTTCAATGTCGGTTTCAGTGACAAATGCTATAAATTGCAGTAAGATTGAAAACATCCTGCACTGGTAAATCCTGTGGTAATTAAATGTTTCATTGATACTTGACTAATTTGGCCAAGTGCTCCTTTTTGCTCCCCTCCTGCAGAACTGAAGATTCATCTGATAGAGAGGCAAGGCTGAA
Source organism: Holothuria leucospilota (assembly GCA_029531755.1). NCBI lineage: Eukaryota > Metazoa > Echinodermata > Holothuroidea > Aspidochirotida > Holothuriidae > Holothuria > Holothuria leucospilota. The sequence continues at coordinate 32,072,772 of CM055964.1, forward strand.
AGATCGCCTGGAGGATGCTGATTTTACTGCTCTTGATTGGAAACTGGATGGATACGAACTTGATGAGAATCTTCGAAATCTTTTGTACATGCTTTGAGGATTAAGGTGTACTGTAGATCTTTTGCCTGATCAGTCCTTGGTGGAGAGCATAAGTGGTAAATCAAGTTGTTACTATGAATAACTTGAACAGAGGGCATTTTCCAGAAGTAGTGGTTAAAATTAAGAGAAGCTGTGGCCTGTGCAACACGTGTTTGTGTTTTTTAGTCAGTTGTATGTATTTCAGAATTGTGCATGGCCCCTTCAACATTAATATAGTACCTCAGCCTTTGGGTGCAGTAAAATAGGAAACGTGAATTGCATTATCAAAATTTTAGATCAAATGAGTTAGATGAGTTGAAATAACATGATTCTAAGTTCACGCACTGCCTTTTATTTTACAACATGTACATTTTACAAAACACCTTGAAACTTTCTCATTCCAGGGGCCATATGCATGCCCTATCCATCCCTATGTGCTACAGTCCCACTGACTGTGCAAGTATTATTTATGGTAGGTTATGTTGTTATTCCAGTGGTAAAGTATTTTAATTATGTGGCTGTATTTAAACTGTTAATATAATCAAAAAAAAAAAAAGAAGAGCAAACAAACTGTTCCTCAGCTTTCAGAGTACAACATTGTTTGGAGGTAATCTTTATAACCAAGTCTGTACATCAGTGTTCATACTAGAACCAACATGTTATGTACAGAGTCTCGATGTATTTCTTTCTGAATTCTTTTTTGTGTATTAAATGAATCCATCGAAAGAATAGAGAATATATGGATACATGAATTGTCAATCTTTGCTGCTGTAGTTAGTGTCCATCAAAACATGACATGATGATGCTTCTTCAAAATGATTTTGATGTATTGCTTTATCATGGAAACAAATTAATAGTTAGGGTTTGTTTCTTCTGTAATCAGCTTTGTAATATGCAAGAAAATAATAAAAGAACCAAAAATATCATAACGTTGTTGTTACAAGTTTGCCAAAGAATGTTTTGTAAAGTATTAGTACTTGAAAATTTATGGGATTAATATTTGTGAATCTGCAGGTGAACATTATATTTGGTTTGTGCCTTCTGAATGATTAACAGTACTTAACAGTTATGTCAGTATTATTGTGTAACATTACAGTAGTTAGTATGCATATGATAGTTGTTTAGTCCTTCCTTGCAATTAGTGCATGGACATACCTCTAGTTTTATATTTATGTAGCCAGGGGTGGGAGGATCATGAATGGTATCATAGTTGTTATATTAATGTGATAAAAAATAATTAAATCCAAGAAGGATACTTTTAAAAAAATAAAAATTAAGAAGGCATTTTGGAAAATCATGGACATACGTACAGTACAGTATTGTAGCAAAGTATTCATGAAGACACTGCACTTTTATGTCATATCTTTGTACATAATACCATTTGTATTAATGGAGACACACTGTTTTATTGCAAGTGCACTTTTGCTATCATTGAAAGTGACAGGTTTGTCATTTATGGATACACCTATGTGATTCTGAGTGCCTGGTATTCAAACTATCCTATGAGTAATGTAAGGAAGGGGAGGGGAGAGGATATCTGCCTCTAAGTTAAAAATGTGAAGCCCATTTCAGGCTCCCAAAATACAGAATGGTGCAAGAGAACTTTTTGTGATATGTCAAGTTAACATCACAGAGATGTACAGTATTCATATACCAAGTTTAACAAGTTACAAAAAATTTGCCAGGTTACTTTGGCAAAAATGTCACTTAAGGGCAGCATGTTGCAGTATGTGTTAGTACTGGCTGTCATCATCACCCAGTGATGTGGGCACATTTCTTGCAGAATATTTCAGCATAAAATCACATTCAACATAAAAATGTCCAGAAGTAGGTTAATTATAATTACTTGGTAGTGTAGTGTCAGGACATAGAACTTTCTCATAGAATCATTCTGTAGAGTGTTAGAATGGTTTTGAAAAGGTCAAAAATATTATTTCATGCGTGAACTATATCTTCAGTCTTGTAGAGATCTGGGGTAACATTCAATCACTTGGGAGTTTTTCCTCTGAATTTTAAACATTTTGTATGCAGCATTGTTGGCAGACTTAAAAAACTGTTCTAATAATTACAGCACAGTACCCCAAATCTTTTCAATTTCATCATGCTCTCCATTTCTCAGAATATTCCAGTCCTCAGGATCCAATTATCCCCCTTGTACCACATTGGCTTTCAAAGCGGCAACACCTGAAGGTGTGTGAAGATTCCCTCTTGATGGAACAGAAAGCATTAATACCAGAGCTGAAACTGACAAGAAGAAAATGTTAAAAGTTACCTTAGAGTGAGATTTCTGGGGGAATTGTGTGAAGAAAATTGTTATTGGATGGAAGAACAGAAGTATTGAGAAAACATGTGAAGTGACAGTTATGACTGTAGAGAGGCTATGAAAGGTGGCATATGGTGGACTGATCTTGTAACAGCCACAAATCAATTCTGAGGAGAACTTTTTATTTGTAGAGAGATACTCGGTGTGATCTATTACAGAAGACGGTTAAACTGACAGAGAGCGTAGAAAGCATGGAAGGGTTTTATCGTTCTTGTTTATCTGTCAGGAATATAGGAGAGTATCTCTCATAGTAGAGACAATTTTGTACTTGAAAGTGAAAGTAAAGTTTAAGTCTTTCATTTCTTTTGTATCGTTTTACAAACATGTCGATTTTTCTTAAAGTGCCTGTGTTAAATTGTATTAGTCTTGTTCGCTGACTTGCCCTCATTGTCTGGATATTTGGATTGGCTCCATCTGAACACTTCAAAGTAACCTTGTGTGTGGAACATCATAATTGAATAGCTTTGAAGAGCCAGGACCTTTTCATATGAGAGGAAGCTTTAGGAGGTCTTTTTATAAAGGACTCTCTAGGAGTCCCATCAAACATGCAGTTTGGGGGCCATATGGTTTATAGGGTCAGCCCTTCCCCAGGCCCCTATTCCTCTGAGCTACAGTACATTGCCAAATTGGCCACTTCACACTTCAAAATCACATGGTGTTATTTGGGGCTGAAATACAAAAGAATCACTCATTAAATTGGCTTAATAAAGAAATAAGGACAGTCACAGAAAAGAGAAAAATGAATCATGTTCAAGACCTTTTTGCTTGATCATAATGCCTCATTTAATCAATCTGCATCAGTCTGACATATGGATTAGGTGCTCCAGTTGCAGTTGCTTGGTGCCCTGTAGGCTTTTCTATGAATATTTTGAAATTGGCAGATTATGAAGAATACTGTTATTGTCACTGCAACATTCAACTACAGTAGGTCCTCTTGCTTGTTTTACAAAAGTCACTCCAGGTAAGCCTCTGACATACAGTCAATAATTAATTGGAAAATGAATAACTGTGTCTGTGGTGAAGCAAGCACATTGTATGATGAAAAACAGAGGTTCTTTAGGTAATTGGAAATAGTACTATATGTCAGTTTTGATATCAAATCAGTTCATGCTGAGTCTTTAGCCAAGTTGTAGGGTATCAAAACTCGAGTTACATCAAGTTTCACATTTTAAAAGTTGAGTTTAGCTGAGTGTTGAGTTTCTTTTTAGGTTCAAGTCACCACAGATTCCTGTTTATTTTAATAGGTTGAGTCGATGGGAGTCGCCTAGCTCGTATGTAAATTTAGTCAACTGAAGTTTGAGTGATTATGTGATTTTGGTGAGCTTGAGGCCCTCATCACCAAGTAGTTGCATTTTGTTATCTGTTTATTTAAGTTGATTTGACAACAGTGATTCAAAGTCTGCTTTACTAATAAAAGACTGGTTGTGGGATTTTAGGGGGTGGGGGTGGGGGGCATGACTGAAGCTGAAAGATTCAAGTGGCATTGAGTCTGTGTAGCTAAAGACTTGAGTCAAGTTGAGTCAAGTCTCTTAGCCTGGAGACTCTAGTCAAAGCAAAGCAGTGGGGCTTAAGACTCAAGTTGAGGTGTGTCTTTTCAATAAGTAATCCTGTTGAAGTTCTTTAGGTTGAGGATTCCAGAGATAACATCACTTCTTTCTGTTAACACTGGAAATTACACAACTATGTCTCATTGGCTGAAAGTCAGATTTTTTTTAACTACTTAATTTAGCTTACATTGTAGCCATTAGTTGCATGTCTTGCATCAAGGACTAGCTTTCAGGTCTGCATCAAGTCATAATTGCTATGACTCACATCAGACTCAGGTCATAAGATCATAACAGTAGGTGGGATTTTGTTGTTGCTAAGTTTTACTGATTGGTCACAAATCATGACTTGACAACAAGTCTTGTTTTTTTCCCTAGATTTGTAAAGCAAGCTACTCTGTAAAGGATCCTTTTTATACTCATTTTTCAGTTTTCATTGTGTATTGATTGCACTTAAGAAGCACACCCAGCTGTTCTATTGTACAAGTGGGGTGTTCATGTTACCATAGCCTACAGCCATTGTAAGTGCAAGGAGCTCTGAAATGAATTGCAGTAGGGATGTGTATATCAATCGTGTCTTCAAGATCTCTACTTCAACTGAACTGTACACCCATAGGTAAAACTAGGAAAGTAACAGTTGATGGTTTTTGGAGAGGTCAGTGCACTATGTAGTATCCCCAGGGATGTCTACGATGGGCAGCGCTGGGGGGTGACACCCAGCACTCGATATTCCCGCCCAGCACTCCAGGCAAACACACATCCCCCCACCCACCACAAATCTGCCTGTCGAGACCTAAAACTAGCCCTAAATTTACTCCCTAAAGTAAAATGAGGGAAAAATGAAAAATTAATGGCTGAAAAATGGGGCAGATGCCATGGGGTGGGGTGAGGTGCTTTCACCCAGATCAGACAATTACCCAGCACTCAAATTTTGCTAGCTACATCCCTGAGTATCTCCATACCACAGCTTCTACTGAATCAAGTTTTGGCACTTGGTCTCAGAACCTGGAAGGAGGGAGGGGCATAATTTACCTTCAAAATGTTGTGGGGGGATCTTTGCTCCAGTGGAGGAGGTTCCAATAAGTTGCAACATAGCCATGCTAGCCGGTAGTGAAAAGCATTTGGAAAATTCCTGCAAACATTGCCTTGAACTTACAGGGTTTTTCTTAGGAAGTTCCAGATTCAAGTGATTGGGCTGCCTGATGTACACTAATAACTGGCTGAGTCTACTGTAGATGTTGCATTTATTTAAGCTGAATCATTTATTAGAAGTCATCAAACATTTTATGATTTAATTGACTTGTAAGTAAATTTGTGTACATCTTAGTGAAGGACTTGTGGCTCATACTCAAACAGAATATCTCTTGATTCAGGGTCAAATTCTGACTAATTTATGTGGGCTAAGACTGTACCATCAGAATTTCATTTTTATTACGCTTGTGTGTGGCTGTTCATAAAGATCTCTTGCACTATATATTGCATTATGTTTCCATTCATATTATATAGTTTCGCTGCAAATCTGCAAGTTTGTGGTACAGTTTTAGCCTTTTCAATTCTAGGTGGGTAATTCCTTAAATGGAAAATTCACTCTTGCAGTGACTGCCCTTAGCGTTAACCCCTTTAGAGTCTGGTTTAATTGGTTTTGTTAGATTCCTTCCATTAAGATACAATAGCATTTGAATAAACATTTGGCAATTTGTTAAAATGTCAAATTCAAGACATTTTTGGTGGGGTTTAGAAGGTATCCTTTAAAACAGAGTCACTTTTTAGTGTTCCCTTAAACCCACCATTCTTTATAGGAATGATTTGTTCCTATTCCTTAACTCCAGATGTGATGGGTATTTTTAACTGCAATGCTTGAATTAAACAGTTGCTGGTTGTCTAGGACATCCACAATTTGTGGTGGACAACCAAGCAAAACAGGTTGGTTGTCTGAATAACAACCAGGTATAATTGAAAGAAGAAAATAGATGGCATGCAGGACAACTTTAACGTTTCCTTTGGAACATTTAAATATTTTTAGATGATGAAACAAGGCAGATTGGACATCAGATTTCATAAAAGTGAGGGTTTCATTTACTTCCAGCTGGTACCTGCTGCCGAAAGGTCTGGGGTTCGACTCCTGGCGGGGTCATATCAAAGACTTTAAAAATGGAACCTACTGCCATTGTGCTTGGTACTCAGCATAAGCAATGGCATAGGGAAAACAAGCCTGCAGTGAGCCAGAACTGGAAAAAAGGCCATGGCCAGCCCGACTTAAGCCAATTGGTGAGAAACTGTGCTGTAAAACCTCATCAAACCTTCACTCCAGCTGGTACTTGAGATGATGACATATTAAATTGATAAAGGGCTTCAAAAATCTTTTTCTTTCCTTAGCTATCCTTAAAAATTGACTCACATGTTTGAGGTTAAATTTTGTATAATAAAGTGGATTATGTGGATAAAAGGTTGACAAATATAAAAAAACACATAAAGTCCATCAGTTTTTAAATATTTTATGCAGAGACATCAGCTTAAAAATGTAATATTAATGGATATGTTTAATTGAGTCCACAATACCCCATTTTGCATTGCTTCTGAAAATATGATAAGTCCAGGAAAACCAATATTCTCTTAAAATAGCATACTCTAGAGTTGGGGTTTTCAGAACTTAATTACAACAGATTTTACCTTAATTTTCACCATGGAATGCTTGAGAAATTTGAAATATTGCTTTAGGAAATGATAAAAATTGCACCTCATATGAGGAACCAAAATATGCACTTCCAAACAATAAAACTTCCAATCCCCAAAGAGGAATTTATAAAGTTCATGTTTTTGACCGAATTGTCACAGTTTGGTTTTGTATGTGGTTTTAACCATTGTAACATCCTGACATATTTTCCTTTGTGGGTTGAAGATTAAAGATGCTGAGTGTATGTTGTGCTTTCAAAATGTGATTAAAGAAGCCTTTAGACATGTTATGTCATCAGTCAGGAAGGTTCTTTGCCCGAATGAATTTTTCCATCAGAAATCGGATTCATGAGAAAAGGGTAGCCATGAGAAAGAAAGGGCTACCTAATGCTGTAAAATGTGGCAAACTTGAGGGTAAATGTTCTCCTTGCCAGCAAAGTACAAGTACAGTGCACTGTGCTGTATAACTGATGTACATGGTGTTTCTCGGTCATCTGTTGATGTGTCTTATGTCTCAGATTGAATGACAGTGACCAGAACATTCAGACAGAATGTCTGTTTGCTGGAAGTTTTGATGAAATAAAATTATTCAGCTTCCTGGCTTAAAAGGTTTCAAAAAATTTTGGAGACCTCAAGTTTAGAGGTGACTTTGTTTCACAAAATTGGGTAATGCTCTGGACAAAACCTGCACAATGGTCTGATTTGAAAAGTGAGAAAGAAGTCGTATTTTACTTGGTGGGTTCTGGAGTTCGTACTTCCAAGCAAAGCTTTGAACTGCATTCAGTTATTGACCTATCAGTTGATGATGTGTACAGTGATAAGAAAGTGAGATCTACTAAGACAGTGTGTATTGCAGTAAAATGTTAGTTCCTGATATGTTTTCAAAGTAAGATGCGAAGTGTGCGTTCAGCCATTTATAACGTGTCAGGAGGAAGTATCTGGCGTGGCTGCAGTAAAGAGAGCTTGTTTTGTGAGGGTTCATATGAAAGAGGACATCTGCACAGCAGTGACCGTAATATATTGGGGTCAGTGGCTCATCCTGGAATATTTCTCCGGGAAGAGGAGCCCATCTGCGACCAAAAGTGACTTCAGCCTCATCATATTTGGGGCTGACATCAGAAAAATTGGCATTCTAAATGCCCGACATATTGCAGGAATTTGCAATCTGTGAAACTGATTTGTCACTTTAGTTTTGTGTTTTCCATGCACTGGGCACAAGTATGGTGGAGGAATGGGGCAGATTTCCCCACACCCCCTCCCTATAATGCACCACTGATGAGTATCATTCTGTATGCTTTCTTCATTGGTGTATGTTTTAATAACCACAAACACCTTTGAGATGGAATAACAACTCCCTCCCTACAAGATTGGTTTATCAACTGTATGATATCGTCTGCTATAAAACATTACTGTAGCTGTATTAAAGAAGGGTAAGTTCATAATGACTCCCTAGGAATTTGACCTCGCACATTTTCCAAGAAGACAAGTACAAAAACGCCCTTTTACACAAAAAAGTGTTCCATTACTGAAATAAGTATTTTGCTGATTTTCTCAGCAAATGTAACGCAAAAATTTTGCCCTGAAGTTGTTGAAAGGCCGTGACATATCTGCTACAGTATGAACCAAGAAAGCATGTCAAACTTTCTCGGTTAATTCTTCCCAAACTTGGCACTCTGCTTAACTGAAACCAAGATCATGATCACGGATTATCCAACCGTGTTTTGGTTAAAATAACCCAAGAATCGTTACTAAATTTAACTGTAACAAACTGACTTTTTCACCTGTTCACTAGAATTTTTCACGAGTTTATTTGACCAGGATATTGTTTATTTTGAACTGGTTAATTTTAACCAGGGTTGTTTTAGAGTGCAAGTCTCGCTCGGTTGTAGTATCCATCCACCATGTGTATGATAAATGTCGTACACAGTAAGTGATAGATTCAAAAAAGCCAAGTAACTTCTTTTTAACCATAATCGAATTGGGGGACGGTTCCATTTCAAGGAGCGTCTTTCGCGAACTGACGTACAGTAGGTCATTGACTTCAACATACGTTCCGTTCTGTTCATCTCCGGGGGTGACTTTTATAGGATGTACTTATAGTCAAAATCCTAGAACAGCAGAGAGTTCCCGAATCATTGTGTATATAAGGTAAGTGGTTCTTCTCGGAGATGGGCAAACATTAAATAATAAAATAGAAACAAAAGATCGCTGTAGGTTTGACTTGGATGTTATTAATGGTTATCGTATTTAATAGTTCTTTACTGAAGTAATTGATGCGATGCGTAGAAAGGGGAGATGTGATAAGTACACATGATATTTGAATTAGACAACTTTTCCGTTTCAATAACACTTTCAGACTTGTGTGAAAGTAAATCTTAATCTGATCTCGTATTTTAATGGTTTTATCTCGCAAATTGTGGTTGAGAAGCTTATGCGAGGAAGTTGTTATTGATTCATCATATATGCTTTGGGAATTCGTCAAAAAAGCTCTCACTTTCGTCATAGGTAAGATGAGATTTAAACGAACTAGAAAGTACGTAGAACGAACGACTTTTTTTAATTGGGTTCCTTGACCTAACAATCCAATTATGGCACGATCCTCGGGAATTGCTGGTATGGGAGCGATTAAACGTGGTCTGTCGAGGGAAGACGGCTATTTACATCAAAGCTCATGTTTCGATTTCGACTCAAAAATGCTTTATGTTTTACGTTGGAGGATGTTCAATGGGATTATATTTAGCGGTGATGCTTTCGGTGTATAATGTTTAATCTCTTTATGGACTGCATACATTTGCACTACCGTCTCTGCCTTGTTACTTCCATGTTCTGTAATTTTCAATCGCAGTTTTACCATTCGTGGCCATTAGTCCAACGTATTGCCTTGTTCCCACTGTCTTTTTAAAGTGTAGCATCAGAGAGTTTACTTCAGGTCAAAGCCTGACCGTTTTTTAATGGTTTGTTCCATTTTACAGCACTTTGATATTTCATTCAAACTGCTAATGGAAATAACCATTACCGGTACTGGCAGGAAGGGTAATCGTCATTAGTTGTAAAAAACTCATAATTGGAAACCTATTTTCGTCATTTTCCTTAATGCGATATATAGATACAGTAGTCCCATTGGGCGGTGTCTCACATGATCGCTATGCTTTACTTTTAGCTATGTACATATTTGAACGCATCCGTCCATGCTGTAGTCGGACAGGATATGAATGTGAAAACCTGGCCCTGAAGTTCCTTTCAACCTGATAATCTTACGTCTCGTTCCCCACGTAGCGGGCTTTATTTGCTTCCATCCATACCCTCTTCTTATATAGGCTTTCCAAAGAGGCAAATGACTGAAGTAATATGCTGTACAGCCTCAGCCCGCTATGTACGATATAGCAATATATTTCATGCATTCTTCAACTTGAATTGCCATCCACACAGTCTCAAGGAGGGACAAATCAATTCATGCATACTAGCTTAGATTCGTCCAATATTCAGAATTTTTTTAATTCGTAGTTCATTGAAAGAAGCTAAGGCAGGCCTGTTACATCGTTTGCCGGCAAAGCGTATGACAAAATGCTTTCGTCTGTGAATCTCAGCGCCAGGTCGTGTCAAGATTTTTATTGTCTCATCTAGAGGAACTTTTCATTTCATTCTTCTTGACTTGAACGATTACCTTGTGAAGTTAAATTTTAAGCTTCGTCATGTAGTTTGACAATACTCTCTCCATCAGGCCGTAGGCATGCGTGAATTCTCAGGTTTCTTTAATGTCCTCGTATTTGATTGTGGAAATATTTTTACGCACTTACTTATGATTTACTTGTATTTTTCTTTCTTTTTCTTTCTTTACATTAAGCTTTCGTTATAAACTTCTTTCATCGTGTGTCATTTATTTAAACAGCACTTATTGCCGATCAAAATTTCGAGTAAAAAGCACTTCTGAGATAAATGCTTTTGTGAAATTTAAATGTTGTGGAGACACTTTTAAAATTAATGGTATCCATTGACTTATATTTGCGAATTTGTGTGGTTTATCTTTACTCGTAAAGATTGTGGGCAGACTTTTGTCAAAAATTGCCTTTTTTATTAGATTTATTGATAGATGGGAAAACTACTGAAAGAGCAACTTATCTCCGTTTTTATCAAACGACGCGTTTTAACAACGTACTTTTTCGAGGAATCGTATTATCATGTCCATGTGATTCGCGTAATGGTAACAGTGAATGACATTTACAAGGAGACTCGCATTGGCACTTTAATTAAATGATCTATACGCAGGATACGTGAGACCTTTGGTCTCTGATTGATGTGGTGGGATGATGGGATCTACTTCCGTTCATATTTTCTCCTGTAATCGGTAATGGGTAGAGTTGAAAGTGCACAAAGGCAATATTGCACGTTATCAAATAGTGTAGGTTCTATGCAGTGGCGTATTTTTTTGGGGGGGGGGGCTGGTTCATCCCCCCTCACTGATGCCGACATTTTTTTAATGTAGTAATCTATAACAGGTAAATTATTTAACACAAATTTTACTTCAGGGTATGTATATATGCATATGCAGCACCAGATTGCAGTAAGGACACCTAATTTTTCAAAAATTTCACAGGGAGGGGAAACCCCTCCCAGACCGGCCATCACAGAAAATACTGCATACCCCCTCCCGTTAGAGAAACTCTGGCTACGCCACTGGGTCTAACACTTTAAAATGTTCGAAACTTAGGCGGTGTCGAAACATTGGTGCATAGTCATATTAAAGAAGATCATAGGAAGAGACGAACATTCCATTTTTGCAAATTTTATGCATACTTAAGATCACCTGAGCCAGCCGTGTGTCCATTTTATTGTAAGTTTATACGCGGTTTCAGTTAAATTTGTCAGTGCGGCAAGGTTTTAAAATGATTCGGTCTGATTGAAGAGGCTCAACTTGAATCTCCATTTTGATCGGTGTTTCTCTCAAAGTTTCTCGAAGACAACAGTGTCTTTATTGCCCTTTGATCACTGACGTTTATGGCTGGGGGACAAGGGGGCATCCACCCCACTTCTGGTTTTGCAACAGTGAAGGGGACATCGTGTCGTTTGATCCCTCCCCCTTTGTTGTCTTGAACCGTAAGGAGAGTAGGAATTTGTTTGGTTCTATAGCGTACGGTACATTTGCTTGATTTAATGAAAATGAAGGAAACAGAGGGGAAATACCTCAGATTACGCCAGAAAGTATCTGTATAGAGTCCAGAAATTATGGGGCCCCTTAAACAGGCCCCAGACTTCACGCTGCAAATGCCTCGCATTCGCAGTGGTTCTGGTCAAGGGCCCCTCCACCTTCCTCCCTCGCTCACACTTGAGATTGTGTTGACGCCTCTGCCTTAGAGATTTGTTCAACTGTTCAATAATAGAGATTCATCGGTAGAATAATATCACACAGCGTGTGGTATTATTCTACCGATGAATCATTGTTGTGGTTTCTATTGTTGTGGTTTCTATGCATTGTCTGGAGTATTGTGAGATTACAGCCTTTTCTGTGTAGTATTCTATTTTTTAATGTATTTTTTTGTCTTAATTGAAAGTTGATTGAAATAACGACGGTTCTTCGTTTGTTTTACAAATAGCAGGGTCAAATCTTCTTCCACTACCAATTATATAGCTGTTTAATATTTTAATGAAATGATTTGATGACAAATAGTATTTTTTCCAAGTTTTTTAACTGTTTCAATGTCAAACCTGCGAAAACCAACTGATGCGCACTGTCTAAGAAGGTATTTTCTGATTGGCTGATTCTATTATATTGCATCGATTGTATCCTTTGTTAAGGTTAGGGATTAGTTAAGGATTAGGGCTAGCGTTAGCCAGTCATAAAAATTCTTCTTAGACAGTGCGCATCGCCCCGCGAAAACCGTTGACGTACAAAATGTAGTGCATGTAATATTGTATATACAAATGTATTTAGTCAGCAAAGAGTTTATCCAGAAATATTTATAGAAGTAGCAGTGTGTCTTCCATTGTGTGTAACATTCCACGTTTTATCAATTCATCATGAGAAAGAAATTTATTACCGTATAGTAGTTGATATATTACAAACATGAAAAAGTGAAAATCTACGTGTTTTTCCTGTGATGTTTTTTACAATGTCAGTAAACGCCATTTTTTATTCGGGATGCCGTGTTGATGTGCCTTGACGTTGGTCAACTACGCTTGCGCAGTGATGACAACCGAGCTATGTGACCTAGTAGGCAGAGTAAATATCTTTCCCCGTGTCACCAGGGAGATCTATAACACCGTCTTGGTTTCTTCGGAACCTGACAGCCCCCCTTCCCCCCCCCCCCCCCCGCCTTATTTGAAAACAGTCGCGATTATACGTGGCAACAGCAAATGTAAATTTGTTATCTTCATAAGTTCCATTAACTTCAAAAGTATGTCTTTATTGGCCACAGTATATAGAACTATCTCATCCAATTGTTGTGCATGTACAAGATTGTAAAGCAAGACCCAACACGATTAGCACCGTCCGCGTTGCACCGCTTCTTTTACGACGGTGTTTACACACAAGTTTCAGCGGTGCCCCTCGATTTTCCCCTGATGTGCAGACGTGATTTCTTACGAATTTCTGTGAACCGTTAACTGTGTAATACAAGCTGATCCATCTCTTGGGTGTAGCTTCGTTAAAATTTCATGTTATGTTAGAAGACGTTTGCACCTTAATTTGATCCGTTGTAGGGGCCTTCTCTAAACCTCGCTTCAGAACAAGAAAACTTGTATTCTATGAGTAAACCTGACATCTCAATTTTGAGGACATGCAGATATGTCACAGCTCATCTCAAAATGAGGAATTTGCGAGAATTTTGCAGTTTTGTTTCTGTTTAACTCAATAGTACCCCTTTTGCATCATTCACTGGCATTTTCACTTAGGTCATTGAAGAATCCAGGAATATTCATGAGAAAGGGCCGCCGTAAAAAGGGACCAAAGCTTACATCAGTCCACCATACTGTGTGATGGTTTCAGAAAATTTGCATTCTAAACACCCTAGATCGAAGGAGATCGAGCTTTAAAACACTGAAGAAGTTGAACCTTGGTTTCTGCGTCCACTACAGATGGGGCACCGGAGTATTGAGAAAATGTGGCTATCCAAAGAACCTGTATTGCAGGTAGTCACTTTTTAGCGTACAACTTTTCACAGGAGATCCATCTACCATGCGTCGGGGTCCAGAATGGAGAAAATTCGGAAACCTAAACGCGGTCGCCATACATTGTAGGAAATTGCACTGTAAAGTACTCCCTTTCCACAAGTCTACGTCTGCCATAGACCCTTTTCCAAATAGCAGTTACAATCGATTGTGGGATAGAGTTTTGGTTCACATCATTTTTGGCCACAGTAAATTACCATTGACAAAAATGGTGCACACTAAAACTCTACCATAATCCTTTGTAATTGCTATTTGGAAAAAGGTCTATGGAAGGAACGCTAGTATGCTGGAAAGTGGCAACAATCAGCACTGGGGTCGTCAGACTGCCAGGACATTCTGAATGGGGACATTTTATGCCTACTAAAGGGAAGAAAATGCAGACAGGAAAAATTACGCGCGTAGCGCGAAGCAAGTGTATGCAGGGTCCAGGGGTTCGCCTCAACGCGACGCCCAGATGGGGGCCAGGGGGATCCTCGGAAATTCTGGACCATTTTCAAAATTATGGGAATTAGAATGGAGCACTTAAAGTGTACCTAAAGTCTAAAATTTCAAAAATATATGTTACAAAGCTTGAAAATTGCATCCAGATGGTCCAACTCCCATCTTCACAGGACATTCCTGAGCTGAGATATAAAATGTTGAAGCTTATTCACTCAATTTGAAATGGTAGATTGCACAATAATTTGTGATGTCATTCTTGTACTACTCAAATTACAATCTTTGTTTTTCTTTGTTTTTTCGAAAGCCACTGTACCTTGTGCCAAAATGTGATCTTTTTCTTAATGTTATAGGGTGACTTGGCTATAAAAGCCCTCTTCCCACAACATGCTATGCAAGCTAACAGTAAATGTTTCAAGGTCATATAAACATATTAATTTCATAAGGAAACAAAAGCAAGTAATGTGAGTTGTACAAGAAGGACATCACAAATTATTGCGCAATCGACTTTTTCAATTTAAGTGAATAAATTTCAACATTTTATATCTCAGCAACGGAATAAGCTATGAAGATGGGAGTTGGATGAATGAAATTCATTTTTCAACCTCTAAAATATATATTCTTGTAATTTTAGACTTTAGGTCCACTTTAACAATCTTCATGGTGTTTAATGAGCAATAAATAAACCACTAGAATTTGAACACCTATTTTGTAATCTCTTAACTCGAACTAACAGCCCGTCTAGTTCCTGATACAGGGGATTGTGATTGATGAGAACGGATGATTGTAGGGGTTATATTTGTCACGGTGGCTTTTGAACAGTTTTATCACTCAAGCTGTCGTGCAGGAAGTAAGTCTAACCATGCAAAGTACTAGTGGCCAATGCGCGCGAAGCGCGCCAAAAATGCTATCCATTTTCAAGAGTTTCAAAGTAGAGAGTCTAATATATTACACAGGAAGCTGTTTCCTGTACAAATGATTACCTTATATTTCCAAGCAATTAACGAAATTTAGTTGGGAAAAGGAGGAGAGGGGGTAGGCCTAATATAGAAGGGCAATGCCTCGTAGCGTAGCGCCACCACTATTTGCAGACTACTTTGAAAGCAACTGGATGAAATCGTATTAGTAGTGGTGGATCCAGAAATTTTCATTAGAAAGCTATTCATGCTGTTCATGAAGGTCCAATGACGACCTCGGCCTCACTACGGCTAGGGACTTGGGTCTTACGTCAGCAAAAGAAATTTGTCACAATAGTTATGAATCTTTTCCATGTGTGGCGCAAATATGACGAACATTTGGCATCTCATGCGCTCTCGGTTTACATTAAGAGTAAAATACATCGGCTGTCAGTGTGGCTGGTCCCAATTCGGTGATAACAACTTTGCACCCGGACCCCTCCTGCCTGATGTTGGTCAAAACCGCCGTCGCCGCTTAGGATCCTGTGCGATAAGTAAAAGATCTACGAGGCTGGGAATTCAATTTAAAACTATGTAAAGACTGTGTAAAATATATATAGTTAGTTTGCGGAGTTGGCTGTGCACTGCTTAGCTATATGGAACTGAACTATTAAAGAAACGGAACCCAAAAGCGCACAAAGCGCGCAAAACTTTTGTTGGGGTTTTTAGAAGAATCTGCCCTTCTTGAGAGCTAAATCAGGTATCCGTCGGGATAACATACTTTATCACGTACACTAAGGCTCTCCGACAAAATTGAAAATTCTTCCTGAACGGGGATTCGACATAGCCCCCTGTCCAGTGGCCCCGAGAGGGTTTGATGGTTGGGAGACCCCACATGAGTTGATGTCGTTATCCCATCCCAGATAAACTCAGAAAGCCGGTGTTAAGGATGCATACTAGGGGCTGAAGCCTGGGTGAAATTTCGGGGGGGGGGGGGTTGTTCACGACACTGTTTAAGCGGAGCGCAAAGTGACGTGCCTGTTGATGTCACATGTCCTGTGTCATGCAGTTTAGCAGGAGGCATACCTAACCAACCTGGGTAAAAGTTTACTCAACAGATTTTAGAGTGTAGCTTAAACACCACTTGGGTTCATTTAAAAAATCGAAGATTTTCCAAATCGCTTGTGAGCATGCCCCCACATCCTAACGTGCCGGCGCCACTGCCTCTGTTCCTCACATGGCGCCATCCCTAATCCTAAACGTTGAACATTGCATAAATTGCACTCTAAAACACAAACTGGTCATTGCGATCGAGCGTCTACCAGCACGCAAGGGAAACCAACGGGGTTGTAGCAAGTCATGACTCGAGTTGCTATGTCCCACGATTCAGTTCAGTGGCGCCGGCACGGGGGCATGCCCCCCCCCCAATCGATTTCAGAAAATAGTTTGAAAATTTTAAAATGATCCCCAAAGGCGTTTAAGCTATAGATTTCTGTAGGGGGTAGCGGTGAGGTGTGTTTTTGACCGAGTGATGAATCTATTGCAATCATTTTCTGTCACAAATGGTTCTCATACTATCAGAATTATCGCAAATCCTTCGCAAGCTATCAAAATTTTCCCGCGCTCCATACCTTATCTCAGTATTGTCCTTATTATCAATAATTTTCGGTAGCAACTCCCACAGAATCACATCAACAAAAGTTGAAAGCTGTTTACGAATTCTCAGGTAAAAGACTAACTTTGTGATTGGCATATAGGTTTGTTGAGGGAATTGAAAGTGTCTCGATGCAGAGTATGAGCGTCGGTTTTGTCATGGTAATCTTATTTAATGAAAAATTTCGGCGAGCTTCGCGCGCATTCGTCACGGTTTGCACTCCATCTCATGACCATTATTAAGGTTTTAATACATGCAACTATTTTGATCACAAGACTTCCGAAAAACAGAAATACATCTCCAACCTCTGTAGGGGCCTATGGGATCTTTCAATCCAGTTTGTAGCATGATGTGGAAGGTTGAAAGTACGTATTTGCCGTTATACATTTTTCAAAAATTTTTACCGGGCGCTTTGCGCGCAGCCATTACCGATATAGATGGTGGCTGTTCATACACTTACCACGAAAAAAATCAAGAATATAATTGCACTCAGATTTCCAGTTTTGAATTATGCTATCGAAAGCACTGTTTGATAAACCAGGCTAAATCACCTTGACCTGTTGACGACAGGAAAACTGCAAAAAAAAATCAGTTTTTTTTTTTGTATATCAACTATGCAACATTCCAAAACGGTTGCTTAAGTTGGAACACTTCATTGTTCATCCACATTGAACATGTTTGTTAGATGCCCCATGAAATATCAATGAAATGATTTAGAAAATGATGACTTTCATTCAAACCAATTATAAATTTACGTTTTCTGAAATTCCCATGTTCCGTCAGAGCTTTCATGATAATACTTCATTTTGTCTTCGTAATTACTGAAGCGTAATGGTACCTGGGGTGTTCCAAATCAGTGACTGTTCCAACAATTGGCGGCGATTTGTTCTCAATATTGGGGGACTTGACCCCATTTCAAATAATATACTGTGTGAAAAAGTAAAGTCAATGGGCGATTTCTCTAATATTTGGGGACATGTCCCCCTTCTCCCTCCCCGGGGGTCGCCGCCCATGGTCCAACTTTAATATTAAGTGACCTTCAACATTTGCAATGAAATGCACTGTAAATCTTCTAAACTGCCATCCAGGCTGATCCAACTGATTTAAAGTCTTTGGTGCATGGATTTACTTCCATTAGAATCTGTCTTCATGTCTCATCAGGAGATATGTGTCAAGTGATGCATGTAGTAGACCACGCAGAATCTCTACATCAATACACAGATTCTACCTTTCCACTTTTCATTCATTAACCTCCTGGAACTATCTGCTGATTAGGATGTTAAGCATAGTTGCTTGGACTTATTTCGTGGTTAACTCCAGACTCATTCCGAAATCAACTTTCTTTGTGGTTCTGGGTCTTGGGTTGCCATTATAATTAAACAATGTATATCTTGCCTCATAAATGGAACGTAGGTAGGTATAACAGGCTGTACATGATTAATAGTAAGAAAGAAGGCTAAGGGCTATAGCCTTTTCTTTGCCTGTATACAATTAGAGTTAGATGAAGTTTTGCGGCTCAGTTTCTAAACAATTGGTTTAAGTCGGGCCGGTCACGGCCTTTTTTCCAGTTGTGGCTCACTGGCTTGTTTTTCCTACTCTGTTGCTTATACTGAGCACCAACCACAATGGCAGTGGGTTCCATTTTTAAATTCTTCGGTTTGACCCAAACGGGAGTCGAACCCCAGACCTTCCGGCTGCAAAGCCGAATGCTCTAACCACTTGACCATGCAGCCGGTCTTTGCCTGTATACATGTTACTCTTGTCATCATCACGTCTGCTTTGTACATTCTCATCAGTTTAATTTGCAGTGTTGATGGTGAACAGCAAGCAGCAAACGGACAATGTTACTTCCATACATTTTGTGCACTTGTAATCATCCATGAAAAAGTCATACGAACAACCCATGGTTTATTTTATGAACATATGCTTACCTTGTTTGAAATTATAGCATCTGAGGTTTGACCAGTTTCGACCAGTTTAAACCTAGTTTTGTCAGATTTAAAACAGGTTTAAGCCGCTTTGTGGTCAATGCCGGTTTTGACCGCTAAGAGATCAATCCTGAAGGCCAGGGACCCCAAACACCAAATGCGTTGTTCTAGCCACATGGTTAACAGGTTTGCAATCATTAAGTATCAAGCCCTTTCTTCAATAGGAGAGATACAGATGACAACTTACCCATTTTAGTACCAGGGAGGTTTGTCGTTTCATTCGCTGATTTTTTTTTGTCAGTATTTGTCGGCATACCGTCACTTTTCTATTTGCGCAATACCCCCCCCCCCCCTCCACAACCGAGACACTTGTGTATCTAGGTATTGAGCTGTTATATGCACACATGGATCGTCTTCAATTATCGGTTTACTAACAACCGTTTTAGCAGTAACATTGGTGATCCTAGAACAATAGAAACAGTATTAATTCACCGATTTGGGGGTATATCAAAGCATGTTTTTCATGTTTCATGTTTTTCTTAAATGTTGAAAACGTCTCCTTAGACTCCTTACCGTATATAATTGCGAATACATAAAAGATGCCGATTAGGAAATGTTGCTCTATGATCAGATAATTATTAAACAGTGTACAACGAGATGTGTCGTGTCATTTGTGCAAGGTGATGACTGAACAAAACATGGCTTCAACTTTTTCTTTTGTTGTAATTTTATAACCTTAAATGAAACATAATGTTGAACTCTTAATGTGCAACTGTTTGTGGCCTCGTGAGGCTTGGCTATGCACTTAAACCCTCTTCAGACACTTAATGCTACATTACAAAGGTGTCAACTTTCAATGAAACAACGATTTAGTTAAAAAACGAACTGTTTGGGTGTCACGTGCATAGATTCCCTAAACATGTCACCGTGTTTAATGTATATTCAAATAAAAAATGAAAAAAAGGAAGACTGCTAATGAGTTTGGCGGCGTTATGATGCCTCATTTCCATATATTGGGGAGCAAGAGATTGGAGTATATTGACTCATCGGAGGCTGTAGAAAACTAGTAACAGTATCGATATTACTCCGCACACGATGTAAATAAAAGGCACAACTTGCACATATATCTAAATTGGACCTGTCACTGGTCTACTTTCGACGCGCCTTCCACATAGGCCCAACTCCCTGCTTAATGATCTGGTTACTTTACTGCGTGTTTTTCCAACCTTAGCAATTGGAGTCGCGAAGTATATGTATGGGGTCGCCTATTTTAGATTAAAAAACTTTGAAAGAAAAAATTTTTTTAGATTTTAAAGATAGAAGTAAAAACTGTGAGGTCCACCAGATTGCCATTCATTGCAACCTGCTAGCCCGGCAACCCCATACTGACATGAAGGTTTCAAAACCGATTCCGATTGCAAACCCATTACGGATTAAAACTAATGCAAAAGGGCGATAATCTCAAGAAGGATTGAATGAAGAACTTCCAACTTTAGGTTTGTAAGGGAGCAGTTTATCCTGGCAGTAAACCTAAAGTTGAAAACTCCCGTATTTCCCTAAAGACAATTGTCCAACATTTGAGGGCCTGCATGTGTATACGTTCAGATTTCAGTATTCTTCAGGCAGAAAAGTCCATTCCCGGAGTTTTTGAAGACGCCTCCCCCTTTAACCGGGAGACGGCAATGAAACCACCCAACTTCAAATCTTTCCTTACTTCCTCTAGACTTCTTACTAGGTGGGAACACAGGTAACAAAAATGTGACAAACCTAGATGTCGGGTTAGTCGGTTCATTATAAACCTCCTGGCACTGCCTGCAACTTCCGTCCCCTTCCCCTAGACTGTGACACGCCGAATGTAGTATTTTTATTGTGTTTATTTGTTTGAAAAAAAGCAACTATGTCGGTCAGACCGGCACCATATTAAGGCTTAAGTTTAAAGGGGATATGACACCTCCCTTAACCAGGGCGATGTTAGCAACTCTCTGCCCAAACATATTTAGGAATAGCCCTACAGTTTTTAATACAGCTGATGACGTCACTTTGATTGACATTCATTCAAACGATATAGCTCCAGTCAAGTTGGTCTGCAATGACTTGTACAGTCAGTTGTGTTCCCAATTAAGCTCACACACGGTTGTGTCACTGTGGCCTCGAGCAATTGAAACTCAGTGCAGCGCTACTGTGGCTCTGTCTTGGAGGTTTACTAGACAGGTGGTTTCGTAAAAATTAGAGGAAGGGCTAGAAGAAAACGTAGTAGGGTGAATTTTTTTTTTGCTATCTAGGGTGAGATTAGAGAGCCTTTAGTACCCACAAGAAAATGTACCGAATAAATCCTGTATCAAAACATTTTAACAGTGAACCAAACAACTCTTTACCTAATTTAAGATGTATTGCGCTCGGTTCTTATTACCTTCTGCCGAGTAACGACTCAAATCGGAAATCAAGTGGATAATTAAAGTATCCAAACATACCCGTGGCCTTAACAAGAACTTGGGTATCTTGGACGATTTTCCCTCTGTGATTTATTACCTTCCCCAAGGGGTTTAACTACTTTGCTCTGTCTGCTGTTTGTAAATTAACCTTTACTTCACATTTTGCGCTAAAGAAGGGCATGCAGGGGTGTCCGAAGTATACGCATTTTTGTTACTGTATCAGGCTGTGCTCTGATATTGCCATCTTTGTGGTGTTTTCTACTTTTCAATTTATATTACATGGAACGTACTTGGATTTTCTCATAAATATGCATATAGATAGATAGATGGATGGATGGATGGATGGATGGACGGACGGACGGACGGACGGACGGACGGATGGATAGAATCTTTAATGAATACACAATTCTGCACAAATTTTCAGACCCCTGGTCCTTCCTCAGGTGCAACAGAGAATGAAAAGTTTACTGGCCCATGTGTTCACTATTTGTAAAAGTTGAAACCAGAGAGAAAGGTCAAATCCCTATTTAGTCCGTGCATATATGTGCCGGTTCTGCGGTTCTGTGAATCAATTGTGTTTCAACGAGGGTCCTTTTACTTGTATCGGTCAAGTTGCCGTGGAGAATCGCAAACTTTAGGTTATTTAGGCTATGTTCAGGGAAGTTAAAGTGTTCAGCGACTGGAAAGCCGTCTCTATTGAGTCGCATGCTGTTTTTGTGGTTGTTGAATCGTAAGCGAAATGATGTGGAAGTTTGACCAATGTACTGAATAGTGGGGCAGAGGGAGCATGTGATAAGATAGACTACGTTACAGGTATCACAGCTGAAGGAACCTGGTCTAAGTTTGTAACCGGAAGGGGGGGGGGAGAATAACTTCAGTGTCTGTGATCATGTGGTCGCAGACCTTACAGCGTGACTTACCACACCGTATATTTCCCTGAGTGGGGTAAGATTTCGAATAAAGTCTACTCCTGACCAGAAATTGACGCAAGTTAGGCGGTTGTCGTCTGGCAATAACAGGGGGATGGGTAAATAGCTCCTGGATATCACTGTCTCTGGAGAGAATGGCCCATTCCCTTTTCATGGAAAGGTTTTAGATGGTCATTGTAGGTGTGTACGAAGGATACACGATTTACATCATTGGTTGGCTTGTATCTTGGTAGAAGACTCCTAGGCCATGGGAACAACTTTGCCAAAAATCCTTTTTTATGAACCTGTACGGATAGTTACAATTTAAGAAGTGGTTAATGAGTATGCTGGCCTGTTCTTGGAAACAGTGATGCTCAGAGCAGATAGGTTTGTAACGCAGTAATTGGCTATGTACAATAGATTGCTTTACGTGAAGGGGGTGGTAACTATTGAAGTCCAGATAGGTGTGACGGTCCGTGGGTTTCGAAAAAACGCATGTCTGGAGTTGGCCGTCGACAAGTTGAGCCCAGGTGTCAAGAAAGGCAATTTTCACATTAGATTTTTCAACAGTGAATTTGATGGAGGGGTGAAAATTGTTGATGCTATTTACAAACGTATCTAACGTTGGGGAACCCCAACGTTAACGTTGACGTTGGGGAACCCAATGTCAACGTTAACATGTGTGTGTGGGTTTGTGTAAACTTATGTGTGTGTGTATATATATATATATATATGTATATATACCGGTACCCCATATATATATACATAGTGCTCAAAACTATTTTGAACTATTCTATCAACCAACACGTGGACGTATTTACACATTTTATATATATATATATATATATATATATATATATATATATATATATAGGCGATGATAAATAGTGTAGTACACCGGGATGACATAATCATATATATATATATATATATATATATATATATATATATATATATATATATATATATATATATATATATATATATATATATATATATGCTATGAATGCAGTAAAGAGCATGACTGGACTAATATGAGGAGTACAAAATCTACAATATATTATATACGAAATTTTCTGTCTCCCTGGGACCTTCGTCAGCCAGCGAGATGTTATATATCGACATCCGTTTTGTTTCTGGACACCCGCGGGGCTATAATCTCTAAATTACCCTTGAGACGTAAATTTGCTGTAACGCATATTGACCTAGCCGGTATTTGAACCAAGTGAGAAATCTTTATTGCTGAAGGGTCTTATAACGTATTTATAGCTGGCTGTATCTATAGTCTCCCTAGATTTGCAATACAATGATGCTTCCTATGTCTGAAGAAAATACTTGACCTTTTGGCATCGAAATGATGTATCTTTGATTATTTTATACCCAGCGTGTCTAATCTATAGGTCAGCATTTATACCCTGGTTCTATAGTACCTCTTTGGTTCACGAATAAATGGAAAACAACGGACCCCTAAAATTAATAATGATCCCAAAGCATTTCACCATTCCCACGTGATTTTATTACTTCCTTTTTGTAAACGTATACCGACCTTTTTTGTTGTCTGCCCTGCTTCAGTGTATCTGACTCCTACGCCACACTCGGACGACACTGACCTATTGACCGGAAACTTGCAATTACGGATTCATATAGAAAAGCCATCTGTCCGCCAATATGAGCTGACCATAGCCATGATAAAATGAATGATTAAATTAACTCACTTATGGAAGCAATTCCACGGTCGTTTGTGATGTCTTAACATATAACATCAGGGGCGGACCCAGACAGGGGCGGCGCCAGGGTATTTTGAAAGGGGTGGCAAACGTGGGGTGAGTAATCGCCGTCCTGCGAGAGGGGTCGAAGGGGAGAAAGATACCCCTCCTTTTTTAAAAAATTTTGTAAATTTTAGGTTGTTTAGATGCCAAATGGTGCTTTCTTTTGTTATATTTTTTGTACTGTCACCCCACCCCCACAAAATTATGTCTTAAAATGTTATTTAGACGATTTTATTTTTTTGAGCTAAAAGCCATAGGGGTGGCAAATGCCTACCCTGCCACCCCTGTGGCGCCGCCTCTGGACCCAGAGGAAGGGGGAAGGGGCTTTCCGGTTCCGGCCCCCTTTCTTTAGGCAACACTTACATTTGTTTGTGACAATCCCAAAACTGCACTACAAAGTAAATGTAATTTTAAATTGATAGTCAGATGCCAGGGAATCGCATCTAAGCCCGAGTCCTTCAAAAAATGTTCCTGAGGTAAGCCCAGACCTATAGTCTTTTGCCCTATTCAAAAGGATATTATATAAGGCCATTGATCAGTTGATAGCTAGCCTGTTCGGAAATTACTAGATGGGCACACTGCATTGTAATGCTACTTTTTCCGCATGCAAACTGTTTCTTTATTTACTTATAAAAGGAGACCGTAGCATGTTGACCCACTTTTAGGGTTTGTTTGTATTTTTTTTTTTTTTTTGAGATCCATACTTTACTAAAAAATAGTATGAGAAGTTTTCTATTGTAAGAATCATCATCACGTTCAAGAGACCCTGAACAAATTTCTGAACGGTGCAAATTTACAGTCAACCCCAGTGTAGGAGAAGGTTGTAACAGGGCATGGGGCAAATTGTAACAACTTTTAATTGTCTGAGAAACATCGAATATGGCTAAAGCAAAACCTGGAATACATTTCATTAGATTTCCCAACACATATTTACCTAATATTATCTTTTCAAAAGCAGCAAATTTGGGAACAAAATGTGTCTGAAAACTTCTTCAGTCCAATAGTTTACAGTTGTAAAATATGCACGATGTAGGTGAGCAGCTCGGCTCGGAATTTGTGCGCCCAGTGCAAGCATGGATGTCGGGAGAGAGACAATCTTTGACATTAACCTAGTTTTGGCTTGCCCTGGGCATGGGTGAGCTCGTGAGAACAGGGTATTTTTTTACGTTTTCTTCTCTTTATTTGTTTTTCTCTATTAGTTGCACTTTGTAAATGTTTATTTTTTGTTCCTCTAACCTTTCACTTTTTACGATTGCCTCGGGTAAGATAAGCCTGTTGTGATCTAACCGAGGTAGTCCACCCTCATGTCAATGTTAAGTAAACAAACAGCCATGCACATTTGCCAGAAAATACGTACTTGAAATGACAGGTATCAAAAATTTGATTGACTGGTCTCTTTATTCCCATTGTTTAGCCACTGTTGACTTAACACCCTTAATGATGATCAGTTTCTTTCATATCCACGTAATCTTGAAACAAATACCGTTGATAAGGCGTGCCTTGATGCATGGGCGTCAATCCTGGGGGACGGGGACACGTCCCCCAAAATTTCGATGGGTGTGGGGCTCAATATCAAATGCCCCCTCCCACATTTCGTAAAAGAGTAGTGTCGTGGCTCCATTTGACTGGCTTCTTGAGTGGCATGTATGTTTGTTGGGCAATAGTAAGTGTCTCAATGCAGATTATGAATGCAGATTTTGTCAGGGAAATCTTATTATATGAAAAAATTTCCGCGCGCATGCGTCACGGTTTGCGCTCCATCTCATGACCGTTAAAAAGGTAATTATACACGGAACTATTCTGATCACAACACCTTCCGAAAACAGAGATACATCTCCAAACATGTGTAAGGGCCTCCCATCAATGTGGGATCATTCAATCTAATTAGTAGCATGATGTGGAAGGTTGGAAGAACGTTTATATTTACCGAATATTTACCGTACGCTTCGCGGGAAGCCATTATCGGTATAAATGGTGATTGTTAACACACTTACGACGAAAAAGCATTCTGAAACGCGCTTGTTAGTCCTTCACACCTTTTGCTATACCTATCAGGGAGGTCTAACATCACCTTACTGCACCTATTCTCTCCCTCTCGCCAATTCCCCATTGCTGGAAGCTGTTCGTCTGGATTTTCATTAAAAAATAGTAAAAATACGATAGCTGTAAAGTGCTTGGCGTCCAGTGGCGTATTTAGGGGGGGCACTGGGCCATTCCCCCTCACTGATGCCGATTTTTTGGTTCCTAAAAGTACGTAAATCTTTTAACACAATTTCACTTCAAAAGTTAGCATATGTGTGGCACCAGATTGCATGAAAGGACACCTAATTTTTCAAAAATTTTCAAAGGGGATGGGGACACCCCACTGGGCCAGGGTCCTCCCTAACTGATGCCTGATGCCTGTTTTTTCTTTTAGTTCCTAAAAGTACGTCAGTTTCTTAACACAAATTTTACTTCAAAAGGTAGCATATGTGGCACAAGATAGCATGTAAGGACACCTAATTTTTCAAACTTTTTCAAAGGGGAGGGGGGACACCCCACTGGGCTATGGTACCCCTCACTGATGCCGATTTTTGTTTGTTTTAGTTCCTAAAAGTACGTCATTTTTTAAAACAAATTTTACTTCAAAAGGTAGCATATGTGGCACCAGATTGCATGTAAGGACACCTGATTTTTGAAAAATTTTCACTCCCTCAACTAAAAGACCCCTCCCCCAGGCCGGCGATCGCACAATATACTGCATGGCCCCCCGTGAGATAAATCCTGGCTACGCCACTGTTGGCTTTGTACTCTATGTTATAATTTAGATGTCAGATGATATATAAGCATTACTCCATTGCCCCATTTTATGTAAATGATCCAGAGCTTCCAGGAGAACCTGTACAGGCTTTTGCCAGCCTTTCTAGCCCTTTCATAATGCACAATGAAGGAAAGGAAAATTTTCGTAATAGTCCAAGAAAGTTTCTGTTGACTCCACCAGGTATTTTGGGGTAAAAACTTTGCCAGAATAGCAAGCAGTAAAGCAGCCAAAAGGGGGTCTTAAGGAAGTTTGTCGACAGCGTATTCTTCTCTTAGACAACATACTCCCTTCTTTCACCTAACCAAAAATTAGAATTCACTAAATTATGGACATTTCCAGCCATATACGATCAACTGCAAACATATCCCAAAGACAGCACTATTTTGTATCTAAGCAACCTTAAATCAACAAAAATTTCTCACAGGAGAGGGACCCATCTTCCCTTAAACCCTTCCCCCAGGACGACACCTTTATGTAGTGGCAAAGGAAGGATCCCCACTGCTATATGAAAAACACAGAGCGCATAAAACAAAGTGCAATTTACACACGGCCACTCATTTGGAAAAACACCAGCCAGTCGGTTTTGGGACCTTCACACCCCAAACATATGACCCTAGCTACGGGCCTGGTTGGGGTCCATCATGACAATGATCCACACTGCTGAGGGTGGTTTCAGCTATTTTGGGACATGATGAGAAAAACATCTTGAAGGAATTCCGTGGACTCCTTGTATTTCAACTATCATGTCATCTATGATGGTCATGTTAACTTTGGAATCCTAATTTTTATTAGAATAGGACATCGTCAGTCATCATACGAGGGGAGCAGGGAAGGGCCTATAGGAAGACACCCCCTTCAAAACCAAATGGCTTGGTTTGTGCTAAGTCATGTATGTCCCCCCAAATTTCAATATGGATTGACGCCCCTGCCTTGATGTGAGGTTCTTTGCCGACAATGGCCAAGCGTTTATCAAGATTTGCAGTTAAGTTACTGTAAATCATGGGCGTCACCAAGGGGAGGTCGGGGTGTGCAAACGCCCCCCCCCCCCCCTCCTTTGAGCTTTTTTTACAGAACAGAAACGATTAAAGGATGTACCAAAAATCGAAATAGGTTCCTTCTGCCATTGCAAAGTATAAATTTCTTTTAATGTGTTGAGTGGTTAATTTCGCTGCAATTGCAAATACAGATCGAGTCCCCCAAATTACTATTTTCCGTTACCTATTTTAATGGAGTAAATGACATGTACAGTATTTTCTAGGTCTTGAAGGAGAAAGGTTGAAAGTAAAAAACAAAGTAAAGTGGTAAAAATCACATTTTGCACAAACTTAATGTTCTGTTCTGTAGAGCCTGATAACTTAAGCAATTATGAGACGCTATTTATTGCAGATTTGAACAATTTTCTTACTTTTCTTTGCATTGGAGAGTTCAGTTTGCTTAAAACTGTGCTGTACGTGATTTGTTATTTGAGGTTAGCCATTTTTACCTCCTTAATCTTGAATATTTCGTTATATTCCACTAGCTTCCATGGGTTTTTGTCGAGGGAATCCTTTGGCTCTGGATCCTACTAGTTGGTTCCCTTGACCGAGCCCATGGTTCCCATGATAGGCCTCTGACTTTAAAAGAAAACGTTCTGGTACCATTGTCATTTTAAGACT
Source organism: Holothuria leucospilota (assembly GCA_029531755.1). Taxonomy (NCBI): domain Eukaryota; kingdom Metazoa; phylum Echinodermata; class Holothuroidea; order Aspidochirotida; family Holothuriidae; genus Holothuria; species Holothuria leucospilota. The sequence goes on from CM055964.1 coordinate 32,101,034, forward strand.
TAAAAGCTTTCTCTTTGATCTCCACCATGGGTTCACGTTTTGCTTTTATATGAAATCATATTTTGGGCATTATCAAACTAGCAAAAATGACGATAATTTCACCGCATTATAGGCATTTGAAATGTCTAACTCCTCAGAGCTCCCGGGGCTTCGCCCCTGGACCCCACCAGGGGCCCTTAAGCAGGCCCCTGGACCCAACGCCGTAGTGCTCGCGTTACGCGTGAACATTGCCGCTAATGCTGCAATAACTTCCTCCTTCACACAAAGTACGACCCCCTTTAAAAATGTCTGGTGACGCCCATGTAAATAAACGTATTTAGTTGTACTTTCTTTGTTTTATTTTGATTTTGATAGGTCGTCTGCTTGAATCATTGTTCAAGCCTGAAATGTTTTCTCATTTTGGCAATTTTCCGTGTAACTAATAGGCCATGGGCCAGCAGCACTTCGCGTACATCCCCGCCCACAACTCCCCGACCCATTATTGTTTGGGAACCTTATGGTCCCCTGAACACGAAATCAAGTTGTAACAGTAAATATTTTGGGTGTCACTCATTCAAAATGGCTGACAATTACAAAATGGCAGAAAAAGCTATGAATATTTTGTATGAAATAATACTAAAGAAGATAATATTTAAAAGTGTTTTTGACACATCTACTCTTATAATTTGTTCATATTTTATGTAGAATATTAAAAACTTAATTTTTGGAACTTTTCTGGCGTGATTCAGGTTAAACAAGATGGCGAAAAAAACAAAATTACCCCAGAATAAATGAAATATTTCGAAAGACTATGTAACAACATTGCAAAATGCCACAATCCCCATTGGTAATGATGTAGCTTCATATTTCTAATCACAGCTGGATTTATACCAAGCTAGGCACAAGAGTACATGCAAGCCGGTATGGCGGAAAAGCACCAAAGAAGTGAAAACAACACCATAAAAATTTCCCACAATAATAAGCAAATAATAAAAAAAAATTCCACAAAGTCACAGAAAATAATTATTAAAAATATATTTCAATCAAAACCCCGTTATTTCTTTTAAAAACATTAAAATTAAAGCATGCTTTCTGATATTTTTGGCAGGAACCCAGGCCACCAAGTTGACGGAAACATCAAAATGGGTGCCAATATAGGCCTAATAATTATATATAAAAATAGTCAGAAAAATAATCGTTAAAATTACTTCTGACACAAAAAAATATTTTTGTTGGAAGTCAGGTCAACCAAGATGGCGGAAATAACAAAATGGCCGTCCATATAACAATAATTAAAAAATAATGAGAAAAAATGTTCATGAAAAAATATGTTTGATACAGTTATTCTCAGTATCTACCACATTTTATGCCAATAATCAAAACTTACTTTTAAAACACTTTTGTTGAAATTCAGGTCAATCAAGATGGTGGAAAAAGCAAAATGGCCGTCAATGTTAAAATTACAACGTATTATTAATAAAAAGGAAATTAATCCTTACAAAAATATTTTTAACACATTTTAAACCAAAATCTTACCATTTTCTGTAATTAATATTTCAAACGTATTTTTCTCGACATTTCTCTGAGGATCCAGGTCAGCCAGGATAGCGAAAATAACAAAATGGCCTCCCATATAGCATTTATAATATATTAAAATGATCAGAAAAATATTCATGAAAAATATGTTTGACACAGTTGCTGGCAATATTGTAAGCAAAACAATCAAAACGTATTTTTCAGAACATTTTTTTTGTAATTATTACATTGACGTCCATTCTGTTATTTATTGTTTGACTTGTTGAAGGAGGTATCCGTAGACGGAACAAAAGACAACACAACTTTGTAACACTGACAACAAATTTACACTTCTAACGAAAATTGATCAGCAAGTCTGGTTCCCGTCTGGGCCATCTCCATTATTATCCGACATGGTGAGCTGACTTTTACCCCTAACGATGACATTCGTGTCAATCGACTTGGGCAGGATGCCAACAGGACTGTTCTGCGTGGGAAGTTTAATAAAATTAAAAGTAACAATAACAATAGTAATAATAATTATTTATTCAATCAGTATGTTTTAAGTAGCAATTCGACATCTCGGGGCTAGTTTACACGCGTACAACACTGCTACTGTTAACACAGATGAAACTTCGACTTAATTGACAAGCCACAGTGGAGCAGTGCTATCATACCCTGTACATAAGAAGACAGTCGCCGACCGTCCTAGTGACTTATGTATTGTTTACGGTCTCATGTGTTTCATTTCTCCCTTTATGTTGCAAAAAAGCAAACTCGGCTTGTTAACTAGTCCTCCAGGGGTGACTACGGTCCGATGCGCAACCAGTCTCGCAACCCAAATAGCGAGCTTTGCCAAGTGTGGGAGGAAAGCCGCATTACACGTGTTATGTAAATAGCCCCATTAAATTGTAATCGGGTGTTATTTCTACCTATGTGTTTGCCGAATAAATCCCCCACCCCCTCAATGACCCGATTACAATAGACAACATCAGGCGAGATAATCAATGCCATAAAAAAGGCTCATATGTATGAGTAGGCCTATATGTTTAAGTATATGTGTATGTGTGTGTGTATGTGTGTGTGTGTGTATATATATATATATATATATATTAAAAGTAGATTCCGCGTGTACTCCCATATATAAAACGAACAAAAAAAGAGACAAGAAATAAGTCATTGTTGACAAGAGGAGTACAATGGTTTATTATCTAAACGAAATTTTCGACTCCCCTGGAGTCTTCTTCAGCGTATAATGACTACACTATAAATTTACAAGCAAAGAAGGACTGGGTATGGTCAAAAAGCGAGCAATGTTGGTTTATGTTGGTTTTCTGTTGCTGTAAACCATTGTACTCCTCTTGTCAACAATGACATATTTCTTGTCTCTTTTTTGTTCGTGTTATATATATATAAATATATATATATATATATATATATATATATATATATATATATATATATATATACATATATATATACATATATATATACATATATATATATATATATATATCGAAAGATGGGTAATTAGCTTTGATCATATTTTAAATCAATCATTTCCCAAGTACTGGTAATATATACACATATATATGTGGGCGTGCGTGTGTGTTTTGGGGGGCAGGCGAAGTGATAGATACCTCCATGATTTTCGTCATTTCCTCTTCTGTTGTTACATTCTGATACTTTTCCCTTCCTCTGCGTGCTTTTTCAAGCTTCCTGCACCATTCAGTGATTGTACTTTCTCCAAATAATGTGGAAACTAATTGTAATTTAGACGTCTAGTGGTGATTTAAGACCACGGGCGTACAAGGTGCGGCAGGGGCTGGGAGCTGCAGCCCCCCTTACTTTCGTAGTAGATTTCGGGTAGATGATTAGTTACTTTCGGGAAAAATCGTTCAGCCCCTTCCAATTCCATTTCGGAAATGGTCCCGTATAGGCCCATGTTTAAGACACATCTCTTTTCTTTTTCGATATCTATCAAGATTATTCCTGTATGTGTTCATAATTTTTTTAAGGCTACTTGCTGGAAAAACATTAAACACAACTGGTTTCCTGAAAACTTGCAGTTCTCCATTTTAATTCGTGTGCATTAGATTTTGACGAGCTGATTAAATGCATTACGTCAAAACACATTTTACTTAAACTGTCTGTAGCAATCATTTCTTTACTTAGTGTTCTCAACTTGAGCCCGATTAGCCAGTAATTGTCCTTAAAATACCGCTTTTAGCTGGAAAACTTTAATTTCATAAAATTCGATGATGACAAACTTCTGCCAGCTAAATTCGTTTAAGTTAGGATGAAAGGGTTGTTAAAATGGGACGTCCTCCCTGTTATTTCCAAATATGTCATGTAGTTGCATATAAATGAGCTTACATTTCAATTGACTTGTCCATTATGCACTCTACTATAGGCAACCTCGAAGACGTCTAATACGTAAATATTTTTATTGCTTCACGTATATGCACATTGCTACGGTCCTGTCCATGAATGGTAATGTAGAAGAGTTGTCTGCACATATGCTGTGTAAAAGGAAGTGCGCAGAAAGCCCACTGGGTCTCGATGGTGAAACTGTATACAGACACACGTGCGATATATACACAAAGTCTCAACAATGCTGGAAAAATGTCTTTGTATTTTCATCTACTCATCAACTCTTATAGTTACTGCATAAGCCTTCTACAGGACTTGAAGGGTTGTCGTCGAAAATGGACTGGGAATGATCAACTGATTCTGGAAGGTTTTGCAGGTTTGGCTGCACAAGATTAAACGTGCTTGAGAGGTTGAAGGGTAGGGGACCCTACCGAGACCCCTAGGGTCATTTATCATAAAAGAAAGGTTTGTGCCTCTTTGGTTTGCCACCCCTTGCCACACACGCTTATATTTGGAACACGTATTTGCTTAATATCTACTGCATTATTCTTCTCCAAGCTGCCAAGTGTAAGTCTGCGGCGAACAAAAAAAAAAAATAATTCTGGTGCTAAGTTGTTCACATATGGTGTTGAATTCAAAGTTATACTTCCGTGAAAATTTTGAAATTTTGCGAGACTTCACAGACTGCATGCAACATGCATCGGAAAGACCTTTCCAACTATTGTGCAGTGTGTATTTGTGTCTGATCGATTTCAGTCTTGAACCAAGGTTTTTTAAGTGTTTATCAATATCTAACATTTTGTGTTGACCTTGGGTGAGCAATTTCAATGGGGATTAGGCCTAGGCCTGTAACTTTCCATAGCAAGTCAATAAGTATGTGTATTCGTTAGCCAGTCAAACTTTGACAAAATTTACGAATGCACACTTTCTTATAATAAGTTAAATTTCCTTGAGTACGTGGGTGAGTGTTTTCTTAACGATATCCGTTTTGAACTTTAAAGGTAGTGAAAGGCAAGATGTGGAATATCCTGCAGTTCTGTCGAAAAAAAGCTGCTTTTTTGTATTTCAAATATTAAAGAGGGTATTACAACACGATTGTAGTGTCAACTTTTCATCTCTGTAAGGTATTTCCCCTTTGCGGCACCCATTTTGACGACTTTTTACGGTCTTCCTTACATGCGGGTGCCTTAACTAAAATTTTAGTTGATTATGGATAACCTTATTTAAATGAGCCAGGGCATAGGTGCGAAGAAATTGCGATTCACCTTACTATGTATAAATTGTCGAGTAGTTACCATTTCAGAGGTACTCAGCTCCAACAGGCTTAAATTACAACTGTTCAAAGAAAAAGAATCTAAAGTAAACTATTTGGGATTTAAATTGCTAATGATGGCTTCGCTCAGTAGTCAAACTTACACCGATAAAAACGCTTATGCGCGTAGTACCATCAATAATGTATATGCCACTATACGCCTATGCACAATTACTGCCACTGAATAGTTTGCCTGCGTACGTAGCTGTTATCTTTCACTTCAACGGTGGCATTGATCACTTCTAGCTCTCCCATAGTGAGGAATAGATTGGTGAATATTTTACTGTCTTCAAATTGCGAAAGAGAATGGAACTTGCATACCATGACTCCCGTCTACTCATGTATAAAGGATATTAATATAGCTGTAAAGGCTGGTTCATACGTAAGTATAGCTGTATAAAGCTATGAAAGTTGAACACGGTTCAACTCTGAGCTATGTCCGTGCTTGGCCTGGATGAGCAAGGGATGACCTTATATGGTTCTCATTACTTTATAGCGCATGAAAACTTGGAAGTATGAACCAGCCTTAAGTCTATCTATAGCTTATAGCTATCTACGGTTGCAACGCACAATATGGATTAGCGTTTTTCCATCGCATCTACTCATACCAAGTAGCTTACACTCTAAAAACGGCCGGTTCAGATTTGAGCTGAATCCGTTCAAATGGGCACTGAACCGAAATCTCAGATCTGGTCAAATATGTGACTAGATTCGGTTCATTTTGAACAGAAAATGGTTGGTTTTTGAACGGGAAACTAGTCAAATATTTGATCCTTTTCGGTTAGGTGCCCATTTGATCCGTTTTGGTTCAATTTTAACCGGATGTTCTTAGAGTGTATAGTATGCAATCTTCATTACTGTATATTTTTATCCTACAATTTACCAAAAGGGCTGCAGGGAATACGAAAATTGACGAACTACTTACATGAGTATTTTTCCTGGTATTATCGCTATTCCTGAAATGCTTAGAAGGTCGATGGACAAGCGGTTGAAGCGATTTGGCGATATAATGCTGAAAATTGATAAACATCGAACGAGTTGGGGTAGTAACTCAGATGGGTGTTAACTATCTTTACAGCTCCCTTTGCGAAACTCATAATTTAGTGCAGGGTGGGAAACCTATGCCCGCGAGCCGTATAGGCCTGCGGCCCGTGAGACTATTTGATCTTTTAGCCCGCGAAGAAATGATTCACTAAGAACATTTCTGAAACACATGAAATTCACTTAATAATGATTTTGAACCCACCATTTCTCATCATTATCCGGATTTTAGGCATATATGCTGCATAATACCACTATAGTGTAGTAACACAAACGTGTATGTATAGCATACCCTTTAAGCAAAAACTAGGCGCCGAGCCTTAGTACTACTAGAAGTGCAATTTTGCAGCTTTGTATGAAAGATAGGCTATGCTAAATGTCATCGAACATGAGTGTAGTGGCACATCTAACTGTAGGAAGAAACTGTGAGAAATATTTTTGTGGGGACTTGTAAATTCCTGGCCTCCTATAGCTTACCTCTCATGAGATGGTTTGGTTTAAAATGGATACCTTAGCAATAAAAATAAGCTAAAAAACAATAATATGCGTTCGAAAGCGTTACTTTTTTGGTGCGTTTCGCGCGTAGAATTCAAAACCTGCTTGTTAATAATTTTACTTCAAATCAAGCAGACGACCCGTTAAGCGCTGTACTTCATTAGAGCGATATAAAGCTTTGAAAGTTTGATACACTTCAACTCTTAGCTGTATCCGTGATTGACCCGGAAGAGCAAGGTATGACCATGTATAGCTTTTATAGTTTTATAGCAGGTGAAAATTTATAACTTTAGTCCGAAAGATATATAAAACAAATGGTCAAGCTATGATATTGTGGTCTGGTTAGCCTCCCGCATCTAATGTCATGTAAAGATAGTGTAGTATTGCTTCGGTTTAATCCTAACACTTCTTAGATACCTCAGAACTTCCGCGAGTGTTTCCTCTTAACTCAAAAAGGACCTGACTTTTGACGACTGGGCCCCACACTCTGTGCGGGAAGGTTTTTGTTACATCGACACCTAAGATACCGCAGGCCAATGAGTGGTATTATGACTGTAAAAATGGCCCTTCATAGGAAAAAGTTACCCACTTCTGGAAAGTTTGGTGAATACAATTTCCCCGTTTCAATGTCCGTCATCTCACATGTCGTGGGCGGGAGTAGCTGTTCCTGAATTAATTTAATCTAAATTCTTATGAAATCTTAAAGCCATTGCGTACCTAAAATCTTATAACTTTCATTAGAACAATTTTCCGCCCCCATGAAGTGTATGAAAAGCGCGTACAGGAGAAAAGCCGAAAGGAGGCAATCCCAACGTAGCCATGCAACTCCGTTCCTCAGCCCCTCTTTAAGGCTAAGAGACTTTCCAACTCATCAAAGAGGTATGCCGCACAACCTGTGAAGTGGACCGTCACGAGGCTAATTAAGTTCCCGCGAATCAAATTTATATTAATTTTCGATATTTTTTATAGGCCTATGTGGACATGGCTCCAGCTGAGGATGTGAAAGTTGAAGGAGCTTTGGTCACTATAGCATGAAGATCCACTAGACGGTCAATCAGTTCATCAGAGACTTGAGGTGAGCTTTGTGACTATCCTTTATCCAAACTCTAACCTTAGTCGTTACTCTTATTCAAACCCTAATCGATCTAAGAAAGGGGTTGAAACAAGATTTGGTGCAGGGATGGTGATTCAATCAAGAAAATTCCTGCAGTCTCTCTGCTAAGACAGGTGGCAAGGAGATTATTCTCACAATCTTTAGTATCACGTGCATTAACTCGTCGTCAACCATTATGACACAAAGGTATTACCTATCTACTGACAAAAACAGGGACTGACTATTAAAAGTATGTCATAATTTTGAACCTTGAATTTGCCATCACCTCTTGGAAAGATTTTTTTTTTAAAAAAAAAAAGCATTCTTGTGACTCTCTGAAAGATTTGTGAAAGATAAAGTACTTGATAGATTTTGATCTTTAAAAGGCAAAAGAGAAAATGTTCATAAAATTGGTAAGTCAACGTCTCCGAAATCTTTTAGAATTGTCCCAAGGGTATGGAATTCAATTACAGAAGGGAGGTGCCTGATTACAGGGACTGTGCAAATGTATATACAGGTAGGCCCAAGCAACAGAAGGGAAATCGTTTACATTAAACTTTCAGTTCCATCTCAACAAAGGAAAATGGTACAGTGCGGTACTCGAACGACTGGGACTCGCACTCGGACTCGGATGTGCCGGACTCAACTATAACACCGATGTATGGACAAATGAAAAGTGTAAGCAACAGGTCTATTTCAGGTAGAAATTTGTTTACTGTACGTAATTTGTGTATCTATAACCAGCATGCACTAACGATTTTGTTTGGTAATCACTTATTTAGATACAAAACAGATAAACTTGGCTTTATTTTTAGAAACAGTTATTATTTATGTTTTGTAGCCACAGGTGTCAGCCAAGCTTGTCATTCTTTTGTCATTCATTCTTGTCATTCTTTTTTATATAGTATAGTACATACCCACCTTGGGGTAACGTGACTAACATCCCCACAACAATTTTTTCCCCTCGCTACAAAGCGGTCCGAACTTTGAGAAGCCCCACACTCTTAACAGGCTCAAACATTAGTTAAAATTAGTGCTTTGTACTTGTTTTAACAATGCGTTACCAAACCGTTGTTTTCTATTCCTTGCCGAAGGCAAAAGGAATCTATGCAATCACGGGGGCGATTGTGTGTGTCTGTGACGCTAACCCGTACAAAAGTTTTCTATAGAATTTTACAGAAATGCCTATAGAGCTCTTTAGAACTCATATAATCAACGATTTTCTATAAAAATGTTAAGAGTCCTCTACAGAAATTTGAAGTACCTGTAGAGTTCTATAGAATTTCTATAGAAGTTTCCATAGCTCAGTTTCTACATAGAACAATTTCTGAAAAGTCCTACAGACTACTCTCTATAGAAATTCTATAGAAACATATTGATACATTTCTATAGAACCTTCATAAAGTTTCTATAGAATTTCTATACAGTTTCTATAGAACATCTAATTTGCATATTAGTTAATTAAAAAAGTTAAAAGGTGCATTCATATACCCTATCTTTGATCTTTACAATGATATAAAGGTCCCCACACAAAATATTCTTCTAAATTGAGCAAAAATTCCTGAAAATATTCCTTCTTGATTCACTAAAATTACTTATGGTATAGAGAAAGTAGGCGTGGCCAAAAGTTAAACATAAAAATTTTAAATTTATGCTTAGTACAGGTCTAAAGATATGTAGATATGTAGCAAGAGACGTTTTAGCAGAAACGATAAGTAGTTTATTAAGACAGATAAAGAAAATATTAAGATGTATGGACTATATTGCTTTAAAAGATATGTAATAACATTTTATTACAATACGATATTTCAAAACAGCAATGATTGATCCTTTTCACTATGATATTTGGTATATAGATGTGTTACTTTAAGAGACAGAGAACCCTCTTCTTCAGGTTTGTTGAAGATCGAAGGTCATCTGCGGTCATCAGAGGTAAAGATACGAAAACCTCGCAAACCACAGAAATTAGAGTAAGGCAGAATGACGTCTGCCGATCTGGACTGAAGCCATTGATTTGGCTAGCCTGTACGGCAACAGAGCGCCGGCGCGTAATACAAATATCACGTCATTGCTTTTGCCCCAAGTATTGGCAAAGAAACTACAAGTTTTCAAGTTAGGAGTATAAAACAAAATACTTAAGGCACCATGACTTATTCCTGTTGTGAAAATTACTCCTAATCTTTCGAAAAACGGATAAAATAAGCTATAACTTCTGCAGCAGAATGCACACTCGGCTATACGCACGGAGACACACCAATCAACCGGTCTTTTGCCGTACAACGGAAGCGCCTTCACAATTTTTGTGGCTTCACCTGTTAAACATGCAGGGATGTATTGTGTCAGCGTTCTCCCTTACTTTTATTTTTATGTCGCAAACTTAATAGACAGTTGGCAGTACCTCCAAATTGTGTCTGGCGTTTGTTTACAAACGAAAAGTTAAAGTTGACTTTTGTACCATTCCAAAGATAAAATTACAGAGAAAAACATTTATTTTTTCACAAACATAACGATTACAGTAATATTTCTTATTTGAATTACCTAATTATGAACAAGTATAAAGGATGCTGTAACTATAGGATGATTAGAAATACATATGTCGAACGAGTTCTTTGATGGCGTAGTTGATTAGAACTCGGTTTCTCACGCAGGTGGTCCCAGGTTCGATTCCCTCCCAGGACATGTTTTTGTTTTCTGTTTTTTTTTTTTTTGTTATTCACTTTTTTTAGGGTTCAAAGGTCATATGAGGTCAGCAGAGGTCAAGATGTGAAAACATCGTAAAGAATGAAAAAGTCAAGAAGTGCAAATTTGAGGGATGAACCAATTCAGTGCAACAAATCATTCTCTTTCAGCAAGAAATCACTAAGCCTTTGGGCTTTCTGGTTAGTAACTCCTGCAGTCAATACCCACGTTTACCGAGCAAACGGCAGAAACGACTGCACACTAAACGCTAATCACTGGGTTACAGAACAAGAAGCCTAATTGTAACACTTTTCCAGTACAATAACATTTGAAGTCTAGAACGTTAACATCTCTTCCACAAGAGAGATTCAGCATTGTAACCAGACACGATTACCCTGCTTGTTGTACTTTTTATGACTATCGATTGCACCGCTGAGACGCATAATAGGCGGAACATATCATTCATGACAACATGATGTTTACAGTGGACATTAAGACAAGATAGTTTTCCCGAAACTCCGATAATTCTGCTCCCTCTGTAATACCATCTTGAACTTATGCTCTTCCATGAAATTCTTTACTCCCCATCTGAGCATTCACTGTGACCACACATGTATAAAACAATGTGTGCTGACCGTTAACTCTAGAGAGGAATATCTTGATTGACTTTACAGAAGATCAACATGATGATTTGGATAGTCAAGGTTATATAGTTACAAAAGTCTTTGAGGCGAACGTGTATAGTCTATAATTGTAGATCGATCTTTCCTTCCTTCCTTCCTTCCTTCCTTCCTTCCTTCCTTCCTTCCTTCCTTCCTTCCTTCCTTCCTTCCTTCCTTCCTTCCTTCCTTCCTTCCTTCCTTCCTTCCTTCCTTCCTTCCTTCCTTCCTTCCTTCCTTCCTTCCTTCCTTCCTTGATGGATTGACGGATGGATGGATGGATTGATGGATTGATTGATTGACCGATCGGCCGACCCACCGACCGACTGACTGACTCACACGAAAAGTGAGAAATGAATTATTCAAGAAACATTTTGCAGTCTAAACCTTCGGGAGTCACTAGCCGGTGATCATTGTAATGAATAGCAGTATCGCAAGTTGAGAGCCGATAGGAAATATGGTCAGTGTACTCGTCGTTGTCATTTTCTTTGAAAAAGAAATACATTGAGATGAGTAGGATATAGATCTGATAAACAGTGTTATAGCAAAGCAGTGGCATAACTCAGGGGAGGGGCACAAAATGGGGTTTTCTCACGGAAATGATTGAGATGCATTATTACCCCACAAAAATTATTTAAATGCGGTATTTTATTAAAATAATGTTAATACAAGTAAAATGACACAATATTTTGGGCATGCTAAAAGATTTCTTTTAGCTACTTAACGCTCATTCATAGTAGGTTCGGTAATTTTAACATTACCTACAGTAGGACAGCTTGAGTGGAATTATCTTAGCAATGGGTCATGCAACACTGTAAACTCTCCTTTATGGAAGTCCCTCGGAACCATCAAATCAGGGCCGAATTTACCTTTGGGGGCCCTGGGCACAAACTAATGTGGGGCCCCTTCGACTATAATTCTCCACAAGACTCAGTGGCTCAAGTCACGAAAGGAGGACAAAGGTTGTGGTCATTACCCCAAAAATACAACAATGTAATTTTGTAGGGCCCCCTTTTTGTGGGAGCCCCTGGGCACGTGCCCCGCTGGCCTATGCTTAAATCCCGCCCTGCATCAAATCGAACGGTGATCAATCCCTGTTCGGCTGTGAACAAAACTTGTGCGTATTGTGAATGTTGTGGTCTATTTAGTACACGTCCAATGTTATTTCAAGACAGTAAAACGCTTTGTTCTAATGCTAACAAGTTTGTTAATATCTCAGCTTTCGTGGGCTTTACCCCTGATCTTACCACGCTCACAAATTAGGGATGGTTGGGATTAGAAAAAAATTTGCCCCAGGAAGGGGTAATCCAAGAGCCCCAACCAAAAATACCTGGCTACATCACTGCTGATAACTTGGAATGAAACAAGAAAACGTAAGTTAGGACAAGTTTGTTAAACTTCCTAAAAAGTAACATATAACTTGGATATATCTATTACAGTCACAATAAATGTAAGGAACCAATTACAAAAAGATGCAAAACATGTCTTTTATGAGTCACTAATGTCAGACTTCAATTTTACTCAAATAAGTATACACAAGATGTTCCCCACTGATGAAGGCCTTGGGAGATCTAAAGCACTGACATAGACTAGATTTTCCTATCCAAACGACTAATTGACGCAAACAACTGACTCATTCTAATATATGTATCACAACTTGGAGAGATGTTTCACCATAGGACCTCACTTTCTCATTTAAGCAGTTTTGCTAGTCTGCAGAGTCTGATCGGAGACTTTAATTTCCACTGTGTTAAAGTGGACCTAAAGTCTAGAATTACAAGAATATATATATTTTAGAAGTTGGAAAATGAATTCCATTCATCCAAATCCCATCTTCATAGCTTATTCCGTTGCTGAGATATAAAATGTTGAAATTTATTCACTTAATTTGAAAAAGTCGATTGGGCAAAAATTTGTGATGCCCTTCTTGTACAACTCACATTACCTACTGTTGTTTCCCTATGAAATTAAAATATTTATATGACATTGAAACATTAACCGTTCCCTTTCTTAGCATGTTGTAGGGAGAGGCCTTTTACAGTCAAGTTATTCTATAACAGTGAGACAGTGATCACATTTTGGCACAAGCTGCAGTGGCTTTCGAAAAAACAAAGAAAAACAAAGACTAAGTGTACAAGAATGACATCACAAATTATTGCGCAATCTACCATTTCAAATTAAGTAAATAAGCTTCAACATTTTATATCTCAGCTCAGGAATGTCCTGTGAATGTGGGAGTTGGACCATCTGGATGCATTTTTCAAGCTTTGTAACATACATTTTTGAGATTTTAGACTTTAGGTACATTTTAACTCTGCTTGCTCCTCTTCCTTAATAAACTGTTCACCCTCTTCTCTGAATGCTCTCCCTGGCCAGAGTGATCGCGAATCAGGGTGTCTACAAATTCGATAGGTGCAAGTTTGAAGCCGTGAAGAAGGTCAGAGAAAAAATACAGAAATATATTTGCGAAAAAAGACTTCTAACAGTCTATTTTACCAGCGACGTATGCAGACAGATCACATGCCATTGCACATTCTCATGTAACCTGTGTTAAAAATGTTTCTTTTTGAAAAAGAGAAAGGAGCCTTGGGGCTCCTTTCCCTGACCTTCCGAGCAAGCATTTTTTAATTGTTTCAATATAGAGGTTGGGTGTTTGAAATGACATAGCAAAAGAAAGATGGCCCGTCAGAGTGCGCGGTCACACATCCGTAACACTATCTTAAGAGGCCTAAAGAGGTCCTGTGGCCTTGCCACATCATCACAATGGTCAGTCCGCCTTTGGTCCGGTCTTGTGATGCAATGAGTTGCAAAAGTTGGATTTACAGTTTACAGAAAAGTCGGTTTAAAGAGTAACCAGTATCTGAGCGGTTCCTGTAATGTACACGGTCTTTTGTAGTTATGGTCTCAAACTTTCCACTTTTGCTGAATTTTCCTCCTTTTGACGGTTGTTGTGATGCTGATATACATCTTTTTGAAGGGGGTGGGGCAATCAACATGTCATATGTAAGATATTTGCTTTCTAAAATGGCGCAATTACACAAGAGCTTTTCTCATCTGCAGACAAACTCTCAAGCGTATGGACAAAGCAGTCATATTTGTCACTTAAAGAGCAGCAACCCTTCCCTAGTTTCACTGTGGTTACACCACAAAGTTGAATGTCGCATGGTTACACCACGAAGTTGGATATGGCATATAAAATTTTCACTCCAATCCAAGTAATATTAATTTATATTGTAAGCCAAATCCTCGAAAAAAGGAAGACGAGGTTAAATACGCGATGGTAAACTACTTCTTTGTCGTCATCCAATGTTCATACTACTCCCAAATGAATTTTGCCAGCGTCTCAAGAGGAAACTATGTTACGTGCTTAATCAAAAAATCCATGTGGTCTGGTGCTCCATAACAAATTTAATTCCAACTCATCAAGCGATTGTCACATTTTTAATATTGAGATAAATACGTTCATTCATCATGTGCATTGTTATTTACTTCAACGGTTATTATTAGTACACGCCTACAATAACTACACGCAACATGATCATGCTATTCACGGAGTAATAATAATTCAAACGAATATACTTATCTCTCTATAAAAAAAATAGAGACGATCACAATGGCGTTTCTCACAAGGTAAACAAGTCTATGTTATATCGATCCCAACTTGAGGTTAGCATATGCCGTCGACCTGCCTCTTTATAGTTAATTTTCGAAGACAGTTATGGATCATAGAATATAGGGAGTAAACAGTGTCCCTAAACTTATTATGAAACATCAGTAAAGTCCTACTAACAGTCCGGGAGAATTCCCAGTTATGGAGAAAACCAAAGTTCTTCCGAATGGGACAAAACTTATCTAACAAAGTATATAGGATTTCTAGCCTAACATAGACAAGGTTCAACAAGACAGAAGACCACTTCAGAACTTGCCCTTTTCTTAAAAATCGGTGTGATGAACCACCGATTAGGACGTGGCTTTTCGGTTGCTAATACACCTACCGAGTTTAGTTCAGTTTACATTTAATTCCACTACATTAGTCTGATAAACTTTGCAAGGGATTCCTTAAAACCATTTCGCAGTTGGAAATGTACACAAAGAACGCATGCACTTGTGGGTAAAATTGGCAGAATGACGGCGCCTGTAACCAATTTTTCTCCCGATCGGAGGAAAACAAGATCCTCCCAAAAGGGTGAATCTCCCGACCTGACTAACCTCAGGTACATTTAAAGCTGTTTCAGAACATAAAATATAATGTAATGTTAAAGGTAATTCAGGGAGTTACAGTGCATGAATTTAACAGTTCAATAACAAGAATATTGTCATGTGATTAAAAAGAGCCACACACTGAGTTAGGGTATACCATGCAGATGTGGGCATTCACATTCTCTTAACTGTATTGCCCCTTGGAGGATGTAAGTACAGGGGCGGATCCAGGATTTTGAGAAAGGGGGGCGCACACATCGTCGGGAAAGCCGACGAGCAAAAACAAAAAGAAAAAAGTCTTTAAAAGTTTTAAAGACCTTTTTTTTTGCTTTTTCGCATCTGGGAAGCATATTTTCCATATCTTCTTGTACATTTTTTCATATCGCTGATGAAAAAATCATTAGTCATCGAAAAAAAATCTTCTGGATCCGCGCCTGAAGTACTCATGGTTGCAACCCCTCAGTAATGGGTACGAATAGTCAAGTTTTTGCGTAGTTTGTGAAAGTGAATCCGTAGTTTTTCTTTTTGGAAAGCCAAACAGTTCTGAGTATAAATACGAGTACCATGGTGTGAGTCCGAGTACAAACTACTACAACGATAAAGCTATACGGATATGAGTACATGACCTCGAATTCCCCGAATGAAACTACGTGTACTCAACTACGAACAAGAGCTCCTTCGGGAGTAACGTTTGATTTCGCTCCTTGGCTCTTCGCCAGCGAGTCAAGGGGACTTTGAAAAAACTATGAACAAGAGCACAGGTTTAGAAAAGTTTACTCCAGTAGTATGGACTATGAATTTGATTACAGTACATCCTGATACTTACTGTGTCGAATCAACATTGTGCGAGTGATGAAAGACTTTCTGTGACCCAAAAATAGAAGGTATACCATCAAGCTCAGAAATTCGTAACGTGTCCTTGGAAAGCTAACAAACTAAAGGTGGACAAACTAACAGACTAAAGTAGACAACTTTAAACTAAGAGTGGACTTTTAATCATAGGAAATTGATCCGTGCACTTATACAAAAAGCTAAAGGCCTACTTTTGAACTAGTTAGGTGAACTAACGCAAATATGTATTTTAACATAAATTATTTTCACGAATATACCAATCTAAAATGTTTGATTTGGTGATTATCGTCCATCGGGATTCTCTGATCCTTTTTCTCGAATAAATGAACCATTATCGTGATTACTGTGTGGCACAATTTTTTCACTTAATACAGTAACAGGGGTGGCACCAGGATTCGTCCGAAAGCGGGGCCAAGCTCCCAGGCGCGGAGGGGGGCTATGGCCCCCTTTTCAGAGTAATTCCAAGCGATCAACTGATCGTATATATTGCCATAAGCGGTTAGGCGGGGGTGAGCAGGGCTGCAGCCCCCCATTCTAGCAGAAAACTTGCTTTTCGGGAGGAATGCATGCTACTTTTGGGCACACGTGCTTTAAGTTTTGGGCAAAAGCGTTCACACCCCCACCCCCCGCAGACTTGTAGTGTGCAGTGAGTACAATGTCATGAGTACGAGTACAAGGGCAGTGTCTGTGTTGTGAATAGTACGAGTACATGTCCTTTTTCATGAGAACCAGTACAAAATTTTGCATTAGCCCTTTGCAGAGCTTTCAAAATACGTGAGTACGAGTACGAGTACAAATTAATTCTCACGAGTACGAGTACAGGCAATTGTGCAAATCCATGAGCACGAGTACGTACTCACTACGTCTGCCCCCCATGAAAATGGTCCCTTCCCCGCATGTTTATTGCCATGACCTACAGATATTACTTATACCTATGAAAGCCCCCCCCCCTCCCCCTCATGTAGGTCAGCGGCTCATGTAAGCACACTGTACACATTCCACCGTGCAGTAACCATGCAGCACAGTACACAGGCCTACAGCCGATGAAGCATTTCAGGTGTGACATAACTCACATAGTTTCATTAATTTAATCACATGCTGTTTTGAATCCATTAAATGGCTGTTTTTCATACCCGGATTATCTTCTGGCCACAATAATCATGTAACGAACCCCACCGCTTAATACCAATTTATCGCCACGTGTGGATTCTTCCCACTCAGGTTTGAAACAAAATTATACAATAGTGCCTTCTAAGTTTATACTTAGCTGCATCTTAGTCAATGGTTACATAAAAATGGAGTTTGCATGGAAAACTTTGTGTCGTATTTTCATACACAATTTCAAGAAACAAAGAACTAAATGCAATCTTCTTAGAGTAGTTTGTGGTAAAACAATTGTCTCCATGGGGGTCCGGAGGGGGGCAAGGGGGCACTTGCCCCCTGGAAAATCAGAAACTTGAAAAAAACGAAGAAAAAAATAAAGAAAAAAACGAAGAAAATATAACATCAACATTTCTTAACAGTTCACTCAGTGTGAATTTCTACTCTCAAAACAGGAATTGAATAAAAATGTCAACACTCAGGCCCCACCAGCCCCCCCCCTCCCCCCAGCATATTTTTGGTATTTTTTAAAGTTTATATTTACGATATTGCAAGTGTTTTCCCTTTTTATATGCGGTAAAATAGGACTTGGAAGTGCCATTTCCAGCGATCTGGGAAGCATTTTGGGCCAAAATTTTCTTGAGCTCCGCGCCAACCCATGGTGGCGCGGAGCGTTGAGAGTGTCCTGGGCTTCGCCCGGCCCCTTGACAAGTTCCTGGTTACGCCTTTGTCAACACTGTGTGAAAAAGCAGCATCTAAACTCTTATCTGGGAGTAAAATATTTCCCATGAAAAAAGTTGGGTCCCCCTAAAAATTTTGCCCCCCTCTGAATTTTTTTCTGCGGACGCCCATGATGTCTCTATACACTTTACCTGTATTGCATGTTATTACTAGAAGCAGAACTGTCCAATTATAGACAATTAATGTGATGGTGATGGGAAGTAGAAGAGCTGGCTACTTTAGCGAGACTAATGTCTCATGCAGGTTATCAAGCACAGACAATCATATGGTAATACTTATATCCCTTTTCAAAGTCAAACAGCCGCCGACGTTCTCAGCAAACGATGCAGATAACACTAGCAGGACCTCATAAATTCAGGGAAAGATGGTATACGTCCAGCTTTCTAGGCTAAGAACACTGTGGTACTTCGGCAAGTTTCTCATAGAAACCTCCATAACCTTAGTTTCGATCTTATATTTTACGTATTTTTTTGTTTTTTTTTTTTTTGTTTTTGTTTCAACTCAAAGAGGAACATTGACCTGAGTCGGCCTTTTCTTCTTATGCTGTATTGACTGCTCCGATAAGCTTTTTTTTTCAAACCCCAGCATTCTGTTGTCTACATGCAAAGCGATGAACTGTGAAATTCATTTCTATGGAAGACTTTTGTGTCGATCAATCTTCGAACTCACTCCTACAGACAAAATTAGGGAAGCTACACGTGACCGTCTTAGGGAGACCAATTCGTCATATCAACCATCTCACAATTTGCAAAACCGTGAGATTTTAGAAGCGAGTTCTTAAAATCATCTCAGAAAGTTAGAGGGAAGGAGGGAAATAGGGACAGACTTTGAAATTTTAGCTGCATGCATAGTTCTCATGGGCTGCAATTGAGGTAGAGAGTAGATGCATATCCTGTTATGCCTTTAACGTCTCGTACAAGCTACATTGGCACGTGTTTCAAGATCTTCACTGCTCGCATACAGGTATATCATTTGGGATTTGATTTCTCCCAATATTCCTTCGGCAAGGACAAAATGTATATCGTGAATCATGATCTTTAATGTCATCCGTGCGAAATTCGAAACACTTGATATGAAATTAAAGGTCGCTTGTATGTTCCATTGGGATATAAGGGAAAAATAAAAGATGTGTGTGATGTCAAGATCAATGACGAAACTGGTATTCATATTACGAGGAAAATTATGTTTGATCAAATGAATTAAATCAGATTTCACGTGAACCCTAATTGCAAAGTCTCCTAGCTGAGAAGGCTACTAGCCAGACAAGTTACTTAAAGGGAGCAAAATAACTTGGGGGTGTGAAATATTTTTTAGAGGAAGAGACATGTTAAGATTTATTCCAACAAAAGTTTTGTTCTCAAAATTTTTTTAGGGGAACTCTGTAGGGGGAGTTTTGTAGGGGCCCCGGGTCCGCTCCTTGCCTACTTCGGACTACGGACATGTTTCATAGTCACAGAGTAGTAATACGTACAGACTGAAGAAGCAACAGCTCTAATTTGAAGAACATTGACCAAAAAAAGGTATGCTTTTTTGGTTGTTTCAATCAGAACAAAGACGAAAACTGAAATGTACTGATAATAAAAAACAAATTGGTAGTACAAATTATGTCAAGATAACGGATAAAGTTTTCAAGAACAGAAGTTGTGGTGCATTTTTCATTGGTGTTTCTGCGGTAAACAAAGTCGTTTCTTCTGTTTAGTATGTGTGCATTATAGGGGTGTAGATGACTTACCTCATTACCCCGAAAGTGTTTGCTGAATCAGTGTCAGTAATTTTGTAGCACAGCGTTCATGTAAAACTTCTAGCGTAAATCAGTTAGAACCAAGAAATCAGTTTTCAGTGACTGACAAAATAGTCAACTCCAAATAGACAACTAAAGGGACCCTGTCCTCATCAGTAGTTTAAGCAGAACTCACACGGACCTCAGAAAACTTCCCCTAATAGACAAATAATCATGATGAAAAGGTGACCATGGTCAGACAAGGTACTCAAGGGGGGAAGTAGCTCCCACGGGGAGAAATATTTTCGTGAGGGGGAGAGACATACTACAATGCATTAAGGCAATGGTAATTTTGAATTTTGTAGGGGGATGAAAAGTTTTCCCCTGGCCCTCCTTGGCTACGGGCTTGGTGCTTGTGCCTTGAAACGACATTTAATTGCTATGAAATTGATTTTTGGGGGAGGGGAGGAGGAGGAGGAGGGGAGGAGGAGGGGAGGAGGAGGGGAGGAGGAGGGGAGGAGGAGGGGAGGAGGAGGGGAGGAGGAGGGGAGGAGGAGGGGAGGAGGAGGGGAGGAGGAGGGGAGGAGGAGGGGAGGAGGAGGAGGGGAGGGAGACTTTCCCCCAGCCCACTCCTCATGCACATATGGAAGTTAGAGGAATTAGATTGTTGGACATAAGTTAAGGAGCATCGGCAACAGCAAACAACTAAGCAAAGTTGCAGTGATAAAATAATAAACTTAAGTTGTGACAAAATAAAGCATGTCTCTGCGAATACACTCATGGCGAAACATGGAGACCGAGGGTGCCTAATTAGCCAAGCTGTGGGCCTTCTATTAGCTTTCCTGTTTTCTCCACGCTTAACTGTTTGTAAGGGGATGTAAAATGTAAAAGTACCCTCAGACCAATGGGTTCGTACATTAGAAGGATTTTTTATGGAAACTGTAAACTTAAGACCATATTAAGATTCGTTTATGTAAACTGCATTTTAGTGACAGTTTCAAAGTTACTAGTCGTTTACGTTTCCCGGACTTTGGCAATCTTTGTATGCCACCACTGCGTTCACTTTTTTTGGAAACTTTCATTTACTCGTATCTAATATACTGCGCTAACTGCAACGGTCGTTTCAGTGCTAGGATGCATATCTTACGAGG
This sequence comes from Holothuria leucospilota, assembly GCA_029531755.1. Classification (NCBI taxonomy): domain Eukaryota; kingdom Metazoa; phylum Echinodermata; class Holothuroidea; order Aspidochirotida; family Holothuriidae; genus Holothuria; species Holothuria leucospilota. The sequence goes on from CM055964.1 coordinate 32,121,945, forward strand.
ATCTCCAGCCTGCCAGCGATGAGGAATCTAGCTAGCCGACGGCATTTTAATGGAAAATTTCCTACTTTCATCGGAGAATCCACTTAAAATTGTTAAATTCTACTTGTAGAATTATATTATCTGATTATGAAAAATACTTCGTACAAAATACTGCAATTAAAGCCTTCGAACTTGAACCTGTGTGGAAGTGTTCATCTTCCAAAGATAAAAGTAAGGCCATTGACCCTTAAAATCAAAATACACACACGTTTTCTTCTTTCCACTTTCTTGGCCCAATCAACGTATATTATTTTCTTATTACTATTTCTTGTGTGATTGGCAGCTTCGCCATTACCGACCTACAGACGAATCAAATAAGTGTTGTAATGTAAATGTTTAGTGGTTTCTTGCTTATTTCGAGATATTGAGACAAGGTTATTATCGACGAGTCAACTTCAATCTAAATCTCGAAAACAAACTACTTTAATAACATTTGAAGTGGTTTGGGATGTTTTCATTCACATAACACACATAATTAAAGGGATAAATTTTGTGAAAATTGTGTGCTTGTGGGAGGGGGAGGCGACCGAATGTAAATTAAATCTTTTCATGATCGGGATTTTTCAAACTGTCTGAAAGTTATTGTCGTAGACTTGGTCATTTCATAAGCTATCAGCTTGATTGTCTTGTGTTTCCTCAGTTTGACAAAGCTGTAAAACCATAACCATTAACTAGTCAAAACAATGTGAGTAAGTCGTATGAGATATGAGTGTGACTAAGTGAAGTCAGAATTATGTTTCATATGATAAAGTTACGTTCATTGTTCAACTAATTATGAAGAATTTGCATACCTAAAAAGGGTAACTGTTGCTTTCCTTACTTTACACATTTGATGGTTGCACAGTCAGGTGACATCTTCCACACATTTCCACACATATGCATTGCAGAGCCCCTTGCACTCGCAACAGCCTAAGGCTATAATTGGTAACGTGACATATCCCACTCAGAAATATTATGGTAGCTGTGAAAATAGCTTCTTTAGTGCAGTCAAAACAGCATGTGAAGATATATTAGTCTCTGTGTTTGTGTTATCATTGACCGTAAAATCTGTCAGACATTTCATAAACCTCTCTTCCTGTTCAGCTGTTATCATTAAATGCGCTATTGGTAGACTATGTTTGAAATACTGCATATAAATGAAACATGGTACCTATTGACGAAAATTAATATATTCCTCTTAGAAAAATAAATAGTGAAAAAGGTGACGTGAGAATGTATTTTTGTAAACAGAAAATTGTCTCAATTTACGCGTAATTGAAAACTTCCGTTCGGAGAAGTGTAATACATTACTTTAAATATCTGATACAGCTGCACAGGGGCATTCAGCCGGCGTCTTTCCAACCCGATACATGGCAAGGTGGCGGAATTTCACAGGGTGTAGGAAGAGCAGTAGCGTAGCCAGAGGGGGACAGGGGAAACTTCCCCCTTCCCCGGAGAACTTGAAAATCGAAGTAAAACCGGGACGACAGAAAAATGATAACAAAAAACGACAGAAAGAGAGTGAGAAGGAAATGGGAGAAAAAGAGAGGAAAAGAGAAATGAAAAAAAGGAGGGAAAAAGAAAGGAAAAGAAGTAATAAAAATGAGAATTATTGTCGATGGGAGGGAAGGTTGGAGAGAAGGAAATGGGATTGATAAAGTAGAAGACTGGTTGAAATATAGTTGGAACGAGTATTGAGACAGGCAGGGTTAAAGACGGTAGAAAAGACGTAAGAGGGAGGGGCCTGAGAAAGTGAATAGCCGGAAAGGCCGTAACGGGCACGGGGGATGAAGCCAGGCAGACTCTGCATGGGAAAGAGGGAAGGATGAGGGAGGTAGGAAAGGGAAAGAAACATTAGAAGGCTCGGTCGGGAAAGAAGGATGAGGACGGAGGCAGTCAGAATTAAGGGAGACTAGAAAGATAAGGACGGAAAGGAGGAGGAACAAATGATAAAGCGAGGCTGGGAGTGTGGGAGAGGGAGGAGAGGCAGCTACGGTCCAGTTCTTAATCTTTCATCACTATCAATAAGGGACGCTTTAAATCAATGCCTCGTTGAAGAGTTTCTTAGTCACACAATGTGTGAAAAATAGCCAGTTGCGTTTCCATGGGATGTGGTTTGGTGTCGGAACCCCAGTGAGCGAGTCTAGCAAAATTAACAGGTAAAGAAAAATTAAGAGTGAATTTGGATATAATAGATAACTTTAACAATGTAAAATGAGGCAAGAAATTCAAACCATTAAAAGGCCTTTCACCGCGCTTCGCGCTCATTAAAGGCCCCCTAAGCTCGCCCCAGACAGTAACAATCCGCCCTAACCTAACTTCTAGCCCCGCCTCCAAGTTGAACATTAACAACTGTCTAGTAGTAGAACACTTCCGAGACAGAGCCACAGTAGCCTGCACTTGTGAGGTTCAATTGCTCAAGGCAATATTAAAAAAACAAACTGTGTGTGTGACTGTGAGACTAATTAAGAACACAACTGACTGTCCAATCATCACTACCAACTAGAGTGGTGCTGTTATTGTTTAATGAATGCCAATCAAAGTATAGTCACCAACTGGATTTAGAACTATGGGGATACGTCTAAGTATATCCGGGGGATGCCATAGCTCCTTTAATCGTACGTAATTGTAGGCTATCGTTACTCCTTTTACAGGACAGTTTGAACAGAATTTTTCAAAGCCTCATGCATCCCTCGACTATCATCATCCACCCTGCCAGGTGCGGATCCAGGGGGTATGGAATCCATCTCTCGGCAGAAAAAAAAATTAATAAAATAATTGAAAAGTAAAGCAAAAAGGATAGGGAAGGAAAGGAAACGAGAGTTTGTCTCAGTGTTGCTCCTTTTTGAATAGCTGACTGGATTAATTCTTACAAAGCCCCGTGCACCCCTGCCATAATCCATCCTCCCCACCTACACACACCCTATCCGATGCACCATTAAATCAACCGACCCGTAGTCCAGGTTAGGTTATTATCAAAAAAGATCAAATTGTGATTCTATAGTCTGTTTAGTGGGCATCCAGATCCATTTTGTATAGTGAAATACTTCATTCAGGCTCGTTGGGTCACAAGGTATGCCCATACCCTAAACATACACTAGCTCCACCCATATTTTGCCTTCCCCAGTTGAGATAGAAAATAATAAGTAAACTTTTATCTCAGTGCACTTAGATTTTGAATTTTTCAGGTGACCCCCTGATGTGGCCGCCTGTGGCAACAATCCTATAAGATCTTAAAATAACAAAAATATGTAGTAATTTTAGGGGCAACTTACAACGTCTGGGAAGTGTCATTTTCTTCAATTTGGGAGGCATTTTGCAGAACATTTTCTTGGTACGCTACACGCTAACTGGTGGTGGCGCTCCGCTCAGATGATGTCTCGAAGGTCCCTTTGAGGAAAGGCAATGGACACCTCTGGAAAATTTCTGGATATTCCGCTGCCTCCCTACTGACAAGCCAACCCAGCATAATCAAATCGATCGTCCTTTCGTCCGAGTTCGATTGTTGTAAAAGATGGTGAAATTGTGATCATCGTGACTTTTTAAGTTTGCATAATGATAAGGCCATTTGAATATTGAATGCTTCATTCTTATATTCACAATTTTGTTAATATCCAAAGCTTCCGGGCATTTGCCTGGCTCCACGGGGTGGTGACCTGGAACCAAAGCACTTGGGGGCGGGGGTCAGCGCCACCTCCACAATTAATTTGAAAACCATGAAGTCGTGGCGATAATTTTAATGATACCCCCGAACCGAATGGTCTGGGAACGCGCCTGAGGAAGAGTGACGCATGGTTACATTTTGTGGAGAGTGGAGACGAGATTACAAATGCAAAATCTGTTCTTTTAAAAAATTGCAATAGATTCTGATATCACTCGAGACAGCGGGGACAAGGCCTCTGGGGGGTTGAATCCCCGGCCCTCCTCTAGCATCATCCTGTTAGGAACGGTACCAGGGGGAGACACCCCCTCCTTACAAGATCTGTCTACTTTCCCCAATCATTCCCCAAACATGAAAAATTACACTTCTAATCTCACATGCAGTTTGCTCCCAAACATGCTTCTCCCCGTATGTTCCCACACTTTAAAAGTACCGAAACTTCTAAACTACCGACACTGCTGGCTTCGTTAGGTGTAGAACATGCACATAGATAAATGTAGGCCTATCTCAATTAGTTTTTAAACCCCATCTTAGCGAACTTAAAAAGACAGTATCGAATACGTCCTTGGACTCATATCACTACCCTGATATTGGCCCATTTCTTTAATTATAAAGAACATTCACGGTTTTAGCTTTTTACAATATTCTGGTAAGGAGGGGGTACCGAGAGGAGAAATGGCCCCTTCTTTTACATGCTTGGGAAGGTACCGTTTTGAAAATGCGGGTGACATCTGATTGTGCAGAATGTCAACAGCGTCGGAAGATTTTCAGTTTTCAACTTCGTAACCGAAGTTTCCTTCTTTAAAAAGGAAGTGACAAGTTACAGCGCGTCGAAAGATTTACTTCCCAGAACAATGTGTTTTTAAGGCGTTAGTCCCATTATTTCAGGAAGGACACTCCATGTTGAGACTAGGTCATGAATATTCAAATCCTGCATGAACCACACGAATCTGACTTTTCATTGTCAGGCGATTTGCATCTCTGAAGATAAAGGTAAGGCATTATTAAGACTGCAGTGGCCCTTCTCACTGGATATTTTCGTCAATTCATTAGCTTATGAATGTAAGTTGGCAACGCGAGTCCCCACCTGGGTCACTTTCCTCTAACTGTGGCCCGGTTTTTTTTTTTGGGGGGGGGCACCCTTATCTTGGGTGCTCCTAGATCATTCTCTAACTGTCAAATAGTTTGAAAGTGTCCTGGGTGTAACCAAAAGTAATTAGTAGAGCACATCTGTTGAAAAACTTTCGATCTGCGTGTTTATATTATTCATATGCCAAGATTTTTCATCCCTTAGGGAAATGAAAGTTACGTCATCTTTGCCGTGTTCATAGCCGAGAACTGATTTTGAATGAAGATTTCATAATTCCATCCGTTTGTTGTCTTTCCCTCTAAGCTGATTAACAAAGAAAGAAAACAGATAACACGAACGTGCGTGACAGGAATTACTTTCGAATTAACTTTAGTGGACATGGGAACGGTCTGATTGGTGGCAAAAGGCGTTGTTTTTACGCACCACTGACCAAATTTGACGTATCTTTCACGGCTGTCGAAGCACGAAGTCATATCCAAGTTGACCATTGCTCGAATATGGTAGTTTTATTATGCGCCTGCTGCCCGTCATTGCAAAACATCACTTGATACGAAATTCATTTTTAAGACTTGACACCTCCCGGGAGGATTCGCTGCCATTCGTGACAAGAGACAGGAATATGAGTAGGCTGATAATATTCAGAGGAGCAGAATACAATATATGTATGATACGCGACGCTTTCTGGTGTAAGAACCTGGCCGGAGAATCACCCGAGTGTTCTCAGAGGGATAAACAATATCGAACTCTGTCTCTAAATGTATGTTCCATGACTCTGAAGACATTAATAACATGAATGCAGTCAAAGTTTGCAACTAACATGAGATCTCGTTAACCGACGGGGAAACTGCCAAGTTACCCTTGAGTAGTGGGCTAGGTTAAAAAACGAGCAAATACATGTGACATCAGTTACATTAAATTGCAAAAAAAATTATGGGCAGAAAAATTAAAATGTGCCAATTGATTAGGAGGAGACAGAAGTAAAGTTTTCATGGAATCTTCTTTATAGTTCATTGTGCAAAGATTTACAGGTTCCGTAACAGTTGCCACGTTTTTGAATCAATGCCATATTTTACTCACTTCATTGCCCCGTTACATCATAAGTCACCATTCAGAAACTACACTTGCAGCGATGCTTTTGTGTAGGCAAAATACAGATTAGAACATTTACTGATGGCAACTGCATGATAAGTGTGGATAACGGATCGGGACATTTCGCCCTACCTTTAACATTTTCGTTTGACAAAAAGTTACAAGTGATAAAGAATAGCCTCACTCGTAAATGTGAAGTTGCTCTATTTACTATTTTAGGGACTTTTCTTACAAACGTAAAAGCGGGTCCTCGTCTGTTAAAGAAGGCTTTAAATTCTACATAACGTGAAAATTTAAAAGAATATTTACTCAAGAGGAGTAACGATTAACACGCGGAGCGGACGAATTTTTTCGTTCAGCTCATCGTTCTGAGGGACGGCAGCCACAGGGGAGCTACGCAGGCCAAGTAACGACTGGTTTCGCCCTTCGGTTCTTCGCTAGCTGGCCAGATGGTCGAGGGGACTTTGGCAAAAGTATTTATTCAAGAGGTTCTGTAAACGTTATTGAAGCTTCCTCAAGACTGTTTCTGCTTACACTACTGCAGGACTGTTTCAGGCCTTCTTTTAGGTCACGTGACCCTTCGGAGTCTTGACTCCCTTCATTTCTAAAAGTAGTTTCACGTTTTGTCTGCAGTGGGAGGTAGTTTTCAGGACTATAAATATTGTAACAGATGTGGAAGAATCAGATTCTCGTCTAAATAGCTTATTTAGACGATGGGGTTCAGATTTAAATTGTTTAAATAGCTTAATTCAATTCATGAAATACTCCATTGAGAAATAATTTGTGATGTCATTTTGTAAGACTTGTAGCACTTGCTTTTCCTTCCTTTTAACATAAGAATATTTGCACCTTCTTACCTAGCATCCTTAAAGGGAGTACTGGCATATTAAAATCCCTCTTTAACACTAAGACAGTGATCACTGTTTGTAAGAAGATGAGATGGCTTTAGAAGAATCAAAGTAAAAGAAAAGTGGTAATCTAAGAAGCAAAGGGCTGACCTTACAGATTATTGTACAATCTAACAATAATTTGCAACATGTTGCATACACGATGTCCTATTAGGATGGGAGTAGGAGGAATGAATTTCATTTTTCAACATTTGCAGCTTTACTGTAACTTCAGACTTGAAGTGAAGTGTAAATGGTTTGTAATATTTTAAAAAAATAGAGTGCAGTCATTTTGCGATTGAACCCGTACTTTGTTTTAGCTTTCAGCCACATATTTAATTGATAGATGGATGGATTGATAGAAGGGGGTAAGAGAAAGGGATCGGTCGATGGATTTTTCAATCGATTGTTCGATTGATCGAGTGACTGATTAATTTATGAAAGAGAAATGGAAGCAGAACTATACGAAAAATTAAGATTTATCACGTAGTTACCTACCAAGTGGAAAATGTGTGTGACATAGGCAATGTGCTGTTTGTTTGCTTGGCTTCTGAGACGCACAATCTTCACAATCGTGGTACGGATAGCCACAACTGGTTCGATTCTTAGCCGTAGGCCTTTCTTTTATGGATGAAATAAAAAAAAGTCTAAAAAGTTTTAAGAAAAATATAGATGTTTACTATTCAAAGGATAACGCCTCTTTTATTTGAACTTCCGGAAACAAAAAGAGTCCAGCGTCACTTACAGCTTTGTTCACTTAATTAACCCATTGGCCGATTACCAAGGAGTGTATAGGCTATCAGTCTCTAGGACGAGTGTAGCCATCGATGTGGGTTAAATCCAATACCCTCTCTAACCACTTAAGCTTTATTAGCCTGGTAATTGTGTTTGGATGCTCAGGTCTATCATTTTAAGTAAATACACAAAGTTACAGATCCAGGCCCGTAACCAGACTTGGAGAGTAGGGACCAAACCAAGCTCAGAGCCGGCGCTACGTATAAGTTATTGTACAGGGGCCTGGCTATGTCCGCAGAGCAGGAGGGCTAAGCCACGGAGTAGGGGCCTGGCCCCAAAAACCACCCTGGTTACGGGCCTGCACAGGTCACTAATCACAGTTTGGAAATTCTGCACAGGCCCTGTTGTAAGGGCAAGATATAGTTCATGGCACTGAGTGGCATCCTCCTTCACAATTACGTTACTAATAATACACAGTTAGAGGGCTGATAGGGGGCTGAGTCGTTCAATCCAGAATTCTAATATTCCTTACTGAATTTTGGACGTTTTATATCAAATAATATCCTTAAACTGAAAATGACTGGGGCTGCAGGCTCAGTCCCCCCTCCATTCCGACTACCCTGCGTATGTTTTACTTTTTCAGTCAAAAAGCCATTTTTCAAGCGTGGCAGTTTTCCTCTGTTCCACATCATAGTAACCATAGTAACTGTATTGGTTTCAATCGAAAGTTGTCTCTGTCACATTAATGGTTACTAACGTTCAAATCGAGAGCCTCCAATACGTCTCGTTTGATTAAAGATTTCACTGACATTTAATCCTTGTTTATCATATAATGTTTCATTTTTGTCGGGAAGAAACTTTGTGACTGAACTACAGTTGTAGACTATATATTTTATTCTCGTGGGGAAGTATATGATTTTACCATGAGCAGCGTCACTGCCCTGCAAAATAATTTTTTGGAAATTCTGCAGAGATACAAAAACTGCCGTATTCCCGTAACTATTATCACCGACGAAAATTTTCAAAGTAACATGTATATACTGACAACATGATGGGTGGGCTGTTCTCTTGGTAGCCTGTTTGTCCGTTTGCTCATTACATGTTTTGTTCTGACTGAAGGAATGAAGAAATGAGGGAATGAAGAAATGAAAGAATAAAGGAATGAATACTTTAAAGAATGAACAAGTGAACAATAACAAAAGTATGAATTAACAAAAGAATAAATAAAACATAAAGCAATGAACAGAGGAAGGAATTTACACATAAACTTTTGAAAGAATAAAAAAAAAGAATGAAGTAACGAATGAACGGCTGAAACAGATAAATGAACAAACAACGGAAAGGGAAAATGAATGAATACAGGAAAATTAATACACGGAATAGACGAGGGAATGCGCGGATAAACGAATGATTGATCAAACACTTATAATGGCTTACTATCTTGATCTGATTAATTTATTTCAAGGTATGCCTCGCTTTAAAGAAGAAAAGACAACTTACAAAAGAACAAAGAAAACTTGTCTTTTCCTAGACAGGTTTGTCCTTAACATTTACAAAGAGAAACAGAGGGAAATTTCACGACTCTCCACAAAATAGATTGGGTTTTTGATAAAAGTATACCTTTCTTTGTTGTGTCTTTTCGTTCGAATTTACGGTGAACGATAGGAATCGTTGGGTACAGGCATTGCAGTACAAGTATTACACTCTTTGTTCTTTTCAACGGTTTATTGAGATGTTTGTTATTTACCTTCAACTCATAAAACTACATTTGTGCAAAGGATATAAACATCTTCAAAGGAGACCCGCCATCTTACAACTGAGGAAAGCACGATCAGCGACGTTGTATATCCTTCAATAAAGACCTCTAGATAAAGCTCTATAGATAATAATGAAAAAATTCATTTATAAAAAGGCAAAGATAAAATATACGATTTTGTTAAGTTTTAAACATATAACATAACCAAGACAGCGAAATTTTTAAAGCAAAAAGTTTTATTTTCCCAAACCTTTCTCTTCACTCAACCAATAATGTAAATATCCACATGATATGTGGTGACCAATAATTTTAACCATTCCTTATCATTTCTGAAAACACCAAACACATTTTGTAAGACTGTCAAGTTGAATGCAAATTTCTTTGCAACTGAGAGCAATTTGCTTTGGGCAATTAAAAAGAGGTCACACTGGTCGACATAAATGACCTACCTATTACTCGTCATTATTTCTTCGCGGTTTTATGACTTGAGATTCGATATCTTGATATGGTGAAAGAAAACGTCACTTGACACTAAAATGCTTCTAAACCACTCCAACCAAACAAATCAGAAGTAAACATATACATCTTTTTCCTTCCTTTCAAAAGCGACTGGGATGAATTTGAAAGTCAAATTACAACTAGGAGGATATCCTTACTGTAATAGATAGACGATTATGTATTCTCTGTTCCTGCGTTTTTCTTCCTTTTGCCTTATTTTCGGATTTTCTCCTGATACGGCGACCATGCATGTTACGATTAACATGAGATATATTCAAGATTGTGGGGTCTAAAGGTACAATCATTAACTTCGATTCACTACAACACTAAACTCTTTAAACCAGTCGTTTAATAAGGATCTGACGTATACCAGTAACATCTAAACAAGCTCATACATAAACACTGGAATTACCATTTCTGCGACGGCAGAGTAGTTTCTGACAATCCGTATTTGCAAAATATCCGAAAAATGCTTCTTTGATTTCCTGTCTGGACATCCAGATCAAGAACTATTTGATCTAACAGTGTTAAAGACAGATACTCATCCCAGACAGTTCCAATTCTCCCAACTAGGTTACCTGTGGCCCTGTCCACAACTGTGTAAAGCTTTTCCCGCTCTGCAGACACAAACTTAGTATATCGACTAAAATGATATCCTGGTGGGCACAAAAGGCCCGATAATGTGTAATCGGAACATTCTCTGCGCATGCTGAGACTCACTGAGTAATATGAGCTACTCTGCATCTTTTGAATTTTGTAACTCTAATCTCAATCAAAGAGTAGTCACAAATTAAGACTTTTGCTCACACCCAAGCACAAGTCATACTGTTAGTGAGTATCTGTCTTTAAACTTTCTTGGTAAGGCCCCAGATCTTTCGTCTCAGCCATTAACAACAATGTAAACCTATGATCAAAATAACTGTCTACTCTAGACTTTTTCACTGTTGCAGGACCGTCACACTACAAAATGACACACACTCTATAGAAATCTTTCTTTGTGTACTTATCTCGAAGCCAGATTCTAAGAATTCGCATCAAACACTATTTAATTTCCAAACTTTTCCTGAAATGGACACATAGGCCACCCTCGGGCGTCTTTTCATTGACTTTTACATATTTCATCTTGACCACATAAAATGAACCCCCCCCCCCCTCCGAGTCCCCTTTTGTAAAATATTGGATTCACTCCTCGCAGATCACATTAACGTTAAGTGGTTTTCAATGTAGAAATATTAGGGGAGTTGAAAAGGGAAACAGTTTTCATTCAGTTGGGGGTATTAAAAGGAGAAGGCTTTGAGTACTTCTGACTTAGGCAGTGGAAAAGCACTGGTTATTGAATTACCACAGGTCACCCTTAACTAACTGAAACCCCTAGCTCTGCTATTGCCTCGCAAGGCTGTCTGAGAGTAAGGTGTCTTTTCCAATGATTGATGGACATCTTTTCATTGTTTTCTTTCACAAATAGTTCCAAGCCACTTAAATTTTCCATGGAGCTTTTCAGAGGATAAATTAAAAGCATTTGGATAACCAGGGTCAGGGGCAGACCCAGGTGGGGGTAAACCAACTAGGAATCTAGGCTTTCTGTATTTCTGACTGTGATACCCTCAATACTAGTAAAATTTCATAAAATGTCTTCTTTTTTGCAGTTGTCTCAAGAAGAGACCTCGAAGACCCCCACAATTAAAGAGGGTGACGAGTACGTTTGTGAAGGGAGGGCTGGGCAGGGCAGGCATTTGCCCCCCCCCTATGGTTTTTTACCCAAAAAATAAAATCGTCTAAATAACGTTTTAAGACACATAATGTTTGTAGGGGGTGGGGTGAGGTGTAACAGTATCTTGGAATAAAGTATTATTAAGTATAAATTATCCGTCGCATATAAGGCATTTTCGGTGTAAATCCTCGAAAATTTTGCGCGCTTCGCGCACGTTGTCTTCTCTGTCTAACTCATTGTATATCCGCCCCATACTGCAATAGTCCTTCGTGCAAATATTTGGAATGCTCGAGTGTACACGCATTCATCATTTGCTATATAGCCTATCTCCATCCACCTCAGAGCTTACACTTAGGCCTCTTATACATGCCAGTTTTTTTTTTTTTTTGTCGTTTAAGGTTAATACCTAGTAGCGTAAACAATAGGGGGCCAAAATACAGTATATCCCCTGGTGAGATTCTGTGAAAATTGCATTCTATTTGAAAACAAGCAAAACATAGTATTCAACACCTAACTGACTGATTTGAGTCATTAAAAGTTAATTCAAATCCGTATTTGACCGACGTATTTATCAATATTCTGTAAATTCTCGGACTACGCGCGAATGTGGTATCTATTTCGAATTCCATGGCTACCTTCACGACCGTGGATCACGGAGAAGTAGGCCTACATCATATTTCAGTGTGTAAATCCAGTACGCATGGACCTACCAGCTCTAGTTGTACACTTGCCCTACACATGCAGTGACATGTCTGTGGTGCAGTATCGTATCCAACCAGGGGAGGAGGGGGGGGGATAGGATTTTCACTTCCGTGTACATTGTTCAGTCATGTCACAACAATCACAAAATGGTTAAATTGGTACGCAGGGAAGGTTATACCAGAGGAAGAGTAACAGTTCCGTGAAAGTGGGAAAATATATATAAGGCGTGCAACATATCTAGATGTGTTCGGTGCAATTTGAAAGATCTGGGAAGGGCCATTTCTTACGATCTGGGAGCTGTTTTGGCAAAAATTTTATCGGCGCAGTCCGCGCCAGCCAATAGAAATCATGCCACATATCAAATGGCTTCAGTGCAATTTGAAAGGTCTGAGAAGGACCATTTAATTGCGATATAGAAGCCATTTTGGCAACATTTTAAATGGTACGCTCCGTGCCAACCGTTAGTGGCGCTCCGCTTCTATACCAACGCAACCAAACGCCGTTCACACGCTCATGTCTGTCAGTCGTCACATATCAAGTATCGTACGGTTCAAAACTGCCTCCAAGATCCCGAGAAGTGCCATTTCATGCAGTCTGGGGGGTCTGTAGGGCGAAAATTCTCTTGTACGCTTCGAACCAAACTATGATGGCGCTCCGCTTCGATGGCAACTTCCATTCTGCGCCCCTCCCCCAATAGCCAACACAAATCGCCGCCCTTGCCCGTTTGTTATGTAATCGTCGACAATAAGTGCAACAAAATTGGAAAACTGTAGTCGGCCAAAAGTAAAGAACGTTGGATTACTTACCTAGAAACTAGATTTCTCGAGAAAAAATATGACGTCAAAAGATGCAAAATATTGTACCAGATTGCGTCTAAGGCTTCCCGGTAGTCGCAAAATCTTTCACACCCCCTCCCCTTAACCCCTCCCTTAGATCCGCGATCACTCATCTCATGCCTGGGGCGGATGCAGGGGGAAGGATGCCGTCACACCCAAAAAAATCCAAAAAAAAAAACGGCAAAACGTTTGTTAAGCTATAGTATGAGGAGGGGACAGGATGCAAGTACGCTGCATCTTCGGTCTATGTCCGTCCCCTTTACGTTTCTTTGCCTGTATTTTTTGTTTCTTCAGTTAAACGTACGTTACCTATCCGTTCATTGTCAGTTCTATTCCTTTACGCTTCCGTTACTTATGTGTTAGTGTCCGTCGAACATTTGGTACAGCAAAAAATAGCAATAGCAATAGCAATCACCGGAGACAAACGGATACTAACGGAGAAGTCCAGTTTGAGAAACGCACGAGAAAATGATAAAACGGAAGCTTAACGGATAAGTAACGAATACGTAAGGGGACCTTTTTCGGTCGACGTCCGGTCCAAGTTTTGTGCATGTTCAAAATCTCTCGCCGTTCATACCGGACGTTCCCGGTCATGAAACGAAGTCGGCGGAGGAGAACAGGAGACTAAACGGATACTAACGTACATCAACCGAGTGCCATTTTGGGTCTTCGTTTCCTCTCCGTTATTGCAATCCGGTGAGGTGTGACAGGCGCTTAAAGACTGACGTGTGTTATGGTACGGTATCTCCCTCCCTCCTCCCTCTCCCTCCTCCCTCTCCCTCCCTGGTGACGCCATTCCAACCAATTATTTATACCTCTGCCTGTGAATCCATTCTTGAGGTTTAAGCCCAAATTTTACATAAATAATACTGCAATAAAATAAATTTCAATCAGTTTTTTTATCCCATACATGCACGTTTCATTTTGTTTAAAGTGGACCTAAAGTGTAGAATTATAAGAATATATATTTTAGACGTTGGAAACGAATTTCACTCATCCAACTCTCATTTTCATAGCTCACCCTGTTGCTGAGATATGAAAAGTTAAAATTTATTCACTTTATTTGAAATAGTCGATTGCGCAATAATTTGTGATGATCTTCTTGTAAAACTCACATTACTTGCTTTTGTTTCCTTTTGAAATGGAAATGTTTATATAACCTTGCAAAAATTACTGTTGTACGGAGAGGTTTTGTACAGTCAAGTCACCCTATAACAGTGAGAAAGTGATCACAGTTTGGCACGAGGTGCAGAGGCTTTCGAAAAAAATAAAGAAAACAAAGAATGTAATTTGAGTAGTAAAAGAATGACATTACAAATTATTGCGCCATCTACCATTTTAAATTGAATAAGCACCAACATTTTATATATCTCAGCTCAGGAATTCCTGTAAAGATGGCAGTTAGACCATTTGGATTCATTTTTCAAGCTTTGTAACATATGTTTTTGACTTTTTAGCCTTTAGGTACACTTTTAAATTTAGCTAAAATTTGGAAGTTCTTTGTAGACCAAAAAAATGCATTTTTTATGCGCGTTTCTTTCAATATAAAAAGTTGATTTAACTGTATTTTCAAAGCAAAGTGAACTCAAAGCAAGCTGGAGTGATTTCACATTCTCACATTGATGAGCAGTTCTCCCTTTTCTGTGCCTTTCAATCGTTTTGACTTACAGACCCTTAAGGGTGCAATTTGCAAAATTTCAATATCTCCTATGCATATTACGTAATGATACCATACGATTATGAAGGACACTAAATCGGATTTAAATTTAACGATATACATAAATCAGTCTATTAATGTGAGGAAATGAAGTCACTCCTGTTTGCGTAAAGTTTACTTTAGCTTGCAAATTTGGTTACATCATTGGTTCAAAAACTCGAAAAACTTTAGGTAAAAATTTAATGTTATCTCATAAGAGTTATGATTCCTCTCCCTTTTATAAAATTCAATTTTGCGTATAACCCTTCCTCAGTGATTCGGCTTTTCTATAAGCAAGAAAAAAAATCACATAATAAGGAGTAATTTTTTCTCATTAATTAAGAAATTGCAGACATGAGATCCATATTTCAAGGATGAATACATACAGTTTAGAACACCCGGGAAGTGCCATTTCCGGCCATCTGGAGGGTTCGCAAAGTCAAAAATTTTCTTCAACGCTCCGCGCCAACTGATGGTGGCGCTTCGCTTAGAAATATGTATTACCATTTTTCATAGATTTATTTTCTTCTCCTTAATTGAGAAATTGCAGACATATGATCCATATTTCAAGGCTGGGTACATGCAGCTTAGAACACTCGGAAAGTGCCATTTCCGGCCATCTGGAGGGTTTGTGAAGCCAAAAATTTTCTTGTACGCTCCGCGCCAGCCGATGGTGGCGCTCCGCTTAGATAGTATTGCTGCACTCAGCCCCCCCCCCAAATATTTTTTTTCGTTCCGCCGCGCCTGCTGCATAGTTGAAGCGTCTCCTTCAGTGAGGGCCGATTTTCACTGACAGACAACCAACCCTTCTCACAGTTCGTATTTATTTTAGAAAAAAAATGTTTTTTTTTTTTGAGAGAGAGAGAGAGAGAGAGAGAGAGAGAGAGAGAGAGAGAGAGAGAGAGAGAGAGAGAGAGAAATGAAGTCCAAGAAAATGAAAACGCCAAAAATTCAGGTTCTCACACAAGGGGGGGGGGTAGGGTGAAGCTCGGAAGTCTTCAATGCCTGCACCCCCAAACAATAAAGCTGGGTCCGACCCAGCATGCTTTGCCACCCCTATCGAAAAACCCTGGCGCCGCCCCTGGCTGGTGTGTAAATTTACTAAGGAATTCACACAATTTTGGAAAAGTGGGTGTACTGGGGATAAGGTGTTTGACTTTATGTGAAAAAACTGTTGCATAATTGACAGGTATGCTGTAGCTGTGTGGCAGTTCCAGTTTTCTGGCGTGTAACGCCATTTAGGTATTTGAGCCCCTGCAGTACACAATCACCTGGCCCTAGCTACCGCCCTTGAGATACCCAACCCAATGAGATGGAAATGTGTGGTTTAATAAACTCCTTGGCTTACCTCCTTTGAATAACATTGTTTTTTGTATCCTAGTTGGTCTTTCTCCATCCAGCTTCCTGCTTCCTCCACCCACCCCTAGAAAAAAAGTTGCTCCTGAAACTTAAATCTCCCGAGCTAATTTCAGCATTACTACTTGGTAATTTCAAACATATTTCCTATGAGGAAAATCTCTATAAAAGCGAGTACGTCATTTCTGAAAGATTAGATCATGGGATCAATGACGTCACCTATGTGATTGTTTCCGGTCACGTGTCACTCGTAATACTCGTACATCAGTTCATTCAGCATGTAGTTTAGACACTTCATTTAGGATCGTTCACAGTTCATCTGAGTTTTCATGTCGTCCCAGCCATGCGTGGCACCCCATCAAAGTAAGGAGATGTTTTTCGAAATAACACCTTTCTGATCAAAGAAAAGACCGAGAGGAAAATAGGAAGTAGATATCTTGCCCTCCAGCACTGATGCGAACTATGATAGAATCAACAGCCTCTTTTGACTCAACAACCCTTTAGCAGGTATAAAGAGCGTCACTGTAGTCTCAGGGATACGAGTGTAGGGAGGAACGTATCCTCGGAGGGTTTCTGCTCATGCGTAGATCACCTATGAGAGCCTGTGAAAGCTGCGAAACAACGGAGACATAGTTGAAAACTGGGAGAAGAATGGGTTCCCAAGCAGACTTAAAGTGTGAAGACAATGTCATGGGTGGGTAGAGATGAAGTCTCACGGTCGCCGGCTGTGAGTACTGAGTTAGCTGGAGTACATGTCGAGAGTATATTTGCAGGACATTAGCATCCATGTGTGAACACGGGTAAGTGTACGAATCCATTCTCACGAGTTTCAAGCACAGGCGAGAGCGAGAAAGCGTGAGTATGGTTACGTACGCACTCACTTACTAGAAGTATGGGATCGAGACAAAACTTCGGCAAGATATGGATGATGTACTGTGCTGATGTAACCAAAATATAGGCCTAAAGGAAGTATCCAAAACTTAATGAAAGCAAAGAAAACATGGGATCATGACTCTTTTAAAGTGGTGATGAAATGCCACCAAGAAGAGCCGTTTTACTAGGTATTTTAAGAACGAAAGTCCCTAGTGAAAGATCCATTGGAAGTATTCCAATATCAATTTAAGTTTCTCAACATATACCCCTTCAAAACTTGACTGTTTCTGAAGTAACTTATTGCCCATGCAAAAATAAATGTGTGGAGTGTTGCACAATGTTATCATTTGTCTTGCAAATCCATCAAAAATATGTCTTAACTATTTGTCTTGTATAGTTTACAATGTGGAGAGTGATACTGATATTTTCAACTTTAGAAAAATCCGCCCCTTGAAACTAGGCGTCACGACTTGGCCGATAGCGTCACGACTTGGCCGATTTTTTAATCATAGAAAACTTCAAGTAACTAATTTAGCGACTGAATCCCATTCTAGTCACATCATACGTGGAAATACAAATCGATCCTTAGAAATGTTTTGAAGATGGATGCCAAGTATCTTACGGCTAACCTTAAAAATACGTCACTACACTGTTGCGGGTTCGGAAATTAGGTCAAAGTATAAATGTTCACGGTTCAAGCCATAGAGTAGGATATAAGATCTAGAGTGCTCACTCCCCGAAACAGCTGTGATCGCATGGCTATCCGACGGCCATACAGTTTGTACACACATACTCGCGCACAGCATAGCTTCTTGCCTCCACCTGTAATGGCGGACGGGTCCCCATCACTTGATCTACATGTAGATCAGTGGTCCCCATGCAATCACAGCGGATTTACGTACGCGGAATTAGGAGTGCGCACTCCAGTTCCTATATCCTACTCTATGGTTCAAGCCGACGAACGTCTGTAATGAAGGAAACCATTTTAACTTCGGAAATATATACCTCATGGCATACCAATGGTACATATGTCCTTGATATATAAATTACGCTGTAAAATGGTTAATGTGTAATGGATTTTGATGAAAATTGTGTACATTTTCTAGTTTTTTAATGCTTCTTGCATCAAATATATCCAGTTATGTCATATTCATGTCACCCTACCTATATATGATAAGAAACTGAACCAAAGAGGTTATTTTTGTTGTCCGGTGTTACCTCTGAATCCGACTACGCCATGCACTTTTTAAGGCTTTTAGTGACCTGCGTGTGCACAATTCGTGTTGACACGATGCGTCAACCACGTGCACCACCGTAAGCTTTTAAGAAAGTCGCTTACTGTCCATGTGACCTATTTTCCTGGAGTGGACGATTGAGGTTTGCCTTAAGTTAACAACCGAAGAAAAAACTGAAGTGTGAGGAAAGTTTAATAGTTGATGTCATTATTTTTTAACGAGCGCCTGATTCGGCGTTAATTGTTCAGTACATCTTTTGGCTTTTAGGTATGGATTGAGTTCATAAGGGTAACGATAGAAATTAAACACAAATATTGGGACAGAAACCGTACAGTCTCAACTACCAGACTACATATAATTTTGATCAGCGCTATAGTTTAGGTTAGTTGCGTTCTATAGAAGTACGGTGTCGCAGCGTAAGGAGGACGCGAAGGGAGAATTTCCCGCTCTCCCACACAAACAAGGTTTTTAAAATCTCTGCCTGGAGGATTATCTCTTAATTAATATTTCTAAAACGAGGTTGTAGCCAAAATGTTAAGTTTTTAGAATTGTTGAAAAAATTTGACCTACCCCCCCCCCCAAAGAAATGCATGTCCAGCGATGCCACTTTTGTGGAGGCAAGTGAGAGAATATCTCAATCTAACTCTTTTCATCATGCACATTTTGTTTCAAATACATTTATGCATCATGTGTGTTATTGAACGGAAGACATACCTATTGAAAAGTGCAGTGTACTACATAGTCATTGAAAGAAAGACAACGGACGTGTTCCTTTTTTTTCAAAATTGTGTCGGGGTGAAAATTCAAACGGTGTGGAAGAACTGTCACGTGATGTATATGGAGACTTCTATTATACCTTCCTTCTTTCCAACCATCGTATTTAAGGACACTTAAAGGTATTTCATAATGCATTGAAATAGTTTGGTTACTTGTTGGAAAACGTGTTCATAAATTTGAATGCCTTGCACCTTTTCTCACTTAAATTGCACTTTCTTTTACCCGATTGGAGTGCTACAGTTGGTTAGGCCTAAAGGGAAGGCTGGCTACACTCCATTGATTTTAAAGACCACCGGCTTATTTTGAACTTTTGTTGACGTCACGTGAGTGCTACAACGAATTCATCAATTTCATGCAGGACGATAGTAGCCCTTAGACTACTTGCAATTCCTACGTAAACTGGTTTCATGCAACCGGTCCTAGATTAAGTGTCATAAGGAAACCTGTAAACGATTAATAATTGGCTGTCAATGCGAGACGGCGAATCAAATTTTCATGAGAATGAGTCGAAGTTTGTCTAACATAGCGCGAAATACACGTTTAACGTTTTTATGAGCAATATCTCCGCAGGCTAGAGGCACTGTACTGTGCACTGAAACGTAAAATATAACATGACGTGAATGTTAATGCTAGTTTAGTGGAGATATCATTAATGTTTCTTGAGTAGTACGACTGTCAGATGCGGAACCGAAAAATTTTTTAGTGCTAAGTGTTGTTGCTCTCATGGCAAACACATCCATGATACCTGATGAAAAAGGAAGACATTTTGTAAAACAATTAATTAAGGAATAGGATTTGTTTTAAAGATTTCTAACGTCAAAGGAAGATCAAATTATATATCAATCACGGTGATAAACTCTATCTGACGTGAACTTATCTTTCCTAAATGCGGTGATCATCTTTCCAAGAAAGGTCTAAGGTCTGGCTAAAAAAAGTCTGTTTCTCATCCTGTTCAATTACCAGCCCAAAGAGGGAACGAGCTATAATAGATATGACATTTACCACACGTAAACAACTCGGTGGCAAAGGTTAAGTCAGATGAATAACATGGATGGGCGTCCGGAGGGGGGCAAGGGGGGCACTTGCCCCCTGGAAAATCAAAAACTTGAAAAAACGAAGAAAAAATAAAGAAAAAAACGAAGAAAATATAACATTAACATTTCTTAACAGTTCAATCAGTGTGAATTTCTACTCTCAAAACAGGAATTAAATAAAAATATCAACACTCAGGCCCCAGCAGCCCCCGAGCATATTTTGGTATTTTTTAAAGTTTAAATTTACGATATTGCTTCTGTTTCCCCTTTTTATATGCGGTAAAAAGGCCTTGGAAGTGCCATTTCCAGCAATCTGGGATGCACTTTGGGCCAAAATTTTCTTGCGCTCCGCGCCAACCCATGGTGGCGCGGAGCGCTGAGTGTCTGTCTATGCGCTTCGCCCCCCCCCCCCCGACATATTCCTGGCTACACCTTTGTCAACACTGTGTGAAAAGTAGCATCTAAAATCTTTTCTGGGAGAAAAATATTTCCCATGGAAAAAAAGTTGGCTCCTAAAAATTTTGCCCCCCTTGAATTTTTTCTGCGGACGCCCATGATAACATGCCATTGTACAGTACTTCTCCTTCATCATTTCTTGTCATATTTATATCATCAACCTCGAAGGGAAATTATTTTACGACGAATGTGTGGAGAAAGTTTGGCTTATAAATTTAAAACATGCATGGCTTTTAAAGGACAAATGTGTGGATAATCACTAAACCAATTAAATGAAATCAATTGTTCCATTTTACTTCAAAGTTTCACTTCAAATGGTAAAACCTTACTCTTTGGTAAAAACTCTGGCGTTATTCGACCCTGCCCAGGATCATATCCCGACCTTACCAATTGTTAGACTTTATTTTTCCCAGCTGACGATGCCATTATCCACTCGGTTGTAGCAACGATTTGGCAGTGAGACCTCCAACCTGCCTCGAGCAAGCTTTTTGGTCTCTTAATTGACTCCTTATCTCACAATAGCAGAAGGATTAAATTCCTTATGATGATAGAAAAATTTAAATAGATCATTTCTTAGAAAAGGGAAATCCTCGAAAAGAGGAAACCAACAGAGACAAGATTTTACAAACGTTGTCACTATCTCATGAAATTTGCAGATTATACGTTTTACGTACAACAATTCCTGTAAAGACTAAATGCAGCAGCGAAATTAAAGCGAAACACAATACATTTTTGTAATTCTATGGTCTATGGATAAACATACTGATATATTCATAGATCAGTGGTCTGGTCACGAGAGGAGGGGTAACCTTATGTGGCACAGGTGAGGGGAACACAATTTGCAGAGACATTTCCCTTTTCTTCTGAGAATCTGGTATAACAAGAGCGCATAACTCGGCATGACCAAGTATAATAATTCAAGGTAAAGGTAGTATCATTATCGGTGCTGAAAGCCCACTTTGTCCTAGGGTTTGCAAATATCTTTAAGCCACTCTATGGCAAGAAGGTAGTTTGAAGTGAAAAGTGGAAATCCTTTTGAACTTAGTTTCAATGAAAACACCATCTAGCTTGAAACTTGATTAATATTTAAAAAGAGCCCAACGAGCAACAATATATCCAGGCTTTCTCACGAAGATTTTGAGAATTAAGAACCATTGTATATCCGATTCGGTCGGACAATCCGACTGGATATTGAAAAATTATCCGGTCCCGGTTCCGCCCCGGCCCTTTATACTTTATAAATTTAAAAAAAAAAGTTTGCTTTTTATCTGAACACATTTCATTTTAAGTTTCTTGTGGCACGGCAGTGACACAACTTGCATCTTAGGACACTAGCTTTTATGCACATGTCCAGAATACGTTAAGCCGACAACAGAAATACCAGTTCAGAGTAAACCTATCTACACATTTCATCCACTGCATTGGTAACTTATATAATGTTTAAGTTTGTAAATTTTCCTCCCAATTAGTCATTGACACGCGAACAGTGGGAGTCGCGTTTATGTCACAGGAAACAACAATTCAGAACGTTTCCATTAACAACTACTGTTGCTTTTACAATCTAATTGATTTATCATATTTTTCGAAAGACTCAAAACTGTTCTTTAAGTAATTACAATCATTCAGTTACTGTTCTGAATATAGGCCTAGGAAGCTGTGCGAGACTAGTGGGGGATCGCCGTCCTGGGGAGGGGTCTAATGGGAGGGGTCCTTAGATGTAAGTTTGTGCAACATATTGGACAAAGTTTAAAGGTAAATTACTGCAAATTTCTGACATTTCTTACAGAGAAAACAAATAAGAGGTTTCATCCTTAGATCAAGTGGGCGGAAGCATAGTCCCCCCCCACCACATTTTTGACTGGGGGTTTTAGCCCTCAACCCCCGCTTTCTACGCCTATGGTTCCGAATCATTCATAACTCTACAAAATCACACCAGAACCTACTGTTGTGGTATCACAAAGTCATTCACCAGCTTCCCTAATTCCCTCTCCCCACAACCACCACCCACTTATTGTCCACGATGTCATTTGCAAATGTTTCTCTTTACAAATCGTAAAATCCGGTTCCACTCGGATCCTAAACTTGGATCTGGTGCATCCATAGAATGTATGTGAGAAAAAATAATTTGAGCACTTATTGGCAACAAGTAAGTGTCCGGTCTATCCACTCAACTGGATGCAGGTTACTAGATAATCTTTAATTTGGTAAAGAAAAATCTACTAAACGCTCATTTAAATAATTTACACTCTCAACTAACGATTCTGGTCTCATCAACTTGTTTTGGCTGTGTAAACCGTTCTGATCCTCACAAGTGTAAGTCCTTTTAAGAACAAGTTATCTTGTCTGTGCCAAAAGTATGAATCATCCACCTACAAAATGATACTCAAAGATGGGAAGTAATCCAAATTTCTTTGAAAGTAGCACCCACCCCTCCCCCTCCAAGACTGATGGATTTTTAAACACCCACATATTTTCAACAGCGGATGGCAGATGGCTTCTGCACTTGCCTAATTTTCTGCTTCCGACTTCAAATGAAGTTTCTGTCCTCGAAGAAAAAGAACAGAAACGGGAATTTTAGGAAACTGAAAACTATTTCAGATCTTGTTAATCTGCCTTGTCATTGCTTGTTCACTTAACCTTAACAAGACAAGCCAGAAGGTTTAAGGATCGTGAGACCTCTATCACTGTAACTATGTTAGATTGCAAATTTGAGTCACAGGGCAAACGCCATCACCCCCGATTTGAATTAGTGAACTCTTGTATGCTTCTTCGTGTATGGCTGCGTTTTTATTCTTGTGACAATATTTGTAGTAATGAATTATCACATTCATGCAAAAGAACGCCCTTGGAAACCTTCCATACTCTATGAAAAGTGTTAAGGGATTAGACTCTACTTGTCTCTTCTTGCATAGACGTTTTACTCGTAAACACCTTAAGAAACACTATACGTCTAAGCAATTCACGCGTCTTTGCTAAAGACGTCAAGAGCTTCTAAAAGGTGGGGAGGGGACATGACCTTGACCAGGGAGGTGGTATTAGCTAATACCACCTCCCTCCCTGCCTTGACCAAAACTAATTCAAGCACAAACCATGAAGCACTAGAAAGGAGAGATACGGGGCCAGCTTGAAAGCTACGTACAAATTTGGATTCCATTTAATCATTGTGGTGTGGTGCTCGTCAGTGTCCCGTAAACTGTGATGGGCGACCCAGTAGAAGATGGCAGAAAATGTTTCATTCATGGGTCTGGAAAATTTTTAGAAAATCGTTGAAATCTGTACTGATTCCTTCGAATTCTTTTTAAAGAATAGCCCACTATAGTTTACAAGGTATGATAAAGCACATATATCGCTGCAGCAAATGGGTTCCTCGGTAAGGTTGTCTTTTAGCCTAAACATAGGCTGCTAGCAGACATCATAAACTTACATATTCAGCCAACTTGTCATTTTCTCTTGAATTTGTCTTGTCCTTTACGTTAGGTCGTGTTTCACGGGTGTGAAAATTGCTTTCTCGGTCGCCGCCGTAAAAAAATTCGAAACTGTTGAAGTAGAAGTGAGGCCGTGCTTGTCGTTATTCAAACATCAATTTGGAATGTTTCAATCACTATCTGATGTAAGTAGAAATTATACACCTTACCAGCAACATGACTCGAAAAACATTGCCAGACCAGATATTCTGTTACAGCTTAAATGAAAACATTGCATATAGATATGTTTGAAAGAATATGCTCGGTGATTTAGATAGATACAATTGCTGCAAGTTGAGACAGTTAAAATCTAGGCCCAAACAATTTATCTATACACGTCACCAGTGATGTACGCATAGTAAGCTACTCGCTCCACAGTTAATTTTGCCTTCACAGCAGGTTGGTATTACGAGTGCAGCCACTATAGATGCAGGAGTAATACACGTCCGCCGGGCGGGCAACAGTTAATTCTATGTATCAAAGACCCTAACCTGAATCAGTAAGGTAGGTCATTATGAAAGTCTACATACTGTTAAAACGTCTAGTTAAAGCGAGCACCGAGCTACCATTTATTTGGTCAAGTTTGGATCATTATGACCCAATTCGGATCATTTGTATCCAAATATTGTCAAATAAATGATGATATTCCGGATCGGTGCTCGACTGATCCGAACTGGGTTTACATTTGAGCTGGACATTGAAGAGTGTAAGTTAGCCGTGATCTTTGGAAGGGAAAGGAGCTACATACACATCCCTTTTCCCCTTACATTTCGTCGATCACCCTGCTTCTTTTCCGAATTCTTTGCTGGTGTCATTTCTTCTACAAAAAGGAACAGTGTAAATAAAATTGCAAATTTTAACGTCAACATCAGCCTAAGTTACGAAAATCGGTGTTACTTAGAAACTGAGGTCTAAAAAAACAAGGTGAACACACACTGACAAAAATTTTCGTCTAAAAGAATGTCTATATGGGAAAATGAACTGCTCTAATTAGTCTGGAATTCCGTCGAGAACCAGTCTGAAGCCACAAATTAAGACATAAACGTAATACTGACTACTTGCGTAAACATCAATTTCATTTCCCTATTTACCCTCTCATTATGTGGAGTCATGCTTAACTCTTTTCAGACGTATTCATCTTATGAAGATGGCCATAGCCTTTACTCTAATAATAAATTCGAAAAAGAAACAAGTAAGTAGGTTTTGCAGGGGATGAACGAGTTTCCAGAGATGCTGTTTCCTTTAACTGCCGGAAACTGAGCAACTTGCGTAATGGTCTCTTTTCAATTGTTCCTTTCGTTCTTTTTTGTATCATAGTCCATGAGATCTACAGTATAAGAGGGCTTTAACATGTTTTCTGACGCTAACTGTCAATTTGAAGCTGTCGTTTATTATTTCAAGGAATAAAACATCATTGCTTTTAAAAGAAATATTTAGTGCTGAAATGTACCTCATATTCGCTAGCATCTACAATTCTGGGAAGGATCAATTTATGTTCAAGCGGCTATACAGAGGTTTCCGCAAACATACAATATTAACTTTCTTTATGTATAATCAGAAAGGGGAATTTGGTTCTCATTCTCAAATTAAATGGATAACGTTAGTTGATTGTTAAACATTGCAGTTTGGTTTAATTGGCACACAGACTAGTGTATAGTAACTTTCACTGCAAATGTTGGTGAAACA
This sequence comes from Holothuria leucospilota, assembly GCA_029531755.1. Classification (NCBI taxonomy): domain Eukaryota; kingdom Metazoa; phylum Echinodermata; class Holothuroidea; order Aspidochirotida; family Holothuriidae; genus Holothuria; species Holothuria leucospilota. Next base: position 32,147,505 of record CM055964.1, read on the forward strand.
CGTGAAAAAACTCCATTTTTTTAGGAAAATATATATAAGCAAAGGCGGTAAACATTTTGTCAATAACTCCCTTATTACATGGTGGAGTATTGGGGCTTCTTAGTGTATCTGTTTGGTGTTAAGTTATTTCCATACATCACTGGAGTATAATCTCAATAACTCTTGCTGATCATATTTAAAGGCAAACTTTGGAGGAAAGTTATCATAGGATGCCTTTCCAGAAAATTGCGAGAAGCCTTCCAGATGTTTAGATTTACATATTCATTTCACAACTTCCCCCAGATTCAGAGCTGGATTTCTTTTGAAGAATAAGATCAGACCAGAAACGGAAACCGTAGACTGCCGCTCTTGTATACAAAACCCACTTTGCTGCGGCAAGGAATCGAGCCCCGATCTTAGGCAAGCCATGTTGCTTCATTACCTTCTCGGCTTAGGAAACGTTTTAACCCCGTTTTACCTTTCAAATTGGTACAGTGCCTATTAAGCAATTATCTGTTATGTGGATAAAACCTTCGTAAATTCTAACTATATTCCCAATTTATTTTTCATAAACCCTATGTTACAAAAACCAGGGAGTTGCTATTTGACAAATGGCAACTACTTGCAAAAACCGTAACCTAAAACTTAATTTCGAATTTGGTCCCCCATAACAGGCAAAGGCGCTAATAAACGCAAAGTTCCTTTCTAGATTAATACCCTGTACCCCTATACAAAAATTTTCTACAGAATTCTATAGAAATGCCTATAGAGGTCTATAGAACTCTACAGAACTAATAATTTTCTATAGAAATTTTAAGAGTCCTCTACAGAAATTTGAATTTCCTTTAGAGTTCTATAGAATTTCTATAGAAGTTTTCATAGCTCAGTTTCTATACATACAACAATCTCTATAAAACAATCCTACAGGATACTCTCTATAGAAATTCCATAGAAACATATTGATACATTTCATAAAGTTTCTATAGAATTTCTATACAGTTTCTAATAGAACATCTAATTTTCATATTAATTAATTACAAAATATAAAAGGTTCACTCAAATCCCCTTTTTTGAACTTTACAATGATATAAAGGTCCCTACACAGAATATTCTTCTAAACTGAGCAAAAAAAAAAAAAAACCTGAAAGTATTCCTTCTTTATTCACTGAAATTACTTACGGTATAGGGCTAAGTGGGCGTAGCAAAAATTTTGACATGAAAATTGTAAATTTATGCTTAGGGCAGGTCTAAATCAATCATATTTGTAGCAAGAGACATTTTTTGCACAAAAGATAAGTAGTTTATCAATACAGATAAAGAATATTGAGATGTATGAACTGTATTTCTTTAAAAAAATATGTAATAACATTTTTCACTATACCCCCATAAAAAGTTTTCTACAGAATTCTATAGAAATACCTATAGAGTTCTATAGAACAATTTTCTATAGAAAAGTTAATACCATTTTTGACTATAACCAACGTGTCATAAACGTGGTACATATAACTTAGCTCACACTTTTGCTCTCCAACAATGTCTTCAAAACTTACGCCCAACTTCGCTCTTGGTCCTAGGTAGGACTTTAAGCTGCATCCGGTTGTGGAGTTTGTTTAAACGTGGGAATAATGAGGCTACCCTTTGCCACAACTGCCTCCGGGACACCCTTGGGCAAGGTGCACCTGTATTTGCCCGTACTTTTTAAGTGCTGTTGCCTTTGAGCGTAGTGTTGCCTTCGGGCGTGTTGTTGCCTTCGGGCGTGATGTCGTCCTCGGGCGTGGGGTAGCCTTTGGGTGTGTGGTTGACGGGTGGGATTTTATGGGGGGTGGTTTGTGGTTGTTGGACTGGGGTGTTGTTTCGTGGTTGGCTGCAGTGGCAATTTCTGAATCTCAGTAGTAACACCAAAGACTCTTTTGTTCCCTGTTGAAATGTGTGTATAGTTTGTTTAGCACTGTGTTTGTGACCGACAGGGTTTTTGTTTGGGTTTGGGGTTCTCCTTTAGTTTCTCAGTGCCTGTTTCTACGTACTTAAAAAGCTCTAGTTCTGGCTGTCTTACCCAAGATACTAGGGGGCATTGATGAAGTAAAAGCATCCTGGGTGTAAACATCTCATGCACATTATATTCATAGCTCAATGTCAATGTGCAGATATTTATCTATAAAACTTTCATACAGTGTCTACAGAACCTCTATAAAGTTTCTATCGAACCTCCACTCATTTCCTATAGAAATCTGTCCATACCTAAGCATCTCCAGCGTCTGTTTTTCTGTGGAATCTCTTTCTATAGAAACCTATAGAGTTTCTTTAGAAAAGTGTCCCACTTTTCTATAGAACCTCTATAGGGTTTGTTTAAAGTTTCTGTAGAGTTTCTTTAGAGCTATTCTAAAGAAACTCTGTAGGATTCTATAGAGTCCGTATAGGATTTTCTTTTTAGAAAGTCGATAGGATTTTCGACAGGGGTTTCTTTAGAAAATCTTATGTAGTTTCTATAGATTTTTTTCTATAGAATTCTATAGAGGATTTTTGCATGGGCCATGCCTGTGATATACTGAGGTGATGTGCGTTATGTCGGGAAATAGGCGTTTGAGCCTAGCGTAACAGACCAAACAATAACATTTTACACGAGTGGCCCGTCTGTGCTGGTACAAAATTATATTAATGTTTGCAGCTTCCAAGTATATATAACTAACTTTAAATGTCGACTCACAATATCGCACTACTTACATACACCTAGGCCTACTCGTGCTAAACAAGAGCATCTCTGCTCGTGTGCGATGTGTGTGTGTCAACGTCTTCTGACTATGTAACGCAATGCCACGTCCAATATTAATGTCGCTTTGTCCAGGGGCCAGTCTGATTTTCTTCCTCATCAAAATCCTGTTTTCCTGTATATCGATTTCTCCAAACATTATTTATACATGTTTATTTGTATCAGTATCCAGAAATGCCATTTTCGGCTTTTGGTGTTAAGTCGGCGGTTGCCTAGTTTCGACGGTGGCGACACATTGAATAATCACTTATTTACAAGATCTCCTAAAGCGTAACTTCTTTTCACGCTTTACAGAGTAAAACGCAAATTAATTGAGATTTTGACTTTAATTTGTAATAATTTAACGTCATTACATAGTTATGGAAAAATATATTATATACCACATCTATAACATGAATACAGTCAGTCGCTGCCATAGTCATCACCGCAGCGTCGCAATATTAACAGCTATCCTGAACAGTTTTGTACAAAAAACTGATGAGTATAAATATTACAGATGTGGTATGTGAAGTTACATTCACCTGGGAATACGTATGACGGTGTGAGGTACATATACGTTAAGCTCTTAGTCAAAGACGACCAAGAACAAGTAAAAATTTACAATACTTTTACAATGGCTTAGTCAGGTAGTCAGGGTTTCTGGGGACTTGCTTCACACCTGCTTAAGACAGTTTTCGAGTAAGACTCAGGACCCGAGGAGAAGGGACGTCTAGAAGTATTGCGATATTGTGAAAACTAGTGGTGATTTTCTAAACTCTAGAGAGGAAATAATATGGTTAAAATTTTTTGACTGATAATAACCTGGTTGGCTTGTCAAGCCTTGGATTGTGGAAAATAACGTTTGAAGTATTGGAAGCTGTTAACCGAAATATAGCTACTTGCATCCGCAATTTGTTCAAAACTCCGGAACTAATGTACTCAGAATCACATGATTGAGATATGTAAGTCATCATTTTGAAAAAAGTATGTCAAAATGATGCGTCACAGGCCCATGACTCTTCACTGTTTCTTTGAATAATTTATATTTGCAATGAACTGTGGGTTGTTATTAATTTTAGAGGACTGAAACCAATACATACTTTCCTCACCCTAACAACTAAACTTTCTACTTGATTATGCATCACAACAACACCCACAAAAGAATGGAAAAGTTGTTTTAGAAGAGTGTTTTTCACATATCTCTATAGCTATGACCAGAATTGTAGGAAACCTGCACTTTACAACTTATTCATTTCACCGCAAGGAGCATTGACGTCGAAGAGGCGTCATTGTTTGTACCATGGTATCCGTTCGTCTGTTATTTAAATGACTTAACACGATGTGCCCAAATGGAACTCACAATCGGCTTTCGCAGCGACGCATTATAAATGTTCCTCGCCCGACCGAGCACTAATCCTTCCTGATTTAAGTGGGTTTAATGGAATTTTCAAGGCTGCTTTATATATGAGAAACCCCAAAGTCCCCAAAATACATGAATACTCTGAACTCTGAGCGAAAGGTTGGAACAACCCACAAATGACCTATGATACAGAGAGTCTGAGTTCTATTTAACTCTGTAAAAGAATGAAAATCATCTGATAGAGTTTTTCATTTATTTTTATTACAGCCAGCATAAAGTTTCAAAAGGAGTTGAGACTCATCAAATTTTAAGGTGAAGTTTCCTTACAGTTACTATATACCATGCAGTTTCATTTTCACTTCCCTTGAAATTGCATCTTCAATCCAATTGGAGGTAGCGTTCTTTTTCATGGGTAGGACTATGGAATGTTGTACAGGCAGTTTAACAGCAATGCTTTGATAATTTAGAATCTAAGCACAAGTTGAATAGACGAGTTGGGAAATTCGGTACTTCCGGTGAGGTCACAAGGTCAAGTGTACCATGACAACGCGCAACCCGTTTAGCTCTGCGCGCTCAGCCTTCAACACCCGCGCTAGGACACTGTAAGCGTGGTACACTTCACCTTTGACCCATTCCCATATTGCATTGCGTGGAAACATTTCCCAACTCGTCTATACAAATCCATTCTGACATGGGCTAATACATCAAAGTGTGCAACATTTAGTGTTTCCTTGATTAATTTGACAAGACGTTTCATGAACTGAATATAAAGAAGACAAAATAGATGATAATTGGTTTTCGGGAATGTAATTCTGAACCAGTTCATGTAAACATCGTGTTGTGGAACGGGTTTTAAGTTAATAGTATCTTGGTGTGGTATTAGATAACCAACTTGCTCGGTACGATCATTGATCATTAGGTGAAAAAAATAAATCCTAGATTGAAGTGCTTTGTCAAATTAATACAGTTTACTGTTAACCGTCGTATTCTCTCAATGTTTTATAATTCAGTTTTATGAAGTGTATGGATGTATTGAATTGTCTACTGGAGCGCAAACATGTATGATGAAAATAAGAAACGCATCGAATCCATAATCAATCACCTTTATATAACGTGTCTTATTTACAAGTTTCGCAGCATCCGGTGGACTCCTCTTACCAGCGTGTTTTGGAAGTAAACCTAAGAAATATACTGTACTGGATGATTTCAAACACCCCTGCATTAGAATCTTGACAGAGCTATTACTCCTGTAGTGATATGGGAGACTACATCATGCTGCCACCAAAAGACACAAATCAGCATTTTTTCCTAATGTACTAAATTATGAAGCAATCATTTCAATAGATTGTTTTTTAATTTTATCATATTTCATCTTTCTTATACTTTCACTTTATTGTGTTGATCTATTTTTCATCATTTACTTTCTAGTTTCTTATTTTCTGTTGTAGTTTCCTATCTTCTGTTGTAGGTTTATTTCTATCTTTGTGGTCTTTTAATTCTTTTTGTGTGTCCTTTTAATTTTGTATTCCATATCATCTGTCTGTACTTCTGTACTTGAGTGCGCGTGCAATAACTCTTCGTGAGATGTAATGAAGTTTTACTTCAATTTGAACTTGAAACGTGAGTATGAGTATACTCACTACTAACGTGATTCCTTAACTTTGAGTTTCTTTACCATTTTAGACAGCTAGCTCTGTATCAGAGCCCTGATATTATAATTGCCATATGAGCGTGTTGGGTGGGTTTTTGAATACCTCACCAACTATTACGGTAGAGAACGTGCAGATGACGTATTTTGTACCACGTGACTAATTTCTCTGGACGGCAAAAACTGTCCCTAATTGCTTTGACTTACCACGCAAGACTGGTGTAAAATAGGCCTTTAACCTCGCTGGGGTATGATATTTTTGGCCCAAATTGTCATTTATTGCTTACCATTTGTTGTACATGTCTCCAAGAGCAGAAAAAGAAAGTTTCTCTTAAAGAAATTCAAGATCTGGAAAGACAACGAAAGCAATAAGCAAACAGTTGTATTACCTGATAGATGACAGCTCCTTTTTATGCCGTCGAAAATGACCGATAAGACCGTGTTCTATGACGTCAATGCACGTCCTCTATTGCTTCATACTTTACACTTCAATAACAATAACATTACACTATGCATCTATTGAATTTACCCAAAGTGAAATATCGTCTGCCGTAAACTAACCAGCAAAACCTTGACAACTGCTATCAGGAAGCTGTAAAAAGTTAGACATTTCAATTTGTAATTCACTTACCTATTGGGTAAAAAACGACCCAATTTGAGTAAAGCTTCACTCAACATGAATACATTTTCAACCAACTCAAGTGAAAATTGCCTAATAGTTTGCCTAGTAGTGCGTGGTTACATTTGACAATCAATATTTTCAAACTTGCTACTTGTTAGCCCAATGGTGTGAAGGTGTTAACGCTTGAAAACTATTTCGTCTTCTGATTTCCAAAATAAGAGCAAAGACACAGAATTCCCCAGTCTCGATTCTTTTGTACTTTAGCTTATTGTACCTTGTTACAAAAGTACAAAGTTAAAGCTTTGACGGTCTGAGTATAACGTTCATAACTGTAGTAGCAACAATGCAACTATTATTTAAAGGTAATAGGCAGTCACCCTAATCAGAGTTAGTATGCCTCGTCACTGAAGTTCATGAATGGCCTACTTTGATCATGTGACAATGTTTTTGTTACTGAATTGTGAAATTCAGGGAGAATTTCTCCTTGCTTTACCTATTGTTTGTAATTATTATGTTCAAAATGTCTTCAGAGGTGCTTGTAATGCACTAAAAGGAGATTTGTAAGAACTTGGTGATTTTTCAAAGCAAATTTTGGACGACTGCCTACTGCCTTCAAGGAATTACTTGAGTGAACAGTGGTAGATTTTGTAGTTAGGGAAAAGAATGGGAAAGCAAGTAAGTGCACGTGTATATCTCTTATTGTTTGTGACGCCAATATTTTTTGGTTCTTTCAGATTTAGATAGTTGCTGAATTTTTCAAAATTTTGTAAAAAATGGAATGTAATACCAGCTGGTTTAAATACACAGACAAAAGAAAGTAATACCAGCTGGATTAAATACACAGACAAAAAGAAAGTAACACCAGCTGGTTTAAATACACACACAAAAAGAAAGTAATACCAGATGGTTTAAATACACAGACAAAAAAGGAAAACTATTGATGAAGTGAAAATTCACCATAGGGTACTTCCCGCCTGTAATTCCAATTAGGTAAACCCTTTAGTGAGAAAATTAATTCCTCAGTTTTAAGCTGCTCTAACCTGTTAACGAACGCTAAGCAGAGCAAATACCGTGTGATCGGTGATGGATATGCTAGTTAACGCATTCATATCTGGGTGATTCATCATGCTAACATGCATCATACTTAATTTTTAGGTCAGGATGATTTTATTTAAACTAAATTTATTTTTCTACTTTGGAACACCGTGATCTTTAAATACTGTTAATTATACAGATGAACGTTATGCCTGTCTTCTTTGGATTAACCTTTTTTTAAATGTGATCAACCAATGGAGTTGGTCGGTGAAATGTCACCTCCCCATGACAACAACGTGTTGGAGTGAAACAATCTGTTGCGAGTATTGCGCACGTATTTCAATCTAGTAATTGTTTTCACTCCAGCAGTGTAGCGCATAATGTGCACCCATGATTGGTAAAGAGACCCCTTGTCCGACCAGTTCCATATAGACATACAGCAGTCAGTTATTGTTTTCACTACAATGTTCCTAGGGTAACGGAGAGACCCAGATTACCGACTGACTCAATATGCAACGTCGATATAAGATTTCAACAGTGATTAATCACACTGTTTATGGGCGTACTCTATTTCGACTACATTCCTAAAACTGTCAACTTAAATGTCACAATTAATCTTGATAAATGTTCAAAATGAACTATTTTGAAAGAGGTGTATGAAATATGTAGGGAACTTCACCGTCAGAGACGCACTTACCCCCTTTTTAACTTAACTGGGTATTTTAGAGGCACTTTTTCAGGTTCTTGCATTAGCATTAAGATGTAGATCCATCCCCAAGTTGTTTACTAACATACATGGAAATTTCATTGCAAAGGGTACGGGCTTGATCTGTTAGGTACTCACAGGTGTCGTATACAATGATTCAATGTAACTCAATAGATAATTTTCATTTCATCTTTCTAATACGGAATGGAACGTTTTAAGGTAATTTTGGGAGGTGAGGAACCCAGTTGTATAATATGGTAACTGAAGCTATCATGGAAAACTGGTAAAATTGTTTTGATGCAACAAAATGAAAGATTTCGTGTGCTGTCTCCCTTTTGAAAAGCTAAGTGTATATCCTACGTTAACCAGTTGTAACATAGGCAAGCAAAACTCAATTTTTATAAGTGGTTTTTCGTTTATGGCAGAACCATAACTAGTGGAATCTACATCCGGCTGTAATACATAGTAAAAGGAACGAAACGCGGCTCTTACTCCCCCTCCTCATGAGAAACCTTTCGATGGATTTCAGGGTTTAACTTAGGCCTTTCGGATGGGTCAACTTGCTTGCATCAATGAAAAATATGCCATATTTACATAGAGTGGGTGGGCAGGCTTTCCTCGCCTTGGGTGAGGTTTTGAACCAATCAGATATGGTTTATGTGCTGCTTAGAGCATGCGTAATTAGAGTTTTCTTTGAACAGTTTTCTATATGTAGGAGATTGAGAACCTTCTGGGATTGCTAAATGAATCACCGTTGTGACCAGAGTATAAATGTTGCACTTGTATCATCTGCCAGAAGAAATAAACAATAATCTGGATATTCTTGTAGTATTTGTTTTCGTTGTAACTATCTGGTTTCGTCATATCACGTTTCCTTTATGAAGTTATATGTTCAGGTAAGTCATTACAACACTCCTCAACACTGTCTCCCGTCACCCCAGGAGGTGCCCCTGCTCTACAGTGGGAACTCGTAAGGGAGACTGGCAACCAAAACTTTACATTAAATTAACCGAAACGACACGTTCGAAGACTACCAATTGGATTTAGTGGCGTGATATAGCACTAGTCTAACGCAAAGTGTTATTAAAATTACAGAGGCAGTCGACACGTTGTTCATTGTTGCGTGTGGATTTCGGGTATAACTTCTCCCAGCAACGATTTTCGCCGGATCGAGACCATCGTCGAAAGATAGAAGGTTATGAGAATACGTCAGATTAGCTTTTGATACAAGAATCAGATTAATTAACACCGATAACTCGATCCAACAATCCCTCATGAATTTATAATGCAAATGCGTTGACAAGGAACCACTAGAGTGTCGAGAGAGAATCATTGAAAATTTTCTAGAATAGTTGGTTATCGAGTTGACTTTGTCGAGAACATTTGTGACTTACGAAGAACATTCTTCATCGATTAAATTCATTCGTTGGATGCAAAAGCTCAGATATGAGACTGATGAAACAATGTGGCTTAATTGAAGTCTTTTTAAATATAAAATGGATTATCTGTGAACTGAGAATTAAATAGTCCACCAACCAACGACAGAGGAATTCTATCAAGTATAGCTGTGACTAAATTTACCTATTTTAAATTGGATGATTTCCCTATTTTGTTGAGATATGTGTTTAAAAATGGCAGCAAAGACAAGGATTCGAAAATTTGGAAATTTGTTGAGTGACAGCTTTTTAGACTATGACACTCCTAAAATGGTACAAATTAAAAGCTGGAAAGCAGGTGCCGTCAATAGAATTGTACAACTACTCATTATATTTTATGCATTTGGGTGAGTTAAATTTTACCTTTTTATCATTGCGCATTTATACTTGATATTGCACTTGTTTGATTTTTTTTTAGTATCAGTTTGTGAACAAGCTTCGAAATTGAAAGGCGTCTTATTTTACTTTTTACGTATGGCGGAGGAGGCGTAGCGGTGGTATAACTCGTGGTCAAAGATACGTCAGAGGAAGTTTTGATAAAGTATTGTAGTGATGGTAGGAATGCAAGTTGAGGAGTAAATAAGGGGAACATTTACCTTGATGTAAAACACCTGTATTCTCCAACCAAGTTGTGGTGAGAATACTATCCATGTGTGTCACAAGGACTCTTTTAAAGTTTATACCTTGCAGCAAATGCTTGGGTCATGCATTGAAAGATACGGTATACAAAAAGGGGAAATTTACTAACTTTAACCCCCCCCCCCTTTTAATCTTAAAATGCATTGTACAAGGTGGTTTTCGGAAATTTGCTGTAAGGTCCACAATACAAACCCAAAGAACATTTTGTGTAAATTCAATGGGAGGCACAGTTACCATTGCCCTTGATATCATCTACATTTTCCGTTCTTGGACAATATGAAAACAACTTTATGTGGTATGACAAGAGTAGACTGCGTGATTTTTTAAGAGAAACTTTATTTGCAAACATCGCTAATATCATTAACTAGCCTACACTCTAATGTATAACTAATGTACCAACAACTAAGTTGTTGGTCCGCTTAAATGTTCAAATCAGTAAATTTAAAACTTACGTAGTTGCAACAGTGGTCAGGACATTCATATACAAGTGGGATAGTTACTAGACCAGTATAGAGCTAAGTCTGCCATGACATCACGCTCGTAGTAAAAGTAGTCATTGCAATATGTACATAGCTTTAGTGAAATCATTTGACGACTAACTTTTATGGAAAGTAATCACGAGTAATCGAATTGTTTCATATATTTACCTACAAATTCAACCATTCTAGTGTTGATATTATTGCCGCGGTTTCCACTTCATGTGCTTTTAATTAATACAAACTCTGAGTCCGCTAGGATGCAGTTGTGAAACATTAATCTAATTTTCGACAGTGTCCAACCTTGAAAGAGTTCATCGCAACCTTTAATTGCCTTTGTCCATAAGAGTTTATTTCAAAATTTTTGAAACTAATTGCCGCTATTCAATCTGGTAAGAGACGTACTTTCGACTAGAAGAAGAACGTCGAGGATATGATACTGAATCATGCAGGAAGTGGGATAGAAAATTTTTTCTTTCATTTACCAAACCAAAAAGAAAGAACTTCGCAGTAAACAATCTTTCAATATACCCACAAGGAAAAAATAAATTGCAACTTGATTTCTGTTGAAAGTTACCACTTCTAGTGTTTTTCACCCTTTACATTAAAATATTCATATTAATCTAGCGTACTAAGTATAGCACGGCTTTCGACGTCCCGCCGATATAGAGTATTGCAACTTCGCACCTTTGAATTCCTTGGTTGAGTAGAAGTAGGCCGTGATAGTGTGCTCTGGTTACGCTTTTCTCGTATAAATATCGGATTTCTCGCGTCGTACTGAGTTCCCGGTGGAGTTTCTCTTGGTACGCCGTTGTGGCAAAAACTGGGATGCAGTTGTGTAACATTAATCTAATTTTCGGCAGTGTCCCACCTTGAAAGAGTTCATCGCAACCTTTAATTGCCTTTGTCCATAAGAGTTTATTTCAAAATTTTTGAAAATAAATTTTGAACATTACATGATTATTTAAGTAATTACATACGGGGATGTCTTCAATGATTTCTGGTATATCAGGGAGTTGTTCTTGTGTAGCCTGTTTACTATGTAGGCTGATTTTTAACTCCGACATGAAACCAATAGTAATGCATAAGACCCTGTCCGAAGTATTCTCTTACACACAGTATACAGTGTAAAAGGTTTTTAATTTTAGATAATTGGATATATTGTAGACTTAAGGAAGACAAGTCTTTCAAATTAAATCATTTATTCGGCTAAAGCAGTGAACTTTTTTGTTCCTTCCTCTGTGTACATAAACAAATAAAGTGTATGTGTTCAACTTGTTAAGACCTCCCTTTGCGCAAACAAGAGAGTAAAAAAAAACCTTCTGTTCATCAAAGATGTGGGGAAGTCTGTATAATATTAACGTATTTTACATTAACGATCGACAACCCATTTGCTTCGGTTTTGTCTATGTTGATTTATCATAAATTAATTTATGCACAGCAATTGACTAAATAATAGTCCAAGAAACTGAATCAGGCCTGAAAATTTAAGATTGAAACATAAATATATATATATATATATATATATATATATATATATCCGGCCTCTCATTCCTTCTCCCTTTTATGCTGTGTTCTCGTTGCTCCTTTGTTTATGTTTAACGAATGTACACTCCTTAGTCTATGTGTGCTCTCACTCTCATTGCCTGATGATGGAGTCTTGGTGACCTCTATTATTGCAACATGCCATCCCTAATCAGAATACATTCATATATGTATGTATATATATATATATATATATATATATATATATATATATATAATTTATATATTTATATATATAGATATATATGAGTGTAAGAGATGACGTTCAAAGACGAGATGGACGTCGCTTTATACGTCTTTCACTATTTATTACAAGCTTTCGGCTCTCTGGCCTTCATCAGGTACTAGAGGAATGAATCAAACGTCTTTGAACGTATCTCTTACACTTGTATAATGAAGGAGAACCGGTTACGTAACGGACAAATGGAAAGATTTCTTTCATTTATATATATATATATATATATATATATACAGATATATAAATATATGTCATGGCACATGTCCACCCCCTCCCGTCCCCACCTGTTGACGTGCATGAAAGTGGTGTGTATCTTTTGTCATAACGGTTAATATAACCATTATTCAAGCGTACATTGATCTTGGTGTTTATCTTAACATTTCGCTGAGGTAGTCTGTTAATTACGTCGTGGACCCAAGTTATTGAAAATGTTTCATTTATTCTAAATTCGAAGCTCACTCTGCAAGCCTCCCACTCTAGACATATATGGAGTTCTTTAAAGACAGTTCCTCTAAACTGTCGATTTTTCATTTGCCTTAAATGTTTCTCTACTAGCCGCAATATGGTAACGTCTGTTTGCTTAGCAGCTAACTCAATGAAAGCACATCTGGTTTTAAATATGCATTTTGCAAACTACTTAAGCGCCATGTTTTATTAAGTGACACCTTTATTAGCACATTTTTACAGACAGAGCAAATCGCTGGCATAATTTAGGCTATAAGCAGACGAGATTACCGTACTGATAAGTTACCTCGGTGTTTTTGTATTCAGAGATTTAATTCATCTCGTTAATTCTTCGGTTTGCTTACACATTCTCATGTGGAATTTACACTAAAACAATAACTTTTCGCTAATATTTTAACCGGGTGAATTTTTTTTTAAATGCAATTTTAAAGTATGTCTGCCGGAATGCAAATTTAGCTATATCTGGAAGATAAAACGCTAATCAGAAAATAAAGGAAGACAACCCCACAAGAAGGTTTAAACAGGGCAAGGAATGCGATCGAGTGTGGTGACGTCACTTTGTTGAAAGTTACGTCATGACGTTACCTACATATATCAGTAATTTTGTAAGCCAGTCTCACCTGGGGATGGGTGAGTTATGCCGGTGGTATCAGAGCATTTGTACTTAATATGGATGTAAAAACTTTCAACGAGCCCACATATACTACCGTTTCTTCCTTTTCCTAATCTCCAAGAAGACGGCACTATGTAATCTTATCAGTACTGACTGTAAAAATCGGTATCGATACAATTTTTTAAAATAAATCTAAATAGCTGAAGTGAAATAAATCTTCTGTACTTCTATGTGTAATAGTGATTGGATAAGGGGTTTGGAATTTTCCAAGTGAGGAGATTTTGCTTAAGTGCGGGCAGACGTGAAAGTCATCGGGATCTACTTCTCTTAATTAAAGAAGAGAGCACTGCATGGAAAAAATTAAATTAATAGAAAAAACTAAAAAATACAGCTACTTTAGAGTAGTGCGCAGACTCAGGGGGTTTCTTTCGACCATTTGACGTAACCCACATTTTTGTACTTTTAAACCGAGATGCCTCTGACTCCATCTAAGGCTTTTCTTATTTATTTCCAGGATGAAGCACCTCGTCGATTATCTTTATTATTAATACACTTTTGAAACTATTTTCTATAAAAAAAAAAGTACTGGGGGCTTTAAATTTTACCATATCCTAATGTTAGTTTCAGTGTGTTGTTGTACCGTTTCCTGTGAGATGCTGTCCAGCGCCGACATACCGCATTTTAAGTAAAATATTTGAACATAGGTAAGATACATTGTATAGGTCTATTTAAATATTCGATTCATGAAAGTCTCAATGTTCTATTTCCATATGCTTAGGTTTACATATAAATGAAGATAAAAGTTTTAACTTAATTGTAATTTGGAATTAAGAGGGCTCACTTTACATATTTTTTGTATTTTCCACATTGCTCAATCTGTTTCATTGGCACTTAAGCAAATGACTGCCAGACACTGGGGAATAACCCTCAAAATCACGCAACGTAGCTTCTAATAATCACTTATCGGGAAACCTGTCTTCCGCCTAGAATGACCTGAGAATTTCCTTAAGACCTTGTTGACCACATGGTTGATTTCGACGGAGTAGCATACACTTTTACCGCCGTACCGGAAACGGTCATTTCCTAATTCAAATATGTTTTTCTCAAACCATTTATGACCTACAGTACATGCAAAGAGAACAAAGTGAAACCATTTTCCCTATAGGCTTTCTAATAATTAAAGTATAAGTGAAGCATGATTTATCCTGGAAGCTGCTCCTTTTATCAAAAATTAACGGCTGGCAAACGTTACTTCATTCAAAGCGTACATCACGCTTGATACAAATCACAGTATGCTTACTGTGCTGTATCCATGGTACAGCATTGCAAAGAGTACGTAATAACGAAGTCGCAAAGGAGAAACTCATTACTTCATCGCTCAGTGGGACTTAATCACTGATTTGATCACTGTTTCTTATCACAAATGAGAAGCAAATCAGCCGACAGCTTTTCAAGTAGAGAGAAGCCAATTCTTACGAATTTCCAACCAACTGTTGCTTTCATCAGGGGGTTGTGATTTAGAAGGATATAAAACTGTAAAACGGCAGCTCTCCCCTTTGTCCACACCTAGTCGCCTCCAAGGTCACTTGCTTTGTATAGCACTTAAAGATACAATGGGCTTAAAGCTATTATTTGTATATAACAAAAGGTTCATGTCGTCTGCTCCGTTGAAAAGAAATGTCAGCAACATTTTGTTTATATGCTATTGCATTGCCAGTCGCTTTCTTTGAATATTAATTTGCAGCTCCCAACGCGATGCAACGCTTATCACACTAGGCTAGTTAAATTTTGTGTAACACGTTGATCATGTACTTACTATTCTACCCAATACACATAGCATGTCCAGGTTAAACTATTCGGAAATTGCGAAAGTTTGCTGAAAGTAATACAATCTTAAAACAAATTATAGTCTTACACCTCTTTTTAGTCCTTTACGCATTGTTCCAAAGACCTTCTTGTTATAAGTTAGTCTTTGTAGACTCCTTAAGGAATTAGCAGTCGTTTTGATTTATTAGACAGTGTTTCTTACTTGACTGTCGGTAAAAACCTTCGGATCAAAGCATTGTTCCTCCTAATCTTATTCATACGGTATAAGTAGGTGTATAAAAGGTTTACTTGGGTATCATGTACCAATTGAAAAGGATCAGACAGAAGAAGTGGGTACCCTAAGCTCGAATAATCACTCATGAATTGAAACTATGCAAACGATGAGGTGGATCTAATCAGATTACCATAAATTTAAGTTTCCGATGTATCTCCTTCTAAATGACAACTCCCTGCTTTCATTTCCACAGTTCCGTTTCGATGTGGCTGTAACCCTCTCGTCAAGACTGGTGTGTCGAGAGGGTTTACTAAGACAGGTGAAGACGATATAAGTTGTTTATGATCCGGAGCCTTTGTCGACTGTCCACTGTGTACATTTCTCTTACATTTTGTGTCTTAAGGTGCATTTATACTTCAGTATAGCACTATAAAGCTATCAAAGTTGATCTCTGTTCAACGCTATATTCGTAATTGGCCCAGAAGAGCAAGGGATGACCATGTATGGTTCTAAATTATAGCTTTATAGCGGGTGAAGATTTGAAAGTATAAACCCGTCTTTACTCCCGGTTGACTATTTTAGCCCACATTCACAATGTCAGCCTTTTCCATTGAAAATTAGTTACATGTATTATCACTCAGTTAGTGCCCTATTTACAAAGTTTTGTTTTCCCAACTTTCCTTAGCCGTACATCAAATCAAAACTGGACTCTTTTTGCATAAAAAGCTTTGACGTATAAAAGCAAAAGGAAAGTTCTACTCATATTGCTTCTTCCTAATAGGTAATAAGTTCACATCTTGCCATCATGTGACGAAGCTCCTTACTTTTTTCTGCAAAGTTTAGACCTAGCTATACACAAGGAATGTTCTAATCAACTTAATCATACCAATAATCCGAGGTGCCGAATATCACATTTAGGATCAGTAACAAGACTTCGCATGGACATTTGAAATTTGAAAGAATCACGTTTTCATATTATAAAGTAATTAATGTCAGTGTCACAGCAGGTTTGTATAATAACCCTGTCACTTATTTGTGTGCTATCTTGTCCCTTTCCAAAGAAAATAATACATTCGCTAAAGGGCAATGAATTATTATCCAGTGCAATTTTGTAGAAGCTGGAATTAGAAAAATGAAACTGCAACCATACATGCAGTAAAATTCAACGACTGATACTTTGAGTGATCATCAAGTATGGAAATTCGATTTGATAATAATCTTTGACATTCAAAATGTAAAGCGTATTGGCAGAAGTGATTGTAAGTTGTAACTCTTCATTATTTAATTCATATTCTTTACAAATGTAAATTAAAATAGTCTTAAAGCGAGATAAAAACTTTTAAGCCATTTATTAATCGTTCCGCAAAATATATTTCACACTGAAAATACAAGAGCTCGAGTGGGTATAAATAATTTGTCACTCTTCATTCACTGAATAGTCGATGTAACAATTTTAATGCACATGCAAGTTTCGTTCTCTCCTTTTTGGGGCTGCAAATGGGAACTTTTTCCCAAAGGCAAATCATCTGGTTAAGGACGTTTCAATTGAGTTAAGATTCTTTTCAAAGTTTAAGGTATGTTCACAAGGATAAGATGCCGAGATAAGATGAGATCTGCGAGAAGACAGACGGACACAATTTAACCGTAAACTTCATTATTGTACTGACCAACTGACGAGCATGACTTTAATGTATCCGCCCACTTAACAAGTGAAGTAAGGGGAAAAATATTGGAATGTTGACCATTCAAGCAAAAGTATCATATTCAAAGATCCATTATGTTCTTCCTTTTTGAAAATTGCTTCATATTGTTTTTTTTTACCCGTTCCCTTAGTGGACCTTGCAATTATTCCTCCTGATGAAGGGTTCATACGGATTGCAGAAGACAAACAATGTGCCCTTTTACCTAATTGTTAAAGTTTACCTATAGAAACTTATCCCCACTACGTTCAAATTCTATCCCTTCTTTTATAGAAATCATTTGGTTCACTGAGAGAGTTGCCGCTATGTCCCTTTGTGGCGTAAGACGCAGTAGGTAAAACCATTATTTGGTATAATGACGAACGTGCTACTGAAAAATGGCAACGCAATTTTCGCTATTGCGCTATTGGTTAATAGGCCATTAACGGGACGATTGGACAACTCCTACGTTACTTCACTGTCTGTAGTCATACCTGATTACATTGTATGGTGCCTAATATCATAAAAGATTATCGGTATTCAGTTTTGCTAAAAGCCGATATTTCGAATTTTCGTTTTTTGTCGGGATTTTAGTTTATCTGAAATGCCAATAGGCCCAAGAACCAACGGATAATTCTCAACCAACACTTTATAAAACAAAGTTACATCGTTTTTCATGCCTGACTGTAGGTCCCAACATTTTACCTACGTTAATGAAACGACACCCGTGGTTGATCATAATAGCCTGTGGTTTACTGTAATGTGGGATCTTTTCTCAAATACCGGTATCGGATCAGTATCGGCCAATATTGGGAAGTGAATATCGGATATCGCTAATACCGGTTGTTTTTGATATCGCTACGATACTAGTAGTAACAAAATAAATTAACTTAAATAACACGTTAGTTGCCTCAGGCATAAAGTTGTGATCACTCTCTGCTGTAAACGAATAGGCAGTGTGCATGGCGACTTAACTTTCAGGAATGACTTTCCAGGTCTGTCTCCCAACAGAGTTCTAACTGCCTCACAGTAAACATTATATAACTTTCATACTTATCTTAAAATGCTAGAAAAGTAATAAGTTGAAAAGCAGGGACAGTTTTTTGCTGGTACTCTGTTCACTTAAGCTCAGGTTCTAACCATGAAATACGAGATTGGAAGGCAATGTTAGAAGCGTCTCGCAAAGACGTTATCATTAATTTTCTCGTTTGATCATCAGGTTTTTGGAGAGTAAAAGGACATAGGCGTAGAGAAAAACATTCACAGGGGAGAGGTATGTGATTGTCCTAAAATTTTCCTGGTGTGCAAACAGTTTTGACTTGAGTTTTTACTGAAATAAGAGTACCGATGTCCTGAAATTTGAGTGCCCCTGACATCTTTGGTTCGAATGTTTGTGGGCAATTTTGTGTACTTTTTAATTTGTTTATTTTTTATGAGAGTGGGGTGGGGGTTGCTTCCAGAGCTTGTGAAAAGAGATCTGATTTCAGTGACCGTAGCTTGTAATAGGGACAACCAGTCATCAAAACATTGAAAGAAGGTCATCATTCGTCACTGGAAGGTATAGCCTACTGCCTACTGCTAACTAGCATAAGACTGTAAGATGAGAAAATATGCAAAACATTAAGTCTGGATGGTTTCTGTTATAGGTAAAACTAGGCGTTGTCAATCACTAAGTTATTTTTAGTCTAAAAACCATGACATCGTTAAAACGTGATCGCACAGATTTCACTACAGTTTAACTGTGGAATCCCTTGTAATCATTATTTTGTGATGTCGATACCTTGGGACAAGGGCTTGGTATTTCTCTTTATTTTACCACATTACAGCTACCAGCAAATGTTTTCAACTTGATATATTAACCGGGGTGCTCATTGTGTTAACTTGGATTCTTGTATTACATTTTGTAACGTATTATATAAAAATCAAACCTTGCAGGAGAATGATATCAACCACCATGTCGAATGTGGAAAAAGACGTTTAAGGTTTGGGAAGTCGAGCGCCATGTGGAGGTAACCTTTAAAGAGTTTGGAAATTTGTGTCAGGTGGCTTTCAATACAACAGTTTACTTTAATCTGGAGCTACTTAACGTTTGGAAGCTATTTAACGTCTGACCATTCTTGCACCAAAAATTCCAACTTTATGTGATCCCGACGATGATGGAAGCTCCGATTTTGTGGTTGCCAATCATCGTCGTCTTTAATTGTAAAACTGTACCCCGAGGTGGAGGCACGAATTGCTTGACAGGGGGCTAAGCTCCCCAATGGGTAGGGTTGACACAACAGCCCGAAGCTCCGACAAAGGCGACTGGTTGCCGAAAAGACGTAGAATGCCAAACATCTGGTGCGCGAAGCGTGCCCAGAATTGTTTATTTTTATCCGAGAAAATTTGCAAAACATATTTATTAAAGAAATATTGAAAAACTGGAATACTTATTGGGGCGAATTGACAAGTTACGGTTTTGTATCTACGAATCTGCCCTAATACCTGGGAACAAAATGAAGGAAACTGCTGGGGTGACTGGACGTCGTCAGGAATAGTAATGCCCCCCTTGCTAAGGGCTTGGAGGGGGTATTAAGAGGTTTAAACTCTCAAGAACAATATAAAGAAATTATTGCTTATTATTGCCTAGTAGAAATCAAATAATATTTTAATTTTCCATGCATCTCCAGCTAATACCATCTTTCTGTTCTATCTTACTAACAAACATGGAGGTGGATTCTACCACTTCCCTGATCAATGCGTGTTTGCAAAGAAACGAAGTTTATCGGTGAATTTACGGAGGGGATAGGACTAGGGGTGCTATTACCCTCCCTGATAGGACAGCCTTGACTTATTCAAGAGGAACCTGAACTCTTGGCTTCAAGATCTCATAAAAGAGAAAAGCAAACCCTACACAATCTTCTTGTCCCTATACTCTATACAAAGTCGTATTGGGAAAACTCAATTTTTTCGTAGCGTCCAGATACCGAGTGAGTACTTTTAATCAAGTGACCATGAACAAACGATGTTGACAGAATTTTTTGGAGGGTGAATTAACATAGTCGTGTGGGTGGGGTGGGGTGGGGTGCGGCTAAATCCCCAGTCAAAAATATGTGAGGCGGGGCCTAAGTATTTCCTCCTTTAACCAATGGCGAAAGCGTCTTACTTGTTCTCTTTGTAAGAAAAATCAACGATTCAGTAATTGTCCTTAACGTTTGAAAAATATGTTGTGCTACATTGCATCTAAGGACCCTCAAATGTTAAACTATTGACCCCTCCATTAGACCCCTCCCCCAGGACCTTGGTCAGAAACAACGATTACTCCCCCGCCCTCCTTAGCAGCTGAAAACAGCTTCCTGTGTCTATGGGGTTAAAGGTCACGACCACAGTGTCTCCATACTCTTCTGTGACATTTCTTATTATTTTCTGAACAGAAAACAACGAAGGCTACCAAACATGTTTCTAAAAATATCAACGTCGTTAATGGTAGTCTTTCAGAAAATGCACACAGACGGCATGCGGTTTCTTCTAATCCTGTAAACTTAGACTTTTAGGGCTGATTTTGGAAATTATGTTACAAAACATAGAAGTATCCATGGTAATAAAAGGAGGTTGTTATAAAACTGTGATGTTGCTAACCAGTATATTTTTTAAAATAAATAATATAACTGTTGTGACGCTTGTGTCTTTGTTTGATGATATACTTCTCACGTGTAGTAGATACAGAGAATTCTGTGCAGTACTTTCACGAAAGCAAACACTTCTATCGAAGCGGTGACTTGACATAAATTTTAATAAAAGTCCCATGCATTTTTACATTAATCGTCGTAAATATGCAAAACGTGAAAACGTAAGGGTTTTAAGCTGGTATTAATTTTGAAGCTGTATATTGATTAGCGGAGCGTTTAGGAATGTTTCCAAAACTTGGAATACCCATTGTATTTGAGTAATTCACCCCACTTACCCCAGTTAAAGGGAGAAAACAGTTACCCCAAGTTTATTTTCAAAACTATGCTAAATGTTACAGATCTGTGCTTATTTTGCTCACAAGTATTTTTCATATGTTTCTGTATAATAACATTGAATATTGAAGTCAAACGAAGGAGTTATACTGCATACATCTAGCAAATAAGTAACAAAAATATTGTCATATGATTGAACGGAGCCATTCCTGAATTAGGATGATGGGTTACACTAATTCAAATTGTGCCGGGGACTGTATTTTCCCTTTAAGGTGATTCATTGCACAGATTCATATGAATAAACGTGCATTGATGAACCTCTCGACTGACATCGTATGTAAATGACACACCTCAGTCACAGAACTGACGCACAATTTGTAATTTTGACGGACAGGTTTTTCAAAAATGACTTCCAATTTGCATGCACTAAAAGTCACAACTGAACAATAATGACTCATCCTTGGGTCAATGAAGGTGGCAGACATCTAAGGTGAAGCGTCTCACCCCTTGGTCACCTTCGTGAATGACAGTATCTGTGTGTGCAGTTACGTATATGTGAGTCACATTGTGGTTTGTCAACCCACAGTGCCTATTTGACCATGTCAACGGTTAGTGAAGTGAAAGTGCATTAGACGCAGTGCTGAGATGGCGCTGATATATCGGCTGAGAATTTTCACCTTAACATTGATGGATCATTTTTGCCAACGACTGAACATAGTCTAATGAAGAACTACTGACATGTAACGAAACACCACACAACAGACCAATTTTCTAGACGACCGATCTACGTCGGTAGACTGTCGTCGGCTTTATTTCCCTTGCCGTTGTGTTCCTTCGCAAATAAATGAACAATTTGTTTTCTACTATTTGATCATATCTTAGTCACATAATGACACCAACTTTCCACGCATGTCCTTGGAGCAGAGGGCTGCCACTATAGAGTAATAGCTCCCTGCTTCCAGAGTGACTTTAAAGGATAGGCCTACACTTTCAGGGAACGAAAACGGTTTTAAACAAATTCATTAAAGAAACGTATTGACACCTAATCGCGTACACTTACCAAGGAGGAAAGTGGCAACCATGGCCGTACGGGACTGTTTTTCTCAGGGAGGGCGGTGATTTTTGCCCGACTCCAGACATAATTTAACTGTCCAATTTTCCGCCCGACTGAGACAAAATATCTGCCCAATTTAGTCAGGTTTCTGACATTTAGGGGTGGCCCCCAGCCCATACGGACATGGTGGCAACACCTCTCTGCACTGACTGGAGTCTTTAAAGCCATTAAACATTGCAGAAAAAAAGTTTAAAATAAGTTTACAGGAGAAAATCGTTAGTATCTCGACAAATATTTTTAGAGATTTTATTGACTTTTTGTAGAAACCTGTAGAATATGTTAAAGCATTTCTAAAATCTTTTGTCCATAATCTCGGTAAAATCTGTAATGATTTTCTAAAGAATTTTTGAAGATTCTCTGTTACTTCTACAGCATTTCACCCTGTTTTTGTTTTAGGCATCCTATGTAGTGTTTATGCAGAAAAGTTTCTAGGAATTCTTTAGAAATGTCAATTAAAATAATTAAACAAATCTAATGAAATTTCCAGAATTTCTGAGAGTTTTTTCCATGGAATTCCACTGACGTTTTTGTAGAGGGACGTTTTATACCTTTACAGCCAACATGACTCCGTGATATTATGTATCCTGCCATTACTCCATATGACAAACCGACGACACGTCAGTTCAGGTTGACGAATAACACTGTCAAATCCGCATAACTCCAGCGATAGCTTGTTTTCCAGCGTCTGCCTTACTCAAATAGCGGTATGCATATTTCTTGTTTTGATTTTTGTTATGATACAAGTGTACTTCTCCTTTACACTTCTTCTCATCTTAGCACGTTCCTCTTCCAGTTAGTCAGTCTCTGTTGATTTCAGCTTCTCTTGAGAGCTCAACTCTCTATGGGCAAAAGTTCAGCAACCCATGACGATGAATGGGGGAGTGTATAGCCGAGATTACGTTCCACCCCAACTTAAAAGGGAAAACCTAGAACCTGCCAATCGTGGATTCAGAAAACATGATTGAAATCCCTTGCGAAGTAATCTTGTTACGAATGAATATGAAGAAGCGGGAATAATAACCCTACGTAGTCGAGGGAATAAATGCGTGACGTCAGATTTTGGTTTCAAAGTGATTATGTAGACAGTTAAGGATAGGGAACCTTTTAAGAGATTGCGTCATGTGACCACGTTACCTTAGCAACAGGATGCGCTCCATCCATCATACATTTTAAAACATTGTAGTTTATTCAATGCCTGTGTCTTTTCTCTGGCAGTCTTTTGAGCGCGAAGCTATATCAGCAGTGACCCATTCGTTTTGCATTATTAACGAAAATAACGTAGCGAATTGGGAAGCAATGGGAGCCCCGAAGTGGATGCTTGCGAATTGATATAGCCTCTTCACTCTCACTCACACACATGTAGTGACAATTAATTCATAAGCACAGTACAATGAGTTGGATGTTGGCTTACAGTTATCGCAAGGGGTACTTTTGAGCATTAAACAATTAACCCTTGAGACTAATAGTGATGTTCATTTTGGATAGCAGAATGCATACAGACCTAAACTCACTGCATATTGTTCAGTACAGTGTCAGTGATGTGCAGCCTACATATATTACTCTCACACACATGCGGAAACCAGTGACAACTATTTGCTGAAAGACGAAGCTGTGTTTAGAATAACTTACCAGGTTGCTGGGAAATGGTAAAACCCATAGGAGTACAGTTTAGGTGTTGGGGGTTTCAGACTCCCAAGATCTGGAAAGCCTATCCCTAGGAGAGATATTTGGAAAAATTTTCTCCGGCAGCACAGATATTTCTCGGGCAAAACTGATGTAGAGGCCCGCCCCCTTCCACCCAGCAGGAAAAATGTCCCATACGCTTATGGGTTAAACAATCAATAGGCCTATTACTAGATTTACAAGTTGAAAGAGTGTGAAACATTATCGTGGTAGTTTATTGCACAACCGAATTTTCCTTATCCACTAAATTTTACAAAAGCTTTTGGTGTCTAGAACAGCTCTGTCTCACTTGCACGTACCGGATCTAGCAACTTTGAGAACTACACTCTAGAAATTGAATAAGCCAAAACAGTGTTAGTTAGTCACATCAAATATCATTTTGGATCATTTAGTCGAAGTGATGTATCTTATACGACCATTTTGTGTAATTTATTTGCTAAGAATGAAAGATGAATTGATACACTATCAAAAACCAGGTTGTTATAAATATTGTTTTGTAACGTAAGCTTCACCACCTTTTTGGCAAAAGGAAGGTTAATAAAATGCGGACTTGTCTTTGTTAGTGACCACCGCCTTGTTACGACATAGCTGCTGCCATAAGGCCGGGGTGAAAAAGTTCCTCATTTAGGGAAGGCCAGAACAAAAGCAAACAGGACACTTCCAGTTGGGGAAGTTGCAGCACTTTTGCCCTAGTTTTTAAAGTATTTTAGCCCGAAAATAGTATATGTTTTGCCCAAAGAATAAAAATTACTAACCAAATAGGGGGAGGTGAGTCGCACCCCCACCCTCCTTGCCATTTGGTCAGAAACGAAAGTATATTAGGCGAGTGAGTTTCGGAGTAAGCAGGCCATGTAAGCAGCTCCTTTTTCAGACAGTCAAATCATATATATATATATATATATATATATATATATATATATATATATATATATATATATATATATATATATATATATATATATATATATATATATATATATATATATACATATATATATTAATGATGTAATCCGGGCATTTCGAGCTTCAAGAGATGAACACCCTTTGTGTAAACTGTAACTACCATGTATCAGAATATTCTCCGCTATATCATATTTAGCTCATGCCTGCCATATGGCTACTATTATGCACTTCAATCATCGGTGCAGAGACAAGTCTATACGTGTTGCAATGCCCGTATCTTTGTAACGTGTAGTCTCCTGTTGCACAAGGAGAGTAAACATAGTTAAGCCTGCCTCACCCCAAAAAAGTCATAAATAGGGATGGTAATGACCTTACACGTCTAACTAACCGACCATAAATCGTGAGGCTTGTCAAAGGAGAGTAAAGATAACGAGATTATTAAACTTTTATGATATAGACCGAGCGAATCCATTAAGAGGCACGTTCCATCCTCGTCCAAAAGCTTCATTCCGCAAACGATGCAGACAAAAATAAAGAGTGCACTCATTTTTTGCCCCAGATCGATCAAAATTGTGATTTTTGTAGGTTTGATGAAAATTTCCGTTCGATGAATCCCGCCGTTTCGTTATTAAGTTCCAAGAAAGATTAAGGAATATAAATCTACAAGAAACTTTACCTCATTCTGGCTCAACATTTGAGCAATTTCCGTCTGATTCTGACGTCCACTCTCACACGCCACATTTCATTCATGTTAATGTACAGTTGATGTGCCAACTGGAAAGAAATCGACAGGGCTTAATTTAAAGTTGCTCTTTATATGTTTGTCGTAGAAACAGACATACGTTTGCCTTGTTCATTTCTAGTTTTCAAATATCTGTGCTCGTTGGTCCATGTTCTCTTAAATCATGTGGGAATTTAAAAGAAAACGTGGGTGAATGAATTCTGTTAAGGCATGCATGTATAAGGCGAGATTTTAATTTCATAGGTCACTATCATTCAACATTCGCCTTCGATGGTTGTATTTCCTAATTGGTGTTCAAATCTCGAAAACGAGGCAATTGATTTAAAAAGAAAATACACAATACAAGTCCGACACCTAATGTTTCAAGTTGTAGTAATTGCAGTTAATATGGCCATGTTTCTAGAAGCAAAAAAGTGAAAGAGATAATGAAGAAGAAAATGTCACTTAAAAGATCAAGGACTTCTTTTATTGTGCAAAATTCAAATTTGTTATGTGAACATTGTATCGGCATATAAAATGATGGAGCTATCTATAGCCGAGGAGTCGAAACAGGGGGATAGAGGGATGCAGCCACTGTAATTATGGGTAAACCAATTTCTCGGGCAGAATATTGAATAAACTCGCGCAATTTTCTCTGGTAAAGACGGCTTAGTCTCCTCGAAAAAATAAAGACACGTACGCATATGGAATTTTCCATACGTTGAAAAATTTCTAATGATATCAATCTTTTAGAAGAGTCTGAAGGAACGTGAAATCAGGTAACTGACCAACGAATTCAATAACATATATTAACTTGTGTTTGGCAAAGACCTTCATCCGGTGATAAATGTCCAAAATGCTTTTAGGTTAGTTTTACTTTAGGTAAGGGACCTCATCTCGGACTCATCAAGGTACCAACCGTGCCAAGTAGATATTTGTTAATAGGTCATAATTCTCGTGTTGTCTACTTTTTCAACGGTTGATCTGTAAATATATCGCTCATCATCCCACTGAAGGCATTTCCTCTTGGGTGAGCTACGGAGAGTTGTTTAATTTGAAGGTTTGAATTTAGGTTCATTTACTTGCCTGAGAAATGTTACGTATTCCGAGAGGTTATTTCAGCCAAGGGCGTAGCTTTGTTTGATTGGGCTGGGCAGATGTATAAAAGTACGTCACTATATAGTTCGATATTCACAAAAGAGTGCATGAACAGTGAATGAACTTGTCATTTACGTTACACAACTTTCTTTTTTATCATTTGATTGGATTGGCTATATATTTTTTTCCTTTTTAATTTTTGCTTATGTGTTCTTTTTTCTTCGTCATGTGATTGACCACCCTGGCCACCCCCTGGCTAGGTCAATGACGTCAGTCACTGTTTCGTGGTCCGAGAGATGAGGCAGAGATTCGGTTTTAACGTTACCTTAAGTTGCTATATTGTGATCTTCTCGATTAGTAGAATTACACACGAAGCGAGTCCCGAGGGTGCACAGAAGTTATAAGTATGCGTGAGCATGCAAATCACGTAACATCTCCCTTCCTAAGAAAAAAACAAAAAGAAAATGAACGATTTTGTTATGTGGGATTACAAGAACACTATTTACGAAAAATGGGACTCGCTGAAAACAATTACATCAGAATATCAGAATGTACAAAGCGATCAAAATTAAATCAAGTCTTTCTCTGGCTTTCACTGTTCGTCCACTTCTGGTGATATAGTGGCCATTGTCTGGTGGCATCTGTGGGCGTTGATGTGGTGGTAGTTCCGGTGGTTCACTGGGTGGCGGTGTGGTACCTCTCTCTTGGTTGTTGGGGGTTGGTTGTTGTTGTTGTTCCCCACGTGACTTCACAGACCTGCGCAGGAATCTCCTTCCTCTGCGGTACCATTATCTGCTTCAACTTCATAGGAGCGGGCATCAAGTTGTCGTGTGACAGTTCCCTGTTCCCATTCTTGCTTGCCTGACTGAATGGGATGGATGCGGACTGTTTCACCAACCTTAAGTGGGCTCAATGGTTTTTTGTGCAAATGTCTTTGAGCCGTTTGTGACTTCTTTGCATCAAGTTGTTGCCAGATGACTGAGTCATCTCCTGTCCCTGGCTTGAGTACAGTCTGCATGGCTGGAACCAGTGTTTTGGTGCGCCTGCCCATTAGTCGTTGTACTGGGGAGGTGCTGATACCTTCTGTTGGTGTGTTTCGTTGATTTAAAAGGCCAATGTAAGGATCTTGGGAGGATGCACGGCACTTCTGAAACAGACGTTTGGCAGTCTTGACTGCTGCCTCTGCTGCCCCATTTGATTGACTGTTTCCTGGGCTTGACATCTCATGTGAAAAATTCCAGGCTTTACTGAATGCCCGAAATTTTTCTGATGAATACTGAGGTCCCCCGTCACTGATCAGGGTATCGGGAATCCCATGTCTGGCAAAGTGGTGTTTCATTTTCCCGATTACTGCCTCTGATGTTGTTGATGAAAGGTAGTCGACCTCAAAGAAGTTGCTGTAGTAGTCGACTGTTATAAGGTAGTCTCTGCCAGAGAATGTAAACAAATCTGAGCCTACCTTTTCCCATGGACGGCTTGGTACTGGATGCATGAATAGGGGCTCTGATGCCTGCTTGTCACTGAAAGCAGCACATGTACCACAGCTTTCTACGAACTGCCTGATTTCACTGGACATACCGGGCCAAAATATCAGTTCTCTGGCACGTCGAAGGCAGGAGTTAATACCCAAGTGGCCGGCATGTATTTTTCCTTCATTTGCAGTCTCATGGCAGTTGGTATGATTATTCGTTCTCCACGTATGGCTAAGCCATCCTGGACAGTTATCTCATCTCTGTAACTGTAGTACTGGGCAAGCGATGGACTGAGTTCTCTTTTGTCAGTCGGCCATCCTTTAACTGTAACCTCCATTAACTTTTGGAGTATTTCATCCTTTTGGGTAGCCACTCGAATCTCATCCAAACGTGTGCTTTTGATTGGGAGTAGAGCAACATTACTAACTGTCCAGTCCACCTCACTCTCCTCCTCAGTTAATGGTGATCGTGAGAGAGTGTCGGATAGAATCATCTGGGCCCCAGGTCTGTAGACAAGCTCAAAGTTGTACTCCTGGGCCTTAAGCAATAAGGACTGTAGTCTTCTTGGTGCCTTGTCTAGAGGTTTTTTCATGGTGGACACCAATGGTTTGTGATCTGTGATTATCTGCACCTGTCGCCCATATGTATAGTGATGGAACATTTTCAGTCCATAGCACACTGCAAGCATCTCCTTCTCTATTTGAGCGTATCTGCCCTCAGTATCGGTGAGAGTTCTACTGGCAAATGCAACAGGTTTACCATTTTGTAGCATTGCTGATCCCAGGCCATGCTCACTTGCATCATTTTCTAGCACAAGTTCTTGTCCTGGATCATAGAATGCCAGTACCGGGGAGTTGTGAACCGTAGTCTGAATTTCACTGAAAGCTTTTTGATGATGATTTGACCAGACCCATGGCACATCTTTCTTTGTGAGATCTTGTAGTGGCTTCATGGTTTCATGGAGATTGGGAAGGAATTTTGCCAAATAGTTTACCATTCCCAGGAACCTTCTGAGTTCTTTGATGGTGGATGGTGCCTGCATTGAAGTGATTGCCTTCACCTTCTCTGGGTCTGACTGCAATCCTTTGTTTGTGAGTCTGTGACCCATGAAAGTGACTTCCTCTAATCTTAATTCAAGCTTCTCCTTGTTTAGCTTGATACCCTTTTCTTGGCATCTCTTCAAGAATTGTGTCAAGCATTCATCATGGTCTTTGGTGTCTTTACCATGAATTATTACATCATCAGCAATGCAAACCACTCCTTTCAGTCCACTGAGGGCTTCTGCTAAATTCCTTTGGAATATCTCAGAAGACACACTGAGACCAAATGGTAGACATTTCCATCTGAATCTCCCATGTGTTGTTTGGAATGTGGTGAGCAAACTTGACTCATATTCTAGCTGAATGTGCCAGTAACCTGAAGATAGATCTGCTTTTGAGAACACACGTCGACTGTCCAAGCTCATGCAAGGTTTCTTCCAGAATAGGTAATGTGTAGTGTTCTCTCAGGAGGGCATTGTTCAGTTCTTTGGGATCAATACAGATTCTCAAGTCACCGTTTTTCTTATGTGTGAAGGCTAATGCACTCACCCATGGAGTAGGTTCCTCCTCTGGAGCAGTGACATCACTCTCCACTAGCCTGTCCAGCTCTTTCTTTAATTTCTCTCGTGTGGCCAATTGAACTCTTTTGCTAGGCATAACTGTTGGTTGGACGGTGTCATCAACTTTACGTTTCACCAAGCCTGGTAGCTTACCAAGCTTTTTGTCGAAAACTTCTGGAAACTGTTCTGCCTCATTCACTCCCATGACTCTTTCCATGTTATCAGCATTTAATTTGATCAAGTTCATTTGTTGTGCTGCTCGAAGGCTAAGTAGGGGAGTGAAACTGTTGTCAGTTACTACAAACTCAACTGAATACTTCTTCATGTTGGCAGGATTGTTAACAATTAACCTGCACTTGCCCCTAGTCTCAACCTGAGTGCCATTCCACATTTTGAGTGTCTTCGTTGCTGGTGCAGTGACACTGTTGTGTACATATTTTTCAGGCACAGTATTCACTGTTGCACCGGTATCAACCTGAAAAATCACCTCTTCATTATTGACCTCCATTCTGCATCTGAGATCTTTTCTTTCTGTGTGAATACTGTTTATCCACTCATAATCATCACTCTGATTGTCCTCAACTCGGTTGATTTGTTTTGCCTGCTTATTCTGAGTGTGGCTCTTGGGAGCACTTTTACACTGTGCAGCAAAATGGTTCTTTTTCTCACAATTTTTGCATGCTTTGCCACATGCTGGACAATCTTATTTTCTTTTCGGGTGAGAACGACCACAAAATTTGCAGTTGTGTATCATGGGAACACTCTTTTTGTCTCTTCGTTGCCCAATGCCTTTTTTCTGATGCACCTTGTTTACACTTTCTGTGTCAATGCTTTTAAGCTGGTTTCTTGTTGCCTCATCTGTCTTGCAAATATCTACTGCATCTTGGAGTGTTAAGTTCCTTGTTTGCAATAATGTTTTCCTGGTTCCAGGGTCATTTATTCCCAAAACCAGTCTGTCCTTTATTAGCGACTCCTCTAGGTCACCAAAATTGCAAGTTTTGGCTAGGGTACGCAAATTTGCCACATACGCATCAACTGTCTCTCCAGCTTGCTGATCTCTTTTGTTAAACACATATCTCTCATATGTTTCGTTACTTTCGCCAATGAAATATGTGTCTAGTTTTGTCATAATAGTTTTTATATCATTCTTATCTTCATCATCAGCGAATGTCAGGCTATTGTAAATCTTTACACCCACAGGGCCAATGCAGTGTAAGAATACTGCCTTTTGATAGACTGCGTCATGACTGTGTAGTTGAGTGATAATGCAGTACCCTTCGAACATTTGTTTGAATAATTTCCACTCTTCTGCCGCACCTTCTTTTGCTTGAATAGGGGGAGGTGGGGCAATGTTTGTTAGCGGGCGTGGCTGTGGTGTCTGGGGTGCACTTACGTTCATATCGAAGATCTGGTTGGCTTGGCTGCTCTCATTGGCTTCGTCGTTAACACTCATTGTACTGTATTGTGTCTCGTTGAACTAGCCCTATGTTGAAGCTACTTGGCGTACACGTGTTAGACAAACGGCGTTGATTTTTGCTTCTAACTGAAATTGCAGCTCACAAGCACGGATTTAGGCTTTATATTATCATCGACGGTGGTTTTACACTTCGTTCACCGCTGCCACCATGTTTCGTGGTCCGAGAGATGAGGCAGAGATTCGGTTTTAACGTTACCTTAAGTTGCTATATTGTGATCTTCTCGATTGGTAGAGTTACACACGAAGCGAGTCCTGAGGGTGCACAGAAGTTATAAGTATGCGTGAGCATGCAAATCACGTAACAGTCACCATGAAATCGGTATGTAGAAAATTGAAAGGGTGTGTTACCAAAGAAGTATGGTCCAATACATAGGACTAGGGGGTCATAATTTTTTATGAACAGGGCTGACATTCTAGACGATTTCACAGAGATTATTCATTTGTCATCATATTCATAAGAGTTTAGTAATAGTTGGTTTCAGAAACAGGGCCACGTAATAGTCTCAAGGTGATATGTATGTGGTTGTGCTTGTAGTTGGTGTGTGTAATAACTTAAGGGCGATGGTTGCTTTTTTGGTGGGGATGGCCAAAAAATTTCTCACATTGTCAAAGTACACTTTGAGAAGGGATCCGAAAAAGAGTATCTTTTTGTATACCTCCACAAAGTAATGAAAAACAGATGACTCCTTCCATCACTTTAAAAGTTCGGAAAGGGGTGCGTGTAAGGAGTTCAAAAATGGCTTTGTCTGCTTATTTGAAGCCAACAGGTGATTGTGCAATCGAAATTTACTGCCATACCTTTTTTCATCATACCCTGTTCCCAAATAGAGTGCTATGGGAACCACTCATCTCCCTGCACAACCACATTTCTGTGCGCTTTCTTACACAGAAAGTCCAGTGTTCACCTTCACCCATTAGCCTGGGTAGTCGCTCTCTACACTCTAAAAACAGTTGGGTAAACTTTTACCCAGGGGTGGGTCCGTATGCCACCTCCTGAACTGTTGGGTAAAGAACTACCCAAAGCTGGTCAAAAGATATCCATGCTCGATAAATATTCCCTATGTAAAAGGTAATTTTGTAACCAACGTGGGTAATTACCCAAAAGTTTAGGAGGTGGCATACCGACCCAACCCTGGGTAAAAGTTTACCCAACTTTTTTTAGAGTGTATGGCTTCTGCCACTCGGGGCTGTTACCCTTTCGTATTTTTTCGAAGCGAAGAGCTAAATGAAAACTTCGTCCGCTTTCACTAGCTTATTTCATGCACCCTCATTTCATCATTCCTCCATCTCCTCCGATTGCAAAACGGACACCGATTCCTAACCAACTTTTGCTAAGTGAACTAGTACCCCACGGCAGGGATGAAGTGTTTCGTTCAGCTCACAGTTATGAAAGACTACGAGCAGCCCTTTGTGCATGGCGAAAGCTTGAGAAAGTTGCTATGTAGGTCAGACAGAAGTGGTGGGGGAAAACCATAGAAGAGACTTTACAACTATACTCCGCGCGGATTTCTTTTAGCATGATGGGCCCGTACGCACGTAAGGTATTGGTTATTGTAAGTAAAAATACGTAATGTACCCACCTAGCTGCTTCTATTGTGTTTGCAGCATCACAAAAACAATACACGATGAAACTAGAACAACGCATCTGCTCGCAAATAAGATGTAGTCTGCCCAGATGTTAACTCCTCCTTGGTCTTCCTGAAAATTTGATACTGTTGAAGCTGTTCAAGACAATCCTTCTGGGGAGCTGTCGCGGCGACTGCCTGGTTCTTGCTTACATACGACTAACTGCTTACATACGTTACAGCCCATAGATACCGGTAAAGTAGTTAATTTTGACGATCAAATGACGGCGTAAAATAAAATTGGTTGGGATAGTTGAAAAGATCGTAGGAAAATAAAAAAATTATCCCATCGATGCTATGATTAGTTGCGGAAGGTTAGATGATTAATAATTGTAATGAACAGTATTCCGTGAGTAATTAGCTTAGCCAAACTTTTAAAACGATCTAGTGACATTCTGTAAACGTTTGTTTTATTCCAATTTACGATTTGTAGCTCGGCAACGGAGAAATGCACTGGGGAACTCTCGTTCATGTGTTTAGAGAAGTATTCACAACGTGTGAACAGTAAAAGAATGATATACATCTACCTAAACATTTCGCTACTAAGCTCAGCAGCTGACTCATAAAACATCTCATAAAATTCACAGTATCACTCAGCTGCTAATATATTCATCATCACATTGCTTTCAAAGACCTATCAGTTTAACATTCTTACCATAAATTTGTGAGACTATCGTAAGGATGACCTAAATTGTAATAGATTTTCAAGTCTTCGTTCTCTCGATTCTCGCGACGTTGAAAGTGGCCAACAGTGCAATCGCTACGTAGGCCTACAAGTCATGTGACACAAGTATTTGTACACGTTTGAATGTATTGCATGCTTTAGCCATGGTAAACGGTGCCTATGTCTACCTGTCCGTGACTTCTCGTTCGGAATGATACAAACAAAAAGTCCCTGCTAGGCTGTTAAAAAGTGATACATATTATGAAAAAAAATTTTCACGCGAAGATTTCCTTTTGACCTATTTCTCAACCTATTGTAGGTCTATGGTTTTCTCTTCACTGAAAAATAAAGTCAGTATCGATTACAACAAAAAGAGTTTACATTGTTTACCTCGTAGATGCATGTGCAATCGCCGCCACAGAAAATTCACCATTAACCTCCTGTATCACGGTGTCGAGTTGATCGAAAGGATCCTATATACTGTAAAATATTGTAAAAGTACATTGTCTGTCTTACAGACAGCACTCAGTACTGTTGTAAAATTTCACTAGTAAAATGTTGAATTTTGACCAGAACTTTTCACCAGGAAAACCGAAAAATTGTTCTTCTTTGCGAGGATGTCCAAGTAAGTTTAAAACAAGAAAGAATAGCCCCTTTTAGGCCTCCGGCATCGACTTTGCATAATGTGTTTGTATGTAGAATTCTGAAAGTGAAGTTGTATATCTCTCCAATTAGGTATGTCTAGATGCAAACTTTTGACAGTAGGAACATTTTTAAACTTTGCAGAACAGATTTAACTAGATTAAACTTTGTCTACTTTGTCTGACTTTAGCGTCAGGAGCAAAGAGGTACCGGAAGACAGCTTTTCGGGGAGATACAAACTTTTGACAGAAGGAAAATTTTGCAACTTTCACGGACGACGAAATTTAACCAGATTGAACTTTCTATGACGTTAGCCTCAAAGGCAGCAAAAGTGAGGAAGACTTGTTGGATATCAGAATTGAAAGATTTAGATCAGTTTGTTCCAGGCCCGTAGCCAGGCCGGGGCACGGGGGCGTGCCCCCCCCCCCCGTGCGGACCACTGTGCCCCACCATATTGAAAATTGATCGAAAATGAAATTTTAATACCGTGTAAACGATGGCTCTGGTATTACACCAGGCGATTTTTGACTAAAAATGATCCCAAAAGCCGTTAAATAATGCACGTATTTTGCTTTCTGTAACATTTTTGTTATACAATCACAAAAATTTTCATCTTCAGTTTCGTATGGCTTTAACACAGGTTTCAGATATGTTTGCTTTATATAAAGGTAAAGGTTCCACAATTAGGCTATTGTTCTCTCCTGTAGGCGTGATTCCCGGTAAAACACAAAATTGAATCCATGAGAAGTTCTATCCTCTTTCTCTTATGATCAGGAAGATTCTTAATTCAGACTTAACATCATGATAAACATATTTTGTAAGAAACGTTAAGTGTCTCAATGTCCAGGGGTGGTGGAAGGTCGCTCCGCGACCAGTCGCCCGGCGTCTTGGTTTTGCTCTTAAAGACAGACACACATCACCCCACATACATTTTGGTTGAGAGAAAGCAAAATTCTCAATTGGTCAGTGGTGAATGCTCTTTGGTTAACATCAAAGTCAAAAGATGAGTCACATTAGAGTCACATTACCACAGCATGTGCAAAGAATGTTGTGATTACATATTATGGCCTTGTATGCCCATCAGGATATGACCTTAAGTAATAAACTAGGTTTGTGTCTGCACAAGGGTGTCTGCACAAGAAGGGGCTCAATACAGTTTTGGAAGGAGTAACTTAGTCGGGAGATCTGGAACTGTCTAGGACGAGCAGGGCAGATTCTTCCATAGAAACCCAAAGTTTCTAATTTTCCTTAATAAGAACCAAATATTTTTAATTTTTCGTCAACAGAATCCCAAATTTTTCGTCTAGCGCCAAATATTTCGCGTTCCGCATCCTTTCTGTAACCCATTGCTTCTAGCGGGGCTTCGGGTTGATGGACCCCTTAGGGGAGCTCCGTCCCGTCGTCGGGCTTATCTTTTCACCAGCTTTTGCTCAGTCTGTATGCAGGTTTTACCGTGGTAACAATTTTCCTGCAAAATTTCGGAGCGCTTCGCGCGCAATTCTCACAAGCGAAGTTATATCGCCTGTGAACATTATTAGCATAAAAATTCCAGTAAACTATTCTAGCCAAAGCTAGGTGAAGGCTCAAACTTAGATGCTGGTGTTTTCATGTAGTAATCTAGAAACTTGAGTAACATTCGTAACGCGATGATGATATGGTTTGAAGCTAAATTTAATCGTACCCAAATTTATTCCAAAATTTATTTTTTCTGTTCATGCTAAATTTCGTTCAAAGTAGAAATACGATAATGACCATCTGAATTGTGAACTGTGAAGAGATTGGTGTGCTCTCACTGTCATTCAAAGTCCTGCTCAAAGCTCCATGTTAATGTTCCCATTTTGCTATTTCCTCAGACATTTGGGGAATTTCCCTCTGGGTGCCTAACAAAATCATACTGGACCACACAAAGACTGCCTAATGGCAGCTCCTGGTCCCCTCGCCGTTCGCAAAGTACTCAACTCTTCACCTGCGCTTGAGAAGCTGAAGAAGCATCATCGTGATCATAGTCTTGTTCCCTTCACTTGTGGAGACTTTCCACGTCTTTGTATTGCAAAAGGAGGCGAAAATGTCCATCACAAGAGTGAAATTTTCGCGCGTATGTGCACACGTAAAACCGATACCTTTAAGCTGTTTGTGGTACGCTTGAGATATCATCCCCTGTAGTTCCAGCAAACTGTAATTATATGGTGGCTCTACTGTCTACAATTGTCTACAAATATAATTATCTTCTTCGGTGCCCCCCTATGAGGTGCCGGTGCCCCCTGTGTAAGAATTCCTGGCTACGGGCCTGGTTTGTTCTGTTCAAAAATTACAAAAAACAATATCATTCTGGTCAAAAAAAATACCTGATGCAAATCGTGATGTGCAGCATTATCTCAAGGAGGCGAACTTAGAAAGATGGAAACTTTAAACCAATTTAGAAGAAATTTTAATAAAATAAGTCATACATGCAGCAAGGACTAACCAGTAAAAGCAGTGGTAAAAAGGTCACAAACACCAAACATAGGTCATTTGGGTGGTTTTGAGGGTGTCACGTTTAGAAGTATGAATTTTTCTTGTCTTGTCCGAAAAGGGCAAGGAAAACTTTCCTAAAGGTCAACAAGTAAGCTAAAAAAAGTAGCTAAAAATCATTCAAAATTTTAGGAATGAAGGGGGTGTATAATTCCTATTACATTTGATCTATATGCATGTTACCTTGAATTGCATTTCTAGGTCAATTAGTTAAAATTAAATAAAGGGCTGTGTCAGATTAGGTGTCTTTCCTACATTATTAAACGTACCTATTTACTAGAACTTTCAACAAGGGGCGTAGCCAGGAATTTGTCGGGGGGGGGGGCATAGACAGACTCTCAGCGCTTCGCGCCACCATGGGGTGGCGCAAAGCGCAAGAAAATTTTGGCCCAAAATGCCTCCCAGATCACTGGAAATGGCACTTCCCAGGCCTATTTACCACATATAAATAGGGGAAACACTAGCAATATTGTAAAAATAAACATTAAAAATACCAAAAATATGCTCAAGGGGAGGGGGAGGCTGCCCCTTCGCCCCCTTGGCTACGCGACTACTTTTAATTGATTGAACTTTCGTATGTTGTGTGTGTGCGTGGGTGTGGGTGCGTGTTTCGTCTGTTACTTTTCTGTTTTTGAAACATCAGTGATTGCGTTAATCATAGTACTGAGCGCTTTATTAAATTCTATTTTATTATTTTTAAAAGGAAAGGGATCCGCAGAGAGTTTGAAACGATATTAGTATAACGCAAGTACGGTATTTAGTCCAAAAATAGTCTGTAGTTTTGAAGGAGAGCTACGAATTTTAGTTCAGAGCAGATTTTTTAAGATACGTTTTTGCAAGTTAAACTTGTACATACTAGTATTCATAACTGTCATCACCATACCTACCTATTTAATGAAACGATTCAATCAGACGAGCATAGGTACTTGTTACGAAATCTTTTGATAAATAGGCTGTCTACACATATCAGATCTACGGATTCACCGATTCCTGGTACCTTTTATGTGTAAGCAGGTCATATACATACTCAAAATGTTTATACGTGTAATACGATACCGCTCTACGTGTCGAGTGACATTTAGTGAGTTTATACAGTTTTGTATCCTGGGTAGACTTATCAGTCCAGGTTTTATTAAAAACTAAATTTGTTTGGATTTTTTTTTACAAAGAGCATACTAAGCAACACGCGAGAAACAGTAGCATATTTGTCCGAATGAAATAACGTTCCAAACCGAGATTCACGAAAAATTCCCGAAATCAGAGTTGGTTTAAAAAAGGCATTAGCATAATTAATTCAGTTTGTTTTCAACTCCAGCTAGTGGTTTACTTAGGTGCAGTCCTAAGGTCACGGTGCCATGTCGCAGCCAAGACAAAATATCAAGAGGTAGTGAGAATTTTGAAACATACCCAAAGTTCAGAGCTTTGTCAAAGATTCCACCATTTTGCATCTAAGTGAATTTACATTACCAAAATTTTCTCAGAGGAGTTGGGCATTATCCCACTCCTTGCGACAATACCCACTCTCCTTACACCCGGCAAAAAAAAGGGGGGGGTAAGAATTAATACATTGACTTCAATGCACTCCACAAGATACCACCATTGTCCATCTAAGCGACCCTATTAAAATTACCCTATTGTGACGAGAATGTCTCAGAAGGGAAAGATGTCACCCATAGGCGTAGGAAGCTGTTCTCGACCGGGGGGATTTTGTTTCGGAGTGTCATCCTGAGGAGGGTCTAAGGAGAGGAGATGTCCCCCTCCCCACTAAAAACTTTGCATTTGAATATTTTAGGACCCTTAGAAGCAATTTGGTACAACATATTGTTCAATTTTAAGGTAAAGCATTGCAAATTTTTGATTTTTTTTTACGGAGGGAACCAATAAGGGGTTTCCGTCCTTGAATTGAGGGGGTGGAAGCATACTTCCACCTCACCACATTTTTGACTGAGGGGCTTGAGCCGCCCCCAGCCATTCTGCTTCCTACGCATGACATCCCTCCTCTTTAAACTCAGCCATCTAAGGCAGTAAGACGACACCCTCTTGTTCCTACATCCAGTCAAAAATAAGAAAATATCACATAATACTGAAAATTTCTAAAAATACGAGAAATTCAAATTTTTGTCAAAGATAGCACCCCTTTGCATTTATGCGACCTTACATCAATAAGGATTTTTCAAAGGGTAGGAAGGGTACCGAGGGGTTTCCTCTCCTCTTAGATTCAGCGTAAAAATAGGAAATACTTGTCAAAAATGGAAATTTTCAACTCTTGATTACTTAAAGACTTTGCATCTTAATACACCTACAAGCATGAAGGCAAACTTCTTCCACTTCGACTTTTCCTTTAGGGATGATGCTCCCTGCATGAGATGACAAAGGAAGGATAGGCTCCGTATGCCTCGATTCCAAAGTGTTAGGGCTGTAACGTCCGAGTCCAGACTCGAGTCCATTTTTCGTCGGACTCTGAATTGGCCCGGAATGGAAGGTCCTGGAATCGGAACTGGCCGGATAAGGGCTGCAACCGGACTCGAACTCGGAGCTGATTCAATCCGATTGCACAAAAATTAAAGTTTTCAAAGTGTTACTTAGGGCTATACGGTACATTGTTATTAGTGCACAGGTCACCAATTGATTGTACCGTACAGCTAAGTCAATTACAGGGTGAGCCAGGGTATGAACTTAATTCCTTATAAAATGCCCTTTTCAACTGAGTGTAACTGCAAAATAGGACAAAAACAATTTCACAAGATGCTACATTGTCAAATGGCCGGAATTGCCGGAATTGGTGGACCTGGGATCGACATGAACCCGGAATTGGGTCAGGTGGACTCGGATACAGCCCTGCCAAACATCCTATGTACGTCAGTGCCCTCTCTCAAGGTAACCTTTCCAGGAGCATAAGCTTAACGGGATTTGACTTTCAATTGGGCCGCTGAGTACTTTAGTCTGAAATTTTAATGCATGATTGTCCCCAAATAAATATTTACTGGAAAAGTGGGGGAGGGGGCCTGCACCTCCCGTAACAAATTCCCCTCGCCCCGCTTGTACTCCTGTACCAGGTGACAATTCTGCAGACTTGTTTAATATAATACTTACGTATTGCAAAAGACATTAACATAATTTCAACGAATTTCCCATTCAAGGATTTCTATAACTGCCGGGTGGAGTTTTCTATAACTGCCGGGTGGAGTTTCATAGAAGTTTTGTTAGTGCAGCCTTTTTGTTTGTATAGTGCAATGCACACACTTCTAAATTTTGTCCATATGACTCAATTAGGTCTCCGTTACAGGCTTCAGCAATGTTTCTTTTATCGCATTTTGAAAATTATGCCAGTAAAAAGTGTTCAAAATAAAACGTGACGAAAATGCAGGTTTCTAATTCCTATACTGCCATCTTGCATTTTCATCAGCACTGTATGTTTGCACACGTAGCTCGCAACTACTCATATCATTTCACACCGCGTTAGTAATTCTCTATGATCATTGAGCAGACACGATCGTGTTATCCCAGGTATATTGTTTTGACGACTCTGAAAGGGCATATTCCGTAAATTTTTGCCATGGGAACGAATTTTGCTTTAATCTCTTCCGTGAATAGGCTAAATATTAGCCGCAAAGCGGTTTGAAAAATCATTCTAGTCACGTGCTACGGTATGACTTTCAAGGTTCCCTTTTGCTGAAAGTCGTATTTTACAGATGGTTTACTCGCTTAAAGCACCGCATATTGACTGATATAAAACGCCTGATAAACTCTTTTAGGAAAACTCGTCAGCTGCAAGTATTTTCAAGAACCACACAAATAGATCTACAACAGTTTGTATGCATAGGCTATTCCTTTCGTCTACATACTTCGCATTCACTCAAAATAACTATAAATGTTTCTAAATACCATTCAACTGTATGAAAGTATCAATGTCACCACGGAAGTCCTACCTAGGATGTACTATCTGCAGTGGCGGATCCAGGCGTGGGCGCAACAGGCGCGCGCTCCCCTATTGGCCGTCATGCGTGAAAAAAAATTGAGGCAAAAAAATATGTCAAATATAGCACCATTTTGCATCTCAGCACTATTCCAAAAGCAAAAATTTTCCAGAGGTGGAGGGATAACCCCTACCCTTATACCCCTCCCCCAGGACAGCGATCAGTCAAAGTTTGCGCCCCCTCTATTGAAAATTCCTCTATTGACTATCCCTGTGCCTGGGATAGTACTTGCATGCCGTCACTATATCAGATCACTGATGGCTCCCAACAGGATTGTGATCACAACTAAGCCTACGCTTGTTGAATGGCATGTAGGTTACATAGACCTGTGAAAATCTTGTGCTTGTAAGTACTGCCAATTGGCCGACATAGACATTTATATAATTACAAATGTCATGTTTTAATCGATATTACATAATGTATACATACATATATACATACATGCATACATACATACATAATAATAACCGAGGGTACCTAGGCCTAGTTCTCACGTACACTTTGCTCCCTGAACTAGGCCTAGGCTATTGCAACACAAACTTTTGACCTCATGTTACTGTGAGAGTAACATCGTCTGCGTGCGTTGCTGCAGTGATTGTTGCTATATACGCGTATGAGCGTGTATGAATGTAACCATAGCTGTGGACTATGTCACCATTGAACAGTCAAAGTTTGCGCCCCCTCTATTGAAAATTCCTCTATTGACTATCCCTGTGCCTGGGATAGTACTTGCATTCATGCGTGCTATTCAGCATACAATAGTGTGAAGGTCCTAGTAACAAGATTTCGCAGCTTTATAGAATGTTTAAAAAACAAAACTGGATCGTTTGTGTAAATCAAAATTTTTGGTCTCTTTTTAGACACTAAGTGCAAGTATTCTTAGAATGAAGGTCTTAAACATACAAATGGCCCATACAAGTCAAATACTAAGGAGTATATGTGAATTTGAAAAAGATCGAGATCATTCAAAATTTTTGAAGTTGAGGTAGCCCAATTTTGACAATGGGTCTATTGATGACCTAGTATGGGAAGCCCCAAAGCGACCCAAATACTAGTCCGCAGACTACGGACTAAGATAACAAATACTCATAGAGCGCTGCTTCATCGCGTAGCGCTAATGTGGTATGCGAATTTTGCTTTATGTAGCCAGGCTCGTAAACAGGTCGTCTGACGGGAGGGGGAGGGGAACAGAGGTAGAATTCGTGACATTTAAATAAATTCATGAAACTGAAAGCTATTCTAGGGGTGGTAATTCTTGTCTGGAGGCTCTGAGAACTTTTGAAAATCAAGGATGCTCAGATGATACAGCCGGTACAGCATTTTGCACATTTTGAATTCAGTGTCCGTTCAAGATTTGGCCTGAGCTAAACTCTCTATGGAAGGGGGGTGTCCAACCTCCCCCACCGCTCTGGTTACAGTCCTGATAGGGTTAATTAGGTTAATAGATATTATGTTATGCAGTCTGTATTATTGTTGTAGGTGATTGACTTAGTCAATTGCCTGATTCTGGCCAGGGTCTTTATTGATAATTTTGATGGATTCACGACCATTTCCAAAGCTACAGAGGACTTACTTGGGGAAAAGAAAGTTTTTCGAATCCAGACCGGATTCCTCATCAGCTGTAAGGCTCCCCTTCTGTAAACACTTCTGGAAACACTGACAACTGGGGAGCCTTACAGCTGATGAGGAATCTGGCCTGGATTCGAAAAGCTTTCTTTTCCCCAAGTATAAGTCATCTTTAGCGTTGGAGATGGTCATGAATCCATCAAAATTTTATGCAGTCGTATTTCAGTTATTATTGTGAAATGTAGCAATATTTCGTCACCAATATTTTTACCGATATTTTGGTTTTCATTGCTGAATGTTAGCCCAAAACTGGAATAAAGGCCGTGGCCGGCCCGACTTAAATAATTGGTTAGAAACTGAGCCGTAAAACTTCATCTAACTCTAACTCACTCTTCATTGCTGAATGTACCGATGTTGTCCGGGTATTTTCCAAATGGGATCTCAGTGGTATGCACAGGGTCCCTGTTGCCACAACCTGACAAAGGGCCTGGACATTTACAGCAATAAGCGAGTTCTATAATTAAACTGCACATGCGCACATCCTCCAAACCGTCGGGATAAACATTACAAACCGTACCTACAACACGTATTCCAAAATTGAGTTTATTTAAAAATTCATCTCTTCTAAATCCATCGTAAATATAAGGAGGGCTCTTATGTGTGGCGTTGGGCCCTCAACTGCATATAAACTGCCTCCTGTGGTAAATAAACCTTGCATTATTATCTGTCATAAAGTAGGATGGAGACCCATATTTTCGTGCAGTTAGGCTAGCCACAAGTAGCCTACATGCAGGTTTAAGATATAGGGTATGTACTGCACGAAAAGTGGGGTCGCACGAAAATGTAGGAACGCAGTATACTGGGTGCTAAGCTCAGCTTGTTTACCCGCGTGTATCCCACAATTTCATTCGGCATACGAATTAGTGAACTCGCTTATTACATTGGTATTATCTTCGATTTATCGTAAGACCAATAGGCAATATCGCGCGAGATTGTGTCATATATTGCACGGCATGTCGTTTCGTACATTATCGTAAAAACCCTTGCGCGCAAATTACACTGTATGTACTCGATTTAATAATAAGTTAATGCGCTCACTCGATTCGTTGTATCATGTATGTATTTTCCATTTGTTTTGAGAATGATTCTTAACTTGAAGCCTCCTTGAACCAAACATTGGTCTTGTTAGATTCATGTCCCCTTTGTTCAAAATTATCAATTATAAATTTATGAAGCAGCATGTTCATGGAAGTTCATATGTCATTTATTCTAGGCAACACATGCAATTCGAATAGGAAGTGAACTACACGCCCCCGTCCGTTAACTTTCTATGAATGATTGCCACGAACGATTTTCATTTTAAAGTCATCTTCACGAGGGGAACCCATATACAGGCTGAATGAATATAAAGAACACCCTTGTGGGTCTTTAACTGTTTGGCATAAAAATGCAACAAAACGTTATCATGAACGTTTTCAAGAGCCGGTAGGAACTTAAGAGGTATCTATATAAATCCTCAGCATTGTATACTCAAGAGAAACTTTTAAAAGATTATAAACCATATATCTTAGCACTGGTCTGATAATAATTCGTATTATTTCGCTTCTATTTCATGTCGACAAAAACAGTAAGCCATATAATTT
Organism: Holothuria leucospilota; assembly: GCA_029531755.1. Classification (NCBI taxonomy): domain Eukaryota; kingdom Metazoa; phylum Echinodermata; class Holothuroidea; order Aspidochirotida; family Holothuriidae; genus Holothuria; species Holothuria leucospilota. The sequence continues at coordinate 32,191,370 of CM055964.1, forward strand.
TACTCAGAAGTCTGAAGGAAACTTTAATAACCGTGTTTGCTCTTTCTTCCCGTTATTATCTTGTGAAGAGCCAGTGTGTGGAACATCTCTTTATGAGTATTCTGACACTAATATTCGAAAGGGTAAGAAGGTTACCGGAATAAACAAAAACATAGTAGAGTCATTTTGAACCAGTTTTGACTTTTCAGATCCGAATTTAGTTTCAGATTGTATTTCTTTCTTTGCCTGAAAGTATCAGTAATGAAACTAAGTCACAATAAGCCATCACTAACGCATATGGAACTAGAAATCGAGTGAAGAACTTTTTAGAGTCCAAGGCGGAAGAAAGTTATCTGTAACTACGGTGCCTTTACCAAATTTTAGCCCTCTAGTAGACTTGAAAAAGGTAATTAGTATGTTTGCAGTCATAGTGGAACGCTTCTCTAACTTCAATTCCAGTTTATTTAATCCAGTATGACAGACAGTAAAATATTCTACATTTACAAATAGGCCTAATTTAATGCAAAAACAGTGTTTCTTTATACAAATATGTATAAAGATTTGTAGCAAATTTCAAGTTTGTAACAATTTTCACTTTAGTAAAGATCGTACGTAGCTCTGTGTATAGGGAAATGTAGCAATTGTACATACGTATTTTGATTTGGGCAAAACAAAATTTCTTAGCTTTCTGTCTGATTGCACGTCCAGCGGCGAGGAGAGATATCACCCCGAGAAGAAAGTACACCACTCATTACTTTGGTATCGAAATTAGAAGTTCCAATTTCAAATTCTAATCGGGACAGTGCAAGTACTGTGAATAATTATACGTGTGAGGGAAATGCATGCATTGATAAGAGTGATCTTTAATCCGTTGAATGTGTGTAATGTTAACCCCATTGTCTCTATAGATGGTTTCACCGACGTAACGTGATCGCGCGTCTCTTTGGTTTCGAAGGGCAAGTGTCCAATGTGTCAACACGCGCAGTTAGCGTATTTACAGGTGTCACAGTAGTATCTATGGTTACGCCATGGTTGCGTGTGCTGTAAGTTTACTGCATGTGCGTTTTGCCCTTCACTGCCGGGCAATCTCAATCGCTTGACGCCACATAAAATCCCTCTATAGACTATGATTTACAATGTAGGGAATAAAATGAAAAAGCACGATCATGTAGTAGCTTTCTTACTTGTTTCTTTAAGCCATACCTTCTGATTAATACGGAGTTGCCATGGCAACTCCCTTGGAAAAACTTAGCTGACGAAAAGTTCTTAGATTCTTTCAGTCACAAATCCTTGGCCATATTCCACGACATTGTGCCAGTGAAGGGGAAGTTACATCATCTGCGAGGTTATACGGCCATATAGCAATTTGGAATAGCCTACTTCAGCAGCCAGGGCTGACCGATTTTGTAAATTAAAAATATCATCACTATTAATGATCTGTTTACTTATTAATAACATTTCATCACTTATTAGGGCACATCTGCATGGATTTACATCTCACTCAGTCTTTCATAATTTAGTTGTAAACTACGAAATTATTATGACCAAGACCTTTCTGTACATGATAAGGAGTTTACGAAGAATTTCCATGCGTTAGTATGCTTTTATTTTACATGACACGCAATTCTACATTTTGAATACTTTACATTGTCAGATCCTCATATAACAATAAGGCTTTAAAGTTGACCCGGGTGATAAAGTAGGGTGAAAGTAGGATCAAAATTCTCAATAAAACAGGATAAAAGTACGATTTTATGGACCAAAAGAAGGAAAAAAGTAAGACCTTTGCGTGCTTTTCTAATCAGTAATGTTATCAGCTTGACAATAATTCTTTTGGAGCGATCATATTTCGTGATAAATTAAAAAAAGTCATTTCATGCATTTCAGTTGAGTCAAATAAGTAGGATAAATTAGGAAAAGTAGAAGCCCCTTGAAAACCTGAAACTCTATCTTGACTTGAAAAGTTCAGGATACAAGTATACCCCAAGCGTAAGAAAACGTGCTCTTGAAATTCTTCATATCTTTGCAATGAATGCTTCTTCATTTGCAGATTAAGTATGGTAAATGGTAAATGGGTGGATGAGTGATGTGGTTTGGGGTGGATAAGTGATGGGGGAAGGTGTGGCTACCTTCTCCAAACAATCTTCCTTATTAGGTTCCTCAGATACTCCCATATAAGCCTAGATAAGTTTAGTATTACACAGAGCTGTACCTTAATTTCCCTTCTGCATTTAATTCAGGTTTTAATCTATTTTATGGTCGCTCCATTGAGCTGCCACTAAAGTGCAGTGCAGCTCCCCGGTCCTTCTTAGAGAGTCGAATATTTTGACTCAATTTTCACAGACTTAATAGCAATGAGAGCAAACGTCAAATAACGAATGTATTTCAGTAAACCATAATAAAATGATGAATAAAGATAAAGGATCAGTCTCGAGATATTACAGGACGTTGAACCAAGTGTGGGTATCACTTTGTACTCACTTCATCCTTGAGATGATCTTTGTTCGTTTCTTTCTTTTTTTTTGTTTGTTTTACATTTACTCTCCCCATAAAGTTACCATGTACTTTCCGGTACCAGATTTAAAAACTGAAGTCCTCAAATTACGGTTTCTGAAGGAATTCTTGGAGGGAATCAGGAGTCACCCCAAATTCTGTTGGGACATACACCAGCTAGATCCTAAAGATTTCTTTTTTTCTCTCTCTTAGGAGTATCTTTGATGATGTTTCTAGACAGAATGTTGATTACTAAATGTAATTAACCATAGAAATAAATTATGGGAGAATGATGTAAGGCGATCTGGACTGACGCTACTCATAAAATAGTTCTCTAAGGCTGTACGGCAACAAAGCAACGGCGCATGATACAAACATTACGCCGTTGCTTTTGTCCAGCTATTAGCCGAGAAACTACAAGTTTTCAAGTTAGGAGTATATAAAAACACTCTAGGCACCGTGACTTATCTGTGATGTGAAAATTACTCATGGCAATCTTTCGAAATACGGATGGAATGACATCTTACCTCTGAAGTTGAATATTTACTGTACGTAGGGAAACACACCAAATCATCTAGCATCTGGCCGTGAAGAGGAAGCGCCCTCGCTATTTTCGTGGATTCACTGGTTAAACACGCAGACGTGTTCTCCCCTACTTTAATTTCTATGTAATTAACCAAAAAGTTACTCTGCATGAATTTAGCACTTTAGTATCAAACATGTCAAATGATTAAAAAGAGCCATTCACTAATAAGGTTATACCAGGGTATCTAATTCAAGTTGGAGTGACTTCATTTTCCCCTCGGTTGTGAACAGTTAGCCTATAACACATAAGTACCGTGACCGGACAAACACCCGCCATCCGAAAAGTTACCGCCAGAACAATCTCATCTCGGACAATGTCCACCCTGGTCAATTCCAAGTTTTCTGGCCGAGTTGTCTGAGCGGTAATTATGTTGATCGAGATTTTTCTGAGTGGAATTTATCTGGGAAAATTTTTCAGGGGGTGGGCAAATTGTCCATGTGGAGATCGGGCGTGTCCTTTAACCCAGAGGTACGTGAAAATAGATTGAAAAAGAGTAAACCAAAGAAATGAAATGCAGTTTAGATTAGTGTTGGAACGATTATCGGAATTCACCATCGGTATCGGCCGATATTCCCAGTATTCATCCTGTATCGGTATCGGCAAAATTTGTCTTAATGCCGATATTACGTAACCGATATTTATCGTCCCATGTCATGAAAATAGTACACTATTTGAGTATTTCTGAATGCAAGATCCAGTATTTTACCTCATCAAGATGAAAGGACACTTCACCGTGGTGCCCCGTAGCTATGGTTAGTTGCAAAATGCTTATTTCCCAAATATCGTGTCGGATCGGTATCGGCCGATATTGAGAACTGAAATATCGGTATCGGTTTAATGGGCTAAACTCGTAATATCGGTTTAACACTAGTTTAGATATGAAGATGTTGTATGTGCTATTGGTGTTAGCATGTTGTTTCTTCAGTTTCTATTTCCAACTGAAATCAAAGCCGCTTTTCTCCTCTAAAATTATCTAGCCTTCCCGACCATACGTAAAAACAGCCTTTACTATAGGAACAGTACAATATCAATACTGAACTAAAACAGCCAAAAGCCCGAGGTCATTTGGGGTCACCCGGTTTGCTTTTCTTGAGTTTTACTTGTAAGAAATGTGATATATTCCTCAGTGATCACGGCAGAGATTTGTCACAAGGGACAAATTCTGCCATTCCTTGCGAACATACTTTGCTAAATTGTGGTTGGTTAAACTTCTTTACTGATACCGCACGATATTTAACCAATACGAAATAGATTTAACGAAGAACACGAATGATATCAGTCCTTCCGGGGATTTGGTTTTTGGTCTTCAGCTAGACAAATGTTCATTATCAAGTAAATTAAAGTTTGTACAGCTAAATGATAGAAAAAGTATTTCCCTTATTTGTTCCGAGGTTCGTTTCTTAACTGTCAATGGTCTGTTGTGGACCTCTCATAGGCCCTGGCATTACTGTTACTTTGCGTCAAATTAATCTCACTGAGTGTGACTCGTCCCACTTAGGGTTAACTGCCGCTAGCGTCTAATGTCTTAATTGTGGAAGGGAAATGGAAAAAGAAAATCATTCAAGTTTATATTTTGTCCAGGTTCTCAAGTTGATGGTATTTGCCCATTTGTGTACCCTAATGAAAACGACATTTGGAATCCTTGTAATTGGAAGGTCTTCAATTTAAAAGTTTGGCAGGGGAGAAGAAAGTCTATCTTAATCCAAGGGCAATACATTGATACTGTCAACAGTACACTTTTGAGAACGCTTAAATAGGGATTTAAGCTTCCATTTTTGTTGCCAATCAGGACGGTAAAAGGTTTACAGGCTCCTTTTTGTGTCATTTTGTTTTGGAAGGGGGGTTCGCGACAGGGTTAAGATATAGAGTCACCTGACCATGACTTTTTAAAGGTAGAATTTTAATTATTTCGTCACTAATTTCGGTTAGAAAACTCGCTTCAAAATATTTCCACCATCAGTATTGCAGTACATAAGCGCATGAAATTAAAGACAAGTTACACATCCACACTCTAAAAAGTTCTTGTTCATATTTGAACCAAGAATGATCAACCAGGCATCGGGCCGGAAAAAAATTGTTTGACTAGATTTGGTAAAATTGACCATTTGTGAACAGAATATTGTCAAATGTTTGGTCAGATTCCAGTAGGACGCTCGCTTGATCCGATTGTTTTTTTCCCTGGTTAAATCTAATTAGGATCGTTGGCAGTAACTAAGGGGGTCTGGTTCAATTTTTCCAAGATATTTTTCATATTTGACCAGGCGCGTAGCCAGGAATTTGCCAAGGAGGGGGCGAAACCTGTAGGCAAACTATCAAAGCGTAGCGTAACCATAGGTTTCGCGAAGCGTACAAGAAAATTCTGGCCGAAAGTGCCTCCCAGATCGCTGAAAATGGCACTTCCCAGGCCTTGTAAGTTGAATCTAAACTTTTTTATTTGAAGTTACTAGCAATATCATAAAAAAATCATTAAAAAATACAAAAAATATGCTCAAGGAAGGGAAGGCTGCCCCCCTTTGCCCTCCCCCTTGACCAAGGTTTCAAATCAGCCATAAGTGTTACCAGGAAAGTGTTAATTTTGACCTGGTTACTTTTAAATTGGTAACAGTTTACTAAATTGTGACAGCAATCTTAGTCATAATTAAACCAGGGTGAAGTATAGGGAGCAGAGTACCTTCTGGCAACTTTTAATTATACACAGGTCAGCATTCAGCTAGTGTATAAGCAGTCACATGTGTCATCACTGTGATCGGAGGCAACCGAATCGGGTGTCGGAGGAGAAAGAGTGTCTGCTAATGGTAGTAAGCCAGTTCAGAGGTATTACTGCGCATGCACAGTAGCTTCATTATATGTCATATGGGTACAGAATGCAGTTGTTAATGTCATACGTTACACTAAGTTACACTATTTTAACTGTGCTTTCAGATACACTTACGAAATTTAACAGGAAAGACTTTCAACAAGACATTTTAAATTACAGTTTGCGAACATAAGCACATCCATTATGTAGCCATATGACCTTTGACCTGAAGCCACTGTGCATGAGCAGTAATAAGTCTGAACTGGCTTATACCCGGCAGGTAAACCATCAAGTACATACCATGAATTCGAAACATACAGATGTGTCCAATCAAATTTGTTTTCAAATTCCCCGTATCTCCTGATTCCCAATTCGAAAAACACTGCGAATAAATTTAAACAGGATCGCCGTCACCTTTTGTCCAGCCATATTCTAGTTAAAATAACCAGGACATTTTCTGCAAAATTTGCACTTTTCTGGTAAATCTGGTTTAAAGGCCTGATAAAAAAGGCAACATTCTCCTGGTAAAATGTAACACGATATCTTAGTCATTTCAACCCGAATATTTTTACGTAATCGGTGACTGCATTCCTGGTTGAATTACTTAAGCCAGGTTGTTTCTAGAGTGTTTCTGTAAAGTTGTTCTTTTATGCTATATTGATAGTAGCTAAATAGAACCATAATCAATTTAAAAGCAGTAAAAAATCCAAGCAAATCAGACAAAAAACAGTGAAATCCAGTTACCTTTATCCAAAAAGGAGGTATTTTCAAGATTCATACTGGCTTTAACTCAAATTGTTACTCGTTTCTTTGTATAACGTGAAAACATCTCTTCATTTACCCGTACACAAGTGAAAGCTAACAATAAATGCAAACTATTTCTCTAACTTGGAATAGCCGAGCTCAAGTTCCCCATTCCGATTAAGTGTACCCACAGAGCTAATTACAAAGAGGAAATTGTTTTCATACATCAAATGTCTCAATTTTGCCCATTATGTAAACCCGTTGGGCTCACAAAATAAGGAACGGAGACAACAACTGTGGGTGCTATGGAACTCCGCATTACACTGCTTGAAGGTTGTGTGACATGAACATAACATAGTTGGATATTCAATGTAACAAGCATTAAAAGTCCAGCCGCAATTTCCATTCAAATCCATCGAATATTGACCATTAGTACAGGGCACTTTCTATTTCACACTTCTATTATGAATAAACCTGAGCTAAATATGCAAATATGTGACATCGAAATAGGAACATACCATATATGGCACATGTTAGCCTTTGTTTTTTCAACCTTAATTTCAAGGACACTGGTAGCATTGTTATTCCCTGAGGGGTTTATTATAAAAGTTAAAACTTTTTCCTTGAAAAATATTGATATCACTCACCAAACTGTAATCTATATGATTGGTAATTAAGAGATAATTTTTATAGGGTTAACAAAAGAAATCATAACACTGTGCAACACTCCACATCAGTATTTTTGCATGGGCAATTAGTTTCTTCAGAAACCATCAAACTTTGTAGACGTATATTTTGAGAACGGTAAAAGATATTGAAATAATTGTAACAGATCTTTGTTTGGAGGACTTAATTCTTTAACTGACAAGTGAAACAGCTCTTTTGGTGGCATTTCACACGACCTTTAAAGCCGACATGGTTACTAGAACAAAAAGCAAAGTTTGAACCAAAATTCAACAGTTAACCTCATAAAAAATGATCACGTTGTTTGTAAAAGTTTTTTACGTCTAGTTAATAATTTCCACTGCCCATACGTTGTTTTTTTTTTCTTGTTAAAAATATACATGGAACTCTCGAATCTGGTCGGCTATTAAAAGACTCTCAATGTTCTTTCTGCTAAGTACAAAGTAATTTTTAACATCGCTAGGCTCACTAATTAATTTTCTTCCTCGAAAAATTACGATTTTTGCAGTTCCTCAACGCGTTAGACATGACACCAGACTTGCCAGCCGAAATCAGTAATCCGTCAGTTTTCTGGTTATGGTCGGATGACGAAGGCAATATATCCTCTCAACTATGAAATTTACCTCTATGCATTTGATTCACTGATCTTAGTCTACTAATTTACCGAATGTTCAGTGGGCTAAATGTCATATTGATTGGCCTAAAATGTGACACATGACGAATCTGTTTAAAGATTGAACAAGCATGATACATTACTAAGATCGGGAAAAGTCATTAGCATAAATTAGGCCTTAAGAAATAAGAATGTGGAATGGTGCAGTGGGAAAGGCAGCAAAAGTGGCTAAAAGGGGAACTCTAAACTTTTAATAACACAATAAGCATTCCAAAGGTCGAATATAAAACTTATAAGCCAAACTTCTCATGCTCAAAACTTCTTTAGTTGAAGAAAAATAAAAGATTGGATATGTTACCTTTATTTGCAAAGATTATGGTACAACAATAGACAAGATGGGAAATTAGATTTTGCTGTACCATGTTGTACCACAGATCAAGTCCACGGACATTTTTGCATAGATGCGAAGGCTTCGAGTGACTGTTGTTTTTGTCTTTTACAATCTACCGTCAATCTTTCCAACCTTTTTGGTCCAAAAGATAAGGAGATAAACTTCAAAAGAGAAGTTTTCCGCTAAAGAAAATTTTCTTTGACCCGTGACTGATGTCTAGAAAACGATAGTTTTAAACTTGAAAATTGTGCTTGATTATACAAAATATCTGTCTTGCACATGCAGTCTCTGTTATGATGATACACTTTCCTTCCCAGCATGCATTGTGCATCAAAGTTTCCCAACTCGTCTATTGTGCAATGCCACCTCTTACACTATTCACATTACTTGCCTTAGATTCCTTGGTAGTAAATTCTAAAATGGAATATCACCCAGTCTTGTTTCCAGTTTGTGAGAAGTTGGGGTGTATAGTTAAGTCACCTGACAAGAATAAGATAATGATCACATCTTTGAACAAGTTGCAGTTATCGAAGAAAGATGTAATAAGTATTGGCTAAAGGAAATATGGGAGAAGTTCAAGAGTAGAGTCACAAATTGTTTCGAAAAAATACTTGCAAAACGGCATATTGTGCTTTCATTGCATCCAAATGGAACAGACAGGGAAGGATTTTACTATAATAACACTATTCAGTACCATCAGTAATTGTTGCAATGAATTTATTTCCCAACAATTTCACACATTTTAATTGAGCTATGAATATTGTGACATTGACACATACGAAAGTTTCGGTGACAAAAAGATCTGCAAACGATCCTTGAATTTCTTTCTGAGAAAACCCTATTTCTTTAAATTGAAATTACCCAGCGACTTAAGTGTGAATTCTATCATTGTACACCTAAAAACCATGTTCTTATAATAGACGAGATGGGTATTTCAGTACTTCCGGTGGGGTCACAAGGTCAGTTGTATCGTGACAACAGTCCGTCACGGTAACTGGTTCACTTGACCTTTGATCCATCCCCTGAAGAATTGCGTGAAAAGCAATTTTCTAATTCCTCTATTAAAAAATGTTAAGTGAAACAACTTCAATATGAAAATTTCAGTGAATCAATGTCAGTAAGAACTTTTAACGTAAGAGCATTGTATATCTCATCATAGTAACGTACCATGGAGATATAATGTTGTAATTTTGACTTAATGATTTAAGGTCCCCTGTAAACGTTCCACTCGTAAGTTTGTGCAACGTGGGCACAACTTGATGCTTTAGGCAATCATTTGTTATTCTGGAAAGACGTACTGAAGTTCTTGGTGGAAAGGTTTTTGATATGAGAAAAGGGTGATAAGGATGAGTACGACACATTCGGTAGTAAAGCTTGCAGACAGCTAATAGTCTGCAGAATCAGTACACTGTAAACACAAATTAGTCAAACATTGTCTGATACGCCTAACCCATGTTAGTCACTCATTTTGACCAATTTCTAATGATATTTGACTAATTGCACAATGATGGACCAATAATAATTGGTAAAAAATTGGTCAAAGAGGTTGAAAATTGGTCAGAAATCTAGTCAATTGGCACAAAATTAGTCAAACGCCTTTGACTAACTTGGGTTAGGCGTATCAGACAATGTTTGACTAATTTTTGCTAAGAGTGTATGCTCGATCGAGTACGGCTAAATCCATACTGTGTCGGCAAAGTAATCATCTGGGGAACAATAGCCTAGTTACGGCCACGCTCAGGTGGGCTTAGACGATTTCATCATGACATGAACAGGGTACCCTTATAGCAATTCGTTCTCTTCTTAAATGCATTGTTTTCAAAGTTGGAAAGAATGAGCGATGCTCTATAATTATATTTACCACATTTTGCTCAAATATGCCTTGGCAAACGTTATAGCAACGAAAAAGCTGTGTGTTACGCGTTGTATATGATAGCTGCCACCTGCGCTCGGCGACCGTATGTGTGTGTGTGTGTGTGTGTGTGTGTGCGTGGAAACGAAATGTTCCAAACAGCTAAAGTAGCGCCATTCGTCATAAAGTTGAAAGTCGCAAAAAACCATACGCTTACGGAATATTTTTTTCTGGGCATGCGCCAATGTTGTCATAGAAAAACATGAGCTGCCCGAACAAAGTGCCCAGGTTTTTTTCAAAATTTGTCCCAGATATAAGTTTTTCTCACCTACTGGGGTGCAACCCTCAGTTCTCCCCTGCTATTTACACTGTAGCTCCCTTTCCCTACACAATTCTTCAAGCGAAAACACTCTTTTGCATGTGCAAGGAACATACTTCAAACATTCGATGGCAAAATGAAGCTATGACCTCATCATCAAAAGAATTAGTTACACATACTGTTCCCTCCCTTATAAAATTCTTTACACACTTTATACCGTATGCTTCTACACAGTTTATAGGTTCTATTTTGCTTCTCAAAGGATTGCTTGTGCACATTCATTGGTAGAAACGTACAGAAAATCCCTTGGCAAAATAAAAGAGATAACTCAGCTATTCTAATGCTTCATCTGTTAGGACCATATAACAACCAGTTACAATCCACTACAACCGGTAAGCATCTTTCAGACATTTTTTGTGAAATAGGCTTTTTACTTAAAAATATTACAGTTGAGCTAGTGTCGTGAATCCCGACAAGATCTTCTTACATTGATATTTAATTATGATATTTAGCCCAGGCATAATTCCTTCAACTATCTGCAACAAAGCCGAAACTACTCCAAAGTGGGCGGCGATTAAAAAGGGTAGGTCTCAAGGCTAGGATAGGAAGCAAAATGGGCGCGAAAATATGGGCCAATCCGCATATTAGATTTTCATAAGAGCAAAATGCCACAGGGTCTAAGAGAGTTAGCACAGATTTCTTCCTTATTTGCCTTCACATTTTCAATTCATTGTTTGGGACACACGTCACATACGGAAGATAAACAGGTAAATCAAATAGTCGCCGGTATGTCTACTCTCTGTCGAATTTAAGTCACGACTCATCCTGAGTTTCTAGTAAAGTTTTAGAATAGATACTTAAAGTATTCACGTGTGTAATTACAACACTAAATATAAAATAGGTAAAAACAATTTTTGTAAGCGATATGTTATACCTGATTTCAATTCATAATGACGTCTCATATTGCTAATTAATGTTTTTGACTAATTGTTTTAGAAAAATGTTATTTTTTAGTTCAAAAAGTAAGCGAAAAGAGGGCTGTCCCTATTTTTAAACTTTTCCTCCTTGCAACATAATTTTGTTGTACTATACATGCGTATTGAATTACATTTAATCAACAATTTAGCAAATCTTTGATTACGTTATATTACATCGAACCATGAAAAAGTATAAAATCAATCACTTTCATGCACCATCTATCCTGATAAAATGTATCGTTCAATGGTTATTTCATTAATTATTAAAAAGTGAGACTGCCACAAATGTATCAAAGGAGCCAGCTATCCAGAAAGATCGATCAAAGATGAGCATTTCAGTTGAACAGGTGAGGTCTGCAGTCAGGAATGGCAGTCACTATGGACGTTGAAAGGTCTGTTTCAACGGCCGAAAAGCCGTTGCCACTCTGGTAATGTTGTCATGTAGGTCGGACTGGTCCTCCGCGCAGAGCGGAAGAAGTTTTTTCGTTCAACTCAACTAGTCTGCGTAAAAACCAAGGAGGGGCGGCAGCCACAGAGGCGCTACGCAGGCTAGACTGGTCCATGAATTATATTAAAGGATTAGCCTACATACCGCAGACAGACGAAATTCTACCAACTATGGCTATGTGTAGCATTTCCCCAGACATATTTAGGAATACCCCTTTAGTTCTAAATACATGCCATTGACTGCACTTTGATTGTCATCAATTCAAACAATAGCTTTACTCTGGTTGGTCAGTGATGACTTGTGCAGTCAGTTGTGTTCCCAATTAAGATCACACACAGTCTGTGTGTGTATGACCTTGAGCAATTTAAACTCAGTGCAGGATATTGTTGCTTTGCCTGGGAGGTGCTCGCAGGTGAACTTTTTGAAATTGGAGGAGGTAAGTAAACTAGAGAAGAAGTAAACTTGGGAAAATTTTTACTGTATGGGGTGAGATTTGTTGCCCTTTAAAAAAGTAACTCTCTCTAGTACGTGCACATCTTTTTACCTTCATAGCAGGTGTCAAATATGTACTTCCTCTTTTGCCGTACATACTACGAGTGCAGCCATTGTAGGTGCCGGGGTAATACACGTCCGCCGGGTGGGCAAACACCGCATCCTAAACAAACGAGTCTGTAGGTAATTGCTGAGGGTCATATTCTGGTGAGCAGATCATTGTGTGTCATCTGCACAACTTGATAACCAATCATAGTGGTTCATATTTGAAGACCATGGTTCGAATTCATTTTTATCAAAGTGCAGTCACCAAAGGAGAATTTAGGCAGCAGACTAATATATCAAAGATGATGCAACTGTTGCTTTTTAAAGCTGTGCATTTTACGGGTCGTTACAGGAGTGCATGAGGCAAAATCGTGAAAAACTTTAAACTGAAAGGGCATTAGCAGTCGCCTTTTATTTTCAATTCAAGTATCTTTTCTGATATGTTTATACATAAATATTACATATTTAAGGTAAAGAGTTTATCTTTTCTTCATGAAATCTACATTTATTTCTAAAGCATGAAATATAAAGGTAAATCTAAACTGTGTCACTTAAAATCATTTTAGATCTGGGAAAACTTTGAACAAGAAATATTTCTCAAAGAGTAGAGGTGTCATCCCTTCCGTGAGGTAGCTTTACCAAAGATGGCACCATTTTGAATCGAAGCCACCTCACAAGGACAAAATTTTCTCAAAGAATGGCCAAACTCTTGCCCTTCATACCTCTACATCATGATCTGAGTTTGGTTTAAGGAAAATAGAAACTTTCCGTATTTAGTAAGGCCAGAGGATTCCGTAAAATGTGAACCAGTAGATCTGTTGTCCCACCCTAAATTGTGATAGTTCACCTTCAAATTGGCTTTTCTCCTTACATTTTTTCCTTTCTTACAATGATCGGTGTATACGCCCTTAAATCTTAAATTAGTCAGAAAAGACATCTGTAGAAAGCATTCGCATAGTACTCTAGAAATTCATGCAGTTTCACTAATTCTGTAACTGTAAGATGAAAAAGTATTGGGAACAATGTACAGGGTCAACTTTTAAAAGGATGTGTATGTTTTTCTTATGATTAATTGTCGGTTTACTGCAGTGTAACTTGGTAATATGTTAGATTCTCTCTGTACTATGTATTCACCATGTAGTTATTCATTTGCCAAATTCAAACATGGGACACCATAAAACGTCAAATAGCGTAATCTTGTCAAGAAGTATATTTTCAAGTACTACCCAATCTTTCCTGAATTATAAGTGAAACTCAACTTGCTTTGGTATTTCGGACACTATTCTCAACAATTTTACTCCAAAGATGTTGCAATTTTCATTTAATTTGTGTATATATTCTTTCAAAGTCATAACTTCTATTTCGTGCACTTGTACATATGCTGAATAACATTGCAAATGTAAAAAAATGTAAATATGTTGTAACAACCAGACTTCATACCATCTGCAATGCTGCACACCCTCTTTAATGAAATAAGTAAGTTTTACAGTATTTAATGGAAAATTTGTGTTAGATGCATGTTCCGTGTAAACGTGAATAACTGAACTCTGTTTTAAGAGAAACGAAAATCTACCCAAACGTCAAACGTTTTGCCCTTATTGACGGATTTACCCATACCAAGAGAGAGGGAATTTCTCAACACCATGCAACGAACCTTACCTTCATGAAGTCTTGTGCTGTTTTCAAGTTATTGCCATTCTATGATTTAGAAGAAGGCTGTCATTTTTCACGTAAAAATCGACTTGTAGCAAGTCTATTCAGGCAATATATGCTAACTGCATTCCTAAGATAATGTTGTTTATTCTGTACTTTTGTCAACATTTTTTCCACGCAAACATGCCACATCCTTGGCAGAGACAGATTTCAGAAGTGCAGTTCCCAACGTTTATTTCTGAAATCATGGGTTTTTTAATTAACTGGTATGTTATACCACCGAGGCCATGTATATAAGAGTAGATTATAAAGTAACAAAGTGTTGGTAAAATGAAGTGTGCTTCTGACATTTAAACCTAAAGTCTTCACAAGATGGGATATTTGAAAAACGACAGCTCCCTTATGAGACATAAGAATGCCAATGTTTCGGAGATGCGTTTTGTGACATAGAATGCTTTTCCTTCTTTTTTCTACCTCACATGTTAATCTTTCACCTGGTTTAATTTCTGTCTTGACACCAAGATGATAACTGCATAATCATTCGTTGCTTAGCCTAAATTTCATAATTCTTCCCAGTATGTTTGCTTTGGTAGAGCAGGCTTTTATCTTTATAATCACTGAGATCGTGCAAACCACGAACATAATTTCGTCAATCCCACGTCGTCGCATATTGGCCGAACAACTGTTGCAAGAAACATGTTTGCTCGTCCATCACCAGACCCAGGATGTCAGTGTGCACATAAAAGACTGAAATCCTTATTGAATAACCAGTAACATGCAAACACTTGACACGTTCTTCTGACATTCAATATAAGGTAAAAAGTCACGACTGACTTTTAAAATAACATCTGTACCTAAGCAATCTGTGCCATAGCAACATAGCTACATATCATTTGCTTCGATCAAAAGAAAATTCACTTTCACTTTGCAAGTTGTTACAACCGATAATGTAAAAATCAACCGATAATGTAAAAACGACCGATAATGTAAAAACAACCGATAATGTAAAAAAAGTTTACCGATAATGTAAAAAACTCTTTGAACCGATAATGTAAAAAAAAATTACCGATAATGTAAAAACGCTCGTCTACCGATAATGTAAACAAAATTTACCGATAATGTAAAAACTGTTCTAACGACGTTTTCATATGGAATTGGAGACGTGGAATTTTATCAAAAAAGTCATACTTTAATTCAGAAAGGTCGTAGGTCATACCCCTGGGGAAGGGGCTCTCGCCCCTATTTTACAGCGCCCTCTTGCAGGTATACTTCCCTTAAAAAGGTACTTTGAAAGACAGCAGAACAATTAAAGGTCACTTTTTCTCAATTGCCTAGGCCAAATACATAATGGTATCATATTTCTCACTCATATACTTAAAGCGCCCTCACTCCCCTGTTGTTCCGCAAGCTCACCAAAAAGAACATATCTACGATAAAAAATATCATGAAAGGGAGTGCAACATATTTTATTAGATAAAGGTGGGTCATAGTGACGGCACAGCTTATTTGCATAGGCCTATGGCCCGATAGAGGGCGCCTTCTGATAAATCCAGATATTTCAAAAACTAAAGGACTGAAAATTATATTTTTGAAATGAGCATGTCCGAAAACCCAAGAGTGTTATTATAGTTATTCTGAAGCTGAAGAAAGGTTATTCCCTCTCACCCGTTCCACACCCCAGGGGAAGAAGGGGATGAAATCGAAGCTACTCACGATTGATAAGAATTGCGTCCTAGAGGTTACTGACCACGCTGATCACAGATCCGAAGTCAGTCATCCCGTCTCTCGGTCGAAGTGGGATGTGCGGGAAGTCAAAAGGCCCACTTTTAGGGTCAGTATCCCCAAGAGCAGATTTTAGGCATTTCAACTACCCAGTTTTCATACTAGATGGTTACCAATTAAAATTTAGGAATATGATTTCGATTGCACTTATTAAATGTGGAGTGAAAGTTTTCCCTTCCATATATGGCTTCATCGATATGTGGGCGAATTGCGCCTTACCTCCGGAGAAGGCTCCTATCTCCGAGATGATAGTGGGAATTAGGGGATTACCCCGTCAAAAGGTCATGCACTACATTGGATAATGTAAAAACTGTTCTGACGACGATTCTGTATGGTCCTACGTACATGTGTGTATGTCTGTGTGTACTTAAGCATGGAGCTAATACTTGGACCAGGTAGTAGCTCCAAGACTTAAGTAGGTAGGCGTGTATGCAGGTAGGTAGCAAACTTTTTATCGATAATGCAAAAGTTCTTATAACGTCATTATCCTACGGTCCTACGTACTTGTGTGTTTGTATGTGTGTATGTAGGTAGGTAGGTCGACCGGCAGGCTTTCCGTCCTACAGGCGGACAGGCGCCTGTAGATAGGGGGGTAGATAGGTAGGTTTGTGCGTGTATGCGTATGAGCGCATGCCGTCTAAGTGAAATTTTGAGTGTATTTAAATGGGGCACAAAAGTAACAGTGTATTTGTGATTGTAAAACAACAAAATAAAGAGGTGGGGTCCCTAACCCCCTATACTCAACATACATAGCTAATACGTTGTGTGTAAGTGAGTAGCTTACGTGGTTTATGACTGGGTATCGGAATTCTTTCTTGTTGCTCGAGAAGGAGATTGAATGAAACGCCAGGAAAGCATTGTCTGATCGGACAGGTTACTCGTGATATATATATATATATATATATATATATATATATATATATATATATATATATATTGAATATATTTTGAATATATGTTTCAATGAAGGCTTATTTTAACAATGTTTCGGGTGATATGCTCCTTTTTGGACTAACTGTCTATATATATATATATATATATATATATATATATATATAAATATATATATATATATATATATATATATATATATATATATAATTATTAGGAGAGTTCCACGTGTACTCCGAGAAAATAAATCGTAAAACAGGAAACAAATAAATGCATCACTAGTTGACTTAAAGAGTACAAAATAATCCAAGATTTAATTCGAAATTCTCGGTTCCCCGGGAACCTTCATCAGCGAGATCAGACTCAGCGAATAGACGTTGTATGGTTGTTAAACCTAAAGCGAAAGGAAGTCTTGGTTTCACCTACGTAAAGGCCCTCATTGCATAAATTACAGCGACAAATGTAATCAACCTTACAAGAGTCACAATTCAGATTAGGGGGATTCATGGCAAATTTTACACTGGGGATGTTGATTTATTCTCCAAGGGTGATGTGTCTGCAGATCTGGCAGCGCTTTTTGTTGCAGCCAGTATTGCCCTTAATAGTTTGACCAGGGTTGGGTAATTTGGCGGAAGTAAGGGGTCTTCTGAGATTAGGGGGTTTTATGTATATGTATATATGTATATATACACACCCATACACACACACATACATACGTATTAGACCTACTTACTGGTTTTTGGTTTCAAACGAAAGGGTCACCTAACGCACCCTTCGTTTTGCCCCAATAGTGATTTGCATAACGCTGATTATGAAAAGAATAATGTCACGATTCTAAATTTCGGGGAGAGAAATTTACACCTCCGTTTGTATGTTAGTTGTTAGCATAAATCCGGGGTCAGGTTAAAGGTCAACTAGAGGTCAAAACGCCCTGAAATGGTAAAAGAAGCCAAATTTGAAGTAGCGAAGCGCCTACATTGGAACATTAACCTCCTGAATTTCGGGTCCATATCTTTCAATAAAGCAAAATAGTGGCTAACCCTAATTTTCCGTTACCTAGTAAACCCTAGGGCAGGGGTGTGCAACCATTTCGAACATCAGGCCAAATCATGTTGCTGTGACCATCTGGGGGTCGCAGTGGAACAGAGATGTGTTTACGAGGGTGACGTCTCACCCTCACCCTTCCCCACCCCTTCCCCCTCCCCCGTTAGTGACCAATGTGCCCATCTAAGCAGACCCACATGCACTCGAATAATAATGTAGTATGGGCCTACTAATTGTTGGCGAAACTTGTCCCGTGTATTGCATCTCTATTTTGTCGACAAATATATTAATTCAGATTTAGAATGCGTTTTACAAGTGAATTCTTCGGTTTATCAAACAATGAAATGGTCGAGAATATCCACCTTACATCAAAGGAAGTGATCGTTTCTTTTTTTTTTTCATGATATACTTACGTCAAGTTTAAGTGTGGTCAAATAACAAGGCGTACAAGGGCCAAAAATTAGGCAAGTCGAAACTGGTTGGCGGGCCGCACAGGAGGAAGTCGCGGGCCGCATTTGACCCGCGGGTCGCAGGTTGCACACCCCTGCCCCAGGGTAACCCTTTGTAGGGCCATAAGTTGCCATAAGTTTGTCAAATTTACTTCAATTTGCACGAAAGTTGATACACGTGTTCCCCTTGCTCGAATTTTATTTATGCAGACGACGAAATTAGTGCTGGCATATAAGAAAAAATGCGTTTTTTCAACTTAATGCATAGAGCGTAGCAAGTAGGAGAAAGAACAGGCTTGTGACTCACAGGAACGGTAGGCCAATGTAGTGCATGACCTTTTGACGGGGTAATCCCCTAATTCCCACTATCATCTCGGAGATAGGAGCCTTCTCTGGAGGTAAGGCGCAATTCGCCCACATATCGATGAAGCCATATATGGAAGGGAAAACTTTCACTCCACATTTAATAAGTGCAATCGAAATCATATTCCTAAATTTTAATTGGTAACCATCTAGTATGAAAACTGGGTAGTTGAAATGCCTAAAATCTGCTCTTGGGGATACTGACCCTAAAAGTGGGCCTTTTGACTTCCCGCACATCCCACTTCGACCGAGAGACGGGATGACTGACTTCGGATCTGTGATCAGCGTGGTCAGTAATCTCTAGGACGCAATTCTTATCAATCGTGAGTAGCTTCGATTTCATCCCCTTCTTCCCCTGAGGTGTGGAACGGGTGAGAGGGAATAACCTTTCTTCAGCTTCAGAATAACTATAATAACACTCTTGGGTTTTCGGACATGCTCATTTCAAAAATATAATTTTCAGTCCTTTAGTTTTTGAAATATCTGGATTTATCAGAAGGCGCCCTCTATCGGGCCATAGGCCTATGCAAATAAGCTGTGCCGTCACTATGACCCACCTTTATCTAATAAAATATGTTGCACTCCCTTTCATGATATTTTTTATCGTAGATATGTTCTTTTTGGTGAGCTTGCGGAACAACAGGGGAGTGAGGGCGCTTTAAGTATATGAGTGAGAAATATGATACCATTATGTATTTGGCCTAGGCAGTTGAGAAAAAGTGACCTTTAATTGTTCTGCTGTCTTTCAAAGTACCTTTTTAAGGGAAGTATACCTGCAAGAGGGCGCTGTAAAATAGGGGCGAGAGCCCCTTCCCCTGGAGTATGACTTACGACCTTTCTGAATTAACGAATGACTTTTTTGATAAAATTCCACGTTTCCAGTTCCATATGAAAACGTCGTTAGAACAGTTTGTACATTATCGGTAAATTTTGTTTACATTATCGGTAGACGAGCGTTTTTACATTATCGGTAATTTTTTTTTACATTATCGGTTCAAAGAGTTTTTTACATTATCGGTAATTTTTTTTTACATTATCGGTTGTTTTTACATTATCGGTAAATTTTTTTTTACATTATCGGTCGTTTTTACATTATCGGTTGATTTTTACATTATCGGTTGTAACACAAGTGAGCTATACGAAGCCTACAGTTTACCAGTACCGCTCACTTTGCAAGCAGTTCATGCCGTATTTTATGGTGTTAAGCAATCAAAACGAGTTGGGTTTACTCCACAGTTAAAGAATAAAATCCCCCATGGAGAGGATAAGGGCCAGACTTGTAAAGATTACTTTTTCTGGTCCTTTGTCTTCTTTTGCTTTATAGTTATGCTATGCTAATATTTCAAATGTCGTTGTTTAATGTTCTCTGTTATTTTAATGTGGATGTTTGGCTTGTTTATTGTCATTTGGAAATTGTTCTTATTTGGAAATTGTAATCTGCTAGAATTATTTCAATATCTTTTACCATTTTCGAAATGTACCGTCTTAAAATTAGATGGTTTCTGAAGTTCCTCATTCGGCCCATGCAAAAGTAATATGTTGAGTGTTGCACAGTATTCGCATTTCTTTTTAAACCTTACATGAATTATCACTTACTTACTCATCAATAGTTTAAAGGGAAATGTTGCTTTTGTTTTACAGAAAATTATCATATTTTTAAAAACCAATATTTATAGATGCAGAATGATTGATAGTTCAAAATAAGGTAGTACGGTAGCTTTCTTTTCAATAAATAAGGTTCTGACAGAAAGAAATTCACCTATTTGTTGCTAAAGAATAATTTGTTGGCCCAAACTTTCAACAATTCAAATGATGCCACTTCCGTAACTTTTGAAATGCATAATATCTTAAGGAGATAAAGCTGTTACTGGAGTTAAGTGGTAAAAAGAATTGTTTTAATAGTGATTAAATCTGTTTTTTGTGCATGCCATGTTGGCACATTTTAAACGCAATATTTTCCTTTAAAGTTTGGTAAGTGCTGTTGATATTATTCAAGAGGACAGATTTAACTTCCAAAATAAATCCCTCGGGGATACTAATGCTACTAGTGTCCTTGAAATGGAATTTGTTCGATAACAACTGATAGTATTAGCCTTATTTGGTAAATCCTTCTTTCGACGTCACAAATTTGCAAATTTTGCTTATGTGAATTCAAGACGTGTGCAAAATAAAAAATACACAGTAAATGGTCAATTTTTGATGGATTTTGACGGCAATTGGTGCTATTTTCTAGGATTTTTACATCAAATATCCAAATATGCCATTTCCATGTCACCTGGCCTTTAAAATCATTTGTCAGCCTAGTATCTTTGTTTCACTGCTTGAAAGCTTATTTCATTATTCCAACTTGATTATGTTTATGTTGAACAGTTTTCTGCATCCATCAATGGATTTTCAATGATTACCTAGGCCTTTGTGCTATGGAAGATTGATATTGGCAACGCACCTTTTTTCTGAGACTCAGTCCCGACACCATGGCGAGTTGAACCTAGCTGATCTGTATCATCATTGCATTAACATCGACTAGGTTAACCCCAGGGGGAAAACACTGAACCTATGTATTCCTCGGAGATCACTCTACAAGTTCACAGTGTACTATTTTCTCTTACGTTTTTCACTCCTGAAAAGACGTTTGAGATTTCACTTGGACCTGTTTTCTATTGCTCGCTAAATTTAAATTGCAAAATTCATTCTACATGATATTAAATTAGCTATCAATTTTTGATAACGCTTCAGGCACTACCACTTCCTGGAAATTAATTTATCCAAAGATCTAAGATTGTCAATTGAAAAAGTAACACCATGTATGCACAATATATTCCCCGTTTTGACATGTTAACAGTTGATAGATCGAGACATCAGGTAACCTATTCATATTGACACTAAGTCCTTAATCTGATGAAACCCCACCACTTTGAAGATAATTCCTCCGCCGAAAGCCCTACTTGATAAATTAAGTCTCCAAACCATTGAGGCACAGCAGGCCTATGGGCTATCATGCCGAATGGATGTGCTCAATTCCTGTATCCAGTATGTAAATTTCATTGAGTCAACAGTGACAGCATCTTTATACGCTGTTTAACCCGCCAACAATATGCGTTTGTCAAATCTAAACCTTCCGTCCGCTATAGTGCTATGTGCCGTGAATTTTTGTGACGGCTTTGTTGGCGATAAATAATGATACATGGTTTCCAACCCTATTGCATAGAAGATATGTTCCTTGAACCATTACCCTTTCGCAAAGGCCAATGAATTAAAATTCAGCCGACTTATTAGTAGCTTTGAATGCTTATAATTAAAGCCTACTTTTAAAAGTAAACATCAAAGTTTGTGCCCGGGCCAATGTAAGATCCTTATAACGATCGATGTTACTAGGTTGACTTTATCGTGTATGATGAGATCAGCTGAACAGCGTAATTCAACATTTTTGTCAATCGTCAGTTGTAGCAAACGTTCAGCTTTCTCTTGCTTTGTGTATTTTTCCTGCCTCACGTGTCTTATTGTAACGCAAATAAGTCTCTCATATTGAAGTCTCATCAAATTGACTTATCACTTGGTGCCAGACAGTGGTGCCCCCGTTACGCCTACGACGTAATGTATATACGCTCTATTACACGTGCATTTGTGTTAAGTGTACTCAACCCACAAAAGCTCTTAAACTGAAGTTTTCTACAATATGGCGACCTATACAAAACATGACGTCACGTGAAATGGGACTATACCTGAAAGCCGACGTAGATGCCAAGTACCTTTAACAGTTTTGTATTAGAATTATCAATTACGTTTCAAGACTGATGGCGAAGGTGGTAGGTTTTTTTGTAAAAATTAAAACATGTTTTACCAAGACATGTTTAAAGGTCTTTGTATCCAAACGTCAGTTCGGCCCCATCTCACATTATGTTGTAAAGTCTGGCCACGTGCCAGTCATCAGTATTTGAATCAGTTGATAGTTCTCCAAGAAAGAACAATCCAACATATTACTCTCTCGGTTCACATCATACCATGGGGCTTTAAAAGACTTATACCTCTCAAGCTGTCCTACGGGCAGAAATAATGAGAAAGCCGAAATTGGCCAGCTATAAGATTGCATTTTTAAAACGTTTTAACGTTTACTTGTGTTTACTTCATAGTACATTGCAAAAGTTATCTATTATGTTACAGTTATCTGCAATTTTCACTTCTGTCAGTATATCATGTTGATGGACAGCACGGAAAACCTGCATTCAAGGTTAAAGTGGCGGGACAATTCCTAGCCATGACCCTTCATTCACTACTTTCACCTGGATGCCACTAATGGGAATATGAGGGTCCTCATCGAGAAAATTTTGAAATTAATCACTGTAGGTGCGATTTCGTGAAATTCAGATATAAAGATAATTCACAAACTTTTTAGTGCATCTGAGGAGTTAATGTTAGACTTATTTGACTTGTTGAAGTCCTTTATCTTCTTTTTCAGGGAACGAACTTGAGAGCTCAACTAAGGAAAACCTTTTGGAATCTTGTAAACTTAGTATCTCATTCTGTTTTCAAAACGCCCACCTGCCGCCCCCTTAGGACTCATCGCCCTCATGAGTGGCGAAAATGCCCTCCAGGGGGCGATAACACCCCCGTTGGGAACCATTGATTTAGAACTTGGGTTTGTTCCCATGTCGGGTTTAGAAGCATCCATGGTTTAGTTTTAGGGGGCTGCTTTCAGTATCTTTAACATTAGTGACCGCTTCTGTTTGGACTTTCTCATTCGGTTTCTCCCAACATTATTTTATAGGAGTATTTTACCTTTTATTTTAAGCCTAACAGGGTTTCTAAATCACTTCTGTCCACTACTATGATGAAAAGCTATTTTATTTGTAATATTGTAAAATTTGCAACATTGTTGATGTAATGGAGAAACAAATGAATGAAATAAACTGAAAAAGTCCAGCATCATTCACTCTCAGTTGACCCCGTTTTATCGCCGTAATTTGGGGGTGCTAGTATCTTTTCAAGTTTTGTGGCCAGAAGTTTCTCACAGAATTAGTGGGTAATCTTTAAAGTTTGTTGGCGTGTGCTGGTATGTTGACGATGATAGAAATATCAAAAGGAAAGCTATTTTTGATTCCTCGCCGAAGGGGAAACAAATCTATGCAATCACGCTGTCTAGTGTATGTTTATTTGTGCGTGTGTATGTGTGTTTGTGACACTTGGCTTGTAAACACAATACCTCAAGATTGATGATGGATACTTCTCATACTTGGCATATGGATTTAACATATTAAGAAAAAGATTGTTATTGTTTTTGGTGGAGGTCAAATGTTATGTGAGGGCACCAGAATTCATAAACCAAAAACCTTGTAAACACGATATCTCTAGGTAGGAAGCATGAATATTTTTTCAAACTTGGCATGTAAATGCGTTATAGTAAAGTTCAAAAACCCTATTGGTTTTAGTAGAGGTCAAAGGTTATCTGTGGTCACCGAAGGTGAAAATACGGAATTCGTAGCAATTGCTTGTGAACACGATATCTCAAGAAAGCAATGATGGAAACCTTTATACGTTGTATATAGATTTATCATACTGAGAGAAAGAACCCCTACTTTTCAGTGGAGTTCAGAGGTCTATTGAGGTCATCACAGGTGAAAACCCGCAAACCCTGAGAAAAACGATATTTCAAGGTAGGGTGATGGATACGTTTCATACTTGGTATATAGATTTTATCGTTTCCAGAGAAAGAAAACCTATTGGTTTTGTTGGAGGTCACAGATCAACTGAGATCACGAGAGGTGAAACTATAAAAACCCCGTAAACTAAAAAGACAGTGAGTGGTACCTCCGAATTGTCTTTTCGTGACCACCGAAAAATTAGGTCAGAACTTTTGTACCATTCCAAATATAAATATCATACAGAAAAACATACATCTTTTCAAAAGCATTATTCTTACAGTAATTCTTAATTCTAAGTAAAATCACCTAATTCTGAACACGCGTGAAGGTTAGGTTAACGGGGCTGAAGTTACTTCAAATCATCAACTGTAGGAGTTGGGTCACCAGAGAGATTCTTCAGGATTGGTCAGACTTAACTTAAATTTTAATTATTTAAGAGGATAATATAAACTGGTCAAAAACTGGTTTGAAAAACAAAATTGACACATCACTTCTGTCAAGACGAGGAGGGTTACGCTGGCATTTTTTGGCATTTTTTTTAGTTATCGCAATTCTCTGTTAAACCACTTTATTGGCTTTATAGAAAAGTTACCTAACCTTACAGCCATCAGACAATTACGTTCGATAGACCAAGAACCAAGTACAGAGGAAGAAACATATTCTTCAAGAAAAAAAGATGTTCCGGTAAAACATTCCAGTAACCGATGGAAGAGTCGGCAGCATTATTTTCGGCGTGATATTAATTAAAGGATCTTAATTTCTTTGGAAGGTAAACTCATATAAGACTCTTCCTACTTTTTCTGATCACTATATCAACCCGATTACATACGGGTTTCGATAAAGATGAATGATCTATTGAGAAGAAGCTTACCTGTCTAGGGCAAAAATGCCATCATATAATGGTTTGTTTTCGACCGACTGATTTCGTTTTGTGCACACTTTTCTGCTTCGTTAGATAAACCACTCTCTCTGGTACGTGAAAATCTCTCTGGTGAGCAATTGTTGACTGAACACCTTACCTCAAACCTTTCATTCCGTACCGAGTTGGTTACGCTGAATAAAGCAAGAAATCACTACGTGGACGTTTCTCTCAGTTCGATTGATTAAAACCGAAAATCTTTTTGCTACTGGATTAATCAAAATGGATTTTTTAACTAGCCCTCGGGCCAATTCGTCTTATGTCTAAATTTTTAACCAGTGCTCCCATTCGAAAAGACACCGTAACAATATAATTCTCTAACACTGAAGTGTTCTGAATTCAAACATTGTTATGAATTGTAGACAGGGACGCAGACAGAATTTCAAAAGTGGGGTTGGGGCAAGTAGATTGTAAGCAGTTTTTGAGGGGGGAGTTGCCTGTGTGCATTTCTTCTGTACACTGCATACCTTTGCACAGGAGGGCGAAAGTCCTTTACTGCGGGGGTGCCCCCTCATGCCCTCCCTCATGGTAGCGCGGCTGTAAAGTGTATATTCATGTTAAGTTTGAATATATTTCATGAACACAAACTAAAATCAAAGTACCGTAGTTGCAAAGATAATTTTTTATACAGTTTTATGCCATTTGAAGACAAAAGATCCCTTTCCAATAAAACGTGTTTCGACGTTTAAGTAATCAAACTTTCGCATTCGACCACCTAATTCTACTTCTATCGAGTCGGTTTGGAAGTCAACTTCAAAGCATTATATGCTAATAGTACCCTTTTAATTCCTTTTCCTCGGTCTGACCTGATTTTTAACCGATTTACTCTGTTAGGACAAAAAGATCCATACTGTTTATTTGATATACATTAAAAATCTACAGAAAACGGCATCATGAGCCAAAATTGAAGGCATGAGCTTAATTGTCAATAACGTGGTGAGTGCTGTCTCCTTCAAATAAATGAAAAAGAGAAATAATTTGTATTCCGTTCGCCTGGAGGTATCAAAGTAGTTGGCAACTTTTTGAATTATCTGTTTAAAGGTAATGGATTTTTGTCTTCTCGCTGAAAAATTTGATCAAATCACATGTATGCTTAAAGTGCTATCACGCTTGCTAAATTGTGCATTCTAAAAACACTCTTAGTCAATCGGGGAAAGAACCGGTATCTTGTCAAATAGCAGACTAGATTTGGTTAAAATGAACCAATTCGGTTCAGTGTGTGTCAAAACTTGTCAAATATACTACAGATTCCGGTTCGTGTCCCGGTTGATCAAATTCATTTTAAATCTAAAAAGTAACCATTTTTAATTTAGGCTTCGGCCTATATTTCATTGGACGTAGGTAGACTGGGGTATAAACAACTGCTCCCATACTTCTAAGGTGAAATGGAAGGAGGAATACCACATAGGCCTAATCATATCACCTGTCGTATTAATATTTTGAACGGAGTGAAATGAAAATTATATTTGTGGAAGATGGCTAATTGTAATAGAAGGTATGCATGCGGATACTACTAGAAATGAAAAGTTTAAACCTTATAATCGTACTACAGCTTAATTGATTTGGACACAATGAACAGTATTATCTGTTTCATCTGTATTTGGCTTACAATTTTTTTTCTCCCAGTGGTGGCACTTTCAGAAGAGTTGTAACCAAGTCACACTTTTCTCGGCAATTAAACTACAGCTATTTTTGACTCGAGTCACGTCATTGACTCGATTCTCTGGGTTATTTTAATAGGAGAAAATTCCCCTGAATTTTTCAAGTCATGTAGTGTTAGAAGGTTCTGACTCGAGTCGCGACTTGATTGAAAGTCTGCTACCGAGTATTGTTGACATGAGCCGTCAGACTGGCTTCTTTAAAGAGGAGCTAAAGGGTTGTATTCATAGACACTTTTTATGCGTGCTGTTTTGGCAACTTTTTTCCTGAAGGGTCTAAAATATCAGAGGTTTGCTGAAAGTATTCAGTATCGGGGGCCTACAAAAGCTGAATATGTATCAAACAGCAAAAAAGTCTACAAATGTGTAAATTTTCTAATCTTGAACCGCCGAAGCGAATAGTGCCGTCACTAACTGTTAGATTGGTTTATGTCTTCAACCAACCCAACTTTTCATTCCTTGTGCAATATGTCTGAGCTCGGAGGCACCTCCAAAGAGAGATAAGGGCATTTCCCCGACTTGCTTCACTCCGAAACTAGTTACGCTCACAACCCAAACATGTGTATAGGTAACATACCTTTGACCTAAATGGTTACCGTACTTCTTCCGCAACCCCCTCTTTCCACTGTGATGACCAAGTTGCCGTCACAACTGAGGTTTTCTCTCAAGAAATGTAATCGCTGGAACTAAACCAACAATTGGACACTGAACTCTCAACCCCCTCCCCTCACTTTTTCCATTCCTGCCTCATACCCTGCCTTCTAATTATTCCTTTTGTTTCTTGTCTAGACATGTATTGCAGAGATTTCAACTCGGAATATGGTGGATAAAGTACTTATTGTAGATTTCTACGGTAAACGGTCAACATGTTTACAACAGGGGTTCCTAACAATTTAGAGTCCACATTTGAACTAAAAGTTGAGTGGATATACCAATAAACATAGTGGAAAACCGCCGCGAAGTTGCTATGAATGAAACTTCTGAGCCAAATTTTAGATGATTAAGCATCTCTTCCTTATTATTTATACAA
Organism: Holothuria leucospilota; assembly: GCA_029531755.1. NCBI lineage: Eukaryota > Metazoa > Echinodermata > Holothuroidea > Aspidochirotida > Holothuriidae > Holothuria > Holothuria leucospilota. Next base: position 32,219,218 of record CM055964.1, read on the forward strand.
TATCTATACACCTTTCTTGTTGACATTGCTTCATCCATCAAAAAATCCACAACCAAACAGCAATAAACATCTGCAAACCCGATACTTTCCTTACAATTAAAATATGCCGGAGGCAGAACTGGCTTTTAGGCGCAACCGAGCTTTTCTTTCCACTAATTTGTGGAACAAGTAAAAGGGCCCACTGTCTATTTTTTATCAAAAAAGCTGTAAGTCAGCAACTTATTGAAAGGGAGTAAACTGTTTGACTACCAAGCCATTGAAAACGTAGGAGCACATCGCTGGAGAGATTACCGACTCATCTCTCCCATTTGGTCATGCAGTCGTTGAAAACATCACAGAAACAACACTCACGAGAAGTTGATTGTGGAAGAAAAGAAATTGATGGGAAATGCTTTTACTGTTGGGATTACTGTTCAAATTTATTTGGCGAACAGATAATTTCCCATAAGGTTGTTAGCTAATATATATTTTTTTTCATTAAAATATACGGAACTGTTTTATTGTCTAATATTATTTTCTATTTGTGTGACTTCCTCCACGAAAGGACAGTGACAACAGCTATATTTCACTTAATAGAAATTTGAGAGTAATAAGGAGAAAAGTTGGATAACTTGAGTCGAACCATCGCAAACCAATTGTTGAGAAACGAACAACAATAGAAGCAAATTGTCGCCAGATGATAATGATAAAGTTATAACTTGTACACAAGTTACAATAAACAGCATCATACGGTACCAGATCTTTGCCTGTTTTCAAAATATATCAATTCATTTTCTGCTCAAGTGGGTTAACATTTCAAAGCAAATCTACTTGTAGCAAGTCTTAATCTACATAATGTGATAGAGCCATAACAACGCGGTAATCTTCTACATAACTTTATCTCTCGATTAAACTCAGTCAACATTGTTAAGTTTCTTTCCAAATTATTTACTTTTCACCACTTAAATTTCGAGACATGTAAGTTGATGTAAACACCATTATAAAATAATTAAAGAAAAAGAAGTACAAAGAAAACTAGGAAGAAAGGTTCATCTTGACTATATCCAGGTGATGTTGTGACATTAAGCAATTGCATTAGACAATTTGGGTACGGTAATCTTTAAAACCCAGTGTCCCCTTCAGTGTAAATCATTTTGTACTTTGCTGTCTACAGGACCTTATTTATGTTTAAATATTCATCACTGAATTTTGAGTTTATTTATCATAGGAAGAGGCCTTCTTTAGCTGGTACATTAAATTTCCATTTCAACCGTCTGTCTTAAAAAATTATTTATGGTGCGTGGGATTTCCAATCAGATAAACAATATCCCTACATTAACCATTAAACGATGGTTGTATCACAACTTTCGGCGCCATTTCATGACAGATTCTGATTATGTTGCTGAACCTTGACCTATATGGAAAGGCGTCAATCTTATAAACCCTGAGGCCTAAAAGCAGAGAGTTGATGGGCTCGGAACGAGTCGAATTAAAGCAATTTTTGTCTAAAGAAAGCTTCAGGTTTCCTCTTAAACTGACTTTCAAAACTGACAAATATTCATTTTTGGAAGATCACAAGTACATTGGAAAAACTTCAACGAGAGGATAGATTGGACACAGAACCCTAAGAAGACTTGAATGTTGCTCACCCTTTTAACAAGTTGTACTCTTCGAACATCTCTAACTGCATATCACTTGGCATTGTTGCGGTACAGTCAGACCATGTAGCATAGGATAAATTCCTGGTCTATATTCAGGTTGATATTAATATCAGATCATGTAGGACAGCTGTTCTACACACTCCCTTAGCCATGGGGGAGGAGCAGGAGGCGAAGTCTCCCGAACAGTTTTCGCACCCAGAATATCAAAACTTATCATTGCTACAATATATTTTAGTTTTTCCCCCTGAAAAAGTTTTCGCCCCGTTCCCCTGGAAGCTATCCCCCCTTTGGAAACTTGTGTGGCTACGGGTCTGGTTCTTTACCAATTACTTTCAAACCATTACTTTAAGTGCCATGGCATACCAACTCAACAATTCAGATGACAGATCTTTTACATTTGAAATGTCAGCTCAGATGGTGGGTAGATGAAGAATCGATCTTACTTTGATCCTGACTTGCATTTGACCCTTGAACTTCATGGATGTTATGGACTCCCGTACTTTGCTAGCAAAGATTCCGAACCACATGACAATTCCACACACCAATATATCCTGCACGTTTGATCGAGCAAGGAAATATGTATGACTTCAAGGTGCTAGGATATTGCTGCATTTGCAATTGTGAAGTAACGTAGTAATTCAAAAGCGAAACAAAAAATGTTCATAGTTTCCACACTACAGTGGAGTAGGCTGTGTAATTTGAATGGGGTATTCTAATTCACTCCTTTGACTCACCAAAGTTCGTTCTACAAACGTACGAGAAATCAATATAATTACTACTTGGGCTGGCCTGAAACTTATTAAGGAGCTGATGAATAAGACACAAGAGGAAATATCCACCCAAAAAGTTCATCTTCCAAGAAAACGTACTTCTCCATGTATCTTTTTGTCAAAAAAGAACTGCTGTAACTGACAAACAAGTATTTACTTACTGGTATCTATTAAGGTGAAGATGACATGGACTGGTGCCACATTTCATGGCGTACGTGATGCCCTCAACAAGCACGTGTCACTTTTGGCCGTGCATTTGTTAATCATACCAGTGAATACTGTATGAAGATCTTTCCATCAAACCGAGATGATGTATTTAAACAACAGTCAAGGTCTCATAAAGTTGGAAAATACAACTTTAATGAGCTGTCATGTGTAGCCAACAAGGTAATGAACAGTTGGAACCGACAAGAACAAAAATGTAAAAATTAAGAACGAAATAAGAAAAAGTGAAAGGTGGAGGAAAGTCATTAAATTGTACTGTGTTTGCGACACGAATAAGGACATGTTAATGTTGAACAAAATTTATTATATAGGGCCTACATGTTTGAAGCCTTTGTCTCTAGTTTATGTTTTGTGATTCTTTTTAAGGAAGGATTATGCACCAGTAACTATTACGCCAAAACGCAATGACAACCGACTGACATGTAATTGAGCTATATAGGAAGTTTTCTGTGCAAATGGTTTCATTAATTAATCGTCTCCTTATCAAATATATGCTTATAAAGGTGTGCTTGAACATAATTCACTTTGCTACTGGAATGATTTTCAGGTTAAGTGCAGTTTTCCGTGATGCTTTCAGCTACTTTCTATTGGCACTAGTATACTTCAGAGTTAAGTTTGGCTCAACCCATTAAAAACTGTTTACGGGGGCGCTTTTAAACACTAAGGCCTAGAGCATGCTTTGCTCAAGTTAAGTCAATAACAGCAGTTGAAACCTGCCGTCGGTCATCTTGCTTCGCTTTAATGTTGCACCTGCACTGAGGCATATTTACCGTGTAAAGCCTCCTAAAAAAGCTTCTCCTTAATACACATGTTAAATGGTTACAATGCTGGTTCAATGGATGACTCGAAATATTACGGTTGTAAAAAATTATGGCCAAAATATGAAACATTTTTTAAATTTTTTTACCCCGGTTTGGCGATTGAGAGTATAGGATTAGTTGCATAAGGTGAAACCACACAGCTAAGTGGTTATGGATATTTATTAAAGATAAAAGCTGTTCAATAGTTGTCTCATCTGAAATCTGAATGCAGGTAGTATATAGAGAGTCATTGAAAAACAATGTTTTTCTGATGGTTAAGGTGCAAGGTCATGAATACATATGAAAGGTCAACTTTGACAATTTTTTTGTGAAAAGGTGTGTAGTCAACTCTTCCTTAACCATATCCTATCACTTTCAAGTTAGTGCTTAAGTACCTGACTGTATGAACTTTTGCATACGTAATCAATGCCATCGTAGGTAAAACTTCGGGAGGTCAAGGTCCAAAGTAAATAAATATTGGTTTCTGTCCATTATTTCCAAGGTCGAGATGGAATTTAAATGACTTTAAAGTGGTCATTTGGAAATTGCTTATTAATATGTTGGGAAATTTTTATTAACTACAACGTGTGTAGAGAATATAGGATGGGTTGGGATTTCATGGATTACCTTCTGGTAACTTTTGTCGACCACAGTCGAAGAACATGGTGAACATCCTTCCAACAGTGGACGTTCTTGTTCCACAGTTAAAAGGAAAATGCAGTCTCCCCAATTTAAATTTGTATACCTCATCATCCTAATTCAAGAGTGGTTCCTGCCAATCATGTAACAAGACTTTTAATCCTTTTTTGTTAAATTCGTGCTGAATAACTCCTTGGCTTACCTCCAGTATTCAATGTTTTTACACAGCAACATATTGAAAGATACTCGTGAGCAAAATAAAAAGAGATTTGTAAGATTTGGCAGATTTTTGAGAATTATATTGGGGCGACCGCTTTCTCCCTTTAATTATTTCAAGTTTGATGGAAGGGCAGTTTAAGGGACTTCGTTCAAATTTAGGTGAGAGTTGTCCACAAAGATGCAAGGCCAAAATTCCAAACCAAATTTCCATAATTGGGCATAGTTGAACAGAGTTTTACTTGTAAGAAGGACGATACTTTCAACGTTTTACTGTCAACTTACATTGAACGATGGATATAAATGAATTCCCCCAGGTTGTCACAACGGTGTGGCCTATCACGTGGTATTGTTATCTTCTGAAATTTTCTCCACCACACAGCATGTAACAAAGCTAATCGGTAAGAGAGTGGAGATGATACGCAGACAACCCCGTGGTATGAGATTATTTAAATAGTTATATCTTTAAACATCCCATTTGTTCCACGTGTCTGATGACATGCAGTCATGCATGCAGGTATCTTTGTAAGTTCTACAACGTTAGAAAATTCAGGCGTGATGTTTTGTTATTGCTCAGGATAACAAAATTTTATTGCTTTGAAAACTTTTGCTGTCACCGAAAAAAGTTGACACCAGGATGGATGTATATGAACCATTGATGACGTCTTCGTTGATACCTTATATTTTATGCTTTCTATGAGGGTATACGCTCTTCTTCGGGAGCAGTTACTAACGACTGCTCATGACAGGCCCGTAGCCAGCTGGGGCACAGGGGACGTGCCCTCGTGCGGACCACTGGGCCCCCCATTCGGAAAACTGATTGAAAAGAAAACTTTTCTACCTGTGAACAGTGGCCCGGCATACCACCAAGCAATTATTGAAAATATTTAATTTATTACAAATATTTAAAGTCATACAAAAAGGGAATTAAAAATGAACTTATTTTGTTCTCTGTAACAATTCTTTCTATAACTTCAAAACATTTTCTCCCGCTAAGTGCGCTCTCATCTTCAGTTTCATCTTGCTGTAGCGCCCGCCGTTTCAAACATATTATTTATTCAACGGTAAAGGTTCCACAATTATTGTTCTTCCGTGTAGGCGTTGATTCTGAAGAAACAAGAAAATGCATCGATGAAAAGTTCTATCCTCTTTTTCCTATGTTTTGGAAGGTTTTTCTTTTTAGACTTGACATCGTGACAAACATATTTTGTGAGGAAAAAGATTAGTCAGTTTCGTCGGTGAGCCTTAGTGGTAAGATAAAGTATGTAATCCCTGACGACAACCATGCAGACGCCCCAACGAATTTCTTGGTTTTGCTCTTACGTAAGGCAGATTCTTCAGTAAAACTCAAACTTTTCCAACTTTTCTTAATGAAAACAAAAATTTTCAATTCTTCTTGAGCATAACCCAAAATTTATCGGCACGCTTCGCGCGCCATAAATTTCTTGTTCGCAATCCTTTCGGCAACCCATTTACACCTGCCGGGGTTTCGAGTAGCTGACTTCCAGTTAGGCGCTAGGCCCTCCAGGCCGGTCGGCAAGTCCTAGCAACACCCTTAGCTAAGCCTGCCCGCAGTTTTTCCATGGGCAATGATTTTCCCCCAAAACTTCGGCGCGCTTAGCGAGCAACACCCACAATCTACGTTCTGTCACTTATGGACATTATTACAACAAAAAAGCAGTGAACTTTCTTAGCACAAAGTAGATGTTCACCTAAAGTTAGATGTTGGGATCAGTGGCTTTGCATGTAGCAATCTAATACTTTGAGCAGCATTCGTAACATGCCAGTGATGAATTTAGGGTCTGAACTTACTCCAACCACAAATTAATTCAAACAATACTTTTTTTCCGTTCATGATGATTGTACATTTCATCTTGCGGCAAACTGCTCATGTCTTAGACATTTCGGGGATTTTCCTCAGTCTGGATCCCACCAAAGTTTGACTGAACCATACCAGGGCCTTATGGTAGCCCATGGTCCCCTCACCGTGCGGAAAAAGCTTTCAACTCTTCATCTACGCTTGCGGAGCTGAAGAAGCATCATAGTGATCACAACCTTGTTCCGTTCACTTGCTGACGTGGGAGACTTTCGATGTCTCTGTATCACGAGAGGGGATACTGCCTTCAGGGAAGTTCAGTTTTCACGCTCACTTGCACACGTAGGTCAGATTTCTTTAAGCTATCCATAAAGGCTTGAGATATCATTCCATGTGGTTCCCGCAAACGGGCATCATCTGGCGGCACCATTAGCTACAAACATAGTGTCCTTCGGTGCCCCCCCCCCCATTGCGGTGCCGGTGTCTCCCTGTGTAAGAATTCCTGGCTACGGGCCTGGCTCATGAACGATCGCTTTAATGAAGTGGAATGGAACTTTGAAGTATGGACAAAATGGCAAAGACTAGAGAAAGGAATGGACGGGCATCAGTGCAAAGTACCTTATTAACGTTACACGGTGTTCGATATCATAATGTAAATTTTAAACGTACTTTAGAAAAGGCCGTGTGATATTGCTGTTTATTTACTATTTTCCCAGAAATATTTCTTCTTCGAAATAATTCTGTGTAAAGGAACACAAATAATGAACTTTTTGGGAAATGTAAGAAAAGGTCCAAATTGCTTTTTGATATCTTGTTAACGATTATCGTTATATACCTGACATTAGACGGTAACCGCTTTGCTGTCACTTGTAAACGTGATAAATACTAAGTCACTGCCACGAAGCTCAAACGCACTCTTCAGGCCTTGCCTATGACGTGGAAATACCTGCAAAGACTACAATAACTTTTTTACAAATGACGAAATTTTGTCGGGTATTCTTCTGTTTCTGGCTATAGGCGATTACGTCAATTTTACACTCAAGTACGTACAAGTAGTCAATGAGGTCGTCAAAAGTGACGTCAGCGAAACTGTGCAACTTAGGTCTGGTCGTATGTCTAGGCTAAAGAACAGTACACAGAATTGTAATAGTACATCACATATAACGTTATTTTCTAACAGTATAGCCCTCTTACATTTTTTAATATTGAACATGCCTTCTAAGTGTTATGAACAGATAGTATTAAATGTATTCGTGATATTTTCAGCCATCAGAAACAGAAAACTCAAATCTTCTTGACGTCCAACCATGTTGGGGTTGAAGTCGTTGAGAAGCAATTCCTCTGTTAGGAGTTTGAGAGTCTAGCTTTAAAAGATTCCTCACTGTTCAAAAATTCATAAAATGTAACATATGAAGTGTAATATTTAGTTTACTGTATAACATAGTCATACATACCACGCGTAGTAGTATGCTTGTTATTATTGGTATCTTCAATGTATTTCTCTCCAGAAATTCATCACTTTTGACAAGTTATTGCAAGAGCCTCTAAATACCCTCTTTCCATGCGACAATTCATAAATCACACAATTTTCATTGGCTCCATTGTATCCACAGTTGCCCCCACTTATGTCTGTGACCTTTTGTCAAAACTCACTTATCTTTTTCACATTATAGCTGCTTCAGACGCAAAGACGTTAAACTTCTCAGTTCAGTTAGAATGGCCTCCGACAACCCTAAGGAGTATATACTTTTTACACAGTTGGAAGAAATCTGACGACTTGTAATACATTATATATGTCAAAGTAAATAAGCAAAGGGGGCGTATTGGGCCCGGTATTGTGACAAGGGGATAGGTGCTTCCAACGTGGAAGAAAGTGACCATAAAGCATACGAAAATTTCAATCCAAGTTTTCCAAATTTCAAACGTTTTCCGTACTTTCTTGACAGACCACTGTGGCTCGTTAGGGACATGGCAAGACAAAATGCATTGGCCAAAATAAAAAGAAAAATAGTCATGCTAAAAATCGAAAACAAAATTTACAAATATTTTGTCTGTTTTCCTCATGAAGATCGAAATTTCCATTTTGCTCCCCCAATAAAGTGGAAATTTCGACTTTTTTGAGGGAGGAAATTAGAAATTTAACTTTATGAACTAGCCATCTCACCATGTAAAGTAAAAACATCATGTCCAAAACGGACCAAAAAATATTCTATGGCAAAAAAACTGACATTACATATGGAAGTACGAAGCCGTAGTCGTGCATTTTTTGCCTTTAAATGTCTGGCACTCTCTATGTGTTATGCTCCCAGTTTCGCCCGAAAAGGTGGTTGCACCCAGGACAAATAGTTCTGACAAATCTTTTCAGGCAGAGAAAGAGGGGTACTAGAGGGAAGAGAGGTGGGCTACTTCCACATGTCTTGCCCCCTTGGCTAGTTCGGGGACCACGCCCCTCGCACACTTGGAGGCCAGCTCCCCTATGGGGTAACTGTGGGTCCACTAAACCCAGGAGCTCCGGCTATGGGGACTAGCTCCAGAGGCACCAACAGGCCAACGCCGGACCACGAGTTTAATACCTCTTACTCCTCTGGTACTGCGCAAAGGAGACACGGGCATTTGGTCTCCGTCCCCTGATGCATTGGAAACATCTCTTCCTTTTCTTTTTTTTTTCTTTTTCTTTGTTTGGCCGTGATTTTTTCATCCAGATATTTTTGTTTTGCCCGTTGAGAATCATTTTTTCTATATCCCTAATAGGCCGGCGTTACAGTAAGACAAGAAAGTACAAATTCGTAATGCCTTCATAGGCGTTCATCAACAAAAATTACAAAAAAATAAAACAAAATACGAAAGTGTGGAAATATATGCATACATTTTCATCAGCAGACAAGTAAGTGGAACAGAGTATAAATGCCTGATAGTGCATCAACAAGGCGTACAATAATTGTCCGTTATAGACATATTACTCCAAAACCTAAGGTTACACCATAAAGTTTTGAGAAAGTAATAGAAATGTTCATTTGGACGAAACAAGTCTGAAAGTTTGCCCTACTAACCTTTTTGAAGTGGGCTCGAGTGTGTTTCATAAAGTGGCAACCCAAAATTCCAGACTGTTTACAACAGATTGTCATAGCCTGTACAATTAAAACTGATAATGGTTTAAGAACGTTATCAGTAGAAAATTTACAAAACTTATGGTTGATAGCATAGATTAAACCAATATCAGTTTTAAGTTTACATAAATTATGACGGTAAAAACAAATAGGCTTCATCAAGTTCAAAGAAAAGTTATCCAGTTTTAAGTGCACATGGTTTAATCTATGATATCAACCATAAGTTTTGTACAGTTAAAACCGATAATGGTTTAAAAACCATTGTCAGATTTAACTGTACAGACTACATTCTTAAAACACGGCAATGTTTTTGTTGGACAAAAGTAATTGCTTATATGTTGGTCAAACTTTGCTCATATAATGGTAAAACTTTCACTTCCATGCACGTGTATTGTACTATCCAGTTACAGGTTAAGCTGGCGACAAGCCTTCATTCAACGGTTGAGCATATTTTCGCTTTACCTACTTGTTGGGCAATTAATTGCTAATTAGCATAATGTTTACTTAAAATTGGGTAAATTTTTGGCCGCAGATTTTGCGTCGAACAACCACACGCTTGACTCGATTTTGTTACACATTTCTTCTCATAATCAGAAATTGGTTCCATAATCTGAAAATTCCTTTTGACATCTTTGACACTGGTAAAAGAGGAAAACTTGTACATTACGTATGGCCATTAATCGAACTCTATTTCTATAAAATTGTTAAAATAGTACCACTAACTGCCACACATTTGAACCAAATTCGACAATTCAGACTTATCGCCAAACGGCTATCCAACTGAGAGTTCGTAATCTTGGGTATTCTCTACAACGTCCGAATGAGAGTTAATATTGCATACTTGAAATATATTTATGCATAATGATAATGCTATCTTTACTCCAGGGTTTGAACGATACGGAACTGCTATAGTAGTTCTCAGTCTGCAGACTTGTGTTTTAATTTTTAAACCTGATTGTTTTGGACATGATATACGGAAGTCGGTGACAAACCAAACAGATTAGGCCAAGGCATTTGAAATGTACATCGCAATATAGGTTCATTTTTGTAATGTTTTCCAACAGCGGGTGTTATATTTTGATTTACATTAAAACATTTCATAGTGTAAAATAAATGGCACTAATTACCATATTTGCTCAGACTTCCATGATCTCAATTTCCAGTGATAGGGGCCTAGATATTATGGGCCAATATAAAGAGCCCAATTAACAAATAAAGATAAACTGCCTAGGAATTGGTTAATGTCTTACCCAATAAATTACTACAATTTCAACAACTGTTGTCTAGAAATGCCCAGCATGCATGCATGACATTCTGAAGTAAAGCACCAACGGTTTGGCAAAGATGGTTAACATAAAACCAACGGTTGGTTAAGGCATTTCCCCAACAGCTTGATGAAAGAAGGGCCCAACACCTAGGTATCTTTTGAAACGCTCATTTACTTAACAGTTGGGTAATTTTCCTCCCAAGGGTTGGGTTCAAACTTTACCAAATTTGGTTTTGCCTAACTCTTTAGATTGTTAAATAGATGCCCAGTGTTGGTCAAAAAGGTGGGCAAATGTTGCCCATTTTCTAAGAGTGTAAGAGAATTGGGTGGTTTACAACTGCATCGGTAACGTGATTGTTATTGTAGTTGATATTACCTATATAGAAAAGGTTTCATGACATTGTACTCTAGTAGGTAAGATGAAAGAACAGTTCATAACAATTTTGGCGAGTAGAAAATAAAACTTTCAAATATCAAGATAATGCACAGCAGTGGCTTAAAAAGATGCCAAACAGTAGATCACACTTGGGGAGACTAGTCATAAATTTCCAATTACACTATTGGGACTTTTTTCAAAACAGGACATTTTACAACCAGATGAAAAATTGGTGGGGGGAGCTCCATTGTTGCCGCTGTTTCTACTCTTAAAAAATTGTCAATGGAAGGCTTTGTAAGGCACCTTACTTCCAAAACTAAACAATTACAAACGGCAATAGGTTGTGGATCCTAAATGCTTTGTTTATTTGATGGGCTTTTGCAATTAACTGTTAAATCAACACTTCATTTATATTGAAGCTCCAAAGGTATCTGGCATACGGTTATTTTGTCCAGCTTAAACTCAATCAATCACTAATTACTATGGTAAAGATTCCTTTGATTTATTTATGCGTGATAGAGAAAACTAAGGTTCCACTGGGAAAGTATTGCTTATTAAGTTTTAAGTAATTACAAGCGTAATCACATCATTACAATAATTATGTAAATAAGACATGAATACATCTCTAGGGAAGAGGAAAGAAAATGAAAGGGTGATTGTGTTGTATGTAGGAGCTACGATTTTAAAATCTGTATCGGATACCCTAAAAATCTGAACCAAACATAAGATTTTGCTATTTGGGGATATTATTAGAGGGCGCTACTAATTAGCAGGAAATCCCTACAATCTGTGAAGGATTTTCGCTTTTGATATGCTGCACTTTGACATGAAATACCTTTTTATGAAAATTCCTGAAGTTAAATCTGAATGTGACCTAAAGGAAGTACTACTCCGACGGGAAACAAAACTAAATTGATTTCCCTTAGAGATTCCACGTAAATATCACATATTCACATATTGGACATGAGTTAGGCCAAACACCTGAGAAGCAATTGCCCTTCTAATGAGCTTTTCAATGCAATAAAGACCTTGCTAGATCGCTGTTTTCACACCCCACCTATCAAGGTTTAAGTGGGGTTTATGCAAATGCTGCCGTTACAAACGCAAGAAGCTCTGAAATGCATTTGATTGGAAGATGTATATGTCTATCAACTGTGTTTTCCAGATGACCGCTTCAACTGAACTGTGCACCTTATGTGTAAAAGTAAGAAAGTAACAGTTGGCCATTTTAGGGAGGCCAACTCAGGTGGCCATTTTAGGGAGACCGACTCTTCATGTAGGAGCACACGATAATTTGTCTTTCCCAAATAAGTCCACTTCGCATGGATACCTCAAAATTTCGTTGGATCTTACCTATCATGTAATCATGTAGGATAGGTTGAGTATAGTTGCCTTTCATGCCATGTTCATAAATCTACATAATAGAGTAATTTATCGCCAGGATGGTATAAGATATACGTTAAAGCTACAAACCTGTGTTGGATATTGGTTTTCTGTTGGAATCAGGGGGTTCGTTGGATTATGCTTGCAATATCTACAGCTGTTTGATGAAAGGTGAAAGTTTTGGTTGGACGTTCAGGTCTAAGTAATGTCTCTAAGTATTGCTTTTCGGGAGGAGAATTTTTACCCCAGGACGAATTGAGGCAATTTTTGGAAATTTCCATTGAAATCATGAAAAATGAAAAATGATTTCAGGTTAAGATTAAGGATAGGGTTGAAGTAAAAAAGTGAAATTGCTCCCATTCGTCCTGGGAAAAAAATCACGCTTGGGGGAGCCCATCAAACAAGATCCCTTATGTTCATTGTTTTTTAGTTTAAGCGTTGTGTAGTATAGTTATGCACCTACTTAGCTGGCAATAGGTTGATTTTCGTCAAACTTATTTTTACTGCTCACCCGTTCGACGGGGAAGAAATTCCGGTTGCGTGCATTTCTTTATATACTTACACAACGAAAAGGAATTTTACTTTGACAGTTGCAATGGTGTCTATTTGAAAAGAGAATTATAGTGTGGAGTGTTATTAATTAAAGGAATGAATATACGTAGCATTATAACTAGTGAAACTTTGAATTGAGAGATGAGATAATAATTAACGAAATAATAAGAAACGTGATAATGCTATTTTTGATTCATAGTTTGACATGGAATTAGACGTCAATGTCTTGTTGCTTGTTAGGAATTATGTGTAAAGATGTGAGCCACAGATGTTTGGTATTAATCTTGTTCCAGCGTCTCACTTATTGCTTTTTTCTGATATCCCGACTTTCGAGCCGCGAGGCCTATGCATGTACATACATGTAATTACAAGCGCAGACTAGTATACTCTCTCCCGTATGATATTTTTCTATCCGCTTTGTCGCACTGTCTCTCTACGGGGCGCTCCTGTTTCTACTACCCGTGGAAATGCTAGAAGACATTAATATTGCTACCCTTTAAGGACCTATAATCTCACACCAAAGAGTAAAAATTCTCCCTGCTAAATTTACTTCTAGACCCGCCTCCAATTAAAACAAAAACACCTTTCTAGGATACCTCCAAGACAGAAAAACAGTAGCCTCCACTGAGCTTCAATTGTTCGAGGCCATAGTGACACACAACCGTGTGTGAGCTTAATTGGAAACACAACTGAGTGTTCAAGTCATCTCGAACCAGCCAGAGTAGAACTTTGTTGTTTGAATGAATGTCAATCAAAGTTCATTCATCAACTGTATTTAGAACTATAGGGCTATTCCTAAATATGTCTGGGAAGGCAATTGCCAGCAACTTCCTGATTTAGGGGATGCCATATCTCCTTTAAGCGTAAAATTGTCACAACATTTGAGAGCTTCACTACAAGGATATAACATATAGTACTCCTCGGAAATGCAAACTGTGGTTATTAGAGTCGAACCAATTATGAAATTTACTTTATGTCTAAATTCTTTTTCGGACTGAACCGGCACAATTGCCATCAGAAACGAAGTTTTCCGTATATCATTTGTAAGAAATACGTGTAGAAAAATCAGTAACAGAATTGGTTACATCATTATGGAAATTAGAAAGTGTAATTAACTCAGAGAGGAACACTGGGAAACCCCAATGGAGGTTTCTGCATAACTGGATAGAGAATTGGTAACTTAAACACACTTGAACACAGTGACGATAATTCCTATGTAGTCTACACATTTAATGAAAAATTAAAAGTTCACTTTCTTTACGTGACCAGCAACTCAGTATTACTCACTGTTTATAATGTAATCTTCAAACATTTTGTTCCATCTTCTAATTTGGAATAATGCCCCTAGGTTGTTCTTGTTTTCCCTTTGGTTGGTAATTGGTACCGATATTTGCAAGCAGTTTGTAGTGATCCCTACACTTACATACGGACTACTTTGAATGAACCTATTGTCGGATTGTAGTTACTTAAAAACCATGCGCCACGCACGATAGCAGTAATTCATGGGTTTTCTGTATAGTAGCTACTTTAATGATGAACTGAAATTTCCAATAAATGCCATGTCTCTGTTTACATGACCCACATCTCAACATTATACAATTATCTTCCATTTTGTAATGATGCCATACTGTGGCACTTTCGTCCCCTTTTACCTTTGTTTTGATAAAAACTTTCCTGATATTCGACATGTGTTCGTTATGCTCGTTAACATATAATTGCAGACTTAAACTCATTTACATCTAAGTAAACCAATAAATTTAAATGACCTCGTTATTGAATAGTAAATAATTGTGCTATTCCGAGAGTGCATATCTAAATACCAAACACTGATTTACCACGCACAAACGTGATAATTCATGACATTTGTGGTAGAACAGGAAATCAAATGGCATTTTCATTTGCACATGAAGCCTTCCTGTAAATATCATTTATTTACATGAACAGTAGGACTAGCTCGATACTACACGATGATGATCAATAAATATGCCGTTTAAATTTTCGTATTGCAACAGTGCCTTGAATTTTTCCTTTTTTCCCCTTTTCATCATTTTGATAACTGTTACTGATATGTGACATGTGTTTGTAATGATCTCCCCTGTTATCATAGCCTTTAAATTATTTAAATCCGTGACAACCAATCAAGTTAAATGAACTCGTATTAATTTTAAACAGGCGTTACAATTAGCGTAAAACAAATGAACAGCTAAATTACCCTATGATCTGACGTGGCTCCCTGTAAACGGTGTTAAAAGAATCTTAGCCTAAAAAAACTGTTCCGTTTCTTCTATTAGCTTTCCCCGCCGGCCATAAAATTTGACCCAGTTGAAATGTTTTATTCTTCTCAAACGGATCACTTAATTAAACCGTAGTTATTAGTGTCATCTAAACCCATTTTTGTCACCAAGAACACGCTCAGCTGAATACTAACTTAAAATGTTGCTTAGATTACTTCATTGTCCATTCTTCATGGAACATTTATTTCTTTTATAAATTCTAATAGCCCCTTCGATAAGAAGAGAAATTAGGGCAGGCCATTTATACTTAAGAAAAGTAAATTGTATCACGTATATAAGAAACCTCTCCGTTAACAGTTGAGATGGTAGGAGTATTAAACAAGCACCTGCCAGAAGATATCGTTTTAAAAGAAGACAAATTCATTCATTGACAAATGGATGAGATATATGTTGAAGACTTGAAAACGTTGATTGCTACATAATATCATTATGAAAGAGACTTTCAAACGCAAATTATATATTTCTCTGTTACTTCTCAATTATTCCCTTAAACACATGACAGACCATTACGATATTTTGGAGAACAATAAACATATAACGTAACCTGCCAAGCAAGAGAAATTAGCAGAGCAAAACGGCTCTCGTGTAACTTTGCTTGGCTAATTTTGCACGTGTGAGACGATTTTTTGGAACTTTGGCCTTTCGCAGCCGAAGACTTACACTTCCATGAGGCTTGATGAATTTACACTAGTGGCACTTTTCGCACCGTGAGACCATTTCGTGCCCGATGGTTAAAAGGCGTGTACAAAACGCTCATATCAGGCGCACACATTGAAAAAGTGCCTCTTGTGTCAAAAAGCATCAAACACCTTTAATATTTGGGTGTACAGCCACGGAAGGCAAAAGTTGTACTTAATACTCGCTCTCACACGTGAGAAAAGGTCTAGTAAAGTGATTCACAACCTCTCCAGCTCACAGCCCCCTTTCAAAGAATGGCGTTGGGCAACCCCCCCCCCCCTCCCGCGTCTATAGCATACTATTGCCATGAATGAAACAATTATAATAACAGCATATGGTAAAATAAGGGGATGCATACGCATACATAGTTTTTACTTACGGATCCGACACAGGGAAGCAAAACAACAGTGAGGTATTCAAAAAGCTGACTCTCTTTTGTGGTGGTGAATCGCAAAGTTGGGGTTAGGGACGAAGAAACATTTTTGAACTTTACAGATGCCAAAGGCCCACCGAAGTGTGGACAGTTCCCACAAGGGCGCATAATGGGGCTCAGGGGCAATGTCTCAATGGGAGACCAGGGGCGAAGCCCCCTGAAGCTCTGGGGTATTACCGAAATTGTCCACACAAGAATGAGGCTCTGAAAGTCAATTTTGACTGTCTTCCGATTTCCTAATATTTAATAACCTTAAATGTCCACTAGAGATTGCAGAAATCACCCATAGAGCTACTAACGAAGGTTTCCTCTGATGCTGCAAGGAGCTTTTCCTGTAGGTAAGAGGAAGGAGGATGATAGGGGTAGCATGGGGCTTGAAAAGACTTATGCCACTCAAGCTGTCCTAAGGGCAAAAATAATGAGAAAGCCCGTATTGACAAACCGTAAGTTACATTTTTAAAAACATTTTAACGTTTTACTTGTGTTTTACTTCATAGTACATTGCAAAAGATACCTGTTTGTTACAGTTATCTCCAGTTTTTACTTCTGTCAGTATGTCATGTTGATGGACAGCACGGTAAATCTACGTTCAAGGTAAAAGTGGCGGGACAATTTTTAGCCTTGACCCTTCACCGCTTTCACCAGGATGCCACTATTGGGAATGTGGTGTCCCCGTCGAGAAAATTTTGAAATTAATCACTGTTAGATGCGATCTCATAAAATCTAGCGATAAAGATAATGCACAGACTTTTTAGTGCACCTGAGAAGTGAATGTTAGACCTATTCGACTTGTTGACGTTATTTATCCCCTTTATAAGGGAACGAATTTGAGAGCTCAGCTAAGGGAAACCTTTTGGAATCTTGTAAGGCCCGGTTTAAACTTAGTATCTCACTTTTTCAAAACGCCCCCTGTCGCCTCCTTAAAGTTCATCACCTAAATGAGTTGCGAAAATGCCCCCAAGGGAGATAACGCCCCGATGGGAACCACTGGTCTAGAATGACTTGAACTCGTTCGGTATTTTGCTGCGGTATAATATTTTTTGTTTACTGCAGGATTAACAAACGAAATTTTCGTTAGAACGCAAAGCATTTTGCGTTATAGTTGAAGGTACGGTAGTGGGATATTCACCCATTTTTTTGCTTCATGTTTGCTGTAACGTTGCATTATTTACGAATAACCAAATGAATAAAATGAATAAAAGTCGTAGCGACGTTAGATTAGATCACCAATGCAGCCTATATTGAAATTTTGAAACTTCCTTTCGAGAGATGTAATAGGATAATACTACATTTACCATAAATCTTGTAAACACGGATAAATTTAACAATGAGGGGTTTTTTTAACACAATAGCGTGGCTCGATCACGTACAGCGTTACAATTTAACAACTTGAAATATCGTCCACAGCTTAATAAAAAAGCTGGCATTCTTTGCCTGAGTGAACCTCTAAAATTTAACAAACCATCTTATGTCTACCATCATCTACGAAATTTCTTCTTACACTATGCAAAATCTGTTTCATTGGGGTTTATTGCTTTCTTGGAATTTGCTTCATTTCAACTGACATGTAGTAAAACTCCCTGGTGCTAGCAGTGAATTGTGATGGTTAAATTCATATCAGTTACAATTTCGAGACTTCAGTTTGTGGGAATACAGGGTTATACTAGAGTATTTGTATTAAGTAGTATACAGTAACTGGTTAAAGCTTGATGTTGTACAATTACATGGTGCTAACGAGAGTTTCGCTGGGTCACGAGCAGCTTTTTCACTTTCCTCGTTCGGAGACATTGTCCACGGCCTTTGAAATGTTCATATTCTTAAGGTTCGTTTTCCTTTCAAAATTAAAAACCATCGTTTAGAACCAAATCTTTCTAACACCAGGGAATTGTTACTGTTTCCTGCTTACAACTTCTAAATATCTCGTACACTTATGTGGGAGATCACATGAAATACCTGAATTTAGTTCAATTTGATAGCATCATATCCCTTTCTATGCGGCACATGCAAAAAGTACAGAGCAAAAGCAGATTTGCTGCTGCATCAGTGTTTGATGAATTCGAAAAGAGAGAAACAAGTGCCAGGCTGTTATCTTCTATCATTAAATAAACTAAAATTACACAGTGCCCAGCTGTGCGGTTTCATTAACCCCTTTTTCCACCCTTTTGATTGACAAGTTTAAATGTGCTATAAAAGATCCAATTTCCCTACCACTTAAATAGGGGAAGAGTCAATGGAAGACCAAACCGTAGGACAACTTCCCTCTTGAATGTAATCCTTGAAAAGTATATCGTCCTAAACGATTCTTCCTGAGACAGGTATGCACAACTAAATACATGATACGAATTTAAAGTATGATCATTTACACATTCTTCTTCCACTCTGTCAGTCTGCCTCCATCCTCCTTGGAAGACAGTGGTGATAGACAAAACAGTGAAAGTATAGTGTAACCTTACAAAATTACAATCTTTTTGCGAAAGTTTTCTTGTATATACTTCGAGTTGCTCAAAGTTCCTCAAGACAGAGAAACCTGAGGGACAGTTTTATGAAGTCTCTCAGAGGAGCTGTTTTACAGATGTTCTTCAAATTCAAGTTTTCCAGCGTCACGCTCTTGAAATTCGATTGCAGCTTTTAACCCCATTTCATCGGACAACAATTAAATGTTAAAACGTTTATGGAGTCATTTCTGTATTCAAAATAAAACGAGTTTCCTTCTAATCAGATCCGTATGAAGCTGTATGGTGAATCCTAAGTTTTGCACTTTTGCAAGGATACTTTTCGTCACCAGAGGCAGCTAGTGACTTTAAATGAATAGTTCTGGTGTACTATATGATCCCTTGTGACAGAAGCAAGGAAGTCGCACAGGTGATGACTGGCGCACAAGATGTCAAAAGCAAGTTCGTTTCCCTTTTCGGTTATAACTACGTACATCACACCCCAGGTGAAAAATGACAAGCTGTCATGATCTCATAACACCCTTACAAGTATAGTATGAGGTCCTTCTGGTTTTTAAAAATGGCAACTAGCATGAACTGCATGAGCGCCACAATGAACATTCAGTTTTGACCTCAAAAAGGAACATTGTCAGATATTTGACTAAGTTTAGTTCTGATCGACTAGATTTGATTTAAAATGGAACCATTTTAGGGGTTTTCAGATTGATCTTCCGTTTCATGCTTTTACTGATGAAATTCTTTTAAAATTTGTATACCACATTTTTAGGGTGTATATTTAGGATTATTCTGGACTACGAAACTTGCTCAATGAAATTAATCGGTCTTTATCTATCTTATCGAAGTCTTGTCTTTACAGTTTACCTTTTAGTAAAAATAAAATACAATGATGATATTTTTCGTCTTTTAGTAAGATCATGTTGTACAAATATGTGCATAAACAAGTAACACAAGATTTCTAGGAGAAGGAGAAAGGTTAAAAGGTTTTCTTGAAAGTTTTATTATACACGTGTGAAATATTTGATCAGTGTTTTAATAACATAAGCACTCGATCATCGGGGTACTGCAGCAGGGTTTGTCAAGAGAATCTGCAATTTTTCTACCATAATTTATGGATCTAAGGATCAGCAGAAACTTGCTTGTTATTTCAAATATACCGTTAACAATCTTGACCACCCTTATCCCAAACCCCAATCAAACCTCATGTAGTTCCATCACTGATCTCCTACGTGTAAAATTTGGAAATAATAGACAAGTTTAAACGTAATAGCCCGTAACGAATGCAAGAAGGTCGTGTTTTTATGTCGATGCCTTAGCTATGGTCGTAGCCCAAAGCCACCCTAACCAAAAAATGAAGAAAAAACGGAGTAGCCTATGCCATATTTAAATGGATGTTAGATTCTACTCAGTGAGGTTTCTTGTTTCCTCTGAAATTTCTGCAGCATACAATTTCCTACAATTTAAAGATACCAACCGAGCAAAAAGTATTAATTGATCATGTCAGAGAAGTCGTCAAGATTTTCACCATAAAGGATTTAAATAATGTCTGAGCATTAAAACCGACTGTTAACGTTCAATATAAGGTTTAACGGTTTGACTGAGTTTATGTGTGACATCTTTAAGTTTCCACGCAATACAATTTCCCAAACACGTTTACGAAATACAGTGAAACAAGGTCATAAAAGTTTCTTTGATTTTAGTTTCCCTTTTGTTGGAAACTTCAAAAAGAATAGGGCATAGTGTGCGATAATATTAATGTTAGGACTCAGAACAGAAATAGAAGTATCGTGCGTTATCAGTGTTGTCACGAGTCATGACTCCAGTCGCTAATTTTCAGAAGGGAAATGACTCGAGCAATTGTATCATAATTTTTCTCATAGAAATAATACAGTGACTCGAGTCACTGACTCGACTGGAGTCACATTGAAAGTATTAAATGACTTGACTAGACTGCAAAATTGAGTGACTCGTTACAACACTTTGCCTTATATATTTCAGTGAATCCTTTCGAAAGTTTATGACCGGTCGATTACAATAAGTGTAAAATTTCGAAAACTTTAGTTCGTACCATCTGGCTATAGGGTGCACAACACATTTGTATTACAAAATAAATTCATACAGGCTGGTGTATTTATATGGAAATAGGTAATAAAAAATAGGTACTTTAGCCAGGCAACTAAACTTTCAAGAAAGAAGATTCCTATTGAACGAAATCAGTGGGGTAGCAAGGTTTTCATTGTAAAGGTAACATTCCACAAGTGATGGTGAAATGTGATACTATCTAACCCGAATGCCAGCATTTTTGGGGTCGTCACCTACCAAAAAAATGTTTGCGCAAACTGCCCCTGTGTTGGAGATGACATTTCCAAAGCCTTGTAATTTGCGTTTAGACTTTAAGCGGTCCAAAATAAAAAAGTGCAAATACAATAAAATTACCTTGGCGAAATTTCTCTTTAGGCGAAAATAAGATTCTGAGTTTCTTCACAGAAGACACTTTGTTTTATAAACGTTGTTGAAGGATATTATACATTGGTATATGCTGATAGTTAATTGAACAACAAGTTAAATTGGTGTTATAAATGGTAGAAAGTACAATTTTTAATGCTACATACGACGACAGGTATTAATGTACAGCTGCTTGATGGATCCCATCTGCTAGTACGTATGTATCTCTTGTACCGGAACCGTTTGAATGCCCATATTTGTAAACTTACACCTTTAGAAATGTAGACTGATACAGTAAAAAGGGAGCACCATAGAATACTTGAATCCTGTTTGATTAACTGAATAAACTTAGTTCTTTTGCCTGTCTACAGGCTTCTTCGGTTAATGTTGTTTGATTGGTGCTATTAACAGGGCCCTCTACCGTTAGCACCATGGTGCTTACTCACTGGCCACTGCTCATCAGCAAAGGGAGGACAATTAGGTATACTAAAATGCTTGCATAGGGAGTTTATAGCCACAAACTTGCCTCTAGAAATTGTCCATATTGGAAAAGAACAACTCGTTCTCGAGTGTTTCCATACATGAATAAATCTTTGGTTTTCTTGATCCTTTAGCATTCTTTATAATAACCTTCTACTTAGCTTCATAACCTGACTTTCTTCATACATTTACTATCGTCTCTGTATGTCGTCTTTCGATGTGAAGGGGCCGTAAATCCCATGACATATGCAATCGATGATTCCTTGTAGACAAGACGACGGAAATATCTTAATCGATGCTGTACAGCAATACAAATCTTCTTGTAATCCAGATAGCAAAGAGTGTAACATATAGTAAAGGTTATGACTGCACCACGTAAATACTTATCGTGACACTTTAAATTAAATTTAAACATCTTTGGTCGCCCCTATTATTGATTTTAATTTGTACTATCGGGGTCGAGATAAGAAAACCTTCAGCTGGGTCATTATGTGAGATCATATCCCCAAAATGTCAACGCGAATCTACTCACTTTCACCAATAACTTAAAGGAAGTAGAAGGGTATTAAGGTAAATATTACTTTAACGTATTGCACCCATACTGAAAACATCATGTAAAAATTGCATAAGTTAACACCAAATTTCCATAAACAGTTTTTATAAACTATTTTCATGTGTAGTCCCTGTAATGTGTCAAAAGTAATGGTCATACGAGTTGTGATTAATATTGCCGTTTTTACCGTTAAGATGCCTATATGGCAAGAACGTGTCTACTTTTCGCGCCTTTATTGTATTTGATTCTGATACAAACTATCCATTACGTTAATTACCATCGAAGTCTGACGCCAATCAGCCATTTACTTCATGATACTAGTCATTTTTTTCACTCATAAGCATTGATTGAATATTTGAGGAGATTTTAATGACTTTTGCACAGCAAAGACTTCGCAGAATTAGTACAACCGTGTAAGATAATCTTCATCTCATCTGTAGGTGGATGCCAAGGGAAATAATCTGGAAGCAGCCAGTTTATCCTTCGGCAGACTTAATGGAAGTTGATCAATAGAAAATTCCATCTTCTGGGAGTTGCCGTGTGTTTGTTGATCCGAAGCAAACATGGCATTGAGAAAGACACATTTTCTAGACCTATTGAAGGGAGAGAATCTAAACCTTCGCGGATAGTGCCACATTACTACATCCTTTTATAGCATTGCACATTCTAACATGTTATATCATTCGACAAAGATGGTGGCTTTAATGTCTTATCCATTGATCTTTTGCTATATTTTTAGTCTTATCTCTAGGGACAAAACATAACCTACAGCTTATGGCAATAGTACAAAAAAGGCAAACATTTTAAAACTTTGTTATTTGTTCATAAGGTTTAATAGTCTTATAGGTTGCACCGCTATTAGCGGTATTTCCAAACGGATATCGTAGATTGTGTAGATTCACATCGTAGAAACACTTACGTGCATGTTCCTATTCACAGTATCCCTTTTTGCACTTACGCTGTACGTCTACGGATTCCACTCATTATTTCAACTATCTAAGAAAGTGGAACATACAAGTCAATTGATTTTCTTAGTTATTAAACCACGAATCTTTTCTATTAAAAGGACTTAAAGATCAATTACTAGGGATTATCAAGTTCAAACGTTAAACATCTAGGTAGCCTAACGATAAGGATCTGACAATCATCTTAATGTTATTAATGAAGATTCTTTGCGTCTGTGGTAAATTAGCTAACCACACACATGTGCAAACGTCGAATGCTGACAGAAACTTCGCTTCTGCTTTCGCCGTCTCTCATTAACTTTTTGCCCGTAGTTGTTATGGAAGTATTCCAACATGGAATTCTATTGCCTATAAGGAAAATCTCAAACTTGATGAAACAATTCTTTATATGTTAATGTATACTAAATTAAGAAAAGAAACACAACATGCCTTCTCTAGAAGCCATCACATCTGACTAGGAGTGGAAGAGGTTACTGTGACAGCTATCGATCATTTACACCCTCAGGGAAACAGAAGTAAATGTTTGAATACACAATGAAATCTTTGATCTTTGAATGTTAATATATGAACAGGTTTTTGTAAGAGTTTATTGTGTCATGTGCGTTTATCAGTATGAGATAACATCACTACAGGACATGTAGTGTTGAAGCAAACTAGTGCAACTTTGCTATTTGTCGTACCCGACAACACCGACGTTACATACCCGAATTTGCAGCGACGTTTCGCGTTGTTTACAGTAACAGATTGAGTGCAAATGTTGATTCCATGTTGCAATCATTACATTGACTATAAAGTTAGAACCTTTGATCAACGGACATACAACTTTGTGAGGGCAACGTAGAGGATAACGTCATGACGTCATAATTCCATGGGAAGGTGGCGTTGATACTTCTTGATAGTGCTTGATGATATATATCTTGAGACCAATGTTCAGACACATTGGGCAATTCACACCGTTCTTCCTCATGAACACGTTGCACGTGCTACTTTGGACCCATAACTTAAAGCAAATGTGAATAGGCATACATGTCATTCGACTGCCAGGGGCGTAGCTAGGATGAAATTCTTAGGGGGTCTAGGTACCAAATGGGGGGTCACGGCTCTGATTGCAGTCCTTAATTCTTACAAATTTTATTACAATACACACAATATCTGGGGCCTAGCAAACATCTGGGGGCCCAGGTCCCCCCGTAGTTACGCACCTGCTGTATGCACACATGATGGAGCAATTTAGTGACGACTCTGCCTTTTAGAAGTATTTCTTTGATAGGCCTATTTAAATGCTACACAGTAAACAAGCTATATCATTTTCTGTTAAAAACGTCCCGCCGGCTTTTCCCCTATCGGTTCTAACTGTTCTGTCGGCTGTAAAATGCTTTTTGCTGTTAAATAAATGACAAGTAGCTATCTCAAACGACATCAGAAATACTATGCAAATATTTTTTTTTCACTTTCACTTAAATATGAATTCATTTTGCTTTCAGTAACTCTAGAAGTGATTTGCCAGAGCTAGCGAGAGTCTTAGCATGCTGACGCTTTATAAATGCATTAGCTAATTTTTGGCCCTTCGGGGTCAATGTTTTCAGAAGCGTAAAATTGTCGGCATGAGAAAATGTCACACGATGTTTATCATTAATAAGGAGACTTACGTTTTTACCTCTGAGTAGACACTTGGCTGGTACACGATATCAGCTCAGATATTAAAAAGAATGTATATAGTCTTAACGTTTGGGTTTCAGGTCGATCTGTGTTTATCAGTAGAGACCATTAAGAATCAAGTGCAATTTTCGATATTCCTTTCTTTTTTTTTTTGAAGTTTCAAACAAAATAGAAAATGAACGAAAGACTCTAATTACAAACCAATATTCAATCACCTTCTCGACGCAACAAGGTAGAATATCTCTAGTTATGGTCAGTAGATATCATTACCTAGCTGACGGCAAGGTTTGCACTTCCTACAAAGTTATTTCGTTGGTAAAAACATTCCATCTTTGAGGTAGTTCTCTTTCTCTCTGGTTTCTTTGCAGCAGGTTTTCATGCGGCAAATTTTAAAAAGCAGTAAGCCAAGGGGGAGCTATTAAGAGGATGAGAAAAGATTCCTCATAAAAAAGTGGTAGGGACGAGTGTCGGGGAAGCGCCGAAAGCGCGAAGAGCACATAGAGGTTAAATCTCTTTCTGATGAAAATTGTCGATTTGCATGCGAAATGCTACTTTAAGTCCAGTTTGCTCATTGACAACATGTGCCATCTGTTGCAAGTAACAAAAATCTTTAACTGTTTAAAATGTAAGCAATACTACTAGGACGAACTTCTGCGTTGGTGTCAGGCTTTAAGGCAGTATTTAAGCCACAACGATAAGAAAACATTTTTAAAAGAGAGGAATATCTATAATTCATTACAAAATAAAATATAATAAAATATCATATCTAAGCAACTTACGAATATCACTTCCTTAACTGATGGTATGTTGGTCTAGAAATGGGTTATTCTGATTGAAATATGCTAATTTCTAATTAAATCTATTGCAAAATCTCATTTCACAATAACAGACAGCCTGCAAATCTTGTGTTGTTGAGGACAGGTGAACTGTTTATTGGCCCTTTGTGTCGATTTTGTTAAACTTTTCGTGAAAAAGAAGGTACGCTCTATAACACCCCTGATTAAACTTAACCAGGATCATGGTCACGGAAGAAGAAGTGCCATTAAATACTCGTCAAAATGAGTATTTGTATGGTTAGAATAATGACTGGTGAATAATCCTCGTCCAAAATTAGCATTTTATAAGATAAATTCAAGTAGGATTTCTTGGTTATTGTAACTAGTGTATTGCTGGATAACCTGTGCCTGGCAATGGGAGGTGATGCTCACCGGCAGAGAGAATATTTTTTTCTCAATTGATGAAACTTTCCCCAGTTGTGACTTGTATCTGCGTCAAACAAATTACCACGACGATGAGAACTGGACGATTTTTGAGGTCGTCCAACTTGACTGATCTTGCGGGTAAAACGCTGCCCTTGGCTGACTGACTTTTTTCTGAAGTATCATCTATGTATCGATCAAACTTGAACCAGTTTTAGTGTTTCAAATTTGGTTTTAATGCTAATGTATCTACGAAGGTAAAGTACAGTAAATGTAAATTGTAAACTTTAATTTGCTAAAGTTCTGTGGATTCATTTCCACTGTTAATGTGCTAGTCGCACAAATGTAGAGCTTAGGTATCAAAACATCGCAAAGAACGACACCTAGGCACCTGGATTCCTAAGGGAGCAAGTTTTCTTAGGTATGCAATCACTTCCAAGTTATTTAAAACGTTACTGGAACCAAGTCAATCTTTCTCTTTGAGTTTATCTCAAAATGTTGAATAATACCAAAGTTTCATGTCACACCTTCTGGCAAATTAAGTCTGTACCGTTTAGCAATTCATGAGTAGGCCTAAACTTATAACTTAAGAGCTACGACCTTGATAATAAATTAAATTTCAAAACACTGAATTTTCTTTTTAGCCTAAGTAAAAACAGATTACAGTGGGATACATAGGACAAACATTGTGTCAAGGGGATTATACGTGTCTCGTAATGAAAAATCCTAAAAACAACGCATTGCATCTTTTGTGGTATTATTATCGGAGTTTTGGTTTTTGAAAATCATGAAAATTTTTCCCATCTTGGAAGTTTTCAAACGGAACCTACTGAATGAACAAAGCTACTAAACCCAGCTGACGTCTGGTTCGTAAGTCAAGGCGGCTATTAATCTCCATCTACGAATGACTGGACAATTCTATCTCTTTTTGTAAAACGGAGAAAGTGGATTGTATTGCTAAGAAGGTTGGGTTCTATTTTCTTATTAAATACAAATCGAAAATTCGTGCATTAGTCTTCGTATTGTCATTCCGTGCGCGAGTAAAGGGTACTTGCATTGCTTGGAGGCAGATGATGCATGATCACGCTCGGTTTTAGACCTGCAGACCAAGTGGATGCATGTCACTAAAACAGTCACTGCTAATGTCAACTGTTATACCTGTCATTCCTCTGCCAAAGGCAGATAATTTACCAATAAATGTCTCCAACCATGCGTAATGAGAAGTAATCATCGATCGGGTTTGCAGAGTAGTAATAGATTCAGATTAAAAAAAAGAAATAGTCAGGTTTCTTCTGTAACGGCAGATTTGATGTGTGATGGATAATGAGGGGAACTGAAAAGTAATTTTTGCACCTTTGAAACGTAACCCAATCTGTAGTTTCGCCTTGGCACCAGGCTTTTACGGCAAATTCCATGATTATTAACATTCTTCCGATAACGACCCAGTCCGTTCCCCATAGTTTCACCACCATGGTTCCATTTCATCATAAGATGTACTAAGTAATTGGTTAAGCAAATTTAAGCCTGACAAATGTAGATGCCGTAATATCAGGCCCTTCATCAGGAGGGGTCAAAGGACGGCGCTCCCCCCAAAAAGTTTTCGACCCCTAGAAAATTAGAAATTACAATGGCCTTAACGCATTTTTTCATATCTCGCTCCCTAAAGAATATTTCCGCGCAGTGGTGACTTCCTTTGCCCCTGTAGTATCTTATCTGGCTACGAGCTTGTAACATAGCCTACATGCATCTGGGTTTACCCTGTACTAACGTAACCATAGGCGTAAGGGGGGTCGATATTTCTGGGGGGTCAGGGAAAATTTTTGCCCGAATTTAGAATTTTGGACCAAGTTGCCCGAATTTTGATACCGTTGTGTCGGTTCCAAAAAGGCATAATTTGTTTTCTCGGCTGTCTCATTTGCCCGAATGGATCCACTATTTTTGCCCGAATTGGGAGGGCATATGCCCCCCTGCCCCCCGCCTCGTACGCTTATGAACGTAACTACAAATCACAAAAAGATAGATAACAACCTAGCAACCTAAGTTACATGGTTGTTTCAGTGAGACATATTTTTGTATCTATCTTCATTTTAAATAAATGTTGACAAAATGTGGTTTTTTCGTTCCCAACACTTTTCCTTAGCTGCAAGAGTACCTTCAAATGGTGGTTTCTTTGAGTGATGGTTCACAAATCAGGCGAAGTCGAAAACTGTTCTACACGTGAGATGAATACCATACCTAATTGAACTGCACTTAAGTTGAACTTTAACTCGTACACATTTCATTGTGGCAAGACGGGATTACCCAACTGGCACAATGCTACGCCAAAATCAGGAAAATAAAGATTCGACTCTCACTCTTTCACCCATACCACCTTGCTCTGCAAACTGAAGATAAATATTCGCCAGGGGTTTCTGGTCATTTAAAGTGCAGACGTTGCTATATTTAATGACAGACTTGTTTTTATGCCTCGAGATATTTCTCTCAATGACTACAATGAATTTATATAACCACCGTTTGTATGAGGTAGTGTCTATGCTGACTCAGCTGACTAACATGTCAGTTATACTGACCCACAGTAAAAAATATCGTTTTCTATTCGAGCTGTATATAAATCATTTTTAATCCTCCTTTAGTTTGTGGTCACGTTTTCCTTGTCCATCGATTTATCCTTGTAATGATAGGAGTGTTTAAATAACTAAAACAAATCTTCTTCCAAAGCAATCACGAGTGTTGAAATTCGAGAGAAATATTCTTCTGCTAGGTCTGTGTAATTTTATTTCAGTAGCACATTGTGTTAGTGGTTGTTTACGTACAAAGATGATAGCAAAGTGAAAAAGGTACATTACTGACCATGCAAGAAGTAACTTGCCACATATAAAGAGAAACAAAGAATAATGGAAGTGTTCTTGAAAGTAAAAGCAGTCTCCTTGATTTGAATTATAAGGAAATGCAGTTACCCAAATTGACTTACTATACCCGGGTATCCTAATGGCTCTTTTAAATCATGTGACAAAAGTTTTGTACTAAATTTATAAATATATGCAAAACTGTACTTTTGTTTACCTTGAGAATGCCACTGCTATGTTGGGTAACATGATCAAAGATACTTATAAAACAGATAAGACGAAATCTGTAACTTTAGTACATCTCAGTTTTAAAGAAAGTTTGGGCGATTGAATATTAACCTAGGACCCTTATCCTGGGATACTTTTTGTTGTATGGATCCCCCTAATCACGAGAGAATATGTTTTTACTGAATTGTTTAATTGGGTCAAAATAAGGCCTTGCGTTACCCCTCATGTGCAAAACTTACGTTACTATAAAATACCATTAAAGATACGTGTAATTGAACTGAAAAGATATTTGATCAATGCAGCCTGTCAACAAACATTGGCAAAGGGGACATTTTTGGGGCTAGTGTGGCTGTACCATTTTGCCTGAGAAAAACTCTTATCATCAGAGAAAATGGCTCGATTTGCAAAGCAACAGTACACAGGCAGTTTTACTGCATAAACTCCATAACAGAAGGATTGTGAACAATATCATACTCGCTATTGTACACTCGAGTATTTGAAATCAATTTGGGGTGACTCACAGGCAGATAGCCAGGATTTGGCCTGTGGGAAAGAGTAAGGGGAGGTCAGGAATAATGAGACAAATATTGGCCATAGGTGTAATGTGTTACTTTATTTTACAATTCAAAAGTTACCCATGTGTTACAAAGGAGTCATTTCGGAATATTTTTCCAAGACACAGGTGATTCGGAATAGTGATTTGGGAGGGCTTTCTGACACTGGGGTTCACACCCCATCCCTAACCCCGTGGCTTCGCGCCTGGTGACTCCATTTCCTCTTTCGTGAAATATGTAAAATTAGAATATTACTTTCTTTGAAATAATTCGTTAAACCTGACGTCAAACAGCAAGCTAACTTGGATCCTGCATGAACACACCTGTATCTTTCATCAGTCAATGTAAGGATACCTCATGAATTGCTCATCGTGAAAATTATACAAAGCCTTTTTCATACTCACAAATCCTTAAATGGTTTTCAAAAGTTTATTGTTGCCTTACTGTTACGTCTGTAAATATCGCTGCCTATGAAGGAGCTTTTAGTGTCAATGGCAAAGAAAATTAAGACTCTCGGACACATCCTACTTTCATATTTCAAATATCTCTCACTGCATTGTTAAAGTACTTCGGTACTTTTAACTTCCAGTCAATGTATCGTCCACTACCAAATTGAAATTCTCATTTGTCTCTACCAGATTAAATTTAAATGCAACATTTTTACTGTCAGATAGTACCACAGCGTGGAGGTTATTTGGTGGCAAAACGGTTTCAGCAATCGAAAAAGAATTTCCAGAGGCAGCCAGCGACATGGGCATTCGAGTCAAGGATGTTGAGGATTCACCTCCCCCCCCCCCCGTCTCCATCCCCAATTTGGGAACTGCATTTAAGGTACTTTCGGGAAAATATATAGACTGTCTTCACCTAAAAATGTATTGAAATGAAAAAAGGCACTCAACCAATCAATTATAACTAGCCACATTCACTTTTGGAAAGAGATCAGGTTTAGATGCCGCCAGAATACAGCATCTTTAAAGCAAACAATCAAACTGCAAAGGAACACGTTTCCCGTCAAAGTTCACGACTAGAGCGATGGTGGTAGTGTCAAGTTGATGAGAAATATTCTCTATATGGAGTCCCTCTCTCCCACATTACATTATCACTGCTCATAGCAAACAGGACATGTTCACACGTGGAAGGGGTACATCGAGGTACATTAGTATCCGATTTACTAGCACATTAATGTACTGCGATGAACTCTGAGTAAAGAAAAACTGTCTGTAAGAAAAGCAGTGTTGCAGTGACTCCAGTCGATGATTCGACTGGTGTCATGATTTTAGAGACAAAGACTGAGTTCTAAAACTTGGAGGACTCGACTCGGTCATTTATTGCAAAAGGCACGAGTCGATTAGAGTATCTAAATAGTAAAGCTCTAATAACTCGTGATTTAGGCCTCGAAACTTAGAGACTCTACCAGACCTTAGTCTGTCCTTGCCCTGCATAAAGTGATTGGACTCGACTGGTGTCCACCCACAACAGAAACAGTGACAAATTTGTTCCTAGTAACGAGTTTCTAAAAGAGTTCACTATGAAAAGTTTTAATGTCAACATAACTTAAAGTTACCCAGATACCTGATGTGGAGCTCGAACGGGCCCAAGGTACATTATCAGAGACCAGAGGTAACTCAGCCTACATAATGGAGTGACTTGACCTAAGTATAAAAGGACTCGAAGTGACTCGACCTTACAGAAACACTCAAAAATTACTCGATTCGATTTGATATAATAACTCGATTCGACTTGAAGTGATAACGGCTCGATTGATACCCTATGACTTTACATGTCAAGTCTCGATACATACCCTTCGAATCAACTTGACCCGAAACTCGACTTAAAGTGACTAGTAACTCTGATAAATAGTTAATTGTCCCTTTAAGTCAAACCGACAAACTGTAAGCTCCACAAAATATCCTCCCATTATGTTAAATTAATACAAAATACAAGGCAGGAGCCAAGGGGCGTGAGGGGCGTAAGCCCCTATTTTCGGCAAAGCAATGATTTTCGTAACCAGAACTTAACATCTCTAAGTTCATGAGAAAGGTATGTTCAGAAGAACTCTTAACAGAATACATTAAAACAAGTTAAACCAAATGTTGGCAACTGTAAGAACCTTGCATCTCTCAAATCTTTTCTGAATCAGCTTTCCATTATGAATTGCACCCCTCCCTTTCTCATATTCTCGGATTATGCCTTGAAAAAAGTTAAACTACTTGGAAATGTTTTAATTGTATTATGATTTATACAGCGAACAGCCACAGCAACTACCATTTACATTATGACATAGGTGTTTGACGGTGGCACGATATTGCAGTACCCGACTATCCCACCAGTCACACGTCAACGGAAAAGTGTCGTGACTAAATGGCAGGTTGCATAAATAGTTATTTCCTATTATGAGATCGGACTTCCTTATTGTGCTATCCTCCCTTTTGGCGTAGAGTTGCTTATCCCTGCACTAGGAATACATAGTGAAACTCTTGACGTAACAAATGCGTATCCACTGCATAATGCATAGTTCGAGGTCCAGGAGGCAAGGGACACAAACTGGGTAAGCTGGATAAAACAAGTGCCAAATGATAATTTTATCAATCATTACAAAAAACCCGTGTTACTTTCAGACTCGTTGCCTGAAAGACCTGCAAAAGACATTATAAAGCATTACTTTATTCGTTGTACTCCTGAAAAGAAAAAGTCCGTAAACGTAGACCATGTGAAGGTTATCGTAAAATAAGCCTTCTTGTGTTTTCAAGTAGAAACTTTTATTTATCGTAGAAGGTTTGGCCTACGATACATACAATTTCTTGCCCTTGCGGCTCTCAACTGTGATGTTGAAAGGCAAATACACCCAACAAGGTTAATATTAGTATATTACCCCCTCTATTAATTCATGTGTGGTTCGTTTCAACATGAAACGTGATAATGCTTCTGTGGCTGGATTGTTGAATTCAAGCTAGGTGATTCGTTAAATTACGCAGTATGCAATGTTTGTGTTCTCAAGCATCTTATGAGGTACTTGTAAGGTACATAGAAGGATTTGATCTATATGGAGTACACTAACTACAGGTATCCGTTAACTGCTACTATCGTTGACATAACCTCTTCATCACTTAGCAACCTATCGTTTTAAATCATCGAAAAACAAACTGAACTGTGGAGGGCTATTGCGAGAAGGTCAATGGCCATTAGGCCATAGACATGGTATTTAAGGAAGACATATGCTACTGCCACACCATACTGCCACAGAGGTGATAATGAATAAGTTACCAGAAAAAACAACAGAGATAGAATTCGGTCGCAAAATTGACCGTTCATTAGAGCAAGATGATGTTACCTAAAGATTGTTCATCTACGGTCGCTATCTTCCCTGTCCTGTCATTTCCGGGTTTTATGCCATTTTTTGCCCTGGCTTTAGATTGTGATTTGAGTAAATGTATCAACCAAAAGCAAAAGAGTGGGGAAAATTTGTTCTATGAAAGCATTAACAACATTTGTACCTAACGATATCATCTCAAACAATCCAGAACAAACGATGTGATAATAAGCAGAGATGAGAAGATAAGTGTAAATCGTCATGCCAGAGCTTGGGTTATGTTACCGATTGCACAGTAAGCGCCCACGTACAACGTGACCGATTTTACCTTAGCTTTCATTAAATCTTCGAACAAAGAATAACAAAACTTGGCCACAAAAGCAACATAAAAGGTTTGACACTGACGTATAGTACTAGTGATATGAAAGCAATTTTAGCGATAACTACAGTTGTAATAAGGGATGGAAGTAACTGTTGTATTCAAACTTAACAAAATAATTCCATAATACTATTACTTTAATTGATGCAACCCTAGCCTTTTGTTTTGGATGTTTCTTTTTGAAGGGGGCGGGGGTGGGATAGGCGGTGGGTGGGGATATGAGGGTGAGTTGTAAAACTGGGCGGGTATTTGGAAGGGAAGGTGAACAGCTGTATGCTGTCCTTTTTCTGCTTTATTTTTTCAAGGTAAACTAATGTTTTTTCTCTGTTAAATAACTGTTGTTTGGGGAGCAACCTACCCGACAAGCTCTCGGGGTTTTTTTTTAGAGTGCTTCCCTTCACAATATCTTAATCTTATGTATTGTCTACATTCCTGAGCATTGCTTCAATTACTATCAAATATTGTGAAGAACCAAATAAATGAAGCGAAATGAAAGATATGTGTTACATGCCCTGTCATGTAGAAACGAATTAATTTTCGGACTGCTCCTTCCCCCCATCCTGAGAGAAATCGGTTAACACAAATATCTGTCACTTAGATGGGAACATGTTTACTCCCTGGTGCATCTGAAACACTTCAGGGGAATGAATGTTGCGGACGAGAAGCTGCATTCTGCGGTATGCGAGACAATTACGTTACCCGGCGGCATGAAGGATAGATTAAGTCAAATGGAACGGGTTGATTATTCATCTAAAAGCAGTCTTTGACTTTATTTCTGAAGTGACTAACCTGTAACACGAAAGCAACGCAACCCACATGTTGTGCACATGATTTTATTGGTTAGCTACCGATCATAATTATGCAATTTAATTAGCTTGCGGGCTTGGTACACTGTGGAACATTGCAGATCCCACGTCATGCTGTCCCCCCAACTCTTTAGTCCTCTATCTTTAGGAATCCCATCGGTTTAGCGAGACTGTATCACGAGCTGCGCAGATTAGAACTGCGATCGAATTTGAGGTTAGATTTGCCTATAGAGGGATTTGATGTGACGTCACGGGAGTGGGATTCCCAGGCACTGAAAGGCAAAACGAACACGCAGTAAGCGTAATTACAGCACACGCGCACGGCATAACCATAGATACTTCTGTGACACAATGGACGCCTGACCTTCAAGACCAAAGAGACGCACGATCTTGCCCTTCAAAACCAAAGGGACGCGCGATCACGTGACGCGGTGAAACCCCTCTATAGACCTTATACATATGATGTCACAAAGAGGAAAGTGTTCCCTCCTTTGGAGGAAGGTGAAGGAAAAGCGCGTATCGTTGAAAGTTATACCAATAAATGCAAACAGCTGATTTGTCAACCAATCGTATACGCGCGTAAGTCACTACAAGTGCTGCGAAATCTACGCCGTAAGTGCACGTGTGCGCCATTGTTTGTACCCAAAATGACGTCAGTGTGATGTCAATGCATAAGGTCTATAGTGGATTCGGGAAGGTGCTTGGTACTACTTGTCCTCAAGGCAGTCTGTAATAAGTACCGTAATTGTCTGCACTTTGTACCAGTACACAGGCAGTTATACTACATAAACTCCGTAACAAAAGAAATGAGAACAATATCATACTCGTTATTGTACATAAGAGTATGTGATATAAATTTGGAGTGACTCGCAGGCAGGTAGCCAGGATTCGGCCTGTGAGGAGGGGAGGGTGATGGTAGGTCAGGAATCATGGAATAAATATTTGCCATAGGTGTAATGTCTGCAATTATGTACGGTAATTGTCCCAATTGGTTGTGTCGAGCAATGCTCAGTTGGTCCAACGTAGGCTACCTATTTTGGCCAAGAGCCCAGCACCGCTTTGAGTGGATTCCAGCTTGAAGTCTTAAATGAGTTTGAACAAGATTACAGTGTCCATCAGTAAGTGCTCTCCATGGGATAACACTGGGCCCCACATGGAACTCAACGCACAGACAATTTGAGTTTTTGATACAACGGATATTAATATCAATTTTTTAGATCTCTTTTAACATTGAAGACAGCTCATGCAATGTAATCCATCAATACCAATAACTTAGACCTACTGCTGAACGTAGTAACATTGACATACACTACGATGTCAGAATTTCTATTCACGAATGATATCAAAGATTTTTTTTCGATGCAATTGCCAAGCATTGCCTACAAATTTTAGTGGGGCTATGCGAAACCATGGGGAAAAAGAACTGACTTTTTCAGAAAAAGGACCTGTGGTATATACTTAGGAAAGACACTGACCAAATTCAAAGAAGCACGGTGTCAAAAAGTGGCAGAATCGCAAAGGTGTAGAGTAACTTTCATTGTCCGCTGAACGGTCAAGCAAGAAAAAAAGAATAATATCTAGGATATGAATACATTTAGAAAGATTTAGTAAAGGGCTCTCAGTTACGTCAATTTCCCGTGTTATCCTCTTCAAGTTGGAGCTATTAGTCCGCTCCACAATTTTCTTGCCTTTTACTTGATCAACTTAATTGGTTGTTTGTATTAGTGCTTACAGTGCGCTTTTTTCATAGATTTTGATAATTTAATAACGTATTTGATAATTCACGGTGAACTAAGAGTTAAATGGATACTTTTATAGTCTTCGTATTATACGAAAATTTAGAAATATATGAATCATTTTCACTCCTCGTCGATGCCAATTTGACTTCCCATCCATGTAAAAAGTCCGATTCTTCATTGATGAATTGTGCAAGTATTGTCTTAAATTTCTTAATTTGTCTGATTGAAAATTTAATTTGAAGCAAATGTAAAAACTACGTTAATATGATGGGACTCAAAGAGAAAGTCCTTCACATTTCGTTTTAGGTTGAATTTAAGTTTACAACGCACAAGTGAGTCAGTCATCATCCATTTTGCTAACCCTATACAGAAATCAATGTAAAAACTCCCTAGCATCACCGAGAACTGAATTAATATCAGTAGAGGCCTACTAACGTCACCGTTACGTCACTATCTCTTTCGTTGCCTAGTTTACCTAGGATCTAGAATAGGGTATCTTACTGTAGCTGCATTTCAACTATTGACGGAAATAAACAATTTACCTTATTCCATATTCGGAATCCATTGTTGTTATCTTAAAATGATTCCAAAATCCCCCATCCACACACCCCTCCCCCCCCCCCAAAAAAGAAAAATAAATACAAAATTCTATAACCTCTTTAGCTTATTTTTGTTACACTAAGTAATCCAAACTTTTGTTCTTGAGTACGTAACTTAAATCAATTTGCTGATAAAAGAAGAGCACTAAGATCAACACCTTTTCCCCAAAACCAGTAACCACCGTTCGTTAGAAAGAATGTCACTTTTAATTTTGCTTATAAAATTTAAAAAGATCAAGAAACGGTTCAGTGCGGAAAAAAATCCAATTTCACTTTTCATTACTTTGTTTGATTTCACCGCGAATCCATATAATTCCCCACTAAAACGTCAAGAAAATGTTTCTCTAATAACAAAAATGTACCCTTACCTTTCAAAGACCCCATCTAATTACCCCAAACCGTCTTTTAAGCCCTGATCTCTGACAAAAACGAAACATGTGAGCTGATCTTGTGACGTACATTTTTACCGACCTACATGTTGGTTTTTGCCTCGCGTTTTATTGCTGTAATTTCATGACATTTACAGATCTTCATATGAGATAACGGGATAACTTCAACGTACTTCTCAAAGTTTGGAAAGACATTTTATCTCTTTTTTTTTCGTTCAGCCCTTTCATGAATGACAAAGATCTATAACAGTCTATGCATACTCTCTCTCATTTCTGTAAGGACTATTTCTTCGGGGTGTTGCTTACGTTTGTGTCCGTTAAGCATTTGGCTTAGCTTTTATGAGACTTCGTGGAGCGGATATCCAGAAAGGACTGGTAAATAGTTGAAACGATTTGCCCAACCAATCATCTTTTTACGGTTCAATTAGGGCTAAGAGTTTGAATTGTTCGGATTACTCCACTTTTCCTGGCAAATTAATCTATCCTGCTGAACCATTGATAAAAAGTCGGTATACATATTTATCACTTGAAACAAAATTGTCACATCCTGCTAATAGTGCCAAATTAAACCCTTAATGGATGGGTATTATCAAGCAAACCACAGCCACAAATTGTGATTCTACCCGAACAGGTATTGGAAAGCAGTCACAAATACAAAACGCCGTGATGATCACCCGTCAAGTTTGATGTTAACAAAAAAACTGTGGCCTATTTAAAATTTCTGGGTGCAGCATAGATATTTTTATTGGAGGTGACATTTTCAAGGCGTAGAAATACATGAAAATATCAAGTAAATGTGTTTTGATGAACTTTTATTTCTGAGCGAAATGAGTTCGTTACTGTATTAAAAACTACACACAAGACGTAATTTCACGCTTAAAACCGACCAAGGGGTCTGCTGTATCTTTTCCTTAGGGACGTAACCAATGATATTATATAGCGCCCTCGTTACAAGTGTTCACCATTGTGTAGAATAAAAACAAATGAACCCTTCTCTAAAGTTATTTTCTCGCCCAAAAATATTTTTGTGGAAATTTTTAAGATTTTCTCAAGCACACATACGACCATAGTATCAAGAAATGGGTCATATCTTAAGAGGATGCAATCTTACTGTCTAAGAATGCCTTAGTCCAATCTGAGAAGATTTAACTGGAAAGAATAGAAGCCTGAATTTTATCAAATATTTGAGTATGTGGCTCAAAATGACTCGTAGTTATTCATAGTTAACCACATATGTTGAAATAAATCTAGGTTGGTGTCCATATTGACTACACTGTTTTAGAGTGTCCGGTGCAATAAATACTTAGATGTTACAACCTAAAGATCTATGATCTTAAAGCAAAAGTAACATTTTGAAAAATCCTGACTCACAATATATGCTGTGAACGGGGAGTACAGTATTAAAAGCGTTTGCAGCTACTGTCTATTCGGGAAAGGTTTGTAGGGGTACAGCAATTCGTTCGACTTTAGCAAGTTTTGCTCTTAATATCTAAATATTCTGCCCTAGTGGGGAAGGAGGTGGCAGTACCTATTTTCCCAATTTCGTAGGCCCATGGGTGTACACGCAGACGGTTTTCTGAAAATGTTATAGCACGGTGTTGTAAGTTATAGCAGGGAGGTGGTGTCAGCTAATACCACCTCCCTTGTTATTGCACAGGGTACATTAACACCCAAACCAAGCCAGTCTGATACTTTACGCTGCTTCTAGGACAATCAAGAAGCATGGACGAAGTCGTTTTGGACTAAAACTTCAATAAAATATTTTAAATTCCTTTTAATGTTAATTTTTGCCCTATTTAGCTTTCGTACCTTGCAGGATTATGTTTTTGTTTTTTGTTTTTTGTTTTGTTTTTGTGTTTTTGTTTTTTGTTAGGGGGAAAATCATCTTACTATTCCGGAACATTCCGGAATAGAAAAGACAGAATGAACAAAAGAAGGAAGTAAACTTCATGAGTGGGTATGGCGAGTTACTACGTACAGCACTGCTGGCTGTAGGCAGAGTATCCTAAACTATATGAAGAGGAAAGACAACCTGTTCAAGTCCTTCTCATTCCCACCAAAACACCTTTAAGGATGATTCACAAGACTATTGTTTTCACCACATGAAATCCAAAGATTAAACTTGCTTTAACTTGATAATGTATGAGCCAGAAAAAAAATTGTCCCAATTGATTACAAAAGACCATACGTCGATCACCATACTCGGGCATATAATTTTATTTATCCTAGGGTCACTGCCTTTGCCCTGTGAGGGTTCAGTATGTATGAATTGGTGGGGAAGATGCCACTTTATAGGCTTACTATTAATAAAACGTGACCCAAAGAGTCTCTACCGACCAACAGTTATCATTCAATCATGACGCTACCTCAACACCAAAAGATTATTGTCGGTGCCAATATGCTTGCCAATATGCTTGCCAATATGCTTTGGTGGCGTACTTCACTAATGTGAGTGATAGCCATGTTTGGCCGGCTATTTAATGAGAATGGTAAGAACATTAGACATGTATTGCTAATTACACATGCATGCGGCTGGCAAGGTAGTGATTGCCTATATTTACCAAGAAAATGTGGATTTTTACATTTCATTTGTTTCGCGTGTGAGTCAAATTCAGTTGATTTTGTCTTTTTTTATTTTTACACCCCTTAACAATATATATTACAAACCCACGTCACAGATATGAAGCTGCGATAAAAGAAGACGCGTATGAATAAGAAACCCATAATTTCCTTTCAAAAGTCACTGCAGCCACAAATGAAGGGCAAAAGCGTATCCCTAAGAGTACATAGATTGAATGCAGCTGTCTTCTGAATGTGTCTCAGCCCAGGGCCAAAAACATAAGATTCTACTCATACAATAGCTGACTATTCCTCAACGAAAACAAATTTTGGCAGTAAACAAATAAAGGCAGCTCGGAATTAAGCTAAGTAATAATTACTCCATATGGAGATAAAGTCAGGCGGCGTTAGTATTACTGTATGTAGATTTGTTTGCTTTAAGGCATAGAGTACAATATACAAATAACGGCGGTTGTGAAATTTGCAAAGACTTACAATGAGATATCCACCGGTCTCTTCTAGTTAAACTGACATCTTAAATTGATAGCAATCTAGTGATGAACAGTAAACAGTTCCAATCCCAAATCTAAAGACGAGGGGATAATATTTGGTCTCAATGTTCGTGAGATGAGGGAAGGGGTGGGGTTGGAAGAATAAAAAAGAGAAGTAATGTCAAGAGAACAAAAAAGGAAAGGGATGATAAAATAGACTTCATTTTTCCTTTCGTATAAATGAATATATGTACAGTGCCGTGCCGTGCTGTGCTCCCGAGGTGTGCACATGCGGGGAGCATGTTAACTCAGCAGTGAGAATAAGGGACAGAAAGACTTAAAGCCTGTCCGAGGAGGAACGTGCCTTCATGACGGGTATTATGTATACTCATAACATATATATTAATGACTATCCGATTTGTTATCTCCTCAGCTACGTCATCATTATTGAGAAAGGCTACCAGACGACAGACAAGGTACTGGGATCAGCGACCAGCAAACTGAAAGGTATCGCTAGCACCAACTTCACAGGTGACCCCAATGTAGAAGTAAACGACATTGAGCCGTATAACAGAGTATGGGATGTAACCGATTATGTTATACCAGCTCAGGTATGTACACTTCCATACGGGCTGCAATATATCATGAATGTAAAATTTGTAATGATCTCATCTTATCCAGTGACCTCGTGTTACGTTTTGTAGTTTTGGCAAAGTCGTTCTTTGCTTCATTTCTATTCTTCAACAACCCTAGCCATTTTCTTTATTACACTCTGAAAACAGCTGAGCCAATTTGGCCAAGATATTGTCACCAGACGCCTTATTCAATTATTTTATCAGATGAAAATATATAGATTAATTGCCGTATATAAGAATACATTTGGGTAAAATCGGGTGGGACCGTTTCAACTGTTTCCAATAAAATGGACAGACCACATTGAATAACAATAATAGTACTTAATTCGTCATGGTTCTTGTGACTTATGCATATTAAACTGAAAAAGAATCACTCTGATATTTCTATTTCATAAGATTAACAGAAGTATTTAGATTTCCGTTAGAATGTTCTTAGATTTAAAACTTTCCAAATATTTGTTATCAATAATTGTTTAAGTTTTTGTTATTGTGTAAAAACTTGCAACCAATTAAATTCTTGGATATCACTCATGAGACGTACTTTTCAAAATGTGTCTTCTGAATCGGCACTTTTCGTTGTTTTGACGTAGGACCGTCAAAGCCCGTCTGTGATTCTCCATGGCCACAATCTCCTATTTCCTCAGTGCTATGCAGTTTACGAAACAAACTTTGAAATTAATTTGAGCAGGGAGTTGTTATCCGAAAGGAGGTAGTACGAGAAGTTTAATTTATGCTAATACTTTAAGAGCCATGTAAGTGTTAAAAGATTACCAATTATTAGCGGGACATAAGGCTTATAAGGACTTAGGCCCTTTATTTAATGCTTTCAACTTGATTTCTTTCTCCTTGCTACATCATTCACCTCTAGTACTACTTTAACAATGGACTTAAAATGAATAATATTTTGATGTGTAGGTTTGCATACCGCCATCATAGTAATGACAGGGTTTTTAAACTCAAAACGGCTGTTTAACAGAACTAGATCAATACAAATGCCCCTACTGCATCGAAAGAGACCGTATGCAAATGAGCTAAAGAGACAGAAGCCTAATTCTTATACTGCATTCTGAAAAGTCTGTTCAAGTTTCCTAAAATAACCGGACATAAATCTCTGTTCACCATTTTACAACACCAAGCGACACCAGACGACTGGCAATGCTATGGCAATTGGTAAAATCGCCATAGTTCTACTTCAGATGTAGCAGACCTGTTTGTGTTAACTTTTTAATCCAGTTTAATGCTTATAGAAATCTTAAGATCAAGATAATCGAATGATTACTAAATGACGTTGAAATGGCAAACCTACCTTCAAAGAAAGTTTTGACGAGCTATCTCCATTCGGATAACATCTCCCTGATTTGAGGAACACTTTTTTATTCGTCCTATAAAAAGGAAATAAGGGAATCG
The DNA here is from genome assembly GCA_029531755.1 of Holothuria leucospilota. NCBI lineage: Eukaryota > Metazoa > Echinodermata > Holothuroidea > Aspidochirotida > Holothuriidae > Holothuria > Holothuria leucospilota. Next base: position 32,261,107 of record CM055964.1, read on the forward strand.
TGTCACATGTCATGTACAGCACATAAATCTGCACATGATGGTCAGTAGCCGCCCTTTATCAGTGAAAGGTAAAAATCGTACTAGGGATCCCCAGGAGTTCGCTAATTCTTCCCTTTTTTAACCATTTAACTTGGTTTTCTTACTCAGAAGGTAAACATTGTATTTCAAAAGATATTAGTTTCAAACCCCTAAATCAATAAATGTCGGTCATGTAGATATTAGTGGTTTGGATGATCTTATTTTAAAGACGCTGTGATAGTGCTTCGTGAAGGATTAAAAACTGACGATACCATATTTGTTTTTCGAATACCCCCAGTTGTTCTGAAGATTACGGAATGGAATATTAAGATGGTATTTTGCCGAAAAACTTTTTCGTTCTTTTTGTACTGAAGGTACTTGTTTGTTGTGAAGTTAAACATGCCCCGATGAAATCCCTAAGTAGCATTTCAGGTAGTTCTATTAGAAAATGCAAAGTATTAAGGGCGTAGGATCAATAGTATTAGTACTGTGTGTGCGACCATTATGAAGAGTTGTAAAAGCTATACAAATTACCATAGATATTTCATACTGCACACACAGCATGTTTGTTGTTAATAGCAACAACCTGAAGATTTGCTCTAGAAGCCATCAAAGTTCTTCACTCAATGGTCACTTATATCCACCACTTTACAAAATCTTTTAGGAGTAAAAAAGGACTGTCACTGATCATGGCCGTACCGGACTGTTTTTCTCAGGGGGGGGGGGCGGTGATTTTTGTCCGAGTCCAGACTTAATTTACTGTCCAATTTTCCGCCCGACTAAGACAAAATATTTGCCCTATTTAGTCGGGTTTCTGACATTTGGTGGGGCAGGCGCCCCCAGTCCCCCGACCCATACGGTCATGTCATTGATTTACCAATCCAGTTAGTCTATTAGGCTAATTCACAGTCGTGTGTAATATTGAATAAAGCATCACAAAGTTTACTTCAAATGTGAAACACATGCACGGGCCAAGCGATGCAGCCGTCCTCATAATGAGCTAGACGAGTGCTCGCACAATATACCGTGTATGGATAATTAATACAGAACATAATACAGCTTGCAAGACATGGCACGTCTGATGCATGTATTTACTCCAATATGACAACGTAAAACCCACTAAACTATATGCTAGGAAGGATTGTTCCACAATTAAGTTTTGAAGCCTCATGGAGGGTCACGTGATGTGGGTTAGCTTACTCACGTCTGTTAGCTGCAATTAAAACTGTATTTTTTGACAACCATAAACTCTGTCAAGATTTCATGTTGTACGCCTAACGTTATATCCAGTCAGTTGAAGAAATGCGATCTAAGTTGTCGGAAATCTCAGGCAAACTGGCATAAGAAACACCCTGTGAATGCTCTCCTTATCGGGCCAAGAGATATTGCTGCACGTCTAGCCAGGCTTTGTATACATGAAGCCTATGGTGGCGCAGGAGACTGGTTACAATATAATGTCTAGTACGTAGGTATGGACTGCACGGGGCAATTCAATGCAGTCAGCAGACAACAAATAAGTTTAAATCAGCTGATCGACATAACGGTTTCTATGACAGTGGAATCGACTTGAGTAAGCTAACCTACGTCACGTGACCCCCAAGTCGGTTTTAGTTTTGAGGTATATTCCGCATTGACGTGCGTCCTCCTGTTATATATCTCAGTGGTAAAGCCAAACATGACGTCACACGAAACTGGTCTGTAGACAAAACACGATGGGACTACTTCATTTCATTGTGAAACACAACATAGGCCTAGAAGGGTGGAAAAGTTGGTTGCTAGTTGCTAAGCTGGGATTTATAATCTAACACTTGGCGTCACGAAGCGGGACGGGGAAGGAGTTGACTATGAAACTTTGTATTTTACTTTCGCATCATTTTATCAAATAGGGTGCATAAAAGGAAGGCAAAGTGGTCTATGATACTTTTTCTTGCAACTATATAACCAAGCTTTAGGAAATCCCTATTTGGTCAAGCATTTCTAAATGCAGCTTTATTCTATGTCAGTTTTGTTTCAGTTTGCGAACCTCCAGCATATGCTTCATTGTCAAACCCATACAACGCTTTCAGAATACAGAAATTTAGATGAAAAAGCTGGCAGCATTTCCAACAGTGTGTAACAAATGTTAATAAGATATGCTGAAGCATGTCTGCTAGTGATTGAAACGTACAGAATATTTTTTGTAACTTTTGAAGCGTTTGTGGTTGTATCGTTTGTGATTGGTCTGTTATATATTCTCTTAATCGACCTCCCGACTGCTGATTTATTTCCTTTTTAATATGTATCTTTCCAATTATTCTTCAAACGTCCTACGTGACATCTCATGGCCCGATTCCTCCGCTGGTAAATACCAAAATTATCTTGTTCACGTATTCTTGCATCTTGCCCTTACTATAGCATATTGTGTTTTCTTATTTTGGCAACAACTTTACTCATGCATGTAGATTCTCTTGTCAGATTCTCTAGGATGACGCACTTTCTATATGCTTAGATGTTCGTGGAGGCTCTTTCAATAAAGTTTGGTCATATTATAGATTGTAAAAAATGGAAAGGTAAGGGAGATTAAGAATGAAGGAATGCCCAACAGGTGGACAAAGCACCAAAGTACCAAAGCAAAATGTTGCACTAAGCCATCAAAAGAATGCAAACCCTTCGGGGACTCTTTAGAGAAATATATACATGTAATCCAGTGCCAGTAGAATGTGCATGTGTAAATACATTTGAATGACATTAGTAGAGGTGGAAATGGATATGAGCTGGTGTTCTCTCTTGTGATGAAGTAAACCTAGAGTGGTGTTCTCTAAGATGGGATTAATCATTTAGTGTGATTTGTGCTAAATTTTTTTTAGATCCACTTAACCGAAAGCAAAATGCACATTTGAAAGGCGGTTTATTAGTGATAATTGTTAACGTTGTTTTAATTTCCTTCACATACTCCTCAAAATGTGGTAGATAACTTGAACAGTTTTATAGGCCTACGCTGTAACCGTTTTGACTCTTAAAGGGCAAGAAGGAAAACAGTACATGTCGAACACCAGGCGGGTCCGAGGGAAAGTACTTCGATTGTATTTCTCTTCAACAACACCTTTTGTATGAGACTGATTTTGGTACTGATCTTTAACTTTCCTTTCTGACCTTCAGTGTGATACTTGCTCCGTTATTTTTATTCGATTTTGGTTGTTCTTTCAAAGTTTTATCTGCAAGTAGTACTTTTCTGACAAGGCATTCCATTGTAGAAGTAATAGTAAGCCTAGCCAAATCCATACTCCAAGGACAAAACTGTGGTGAAAATGAAATGTTGCAAACATCGTTTTCCACTTTAGTGATGTATTTCCACTGCTATACACCAGAAAAATGTCACTTTGAACATGGATATCCTTCATGCCATCCCAGTACAGAACAGACTGTCGTAAGAGTTGGCAACGAATTGGAAGATATGACCCTCACTGCCACTTGATTTTATGGACTTCTCGAGGTTGGCTGGTACTGGGTATATTATGACACAGGGGTTTCTTCAAAAGAACATTTTTGTCAATGATTTTATTGAAAAAATCAGATTCTATGGAAAATTTACACCTTCCTCGATCTAAATTTTGTCAAATTCAAGCCCTTAGAACTTTATAAATGATAAAAGAAAAGTAAGCAATAAATCACAATAACTTCGAAAGCTATTAAACTTACTCCCTTCCGTCAAGAGAGTTGGCACCACAGAATTCTGTGGTTGGGAACGACTTGGTAAATAAAATGAAATATTGAAAAACGATCTGCTAGGTCAATAAAACTCAAGTGAGGGACTAGGTGCAGCTATAGAACACCTCATTTATGAGCTCTGCTTTATGACTTACATTTTAGGCTTACGGGTATTTTATTGGTTTGTACGACTGTGTCTTCTGTGGGATCAACTTGTCATGTTTTTAACATAAGTCTTTACATCGTTTGTTATTTCAAAGTGCTTCTTTCAAACCTTCAACTGTTATTTTACTTTATCGCTGTGTTGTAAACCGTATCTATCAAAGTCATTACTTGTAAATTCAGTAGAAACGAGGAGGATCGATAGTTTAATTCTGATGGCAACTTAACAAAGCATAGACCAGAAGGATGTAATAAGTTTATTTGTGGAAGGCAATTTATCTTTAGTGTTTTAAGTAAATTTTGCTATAGAAAATTCAGTTTCATCACGAGAGCTAGTCAAATACCTAGTCTCTGCTTTTGATGTAGTTTGTATTGTACATTAGCTCCTTAAGTTAACATGGCTTATTTCGTAACTTTTAGCCGCCATAATTTTATGTTCAATTCTATCACAAGTTAAGGAAACTAATGTTATCCCTTCAAAATGATACCAGATAAAAATACTTTTAATTTTTTCTCAGCTTATTCAATGTTTGGTATTTATTTCAATCAACTTTGGATTAAAGGAGCAATGACAAAATTTACAAAAATGGAAATTTTGTTTGGTCATTTACATAGTAAACTCTTACGGTGCAAGGGATGAAGGTTTCCTCAAGTTTCGAGGATAACATAGTATCAAAATATTTAGCAAGACCTTTGTTGTGATACACATTTTACTTTGAAAGAGCTTTGTACTTTCCAGAAAAACAAGCAATTGCAAAAGGATGGACGGCATTATTCTATTTTTTCAAATGCACATATGCTAATGGGCTGCATTATCTAATTACTCGCTGAGAACTTTAATCTGATCATTCTTACTTCCATTGCTTTACAACACGTTTAAGCATGATTCGAATATTATATACCTAATCGACAGATACACATATCTGGAACCAATCCAGTTTGTTTTCTTGATGTACGATGTTATATAAAATTAGGAATCTTAGCAATTGACTGAAAGCATGAAAGTATATAAGGCCTACCGATCCTTGAAATTAGCACACTGAAAATGATTTTGATATAGTTCTAAAGTAAATCCCAAAGCTGTTCTTAATGTTTTAATTATAAGCTAATGAATATGATGGAACAAGTTTCACTTCAATCCTCCTGAAGTTAATTTAAAATGTCAAGCAAAGTGTTTTCATATGAAATACAATTGAGTTTTTTGCTGCTCCACCACTGCCTCATCACTGGTGGTGTAATATACTTGGGTATTGTTAGAAACTTTCCTCCGCCTTTATGAACTTACATGGGCTTGATGATCTCGATTAAATTCTGTAATCTGTAGGCTTTAAGAATGTTCTGGAAAGACTAAATAGAAGTTTCAGATTTAAGTATCATCTCACATGAATATTCTTTGATTGCACAAGGCACCTGAGTAGAATACCCATTTGCAAATTGTGCTCCGAATATCTTGGCGGACAGTCGATATTCAATAACGCTTTTTTCAGATCGATCCCTAATAATATACATCACATTTATTGGGAGTTTTGGGGTTCTCTAAAATTTAACTAACAATGAAAAGTGTAACTTCTAGCATAATTCCATCTCCACCTTTTAAAGCAGAAGTAGGTAGTTATCTCTAGGATGTTTTTACACCTGTAAATAATTCTATGCAACATGAGTTGTTTCATGGATTTATGTTATTCACACTTACCCATGGAGTAAGCTTCCTTTGATTTGGAAACAGATTGTGTTAATGTTAGTTCGTGGTACTTGTGAGCTAAAGTGCTTCAAAGTACCTTCAGTTTAAAATTACGAAAGTACATGTTTCAAAAGTTGAAAAATGAATTCATGTAGGCCAACTCATATCTACTGAGAAATTAAATTCTAATTTTAACTTATTCACTTTAATATGGTTTGTGGAGCAAAAGATTCTAATGTCACTCTTTAAGTTCTTTCATTACTGTCTTTGTTTTATGTTTTGTCCGCCTTTACGCCATTGCACTTTGCTTCAAATGGGATCACTGTTCCAAAATGACAATTTCATGTGACCATACAAACTCTTCTCTCACAACATAATATAAAAAGCCATGTAAATGATTTGAGTTAAAAGGAAACAAAAAACGTTTAATGTGAGAAATGCAAAGAGAAAATTACAAATTATTGCCCAAATGACTACACATGTGAGTAAGTTGTGAAGATGGAAGTTGTGCGGATGAGAATTATTTGCAGCAGACATTCTATAATGTAACGCAGACTCTAGGTACACTTTCAAGGTGGAAGCAGTACATTATTTTCAAATGCGATTGATGGTATGAAGACAAGACACTTTGAGATTCATGTTTTGTCTTCCCACAATTGACAGTGACTTCTACTTGTGTTTGGATTGAATTTTGGACTCTCGGAGTAACGCATGTCAGAGATTAAAGTAACAATTCCATGGTTGGTCACATGTGTTACTATGTGCACATTTTTCAATTACCTCTCTGATGAAGATTACGCTTGCTTCAAAGGCGCAGCAAGAGTTGGACCAGTGGGACACGGGCTCTGAGAGCCACTAGAAGATGGCTCCATCGGGCAGAGTTTGAAGTTAAAACATGGTAACAAATCTAAAAATGCGTAATAAACAGTAACTAGCTAGTCTTTCTTCCACCGTGGCTTGGGTCCTGCTTAACAGTTAAACATTTCATTGTAAGGCACATTCATACAGTTTCATTGTTGCATTATGTTACATGTTCTACCTTACATGTCGAGGGACATACTCTATATAAATTTTATTAAGGATAGCCATGCAAAGAATGAAAAGAGGGCATGTAGGGCGAGAAAACTGCTAAGTTAAGATTCTGAAATGCTGATTATTGTTATATCCTAAAGGATGAGTTTTTTTGTTAAAATGAAAGGACAGTGTCAGCAAAAGTGAAAATATCTTTGGACATTTTTATGAAGACTTGTTATGGCAACTCATCGAGAGACAACAAGAGAAAACAATTGTCCTGCAGCGGAAAAGGTCAACAAGCAATTGTTTCGGTTTTTAAGTTATAAAGGTTACTTTTCTTAAACAGGTAGTTGCAATTTAGAAGCTACCTGGGCCAAAAGTCTATAATCAGTTGTAGGAATGGGGTTGGTACTGTGGATATTGTTCTTATTTATATACGTGCATGTTTGGGGTACTGCTTGTTAAAGTTTAGCAAAGGGCAATCAAGTAACAAACCTCATCAATTGTGCAACTTTTTCTGAGTGGAAAATCACGTTCCTAGGTCCTCAATATTAACATCACCGAACCTTACTTGAACACAGTCATCATTATAAATCGGCAATTTCAAAGACACTTTTCTTCATAAAAGTGTCAATGAGTGTAAATTAATAGATAAATTTATCGAAGATTGGGTTTGCATGAACCACCATTTCCTACTTGGGAATACCCTTGCATGCTTGCTTTTAAGTTTCTTATTAATAAGTGTTCATAATGGAACTTTAGTGAGTACAACCAGTCTTGGTAGTTTGTGGCCATCATCAAGTGGGGGCGCGCTTTGTTCATGTTTTCGCAACAGTCACACAGCTTCATCCTACCGTAGTGTATACATTCACACAGCAAAAATATAACCCATGCATGACCAGCAGATTGGAGTTCTGACACATTTTATACTGTAATTTCAAGTACATTATGCACCTTACATTGAAAAGTGTGACTGTCGAACGCAATGTCATGATACGAATTTTTAATATTCATTATGAGTTCAGATTCAGTGGCGTTTCCTTTTCAAGACCACGTTTATTCAGTCAGTGGTTGAATTGTTTGTATTTATCCTATTGTTGATATTTTGTTTAATAATTTGTAACCTGATTGTGCATATAGAACATGGTCCGTATAATGTTATTCCCACCCGTTAGTGGGACTGGACGAGAATAGGTGGTCAATACCCGTAAACTTGAATGTCTTTAAAGTTTGTTTAGGTTTATATCATGGTTGGTTTGAAAATCAGGAAAAACGAAGAGGATTCGAAATCATTAAGTTGAAAAAAGTTATGTGAACTGAATTATAACTAGTAAGGAAAGTCTAGTATATGCTGATCTTTAACTAACTTGTAGTTTCTTTTAAGGAATATCCTATTCCTGTTTGGTTTTGCCCCAAGTACATGCTTTACGTTCATGTGGAGTTTTATGTACTTTTTTACTATTCAGGAACCTAGATATTACGTAGTATCCATGTACAGCGTTACTCCCATTGTGTACTCAGTTATAGTTTCATACCGTTTTAATGGTGTGTAGTTTCCTTTAGAGTAATGATTGCTGGATTGTATACTCAGTAGAAAATCTGCAGATAACCGGAGCCCGATACGTCATTTTGCATTTTTAAGTTTCTGTTCAATTATGTAACATCTGTTACTTTTCGTGAGTGTTGCGCCTCATGGCGTCGTTAATTTACATTTTACAAGATTAAGGAAGCTTATATTGTTCCTAGTTTAGACTGGAACTGACCTCTTGCATCTTGGCCTTTTCTCAAACAATCAAATCCTGATTGAATATCGAATAGGTATTTAGAATGCATATATTCAAGTAAACATCAGTTACAGCCAGGTAAAGTCACAACATAAGTTCTCGCTCTTATGCTTATGAAAGTGTTACAACGTCAATAGAAGCTACTTGATGGCACAATCAAGCTTATTTATGTTTTAAAAATGTTTTATCAGTGTTTCGTGCTGGTTTGGATTAAAGTGAGCACTGCTTATGTTTACTTTCCAGAATAGTATACGGAAGAAAAGTAAACGGTATTTTATTATTTAGAAAGCGTCCTCCACACTAAACCATTTTAATGTAGAATTCTCTGAAAGAAATTTGCCCAGGAGTAAAATTTAAGAAAGTTCTTTTCATTTTATAAACCTTGCAAAACTCATAGCAAAGCAAATCTACAACGTGCCTAAGCATACATTGAAATCCACTCATTTTTGTAATGACATAGATGGACTGTGTATTGTATTAACTAATTGTACTAATCTGATTTGACAATTTTGCACCACTTTTAAGAAGTATAAAACAATGAAGGAATAAAAGTTACACCTGTTATACATGTCTGTTAAAGCAGAAACGTATGTTAAGGAGAAGCATGCTTGCTGGACACTGCTTTACCACTCTTGATGCCAGAAACAAACAATTACATAAAAGAATTCTTTGACTACGATGGTTTGGAGAATAGTGATTCCCTATAGTATTATGTTTGCGATATTGTATGTAAATATTTCACCCTTAATCAATGTTTCGTTTTCTTCTTCTAAGTAAGAGCTAAATTAGTTGAAACTAGACTTTAATGCATGCGTTTTTTTATTTTATAAAGGTATCAAAGATTCAAGTTGCAATCAAGCATCGGTTTCATATTTTCCCCAATGCTTATTACCTTATTACCACTTCTTTAACAGCAGAGCAACGGCTTTTTTGTGATGACCAACATGGTACTAACAAATAAACAGACCAGACGAGCATGTGCAGAGGTGAGTGATAGACGCGTTGCTAGTTATTTAATTACAAGGAAATGTGTAGTTACTGCTAGCAGTGATATAAATGATGAAAACATAATAGCCAATAATAATTGCTTCCGATAAGTGTTATCAGTCAGGTGGCAAAGTCTTAGTTTCATCATTGACTGTGGGTGTGTAGATTCCGAGAAATATTTAACACCTTAAGCGCAGGTCACACTAGAGCGATTTCGGATAGGATTACGGTCCGATTTTTGTGAGTTTTTGTTAAAATCTTCTCCATCCCTGGTCGGAAAGAGCCAAAAATTTGTCAACCTGTGTAAATATATGATTTGCATCAGAGGACTACGAAAATGAAATGTAAACTAATTATTTCGTGACGTCACATCGGCAGACAGCGTTTATCGGACACGCGTGCAAAAATCGGATTGATTTTCGAACAAATACCGCTCTGTTGAGCGGTATAAGTTATATAATGGTAGCAGAATAGTTTATCGTGAGACAAACTAGGATCAGTTATCGATATAGCGTGACCATCCTTAGAACAAAGTCTGAATAAAAAACTATTGGACCGATTAAAAAACTTCGGATCGGATTTCGTATTGAAAATCGCTGTAGTGTGACCCACCCTTTAGGATATGGCAAGAGAGGTCGATCTGCCCATGGTTAAACCTAAAATGTGGCCTTTCTCTCAAGATCTACTTTTTCCATAAGAGAAGACTTTCCAGATTAGTGAAATCAATCCAACCCAAAATTTTTAATAAAAAGCTAACCAACATCAAATTGTAAATTTCAAGCCATTCCCATTCATTTTTATCTGTTCGGAAGGCGTTAAAATTTTATAAAAGAATGATTATTCACTCGATGCTGATTTCACGATTCAAAGAAATACTTAAAAGTCTTACTCAGAGGCAAATACATTTTCGTCTCATTCGAAGTGAGCAGAAACAACTGTTTATTCTGTCTAACACACCTTGAATTTTCGGAGTAGCTCTTGGTATTGCTGAGAAAATCCGTTCTGAAAATACGACATAACGGCTAAAAATCGTATTTTCAAGTGACTCAATGAAAACGGGGGCGTGGCTTAGGTCAAGCGTGTGACGTCACTGGTCGGAGTCGTGTACAGCAGTTTACATGCGAGTATACGAGCTTCTTATGTTCAGCCACCTTTGATAAATTGCTAGATAGATGGCGGGTAATGTTGTTGAAAGAGACATAATGAACAGTAATACTGAAGAAGGTTACCTTCAGCTGCTCTTTCCGCTTCCGAAATTCTGGAAATATGCGGTTTCCTTCCGCGAATTCACTTGCATGGAAATGCTTTGAGCATATGCTGCTGTGCAAGGTATGTGAAAAGCCTAGTCAAACGCCAGTAAAATCGTCCTCCTTGCAGGGGTGGCGCCAGTATTTGCCCGACCGGGGGCCAGCGACCCTAAGCCCCGACAGCCCCGATGCCGTGGAGAGGTTGGTGAGGGGGGATTTGCAGAAAACCTGTGTACTATACCATGCCATTGCGGGTCACATATTGCATAAAAGTTGTACATACTAGAGGGACATAGTTCCGCGCTGATTTAATATTTTCCCGGAATTAAAAGTGTGAAATTCCAAAGCACGCGAAAATTTTTTAGGTAAGCCTACAGTAAAAAGAATCTGTACTTTTTTAAAGCTTATATTGGTCAATTGTCCCTGCAACTGGGACCTATCGGGTATAACTATACATTGTACTTCCCTCCTCGAGTCACTAGCCGTACCGCACGACAGACACAAGACAAAATTAACCAGGTCTAGCGAAATGAGATGAAATTCCCGACAACTACATAAATCCATGTATTCTACTTAAGTTTGTTGAAAAGGTGGAAAGGATTTGTACTATATTTAGCTATAAGTAACGGAACTGAGGAAGAGTGGGCAAAGCGTACCAAAACTGTTGGGTTTTATCGCAGAAATGACTCTTTTGAAAGCCAAAAGAATTAAACCGACCACGCGTGGCGACAGAATTTTTCCGACATGGGCCGGACCATGCCAGCGTCCCAAGTTTCGACAGCCCTTACGTCGAGGCAGGTGAGAAATGGATGTGAAGGAGCCAGGCTAACTATCCCATGCCATTGCAAGGCATATTTTGCAAAATATCACTTAATACTTCAAGAGCCGAGTTTGTGGACTGATAGTGTTCTTTTAATCCTGAATCGTGAAATCAATGGCGTAGCTAGGGGGGTCACAGGAGGGCACGTGCCCTGGGCGCCAGGTTTTGGGGCTCTTATTTGGGAAAACATGGCGAAATTGATGTATGTCGTCAGGCATGAATATTTTCCACTTACTAATAAGAATCTGAATTAGGTTGTATTTACTGGCAAATTTATAGATTGTGATTTCTTTTCAGTGTTAAATCCATTCAACTGTTTACTCTTTGTTATACTGTTCTGTAATGACTACATGTCACGGTAATTTCGGGTATTTCAGTGTACAGTTCCAAGGCAGTATATTTCGAAAGGTGGAAATATATACCACGACGTCGAGCAAATGTTAGGACTGGGCAGATTTCATCGTTGAATGTCCAAGAACTTCGGACAGAATCAGAAACAGTGACTTACCAAACACCAGGGTCACAAACCCACTGGAACTCCTTGAGTTTATCGCACAGTACGGTGTTGAGAACGTGTTTCCGGACTTGGCGAGTTGCAATTCAAATCATGTTGACAGTAGCTATTCAATCGCCAGTTGTGAGCGCTCATTAAGCCAGCTCATCCTTCCATATTTCAGAGCAACCACGATGGGACAAGCGAGACTATCTGCTTTGGCACTCCGTAGTACTGAGCGCGATGAATTAGCAGACATTTACTTTGGTCATGTTATTAGCTGATTTGCTGATGCAAAAGCACGCAAAATGCAGTTGCGATTTTAAACACTGTTACAACTTTAACAAGACTCTACTATAAGATAAATTTAGAGAATAAGAATACTAAGCTGTATGTGATAAATACAATAGCCTTACAACTTAGGATAGTGGTAAAGTTGTATACAAAATTGCGAACATCGTACTTCAGTTTCAATAGTAAGAGAGAAGCTACTATCTATGAAAGAATAATAATAGTTATTCGGGTTAAAGTAATGTTGTTTAGACAGTTTGCTTATTTTACAGTGCATGGTACGGTATGAATATGGTTAAAGCCTATACAACCAATATCAATTTATTTCACTATATTATAACTATAATTGGGGCGCAATTTTCTACTCTTGCACCCGGGTGCTAAAACCTCTAGCTACGCCACTGCGTGAAATTGCAGAGCTTTTGGAAAATTTTTGGAAAATTACACAAAAGACATACGAAATCATTAAGAACAAAAAGAAAAAAAAAAGAAAACTCGGTTGTAGACCGTATCGAGGATAGCATACACTGTATCGAAACCACTTGAACTACTCGATAGAATAGCCGAACTTTGCTCCGTGAGCGCTTATCAACAGACCGTACCGCATGATACACACAGTAGAACAGCAAGTAGGCTTTGCGATATGGGAAGAAATTAGCGACCTCTATATGAACTGTTTACTTTACCTTCATGTTACATGGTAAGGTGGACAGGACTTGTGCTATCTAGCTATGTGGAATGGAATTATTGAAGAAACTGGAGTGAGTCTACAGCGCGCGTAGAGCGCCGAAAAATTTGGGGTCTTATTAGAAAGATTGTCATTTTGAAAGCAAAAAACAGGTAAACTGTCGGGGCGACTAGTCGCCGTCCGGGACTTCATACTTTATCGTATCGACTAAGACTCCCCGACAAAACTGTGAAAATTCCCCAACGGGGGGCCAGCCTCCCCCCGACGAGGGTATGACCCCCTGCCCCCAACCTGGCGCCATCCGTCTCCTTGAGGAGCTTCAAAAAATTGTAGTTTCATCATTATTTAACCTACAAACACCATCTAAAAATTTCAGAATAGATCAAAGATGTTTTTTTTTGTTCAACCCTAATGATCACACCCTTCTGTAAGACTCACAATCCCCAATTTTTTGTCAAAATTTTCTCGATACGCTCCCCGCCAACGCATGGTGGCGCTCCGCTTAAATAGTGTCAGGGCATATTTTGGCTATTTTCGCTAAATTTCTTCTTTTGGGCATGGCATTCCCAATACAAATGTTTTAAGAGTTTGCATCTCAATTTCTGCAACTAGCGTGGTCTGATCTTTTGAAGACAGATTCTCGTCTGCTTCTGTCCATCATGCAACATGACCAAGCCGTGTCAGTATTCCCAGAACTAATTTAGTCAGTCACAGTAGATTTTTCCTTTTGTCAATTGCAACGCTATGGAATATCCTTCTTGGTTCCACGTTATCAAACCAGAATAGGCTGAGTTAAAAAAGGGAGATCAACCGCTACCTAGGGGAGTTCACGCGTCAGCATTATCTTTTTAGGTTCCCTTATTGTTTTTACTGCCTTAAATGTCTATTTTTTAATGAAAATATGACTTACACTAATAGTAAACCGGTTGGTTTGCTCATGTAGAATAAACGAATTTCCCCTAAAATCCCATGTTTTACTTCAATAAACATATGTTGTGTTAGTGATTACCATCCAGGCTGTCATGACCAGCTGAGGATAACGGTACAAATAGAAAAGAGCATAGTAATACCTTTAAAATAGTTAAACGTTTTAAGAATCATGTTGTGAACCTCTCGTCGAAAAACGGAAGAAAATCCCAAAGACAGGAATCAATATTACTAAAACGGCTTACATTTGCTAATTTGATGACTCGGCTTGTGAAGGGTTCCTTCCCTGAAGTTTTAAAGGCTTCATTTTTTTTCAACACGAGCTAACTAAATGTACACAAGAGGCCAATCAAAGTGGCGTAGGCTGTAATTCTGAAGAGGGGGATAAAATGAGATTAAGATTTAGGAGCGGAACAACTGCAAGATTTATGTTGCCGTAGTGTACTATTGTAAAGTTGTAAAACGTTGAAAAGTTGTGAAACATTGTTAAACGTGCATTTGAATATTTTCCCCACTAAGTGAAAGGCACATTGAAAGATTTCGTTACCTGTTTATCGAGCAGAGCAACCTGTAGCATCATGTCCTTAGTGGCTCAGCTAGTTTTTAATTTTAGAGTAGCGAGTACAAAGACAGGTGGCCACGTTCTTAACATAAGAGCAAAGAACGCCTCCAAAGGCAAACCAAAACAATATTATCCTTTTAATCTGTTAGAACGTTGATAGAGCAGTATAGAGAAAAGGCCGCCACTTCACCCTTAATAGTTACGTAACCATATTTCTTAGCTTGACCAGAAAACAATAACGACCTAAATTAAGAACTCACTTCTCTTCTCTTCTCTTCTTATAAAGAAAGTGTGAACAATTACAATGCATCTTGCTTTGTCATTAGGGATAACAGGGAGCAAGGCATCTTAGGGGAAAAGAATGGGTGTACCAAAGTCACAACACGTTTTACATACGCACTTAAATGTAAGAACTATGAACCTTTCTTCAAAGCGATAGAAGTTCATCCTTTGAAAACACTTTTTTTCGCCAGTTTTGAGGGTACACAAAGTAAATTGTTTTTTCAAGGTAAGGTTGTTGCAAACTTTCTCATTCACTAATCCATCTCCTAAAATAGACAAGCCTTTAGAACGTCGCTCCTACTCCCCCTAAGTAGCTAGATATTACGTATTGATACACAATCTTTCTTTAAAAGGATGATTTATTCGACTTGCTTTGCAAGCACTGTTCGAGGTGCAAGTCCTCAAATTTTCTTTTATAGTATTTACGGTCAGATGATAATATAAAGCTTCATTGAAACATTTTTAAAGACTATAAGCTTCAGCATCTTGTTGATGAAAATCCAGTTTTTCTCATAGCAGTATATTCGATAGTGACAATATCACAGCTAGTAACCTTGGATAAAAAAAAATTACCAAAAGAAATACGTCGGTATTTTATTAACGTTGAACATCTACTTGACCTACAATGTGAAACAACGAATATTTATGACCTCAAGCAGGTCGTGTCGTAGGTCTAATAGAGAAATTATTTTCTACAGGTCAATTAGAATACATTGGTTGTAGGCAGGAGTTTGGGTGGGTCCCTACCACATGCACAAACCAAGTCGTTGTCTTCACATACCTATGATTTCAGAAATTAAAACAGAATCAGGAAAATTGCCTAATTTTTTAGGAATATTCCTCATTGCCTCCTAAGCAGATTGCATTGGACTGCACTGGAAAGAACATCATTATCGCCATCAAACCCCTTAGATTCACGGGAAATAAGGGAAAGGCAAAAGGATTAGAAAGACGTGACTGTGTTCGATTCTGGAGGAATATTCGATCCTCGTGCTGTTCTACAACACTGTTTCTCTGCTTGGCTCCGAAGAAAAATGACGCATTTACATGCGTTTTCATACCATTGAAGATGAGTTGGGATTAAGAAATCAAAATACTTTCTTTTCAAAAAAGAGTACTGAAAATCCGACCATTACTTTTGATGATACACGAAGCTATGGTTCGACCTCATTTCCTTACATGGGGGATGGATTTGATTGTCCTTATGTCAATAACGGTGATGACGAAGTACTGCACTGATACGGACGATGAGAGCGACAGTGATGCAGACAAATTGGTCTAAATTAAGCTAAATTTAACAAGACGTCCAAGTTGAAATTAGCACTTTCCTGATTAAAGTGATGACTGATTTGAAATATTATTTGAGTTTCAAAACTTTCCTGGGTAAAAAATTAACCAGTTTTCGTTATTTAATTTTTCTAGGAAATGGTTGGCTAATCTGTGACAACGATGCTAGTTAAATTTAATCATAGTCTGTTTAGAATGTAACACATTGAAGTATTACACTTTTCATTTTTTTTTATCTTTCTTATTTCAACAGGATCCTGGAATAAATACTTGTACCCACAACTCCAACTGCACAGCTGAAAATAAAAGTGGTAAAGAAAATGGTAAGGAATGATTACGAACCCTTACTCCTCCTACACTATCGACGATACTGTACCACAGCGCAATTTGGTTGTATGTTTGATTAGCTGTGGTTAAAAATGAAACCAGGCTTAATAAAACATGGAAAAGATTCCGACTTTGTTCCTAATCGATCAGATACGGTTCTTCTTTAAACCGGACGTTACGTACAACCCTTACAAAAAAAAGTGTGGCATGCCTCATGTGAAAACACGTAATCATGTATGAAAATACATGAGGAAAAAAGTGTGGTTATGCGTGGTGACACATGTGGTATTGGAACCAATCTGACACACAGGACCACACTTTTCCCTGCATGATTGCCACACCTTGAAATCTGGGTCAAAGTGGGGAAAGCTGTCTCAAGTTGACACATGTGGCAAACCAGGGCAAAGAGTGGCAAACAAGGCCAGAGAACAAATCGAACTATTGAATTTACTTTACTCAGCACCACACTTCTCCACACATCTCCACACTTTGCCTACTTTACCCCAGTTTGCCTCCTGTTACATGTGTCAAAGCGTGATTTTCGGTTTTCCACACATTGCCTCATGTTCAAACTGTGAAAATGCTGGTCAATGCATGGCACTTTGGAAATGTGTGTCAACTGTTTATTAATGACACACATTGTCACGCAAAATATCACAGAAATTTCACTCCTCTCCACACCGCACCTTAGTTTTGCACAGTTCGACACAGTATTTCACGTGTGGTATTGGAACTTTTGCCACACATTTTTTTTTTGTAAGGGAATGCATCTAGCTATACAAATTGGACCGTATTTTTAAGGGATTTAATTTTATTTCTCATCTTATTTTTGATTCTACCTATTTTTTATCACGGCAGAGTTTTCATACATAGTAATCTAAGGTTCCTTTTTGAATAATTTTGTATCGTAAAATTAAACCTCTCAAGATTCACTGCCAGCTTTGAAGGCTTTACCATTTGTGCTTCGTGGATTTCTAATGTTGCAGGTGAATTCACCGGCAGATGCGTCTATTACAATAATACACAAAAATCGTGCGAAATACATGGCTGGTGTCCGACCGAAGTTGATAAACTTCCTCTGTAAGTACATTGCAGCATAAATACGTTTTATTTTCACTAGTTCCGTGTCAAACAACGTTGGTATTTGGTCCACACAGTGGGATGCCTTGAGTAGCTGACCACTATAAACAATCAAATGTGAACACCTTAATGTGAAATATGTTACAACTTGACCTATCCAATCCAGCAACGAAAAGGGAGAAAATCATACTTTTTCCAAAGTCCCCTCTACTCTCTGGAGAAGAACCGAAGGGTTGAAACCAAATGGCAATCCCGAAGGAGTTCTGCCCCCCAAAGGAGTTACGTCCCCTGAAGGAGCACAAAGACTTAATCGACCACTCTCCTAACCTTCAGACCTCTGCATCGTGTCTGGGTCTTTCGTACGTGGCTCCATTCAAACTGGCTGAAAAGGACCGATACTGTACATGTTCTTCGTCAAAAGACCGAGAAGCAGGAATCCCCTAGGGAAATTATTGTCCCTCTAAAATCACTTTGCAGAACAAAATTTACTATTGCCTTAATAAGCCTTGGAATATGTCGCCCCTTAGACATATGGCTCCTGCCTGAAAACTGTTTAAGTCCCGCCCCGTTTGGTATTTTATCTGGGTCCACTTGCTAACAAACAGGCGTTGGAAAAAATAAAAATGTTAGAGTAGAATTTTTGATAAGAAAATGCTTTTCTTTTCGGTTTAATTCAACCGAAAAGTAAAGCATCTTCTTATCAAAAAATCGACATAAACATTTTTAATTTTCCAACGCCTGCTTGTTAGCAAGTGGACCCAGATAAGATACCAAACGGGGCGGGACTAAGACAGTTTTCACGACAGTCACTTACAAAGGGTTTCAAATGTATGAATGGTCGATTGCGGTACGTTTGTTCGATGGGTGCCATTGAAGGAATCATTTGACGCTAAAAGTCTTATTTTCCGTAAATATTTTTCTACATTTCAGTTTTTAAGCAATAAACTTGCCGCCAAGATCATAACAAGCGAGCTCCCAGTTATGTCCTTACGAACAATTTGGAGGCATTCCTTGTACAAATCATACGCTATATTTTACCCTGTGCTCGGCATGGTTCCCATAACGTGCATTTTAAGAACGTGTGAAAATGAAATGGACGTTATTGGTGTTTGACGGACGTAATGAATCACTTAGCGACAGCCTAATTTGTTTGAGTTATCCCCAAATTTGAAGGTCACAAGGGAACAGGAAAGAAATTGAACGTGGAATGTTGAGAGCTTTTAGCTTTTAAGTAAATGAAAGAAAGCGTATAACATTGGATGAACAACTTAAGAGGGTTTCGATATCTCTTTTAAGTAAAAAAACAAGAGTAAGTCTTCTCTTAACAGGGAGATAACAGATTTGTCATGTCATTACAAGTCATTCTATATAACTGTTTTAACTGTTTATAATGTATTTGTGTTGTGATTTATAGTTTGAATCTAATACATATACATATAAAAGAAAAATATTTTCAACTTTTTTCTCGTATAGTGTTTTCAGTGTAAATTTTCGTATGATGCACATACTTATAAAAGAAAATTGAAAAAGATGGGAAGGCTCTGTTGTAGTTTAGACAACGTTGTTTCATTAGTAAAATTGCTAACCTGACCCTGTTTTCAAAGAGATATTATAGGCTAATGTGATTTTTAGTAACAAGGTAAGATGATACAGCTCTCCAGAAAACTGATCAGAGTTTCCCAACATTATATAAAAAAAAATAATTAAAAATTTATAGGCGGTAACAATATCTGATACTGGACTTGCCTAAGAAAAATTGAGAGATGCTTAAAAGTGACACAATATCATCTTACTCCTTATTCAGTACATACATAGTTTTCAATGTTTTAATTTCTTAATTGTGTAATGTTTCTTTTTCAGCAAACGCAAGAAAGCGGTATTAGCAGCGGCAGAAAATTTTACAGTATTTATAAAAAATGCTATCACATTTCCAAAGTTCAACTTTGAAAAGTAAGTATTCTTTGGACTCTGATAATGTATGGTTTTAGGGAAAATCACTTCACATATATGGCTGCCTTAAAATTTGTTGACGATGTTGTATGTAATTTGGATAATAGCGCCTGGATTGTAGCCTTGTTTGTTGATTCATCCAAGGCCTTTGATACTATTAATCGTAGTATTTACTCCAAAAATTTTATAGGTATGGAGTACGGGGTGTGGCACTTAATTGGTTCGCAAGTTATCTCACAAATAAACAACAATTTGTCCGTTTCAAAGGCAAATATTCTAAATTACTGTCGGTGTCCCCCAAGGCTCTATACTGGGACGGTGGGACCATTACTTCCCATATTATAAATGATATGTATAAATCATCAAGACTACTTAAATTTGTACTCTTTGCTGATGACGCAACTGTTTACTGTCACAACTCGTATGTTAACGAAGCCCTTCAAGTGGCACTATTAGAATTAAAACCGTGCGGTTGACTGGTTAACTGCAAACAGGTTATCGTTAAACAGTGATAAAACAAAGTTGTTGGTTTTTGACAACAACAGAGAAGATAGCCCTCAATTCACCTTAAATTTCAAAGGTACCATCATAAAAGCTGTAATTTTACAAAATTTTTTAGTTATTACTGTCGACAGTAATGTCGCAAAATCCGTTTCTAGAATGGTTGATGTTATGAATAGGTTAAGATATCATCTTCCCAGCAAAATCTTATAACTGTTCATAATTCTCTAGTTGTCCCTCATCTTTCTTACAGTATCTTGCTACAGAGCTTTCCTCTCAAACTTACACCGACAAACTCTTCGTTCTCCAAAAGCAGGCTGTCCGTATTATCTCAACGTTCCACCTTACACCCAGGGGCGTAAATACGGGGGTGTGGGGGTGTGTGAAAATGAAAAGTCGGTCTCTGAGCGCCCAAAAGTCGGTCTCAAATCCAGTTCAGTGTGCCTTTGTAACAGTAGACCAGACATAAACAACGTATGAAGTGCAAAAAAACAAAAAGAAAAAAAAAGGTCCTAAAAAATTCGGAACAACGTTTGAAGTGCCCAAAAGGAAAAAAAAAGGGAAAAAATCTTTGAAATTTCGTGTCGTACAACTGTGTCAGCGGGAGTCGGTCTCCAAGAAATGTAGTCGGTCCCAAAATAGTTCACCCCCTGCGAATTTATGTATATACGCCCTGCCTACACCCATGCACTTCTTTATTTTTATAACCTTAGTATTTTTACCTTAAAAGATCACTGTAAATACCATTAAGTCATCTTCCTATATAGACACCACAATGATCAACTACCCCTGGGTTTGAATTCGTTTTTTTCACCCAAATAGCACTCATACTAACTATCCTACAAGGAGAAGAGATAATCTAATACAACCTTTCACAAGGACAATGTTTGTTCACTCTCTCACGTGAGAAGCTATGGTGTAACACCTCTGAAATTCCCTTGATACTAAATTACAAAGTTCCCCTAATATTAATTTGTTTGAGAAGTACTTCAAACAATTTCTCTACTCCCTAAACCTTTTTATTTGTTCCTTGTCCTTGCAATTCATTGCAGCACTTTTCTGTACATATACCTGCATGATATTTTGTTTTATTTTTAAACGAAAACCTCTGGATAGGACCAGACTAGAAAAAGCTTTTAGCTTCACCTGGTTCCGTTTCTTTTTTCTTTTGATACGTACGTCAACGAAACGAAACGAAATGTCATAGAGAGTAGTGGCGGTTAGGGGAAGGGGTGGATCGGCCGCAGCCTCGAGAGCCCTGACATTGCGCTCTTCAACCATTTTGGCACCATAAGCATGGTACAGATGTAACGGTGTTGTGACAAATTTGTTTTTAAGAAATCTGAGGTGCAACTTTCTTCAATGTATTGCATTTACTGTGCTAAATTATAATTTCTCAGCCCCAGCCATTGACGGCTGAAGTTAGCATTGGTCTGGCCTCGAGTTATTCTTAAGATTGGATCCATAAAACAGCTTGGACCTCAACTTATTGGATACACAGTTTTAAGGTGTTTGTTTGGTTCACAAGTGTTACAGAGGAGGGACATAAAATGTGGAAGAGTATCTTGCCTTGTGGTTGTGAGGAGTCGAGTGACCTTTTTCGTTTGATTGAGTTACAATGAAACCCAAATGTTATGTTAACTTAATAAACCCGGCTTTTTGATTTTCAATACCTACAAGATTTTCTCCGTGCAGCAGGGGCGGCGCCACAGGGGGGGGCAGGGCAGGCATTTCCCCCTCCCCATGGTTTTTGACCCAAAAAATAAACTCGTCTAATTAAATAACGTTTTAAGACACATAATTTTTGTACGGGGTGGGTTGAGGTGTGATACATTATCCGTCGCATACAGGACATTTTCGGTGTAAATCCTCGAAAATTTTGCGCGCTTAGCGCGCGTTGTCTTCTCTGTCTAACTCATTGTACATCCACCCCATACTGCAATAGTCCTTCGTGCAAATATTTGGAATGTTCGAGTATACACGCATTCATCATTTGCTACATAGCCTATCTTCATCCGCCTCAGAGCTTACACTAAGGCCTCTTCTACATCCCAGAAGACCCATTATTGAATTTCTCTCTGAGTTTTTCTTTTTTTTGTCGTTTAAGGGTTAATACCTAGTAGCGTAAACAATAGGGGGGGGGGGCAAAATACAGTATATCCCCTAGCGAGATTCTGTGAAAATTGCTGTCTATTTGAAAACAAGCAAAACATAGTATTCAACACTAAACTGACTGAACTGAGTTATTAAAAGTTAATTCAAATCCGTATTTGACCGACGTATTCATCAATATTCTGTAAATTCTCGGACTACGCGCGAATGTGGTATCTATTACGAATTCCATGGCTACCTTCACGACCGTGGCTCACAGAGAAGTAGGCCTACATCATATCTTAGTGTGTAAATCCAGTACGCATGGACCTACCAGCTCTAGTTGTACACTTGCCCTACACATGCAGTAACATGTCTGTAGTGCAGTATCGTATCCAACCAGGGGAGGAGGGGGGGGGGTAGGATTTTCACTTCCGTGGACATTGTTCAATCATGTCACAACAACCACAAAATGGTTAAATTGGTACGCAGGGAAGGTTATACCAGAGGAAGAGTAACAGTTCCGTGAAAGTGGGAAAATATAGATAAGGCGTGTAACATATCTAGATGTCTTCAGTGCAATTTGAAAGATTTGGGAAGTTCCATTTCTTGCGATCTGGGATCTGTTTTGGCAAAACTTTTATCGGCGCAGTCCGCGCCAGCCAATAGAAATCATGTCACATATCAAGATGGCTTCAGTGCAATTTGAATGGTCTGAGAAGGACCATTTAATTGCGATATAGAAGCCATTTTGGCAACATTTTAAACGGTACGCTCCGTGCCAACCGTTAGTGGCGCTCCGCTACTAAACCAACGCAACCAAACGCCGTTCACACGCTCATGCCTGTCAGTCGTCAGGTATCAAGTATCGTACGGTTCAAAACTGCCTCCAAGATCCCGAGAAGTGTCATTTCATACAGTCTGGGGGGTCTGTAGGGCGAAAATTCTCTTGTACGCTTCGCACCAAACTATGATGGCGATCCGCTTCGATGGCAACTTCCATTCTGCACCCCTCCCCAATAGCCAACACAAACCGCCACCCTTGCCCGTTTGTTATGTAATCGTCGACAATAAGTGCAACAAAATTGAAAAACTGTAGTCGGCCAAAAGTAAAGAACGTTGGATTACTTACCTAGAAACTAGATTTCTCGAGAAAAAATATGACTTCAAAAGATGCAAAATATTGTACCAGATTGCGTCTAAGGCTTCCCGGTAGTCGAAAAATCTTTCACACCCCCTCCCTTTAACCCCTCCCTCAGAACCGCGATCACTCATCTCATGCTGGGGCGGATGCAGGGGGAAGGATGCAGTCGCACCCAAAAAATTCAAGAAAAAACGCAAAAACGTTTGCTAAGCTATAGTATGAGGAGGGGAAAGGATGCAAGTACGCTGCATCTTCGGTCTATGTCCGTCCCCTATACGTTTCTTTGCCTGTGTGTTTCCGTTTCTTCAGTTAAACGTACGTTTCCTATCCGCTCATTTATCAGTTCTATTCCTTTACGCTTCCGTTATTTATGCGTTAGTGTCCGTCGAGCATTCGGTACAGGTACTGTACTTCTACGTTTCATCCGTTTGTTGTCCGGTAACGATCCGGTGAGCAAATAGCAATCACCGGAGACGAACGGATACTAACGGAGAAGTCCAGTATGAGAAACGTACGAGAAAATGATAAAACGGAAGCTTAACGGATAAGTAACGAATACGTAAGGGGGACCTTTTTCGGTCGACGTCCGGTCCAAGTTTTGTGCATGTTCAAAATCTCTCGCCGTTCATACCGGACGTACCCGGTCATGACACGAAGTCGGCGGAGGAGAACAAGAGACTAAACGGATACTAACGTACATCAACGGAGTGCCATTTTGGGTCTTCGTTTCCTCTCCGTTATTGCAATCCGGTGAGGTGTGACAGACACTTAAAGACTGATGTGTGTTATGGTGCGGTATCTCCCTCCCTCTCCCTCCCTGGTGACACCATCCCAACCAATTACTTATACCTCTGCCTGTGAATCCATTCTTAAGGTTTAAGTTCAAATTTTACATAAATAATACTGCAATAAAATAAATTTCAATCAGTTTTGTCTCTTATCCCATACATGAACGTTTCATTTTAGGAGTTTAAAGTGGACTCAAAGTGTAGAATTATAAGAATATATATTTTAGACGTTGGAAACGAATTTCACTCATCCAACTCTCATTTTCATAGCTCACCCTGTTGCTGAGATATGAAAAGTTAAAATTTATTCACTTTATATGAAATAGTCGATTGCGCAATAATTTGTGATGATCTTCTTGTAAAACTCACATTACTTGCTTTTGTGTCCTTTTAAAATTGAAATGTTTAAATAACCTTGCAAAATTACTGTTGTACGGAGAGGTTTTGTATAGTAAAGTCACCCTATAACAGTGAGAAAGTGATCACATTTTGGCACAAGGTGCAGAGGCTTTCGAAAAAATAAAGAAAACAAAGAATGTAACTTGAGTAGTACAAGAATGACATTACAAATTATTGCGCCATCTACCATTTCAAATTGAATAAGCACCAATATTTGATATAGGCTATCTCAGCTCAGGAATTCCTGTAAAGATGGCAGTTAGACCATTTGGATTCATTTTTCAAGCTTTGTAAAATATGTTTTTGAATTTTTAGCCTTTAGGTACACTTTAAATTCAGCTAAAATTTGGCAGTTCTTTTTGACCAAAAAAATGCATTTTCTTTGCGCGTTTCTTTCAATGAAAAAAGTTGATTAAACTGTATTTTCAAAGCAAAATGAACTCAAAGCAAGCTGGAGTGATTTCACATTCTCACATTGATGAGCAGTTCTCCCTTTTCTGTGCCTTTCAACCGTTTTGACTTACAGACCCTTAAGGGTGCAATTTGCAAAATTTCAATATCTCCTATGCATATTACGTAATGATACCATACGATAATGAAGGACACTAAATCGAATTTAAATGTAACGATATACATAAATCAGTCTATTAATGTTGACGAAATGACGTCACTCCTGTTTGCGTAAAGTTTACTTTAGCTTGCAAATTTGTTTCCATCGTTGGTTCAAAAAGTCGAAATACAATAGGTAAAAATTTAATGTTATCTCATAAGAGTTATGATTCCTCTCCCTTTTATAAAATTCAATTTTGCGTACAACCCTTCCTCAGTGATTCGGAAAAAAAATCACATAATGAGGATTAATTTTTTCTCATTAATTAAGAAATTGCAGACATGAGATCCATATTTCAAGGATGAATACATACAGTTTAGAACACTCGGGAAGTGCCGTTTCCGGCCATCTGGAGGGTTGCAAAGTCAAAAATTTTCTTGAACGCTCCGCGTCAACTGATGGTGGCGCTCCGCTTAGAAATATGTATTACCATTTTTCATAGATTTATTTTCTTTCTCCTTAATTGAGAAAGTGCAGACATATGATCCATATTTCAAGGCTGGGTACATGCAGCTTAGAATACTCGGGAAGTGCCATTCCGGCCATCTGGAGGGTTTGTGAAGCCAAAAATTTTCTTGTACGCTCCGCGCCAACTAATGGTGGCGCTCCGCTTCGATAGTCTTGCTGCACTCAGCCCCCCCCCCCCCAATATCTTTTCGTTCCGCCGCGCCTGCTGCATAGTTGAAGCGTCTCATTCAGTGAGGGGACGATTTTTCCTGACAGACAAACAACCCTTCTCACAGTTCGTATTTATTTCAGAAAAAAAAGTTTTTTTGAGAGAAAAATGAAAACGCCAAAAAATGCAGGTTCTGACACGGTGTGTGTGTGTGTGTGGGGGGGGGGGGTAGGGTGAGGCTCGGAAGTCTTCAATGCCTGCACCCCCAAACAATAAAGCTGGGTCCGACCCAGCATGCTTTGCCCACCCCCCCCCCCCATAGGTAAACCCTGGCGCCGCCGCTGCCGTGCAGTAATTGTGAGTTGATTCAACTCGCCGAAGGGGCAATATTAATATTAGTCTACTCTTTTCTACACTTTAGAGAGTTAAAACTTTTAGCCAATCCGATTAGTTGTTACTCCAACTTGCGAGTTCCTATCTGAATAAGTTAGATTTATTACCAATTATTACTAGCGCAGGTTGTTTTACAATCATTTCAATAATTTCAAAATTTATTCTTTCAACAAAGACAAACTACAGCTCTGGCACAAGTTCTACAAAGTTTCTCAAAGGGTTCGAGATAAATATTTTGAGGCCAAATTTACTTCAAAGACGGCGTCACTTTACTATTGTGAAACGTTTGATTTAATGTTGCACGATACAGTTCTGATACGGTTCTTCGTGCATACCGTCGCTCACAGTTTTCAGCATCACCTTAAAGATCTAAAAATAAATCCAAAATTACATCCAAACAAAAGGAAAAGATCCTGACAACACCTTAAAAGATCCTTTAGACTGGTCTAAAAATTCAAGTACAAGTGCAAGTCTTCAAAGCTGCAAACTTCCAAATCTCAGTTAGATGCCCTTAATATACTAACTTTTTCTTGATTGGTGCATCAACGAATTAGTACTGTATTTTAGCCTACAAAGATTGCGAGAATTGCCGCTCAAGTCTTTCTTAAACGGAATCGTTGCTCTGACAATGCTTTGTGGTTGAAGGGTTTACACCTTTTGATTATTAAAAGCGCGTTGATTACAAACTACTGCTCCTGGTTTTTTGAGATGATCGCTCTACCTTTCAAAAATAAACATTGCAGTAAGTCTAATGTCTTTACATTTTCGTAACGACTTAAAATGGATGTTCCCTTCCTCTCAATTGTTTATTTTTTCTCCCTTTTTTCTAAGTTATGTTTGTGTCATTTGATATGGTCACGTTTACTTTTAGTGTTGGAGACCTTGTTTACAATAATGAGATTTGCTTTTCCTGCTTGGATTACTCTACGCTTCTCATCTCCAGACGGCTTATCTAGTAGAGTGCTCCCTAGGAAATAAACAAGAGCTGGCAAAACACAATTGTGGAATAACCACCCAACTAACCACCCACTCACCCAACCCCAAATCACCTATTTACCCACTCACCCACTCGTCCACCCACAAGCCCAACCCACCCCAACCCCCAACCTTACCCCCAGCACACCCAACCTGACACCCATCAATGAGAAGATAAGATTTAAACAGGATGACTAGATGAGCAAAACACAGGTACAAATCTTACTATCTTAGTACTGGTTATAATGAGTTTAGAATGTTGAAAAGAATGTAAACTACGCTTAGAAGTTAAAGTATCTAGTAGTTAAAGTATCTGGTAGAGAATTCCAAGCAATGATGAAGCGGTAACAGAAACTTGTGTGAAGACATTTTCTATTTTCATGTTACGGTTCCATATTGTCATGTAATGTTTTAGCTATGTACTTCTATACGGGTTTCAAACTTCTCCAATGTACTGTATGCTCTCGTTTGAAAGTGTCTGTTATATTAAAGCCAAAAGTACAACATTTCGCCTAAACTTCTGGCAAAGGGTCCAGCCCCCACATGAAAGAAGTTCAGCACGATAATGTTCACATTCACTTGTCTGGTCCATTTTGGTTGCAGAAAAAATGTGATGCCTGACACAGATTTTAGATGTCGATTCTCCAGTACTACTCCAAAGTCCAGCTTATGTCCGATATTTAGACTTGGCACAATAGCTGAGGAAGCTGGAACTTCCTTCAGTGAAATGGCGTACAAGGTAATCACAATTTCATAAGCCTAAACAGCTGATTGAATATTTAAAATCGTTAGTTTGTAAATTTCCTAACGAGACGGCCTTGGAGGTTTGTCATATTGTCAATGCATTATAATGCGTTCACATGAAATAACTAGGGCGTCATCAGATGAGGGCTAGTAATAAGACCAGGTATAAAAAATGCTCCATCTGATTGCATATGATGAGGAGCAGCAGGGAAAATTACAACCCCTACCCCCATCTGCATTCTTTTTATTACATCGATCTGTGCTTATTTCCAGAATTTTAGAATAAAGATTGTTTAGATGCAACTTTTACGGTACGTGCCGTTTCAACCAGTATTGGCATCATTATTGGCAAAGTTTGACATGGTACACTACATGCCAAATGATCGTGGCGCCCCCCTAAGATGTTGCCTCTACCGAAAAATCCTGCGTACTGTCATAATAAGACCACGGGCTCGTTATTACAGTATTAGATCACCCTGAAAACTGCACGTAAATGGTAGCGTCACATTTCATTTTCGATGGCACCAAGGTCCACTCAGGGGTGGTGTCATGATTTGCTCGACAGGGTGGATTGTAGTGAGAAGTCTCATGTCCAAAAATGAGGGTTTTATTTTTTCTGACATTATCATGGCGACGATTTTGAATGCCACAATGGCCGTCATTTTCACAGAAAAATGAGCATAACTTACTTATTCTATAAGCTATACGCGTGATTGTGATGGCTAGTCAATAGTTTCAATATAGTTTCATTGGTGATACTGGTGGTACTTTATGCTTAATGCTAAATATCAAGATAGCCCCCAGTTTCCATTAAAATGGCTTTGAATATCGGTATATATGTATTGCCATAAGCAGGTATGGCCATTATTGAGTCAAAAAAGGTTTTTTCTACAACAACTACTTCATGAATGCATAATATCATGAGCTGATCTGAATTTCAAGATGGTGTTCATTTATTATTATAGTCTGGGTAATCCTGTCACGATAGGCATGCTTTTTCGTGGTCCATTCACGTACTTCTAAACCAAGAACCCCATTGACATCGTGGTATTTACGCCCATGGTGGACAGCATAGTGGACAGTGGCATCACGGTCGGCACCAATCATACAAGCGAGAATCGTCCTTAGTTTTATTCAAAGAGCACTCAAATGAGAACGTTGTGGAGGTGTTACACTAGTCAGGGTAGATGTCTATGGGTAAGTGAAAGGACCAAAAATTACAGCAGAACGTCCATCACGAAAGAGTTACCCAGACTATAATCACCAAATGAGCTCCAGCTTGAAATTTCATTTGCCCTTCACAATTGCCTTATGAAGTTACTCATTAATTAATTAGTTGTTGTACATTACATGGAATTTTTGACTTGACAGTTGGCCATACCTGCTATGGCAAGACATCTAAAGCGATTTTCCGAGCGATTAATTGAAAAATGGTGGCCATCTTGAAATTCAACATGTCTGTCATGTATACTTGGCGGTGATATCACCAATGGGTTAATTGGTATTGAGAACATAGGGCTAGCTAGTCAGGGGAAGCCTGCATGACTCGGCGGAACGTGTTTTTATTGGTCTTTTCACTTATCGCTCGACGTCAGGGAGCAAAACGTGAAGAAATTCACTTCCCAACCAAAAGAAAATTTGGAGGGCCAATCAGGGATAGGAACACTCATCTAATATGAATATCCAAATTGTTGAGAATTTGAAGCCAATGGAAAACGTGGATGGAAAACAGGCTTCTATTGTACCAAAACCACGTACCTTTTTCGTTGAATCCAATTCTTACCGAGAAGTAAATCACATGAAACGAAGGCAGCATTTGCTCCATACCTTTCTCAAAGCCTAGCGACTACATCATGGTGGATAAACATAGAAAATGTTCCGGATTAAATTGTTACGGCGAAATTTGACGTCACTGTTCACTACTACTCCTGGCACAGGAGTATTCCTGGTCACGACGGCGGAGCTCCCAGGTGGGACCTGTTCTGTTCAGCCAGTCTAGAACGGGACCACTGTCAGGTGGTGTCAGTTAAGTCAAAGTTTGTCCCTTGGGGACGTTATTACTCCTTCGGGGAGCAGAACTCCTTCGGGAGTATTGTTTGGTTTTCGCCCCTGGCTCTTCGTCAGGGAGTCAGGGGACTTTTGGAAAAAGACTACTACTCGAACCTTTTACGATGTCAGTGTCATTTGTTCAACGCTTAAAATGACAAACAGGGATAGCGCTCCTAATAAATATGTATATTTAGACTAGAAAGTTTGGTTTTCGCCCCTGGCTCTTCGCCAGAGAGTTGAGGGGACTTTTGAAAAAAAAAAGAAACTCCACCTTCACTGTACGTGTTGGTGGTTTTTGTTTCGTTTGCGAGGGTGTTGGTGTTCGGTTTTTTTGGTTATTGGCCATATCTTATATCCTTTCTCTGGTCTGGCCGTGCCCGTTTGTTTAGCACGTAAAAAGCACACTCCACCTTCACTCTAAGTGAAAATCAGTACAAAATGCTCCCTGACGTCGATGGATAAGCGAAAAGACCAAATGTAAATACGTTGCCTCGCGTCAGGGTTACCCTGACTATGGGCTAGCCATCACAATCATGCTTACAGCTTGAGTTAGTAAGATGAAATTTAACGACACACCAACACAAATGTCTTATATAGTGTCGAGTAAAGTTTGAATACGGTGCAAATCCTCCCCTTTAGTCGCCTCGTACGACAGGCGGGGAAAACCGTGGCATATTCTGCAACCCCCAACCCACAGGGGGCCTTACAGCTTGAGAGCAGGAAGTATTTTTTTCTGTGAAAAATGGCGGCCATGTTGAAATTCAAAATGACCTACAAGATAGTGCCGGAGAAATGGATCCCTGCATCTTTTTATTCAGCATACCTGAAACTTTAAGAAAAAGCAATAAAGTCAAAGTTGACAGGCCTATCTTGCAAAATTACCCCAGATTCCTAACTATTAGCTTTTCAGACGAGGTGTTGCTAAACATTTGTCGCAACAATAGTTCCGAATATAGTGCGTGCATTGGCACCACATAACATTTTACCAATATTTATAATGTCATAATTTAACTATCATGGCTTTTGTTAGGTACTGAGTAGGCCTATACAAACTTGTCCCATGGAGAGCAAAAACTGGTAAACCGTCAAAGAGACTGATATCCTAGGGATATTAAGTACTTTATCGTATTTTCGAAGGCTCCCGGCGAAAGTGGAAAATTTCCCGAAGAAGAGGCCATGGGTATACATTCCCCCACCTGGCGTCACCCTGGGATAACATGGATTTGATCGTCGGTTTTGGTTCTGCGGAGCCCCCCACCCTCCAGAATAAAATCGAAATGAGCAAAATTGTATGAAACCTAGTAGTTATAAAGACAAAGAAAACCTTATAAGATATTCAGCAGGCACTTAATGGAGTTGACTGATGGTTCTTGTTTTATGTTGCCTTGGATGGAGAAAGAAAGGAAATTTTAATTAATGAAAATACTTAACGACCCATTACTGAACAATATGTTCTAGTATAGCATTGAAGCAGGGAATTAATATTCAGCTCGACACCAAACTATGAAACAAATGCACGGAAATTCTACAGCGCTCTAAGCTTGAGGACAGTTTTGGGTTCGTACTGAAGAAAGGGCCTTCCTTGGAAGATATTTAAAATATCGCGGCGACTTAACGTGGTCGGGAATTAGGGCCTATACTCTATCATGCAAACTAGCTCCAGACTTAACATTTAAAAAGTCACCATATCTTATGATTAGAACAGATTAACACTTATCTTTATTGTAATGATAGTACAGATAATGAAAAATAGGCTAATCATATTTTTTGTTCACCGTTGGATTCCCATTTTTCCACTCGAAGGGCTAGACCTCCCCGGGAAAAAAATTTGTAGCTCATCTCCACGCCTTTTCTGGAGCCACCCCTTTATTTACTGTGTAAGAACCATAATTCTTGGCATGGCTTTCTTTTCTAAACAAATGCCACCACTGACGAGAAGCTTGCAGTTAAGTGGTTGCGAAACTGTTTGCCAGTCTGTGTGAAGGCAACTGTGATCTTGGTAACGAAAAACCACAAAAGTTTCTCGATATCACGTCAAGAATAACGCCCTCGTTATCCCCAACACAAAATGTGTGGAGGTCTCCAAGCCACTAAAAGTTTGGTTTCTTGTTGAAGAATTTACCCTCCTTGAGAGAAAATGTGGTGGACTTTCGAAGTACCTGATTACCGTCTGGTATTAAATATTTTATCGTTCTACCTAAATTTTTCCGATAAAATTGAAAAAAAAAAAGAAAAAAAAATCCCCGACGGTGTGCCGCTCTCCCCCGAGTGGGCTATGACCCTTGTCCACGCAGAGTGGCTCAACGTCTGACTATAGACGAAAATTTCGCATCAGCCTAGTTGCACCGTGAAATGTGAAAAACAGCAAAACAACCGATCAAAACCAATGGAATGTTACCCCAGTTTACAAAATGATTTATATTTTACGCGTACAATTTGAAAATCCTTTGATAAAAAGATCTACACACATCTTGGATAAGCAGGTGTTAGGCCTACTTTTTTCCAAAGTCCCCTCGACACTCTGGTAAAGAGCCAAGGGGCGAAATCAAACGTTCCTCCCGAAGGAGTTCTGCTTCCCGAAGGAGCTACGTCACCGAGGGGACAACAAACTTAACTGATAAACTAAAAAGCTGCTACTTTTTACATGCATAAAAACGGACACGGCAAAACGGTGAAACAAGTTATCTGCACTGTAAACCAACAGTACTAAGACAAAAAAAAACTGCTCTCACGAGCTTACTTGCACTGCTCCCGAACAGGTACGACTCCAAAGGGACACACTATAAAGACATTAACTAACCTAAACACAACACAACACAACACAACACAAATCCAACACCAGATTCTATGTCCAGTGTATCCACCGCTGCGCCGGAGTTAGGAATTCTGGCAGGGTTCTTAGTTACTAGACGTAGCCGAAAGACGTAACAAACACTACACGAACAGAGTACTGTAAGTTGAACCAGGGAGCTGTTAGGACTCCCTGGTTGAACAGCTTGTATTTACACTGTTTACATGGGCGTAGATCCCCGGGGGGATGGGGGATATATCCCCCAACATTTGACTAGGGGGGATGACCCATGTAATCATCCTCCCAATGTCACAGTCTGCAGATACGTGTAAGCTGGAAAGCACATTTTACTTATTCATTTTTGTAAGAAATGCTTCAGGTTCTGCTTCATTTTCTATCACAAATTTTTCTCAAACTATCAGAATTTTAGCAAATCCTTCACAAACTATCAAAATTTTCGCGCACTTCAAACCTTACGTCAGTGTTATTCTTATTATCAATATCTTCCGATAGCAACTTTCGGAGAAGCACAGCAGCAAAAAGTTGAAAGTTTACGAAGTAACAGGTAAAAGACTCGGGCTTATGGCAGTTGCATGTAGGTTTGTTGGGCAATTGAAAGTGTCTCGATGCAGAGCCTGAATGCAGGTTTTGTCATGGAAATTTTATTTAATGAAAAATTTCGGTGCGCTTCTCGCGCACTCGTCACGGTTTGCACACCATGTCATGACCATTATTAAGGTAATAATACATGAAACTATTCTGATCACAACACTTTCCGAAAAACAGAGATACATCTCCAAACATCCCCTCGCATCAATATGGGATCTTTCATTCCATTATGCCGTTATACATTTTCAAACATTTTTACCGAGCGCTTCGTGCGCAGCCATTATCGGTATACATGGTGCTTGTTAATACACTTACGGCGAAAACAGCATTCTGAAACGCGCTTATTAGTCCTTCACCCCTTTTGCTACACCTATCAGAGAGGTCTAATATCACCTCCCTGCACCTATACTCTTCCTCCCTCCCATTCCCCATTGTTGGAAGCTGTTCGTCTGGATTTTCGTTCAAAATTAGTAAAAATACAATAGTTGTCCAGTGTTTGGCATTATCATTTGGATGTCAGGTAGTGCGCATTATGTCACTGTCCCCATTTAATATGATTAATGCAGAGATTCCAGGAGGTCCTATACAGGTATCTGCTAGCCTTAGATGCCCTTTCATAATGCACAATGAAGGAAAGGAAATATTTCGTAATAGTCCAAGAATGTTTCTGTGGACTCCACGCACGTATTTTTGTGTAAAAACTTTCCCCAAATAGAAAGCAGTAAAATAAACAAAAGGGAGGAGGCGTCAGGGGGTTTGTTGACAACGTATGTTTCTCTTAATAGACAACATATTCTCCTCTTTAACCTTACCAAAAATTATCGTTCACTAAATTATGGACATTTTCCAGCCATATATGATCAGTTCCAAAAACATCCCAAAGATAGCACCATTTTGCGTCTGAAAGACCTTAAATTAACAAAAATTTCTTAAAGGGGAGGGGGTACCCTTCCCCAGGACTTCACCTTTATGTAGTGACAAACGAAAGAACAAAACTGCTGTATAAAAATGCCGGGACGCATCAAAAATAAAGGTGCAATTTACGCAGACTTGGGGGAACTAAGGTATTATTACGTCATCATCTATGGTGCCCCCCAATCACAATAAACCTGGCGGGGCCACTGATCTCAAGCCAACTTGCAGGTCTTGTAATGATCTCCGAATTCAAACTCCAGTTGTCTGGCTGACCCTTTAAGTTGATCCCTGCCTTTTTAAGCTTAGCAGGACATTGCTGCTCTTGTACAATCTCAATCCAGTGCTGCTTATCAATGAATTTTGTGCTCAAAATAGTATTTCATAAATGTATAAATATACCAATACCCAAGAACATTACCTCTGAAATTTACCTCTTAAAAAGTCTTCCTGGCACTTCTGAGACATTAAAACCCAGGAGCTCCCTGGACCCCCACCGGGGAAAAGAAAATAACAAAATCATGGACCGGACGTAATGTTTTCCTTTTCCTTTTCTAAAGTCCCTTCAACTCTCTGGCGAAGAGCCAAGGGGCGAAACCAAACGTTACTCCCGAAGGAGTGCTGCTTCCCAAAGGATATCGAGATACGTCCCCGAAGGGACAACAAACCTAACTGACCAACCTCTCGACCCTCAGACCTTTACATCATGGGTTTGGTTTGTCTGCTTGTTAAAAATATAACGATCACACCAAACTATGTACCAAACGGCAACTCGTAATTATTTATACAAGGTTTATACAAAAAAAGATAAACTTCAATTGCGCCACATCTTCACTTCGTTGCTATAATAAGGCCAATGCATTATCCCAGGATTGGTCAAACTTTGAAGAGGCATATTTGTGAGCGGTTAAGATACTAAAATGATTGCATCGCATCTTTCATTTGGTGATATTGTTTATCTAATATCTATATCCGTGGGGTCTTGTCTACATAACTTTTATGTACAAAATTCGACTCATGATCCAACTTTTTTTACCTTTAACCTCATCAGGGTGGAGTCATCATTATAAATATTCATTGGAATTGCAACTTAGACCACTCTGAAGAACATTGCCTACCAAAATATAGTTTCCTCTTACCTGATGAAGAAGATAGTTTTAACTTTAGGTAAGTGCTATGGAATTAATAAACTCTCCGTTTCAACAAAAAACCCATTCTCATTACCTTTAGAAAAGATAAAGAACGTGTTGTAAGAAATTCAACTTTTCGAATTGGGTGTTCTTCCTCTAACTTAAATTGATCAGTCATCATATTGCATTAAGACCATATAACTGTTTCTTTGGTCAACTTCTGTTAAGACCAGTTTAAAATTCTATGCTTATTACAATGCATATTAACTCCGGCCTTCAAGGCAGTTGTTTTATGACGCCAAGCGACCACGGGATGTGGGGAAGCCTATATGGCTTATGAACTACAACTTCACGTCGGGTGACTAACCAACTCAACAATTTAGATCAAATCTGGTATCTTTTGAAAGACCAGTTCAGATAGGAAAACCGTAGATTGCTCTTGGATGGAAAACCTACCTTACTTTTACTCGACCGGGGATCGAACCCCGAACCTCCCGGTTGCCAAGCTTCATCGCTTCAAATGCTACTGCCTATATCCACTCGGCCACAGCACCGGTTTGTAAGGCACCTGTAAGGCATATAAGGCACCTATGAGCACTAGGTTGAAAAAGTATCGCTATGTTTGGCTTATTATTGTCAATTGAAGCGTTTAAACTTTATTCTAATAGCTGCAATTTTTAAATGGTCACAATTGTTGGCCTTTTTACCCCACCGCTTTACCACAGCACCTTATCAATTGTGAAAGTCTGCGGGGGGTTCGGCTATCCTGTTTTATCATATTTCTTCCTTTACTACCTTTTGGGGTGGGCGGTAAAATGTCTTTGGTCACCAGTTACTCATTTTTAAGGAGAGGGGGAGGTGGTGTTAGGAATAAACTTGATAAGTAGAAAGAGAAATTTCCCAGCATTGTCATTAGCCGTATTAAGTTAAGTACAATGATGAGGTCCAAGCCCCCCCCCCCCCCCATTATGACGTACATAGAATTTATTTTAGATATGCTCGCCTTTTCCCTACTAAGTATGAATCACTGATAAAGTTTAAACGAGTTTATAAATATATATTTTTTTCAAAACGAATTTCATATCTGTTGAACAGGTTTTCTAAATACTACAGGGAAAATGGTACTGAATATCGGGACTTGACCAAAGCATATGGAATTTTATTTCAAATAGAGATTTTTGGAGAAGCAGGAAAGTTTGACATTGTTCCTTTGATGTTGAACATTGCATCTGGTGTTGCGCTCCTTTCACTCGTAAGTACCTTCTTATTTAAAATTGAAAACTAGTGAAGGTAATTCCTGCCTTAATAGCTTGTTTGCTTTATGAGATAAAAAAAAACTTAAAATTCCCGTTTTTTTTCAAAAGTTAACAATGTCTTTTTTGTGCTGAAACCATTTAAAGAACTGCTATTGTTTTTTTCTTCTTTTTTCAATTTCTGTAATAAAGACCACCTTGCCACATTAGCAAAATTACATAGCAAATTATGTTGTAAATGAGCTGCAATCAGTTCTTGTAAGTAACAAAGACAAGACAATATGCTGTCAATCATAACAAAATATCCAATATTATGGCACAATGTTCTCTTTGACGGTAATTTGAGGCAATTAAAATTTTCATGTTTCTGTTCAGAGTTAATCTCTGGCCAAGAGGTCTCATTCTGGATGACGAGTTAAACATTCATCTAAATTAAAAATTCAGTTGTCCTGCACGTACGGAATACAATGTTAACTGAACTTTGAGGGCTGCATTGCATTTTCAAAATGTCACCATATTTAAAGCGCTTAGATTCCTTTCGAAAAAATTCATAAGGAAATCAGTTGAGTTAGAGTCTGTGAACCAACCTCTCCCTGTCAATGGCTGAAGTTAATAACTTTGACAAGGAAATCTGGGCATGGTTTAAATTTATTAGCCGATTGTTCCCTTGAATTACTCAGTGGAGAAAGAAACAATGCCCAGTAGCCACAGCTCTCAATGTTCATGTACTTGTAAGGTTGTAAGGGGCACATCCCAAGCTGGAACTCGAGCACCAAGTAAATAAATCAATTAGCAGGCATGAGACGAAGCAAAATGATTTCCCACTGATTTGGTATCAAATAGCGGGAAAGGATGTAACAAATCCCTAACAGAGTTGTACGCGTTGTGTTTTATCATTTGACTATTTTTGTAAGCTACTAAAGAGGACAGTACTATATCTGAAGAGAAGTGGATATGATCAAATTTGATAGTTATGACATCGGAGGTAACACTTGTGTGGTACTAAAAGGCTATACGACAATATTGTCATGGCTTAAAAGTCTTCAGCATATCTTTGATCACTAATTTATTGTTTAGCAAAATAATGACCAAGTGGTAAGTTTTGGTAAAGCTAACAATCAAATTACTCAAATAAAAATAAATTTAAGAGAATTACAATCGTGCAGCTAATTACTCTTTACACATGAGACTAGGAAACCATGATGAAAGGATATTCTCCACGTTCGTATCGAGCATTAACTTAGCACACGTTCAAGTGGTACCACTTTGACTTCATTTTTATTCTAGAATCCTTGTTGACAAGTTGAAGGATTCATATTCTTGGTATGATGCGTTCGTCTACCACTGATTTTGCTATCGATTACTGTAACTATTCTGTCTCATTTTGCCCAGGCAACTGTGATGTGTGATGTCGTAGTCCTCTATTTCTTAAAGAAGAGGAGGTACTACAAAGAATGTAAATACCAGAATGTGTCAGTGGACAACTCTGAGATATATGACGTAAGTTTCCAACATTAGCTCTTAAGTGATTGACAACCGAGGTTTGTATTAGAAAAAAACATGACATTTACGTCATTAAATAAACTTTGTATCTGTTCGAATTGTAACTGGGATACATTTAAAGGGATCGCTCTAATTATAGGTCCCTCGTCGGAATAATTGAAAGTAACCGAGATAAGAAGAACACTATTGTTCTTGATATTTTCCATTATATAGAGCAATTGTCTCATACAACGAAGGATAACTTTATAAATTTAATGTCAGCTTAAAGAAAATGCGAATAAAGTTGCTGCATGTCTTCGTTTGTTAAATGTATACATGTACCTACGACAGGAAGATGACATTTACAAGAAAGGAACTACTGTATTCAGGTTTCGGAGAAATGAAGAGCTGATCTCTTCTTGGAACATGACTTACAATTGATCAAGTAAACAATAAATGTTTTACACGTTTAACGTGAGTTTATCCTGTGGTTTTACCATTTACATTTACTAATAATAGTTATGTAAACACTACAGGGCAAAGGAAACAGTTCAATTCCTTCCAATTCTTCTTTTTTTTTGTCTATATTGTCAAGATGCAAGAACCTCTAACATATTTTGAAACACTCTTTCTAATCCTCTTCTGTAGTTTTTTTGTATCTTCGATTGAGTTTAATATAGTATATTTGGCTTATTGGGAACCTGACGGTTCAACTACATTTTTGGTTATACTGTTACACCTTCCGGTTAATCTGCAGCCGGATACAGTCGCACTTTGTAAAAGATATGGTTACATTGGCCGTAATGATACATTCCCATAAAGAGACACACCATGGAGCTTAGGAAAGGCCTTTCATGAGAAAACAATTTTTCCATCATTCCCAGGTGTCTGATGTGACCAACGCGGTGAAGATGACCGATACGAGTCTTATATCAAGCCAATACTTAAAACCAAACTCTGTTGTGACTATTAAGCAAACAAACAATGGTAAGACACAAAGTAGAAGCTCACTAGTTGCTGGGCATTGACCTTTGACATTTTCATCAGCTAGAGTCAATAACCAAAGGAGCTGAGGTGGTGGCACGCCTAGGGTTGCTGAGGCGTTATGCTTGCCAAAGTGGCGCAGCTCGCTGAAAGTACATAGGTTAGCGATGCAGAATCTGCTACTATCAGTGAAGAATGGGATCAACTTCTTTTGCCTTCACTAACCATTACTCAGTTTCCACAGATGAAAAGAACCAGTATATAAAACTGGGAAAGGGAACAGCGAGAATGTAAGAAATGCGGGATAAGAGGATCAATGCAGAAGTTTGAGAGCTGCCCTGGTTCAGGATAAATAGTGGAAATGACTTTATGAGAGGGATGTGAGTGTTGATGGTTTTTTGGTTGCTGCCTATTCCAGAGTTTAGAACTGTCTTGAAGGTGACTGGGAAATGTAAATCTTCTTTACTCTCACAGTAGATTCATTTAACACTTAGTGTGGTGAACTTGTACTCTGATTTTAATGCATTCATTAAGATGACTGTAGTTTAAATAGTAATTAAATACTTCTCTCCAATCAAAAGGCAATGAAATATTCCAGTAGTGTAATCTTGTTACGACGAAATGAACGTAGAGCCCTGTCATTTTTTGTCTATTTTGGAATAAATGTGACATACTGCTTTTGAGATATGTTTGTAACCATGCATTAAAGATTTGAGTCGATATTAAGTGTCAAGTTGAGGTAATGGAATTGTCATGTGTATGCCTAAGAGTAGTTTACCGTCCAATTTCTTGGTACAATGCGTAAATCCCAATACATAAACATCTTTGTTCACAAGACGATCCATTTATAATTTTTTAGTAATTTCAGTTTTCATATGAAAACACAAAACCTTGAAATAGTTATGGACACTTCAGATAATAATTTATATATATATATATATATATATATATATATATATATATATATATATATATATATATATATATATATATATATATATATATATATATATATATATATATATATATATTAATATATTAACGTCTATAGTTGCCTCGTAGCAAAAATATCAAACGTCTCCTTCCATTAACTTTCAGCAAATTGTCGCTGAAAGAGAAATTCGCCTCTTTAAATAGAGTAATGTTTATTATAGTTCAAAGCCAATTAACAGCGGTGACATCATATCAGATATATTACAAAATGTCCCATTCTGTGTGCTTAAGTCACTTTCTCACCGCTTTCAATGTTCATATTAAAATTTCATTGGTTGTCACTAGCCAAAATTGTGGTGTACATTAACACTGCCTGTAGTTTCATTGTAATAACGACACAGCTTAATTGTTTCTATGATTTTTAAACCAGGTGTTTAGAATTAATTATAGTATCAACAATCCCTTTTGTGAATGTCTTCTAAAAAACCAAAACCCAAAGTAAAGCAGGCCTTAAAACTGAAATGAATGTGAGAACCACAGACATAAACTTCCGTGCACTAGAATTTAAACTTGATCCTAACCAGTTTCCGTTAGACATAGATTATTTTAAAAAATTATATATTAAAAGCCCATCAACATTCAGCTAGTTCTTAAATATCGTAGCACCATTTTTTTTAATTAGTGAAGAAGACATAGGCATACAGCATTGTTTTATGTCATCTAAATAACGAAAGCAAAAAGACTTAAGAGTATTGCCGTTTGACTCCATGCTGCAACAAGATTGAAACTGCTAAAGGTAGAATATGTAGCAGGTACACAAGTCATCAAATTGAATATCTCAAAAAGCTATTGCACTTAGACTTTTTACTTAGACTTGTTAGCATATATACCGTTAAACGATTAATTTGGTTGATTGGATTATTATTGATTCGTTAGTTGTCCTCTTCTTTCTGCAAATATCAATATTTGGATTGATTTACTTGTAAATACCAGATCAATAAAACATACCATATCTACAAGTTTACTTATGTGTATATATAAAAGTTTATTCACTTGTATATGTGACATTTATACCTGCCAAGAGTAAATTGGTTGATCATTGTGAACAGCCTATGAAGCATGCTTGTCATAAAGGTAAGCTTAATCCCAGTTCAGTCAATTTCTTTTCCTGGAAATCGGCGTTTGTGCATTGTAAGCATGGTTCATGTAAAACGTTATGCTCAAAATATGACGTATTGACATGAACCAAAATAGTCATTAAAACGAATTAAGTAATATAATTGTGTAACCTAGCCGTGTATATCTAATTCCAGTTGCTGGTCACTGGAAATGGTTTTTTAATCGAATCATGTTGGCTACGTTCATGCATTATATGAACCCTTCTCATCACTAAGTATGTAACCTAATCAACTTTGTGCATTTCTGCATTACACTAAATAGTTTCCATCGTGTACTTATTGGTTCAAAACTGGCTAATGACATAAAAAGATTTCGAAAAGGATCTCTGTAGTCCTGAAAATAATTCGTTTAGGGTAGAGAAACAAACAACTGTGTAATGGATTACTGAATGCTTCATTTCATTACAAAAAGTAGTCATCTATAATGTAATAACTATTGTTAGAAAAATTAATACAATCAGCCAGTCCAGTCTGCCTATGCGTCAGTTTTCTGTAAACGATGGATTTTGTTGCTATATTATTTCTTCCTTTCTTTTTTAATTCATATTTGTATCTTAGAAAAAGTTTAGAAAATATCTCCTGAATAGTAACTCTTGAGAGTTATATCTAAAATTATATTTTCAGTTTATACATACTTAAGGGTAATTTTTATTCTTTTCATGAGGAGAGACTTTGATTGATGAGATGGATCCTTTAGTTCCTCTTCTAAATTTGTTTGACATTCCCTTTGCAAAGAGCATTTTTTTTTTCAAACTGACTGAATCATCCAACAAAGACTTGATCAAAACAGTTTTTGAAGTAATCTGCTCCCCCGACAAGGTGGAACCCCCGTCACCTTTCTAGTTTTAACGATTGTAAATGTACTCCTAAGTAGTCCACTTTCTTTATTTTCAGTTTCTACCATAAATCATTGCATCACTTTCAGGCAAAGCAGGTAAATCTGAAATTTAGAAAGGTTTCGGATTGCCCTGAAATAGAGGTACATTCCAATGAGTTATTTATAGCCATGTTGAATCCTTCTAAAAAGTGATAACTGACGAAAGGAATATAATAAGTTTTACTTTTCTAGGCGACTGGCCATATTACTATAATGGGTGAAACTATCCCAGTAACTCTTCGAGATCTAGCAAATGAAAATAAATCAATTGCTGTCGCTTGATAATACCGATAGAGTTGTACAGAATTTTCATGAGTAAGACAATAAGAAACATGTTGCCAGCTAATCAGATACATTCAATAGAGGAAGGCGCGTTTGAATTCCATCGGCAACG
This sequence comes from Holothuria leucospilota, assembly GCA_029531755.1. Lineage (NCBI taxonomy): Eukaryota > Metazoa > Echinodermata > Holothuroidea > Aspidochirotida > Holothuriidae > Holothuria > Holothuria leucospilota. The sequence goes on from CM055964.1 coordinate 32,303,247, forward strand.
GCTACTTTCTTCGTTACCCTTTAAGAGCAGGTGTTCTTTTCCAGTGATTTCATTTTCTATCATTTTTATAGTTTTTCTTCCCCAATAAGATCAGTTACCACTGATGAACATTGTCTGATCTTCTTAAACCCTGTTTATGTTTGATTTGTACTTCCCTTTGATGTTATGTTACTGGCATAGTATACATACTGAGTAAAGAACAAATATACAATGAAACAATTGTTTCCCACTAAACACGGACTTACTTTACAGTTGCATGACATCTTGTGAAAGGGCTCTGTTCGTAGTCTTTTCAGTTGGTAAATAATTAAATGATATTGGAACAATATTTCAGTTTCATTTTTGTTTATTTCTTAGTTAAAATTTTAATCAAGAAGACACAGTGTGTGAAACCAAGAGTATCTTTTGTGAATATAACATATGCCGTGATGTTTTTGTGCAGTATCATACGAAAATTCACCAACCACAAGACCTGTAGAGAATATGGGAGGGATGAGACTTGCAACTCCATGAACTGTCTTTTTAATAGACGTTTTACCCTAAACAACACATAATTTACATCTATTACAGAAATGAGTCGGAGTATGAGAAAATCGAATTAAGATAGCTCCAAACTTTGACTTCGTTTATTTTTAGACGAAATCTCACCTTCCTATGTCAAAATAAAATTTATTCAAATCAAATAATGTAACAAGGTCTTTACTAAATCTTAAACAGGTGTACTCTTTCCATGCATTAAAAGTGTTTCAGCAAGTTCACGGAAAAGCGACACACACCTTAAAACCTTACCACTGAACTCGCCCCATATCTGGCGCAGTCCCTGAATTATCCCTACTATTTTGTGCCTACATGTTTGCTAATTTGTCCCCTGGTACATTAGTCGTTAGTGTTACTGATGAGCAAAAAGGTGTTTGGTTCCTTTGTTGGGTGGGGTTTTTTCTTTTCACTCGTAAACAAGATTTAGAGCAAAAATAGACACCTTCAGCAGTCACTTCAACTCTACTCTTCATCTCTCAGTTAAGCCTGTTACTGTTCCACAAGTATTCGTAAGGATGTTTCACAATACAAGCGCCGATACTTCATGGCACAGGAAGTTTCATAAATGTTACAATTGAACTTACGCGTTAATATTACCAGCTACTAAACAACCATTTGCTCCTCTTCTTAGAGGTTAGGCTACACTAACGCGGGTAAACTAGTCAGCGATACTGTGCCTTTCTAGGCCAGACAAGATAAGGTTTCACTCGGAACAAATTGAAACAGAACTTTTCCACTTTTTCAGCTTTTCTGTAAGATCCCCAAAACAGTATACTAAAAGTCCTAACGAATCCCAATAGGGGAATTATGCCTACTTTACATAAACCCCAGTGACCTCAAATGATCTCCACAAAATAAACTATCCCTTTTCATGTTGTGTGACAAATCTATGAGACAAGTATTAGAACATTTTATCGTTCCTATCTTGAATCGCATTGATGGAGTCTTTGTTTTATAGCCGCTCCTGACCTCAGATGACCTTTGATCGAGAACAACATACTTCTTTCTCGTAGTATGACAAACCTTTATCCTAAAGCCCCGGTCACACCAAGCAACGATTCCGAATCCGATACTATAACGATTTTAGCATAGAAAAAGTTACCATACAATTTCAACAGAGTGGTCACACCAAAGCACTAGACGAATCGAGAATCATCCCAATATCGTGCGAATTGTTAAAAGGGCGAAAAACAGGAGAGAACGAAACGAGAAAATTCTAAGCCAATGAGATGCCTTAATTACATGTGACGTAGCATCTCTCTCGAAAACAACGACCAACCGGCATTGTTGTACACCTACATTATGCAAACACTGTATATATAAATATATATATATATATATATATATATATATATATATATATATACACACAACATAGAAATGGAACATATGTTGTGTAAACTGTGTATGCCTACGCCTGTTTGTGATGTACTCTGATTTTGTATAGGAAGATCCCGATTTTGTAGGATAAACAACTGCACAGCTTTCCATATGAATGAAGCGATCGGGCGTAAAGAAAGTGGTAGTCTTCATTTGTTTTTCATATTCGACTCGTGGTGATACTGTATAGCTTGCGTAGTTTGTTTAGAGGAGCATCTGGGCTAGGTTCTTGGCCTCAAGAGCTGGCTATGTAGTTTTAAATGGCGTCGGAAGTTACCCGTATCGTCGTTGACCTTACTTCTTCCTTGAAAGAAGGGCAAGTGATTTTAAAAACTCGTAAGAAAACTACAGGTATTGTGTAGAATAGGTCTAGGGGTTTCATTATCCGTCGTTGTAGTCTACTACACTTGGCTTGTCTGGCTTCGCAAAATCAGCACGAATTTAGTTGTTAGTGTGACCAGCTCGCTGCCTAGCGATAATTCGTTAAAGTATGGGATTCAGGAATCGTTGCTTGGTGTGACAGGGGCTTAAGTGTGGTAAAGTTTCCATCATTCCTATTCTGAGATAACGTGCTTACAAGCAAGTTACCAGTTTTCGTAGTTTCAGATGACCTTTGACCTCTACCAAAACCAGCAGGATTCGTTTATAGAAAATAACGCTTCCAGCAGAGTTTAAAGGCAGTAGGCAGTCACCCCAAAGAGAGTGAGTGACGGTATCCTGTCACTCTGGTTCATGAATGGCCTATTTTGATCATGTGACAATATTTTTGTTAGTAAATTGTGGAATTCAAGGAGAATTTCGCCTTGCTTTACCTATTGTTTGTAATAGTTATGTTCAAAACGTCTTCAGAGTTGCCTGTAATGCAATAAGAGGAGATTTGCAAGAGTTTGCTGATTTTGCAAAGAAAATTTTGGGGTGACTGCCTATTGCCTTTAAGTATGATAAGTATCCGGGTTTTCTACCTTGAGATATTGTTTTTTCAAGGTGTTCGGTTTTTTGCCTCTGATAACCTAAAATGACCTTTGACCTCCACTAAAAACAATACGGTTCTTCCTTTTAGTATGATAATCTTGATACCAAGTGTGGAAAGTATCCACCATTCATGGCATAATTAATGGCAACATAATGACATTTGGCGGCCATTTTGGATTTATGCAAATTAGACATACTTCCGCTATAGGATTTTGGAGGACTTTCAGTATTTTATTTTGGGGACATTACAGGAAAACTTTGTTGTGAAAAATTATGTTGCAATTTGTTCCAAGTTTAGTGAAAAAATGGCTAGATGCCTGGTCTATATCCCTCAAGATAAGATCAAGAGATTTCGTTGGTATTTTCTCCTCGTTAGGAAGAAATTAGTTGAATTTTAAAAGATGATCCTTATTTCCTACAACTCATTTGAAAGGTAACATAAAATGCTAACAATACATAACAATGCATAGGAATAACAAGCAATTCATCACTCCGCCATCACGTATTAGCGAGAGATTAACAGATGATAATGCAAATAATAACGCATGCAGAGGAACCAGGAGTAAGAGGTTTTGAGTTTGGTGCCTTTTGTAAGGTACAAAATTTTTAAAACACAATTGACAGAGGGAAAAGTAATAAATGACACACATAAGAATAACAACACAGAGAAATCCAAATTTAACAGTGAGAAGGGTTTTGTATTGCATATATACTGGACGGACGGCTGCTAAGCTAAAAGAAATCGCAGTCTGGCAATTTTTAACCCGTACAAAGCATGGAGCTACTACGAATGGAGTAATTGTAAAATTTTTGTTGCTTTATGTTATTATTCATCCCCAATGATTTCCCTTTATGTCGCATTCCCTTTATTTCGCATCCATTATAAATCAATAGAGTTCCTAGTACTCCTTAACCCTACAATTTTATTGTCTCTGTCACAGACAGTTGTAAAATATTTTAAATTTCCTTAAGGCCCCCATACACGATCAATTTTTTCGTCAATTAATTGAGATCAAACAATTGACGAAAATAATGATCGTGTATGGGGGACTTTGACGGCGAATTAATTGAAACAATATCATTGAAGTAACTATTGACAGATCAAAGATCCTCTGATATTTATTGACGGCTCGTCAATTGAATTGGAGTATCCTCCAGGGCACGAATTATTGCCAGTGCGATAGATCTTTTCATTTCAAAGATTTTTATCAGATTTTGAAAATTAACACTAAAGTTAAAAAAAAAACATCGACCGTGTGTGAGGAACGTCAATTAATTGACGAAAAAATTGATCGTGTATGGGGGCCTTTAAGCCGGTTTATCCGAGTCCAAAATACGCGAGGGACGCTCATTTGCATATCTAACAGAGGACAATGTAAAAGCCCGCGTTTACGCACGTAGCAAAGGCATCCAAGCGGAAGGCTTTGGCGTGGGGACTGTAACTCTTTTTGGAGAAGAATAAGATAAGACTAGAAAAGCAAAGAGGATCTTTGGTTTTTTAGGAGCGTCGAGGCTCCAACACTACATCTTGTAGAATGAGGTCGCCGAGGACTTTATTCAGCCGCTGAGGGCTACTAAATTGTATCTAATAGGAAGAACCAGGTTACGCGCAGAGGTATATCTGTAAGTCTCCATCTTACTCTTCGTTTTTTTTTTTAATTTAGGTCATTAAGTATCATCACGGGATGGGCGTTTCACTATATCACGTAAAACTGTAGTCTACTAAGCGTAGGGAATATCTGTATGCGAAAGTTGTATCTATTTCTTGTGCAGTGGCGTAGCTACGGGGGGCATGAGGGGGCACGTTCCCCCCACGAAAAAGCCGTGCCACCCCATGCAGGTGCCCCCGTGGAAAATTTTGGAATGCACAGTTCTGTATATAAGCCCTATAGAGAGGGAGAGAATTCAGAAATTGTGCCCCCAGGAAAGCTTCGTGACCCTCCAGTGCCCCCTGCTCAAAAAGTTCTGGCTACGCCACTGTTCTTGTGACCCCATTTAACAGACGTATGCAGACAGCTGTATTAAGCCCAGTAACTAAAAGGGAACACTTGATCGTATGGGGTTCTTTCTTTCTTCCGTTCCTCGTTCTTTGCTTCCACTGTACCACTGTAAATGCACGCACCAGAATTGTCTATCAGTTGTCGTGTATCCTCTTTCTGGCGTCAATTTATGACGACCTCAGGCCGAGTTGTGACAGTATCATTATTCCTCTTAATATCTTTGAACTTCTGTCATATGTCCCAACAAATAAGAGTCTAAAACTTTCCTTGTGTAAAAAGAACGGCTGTCATCCTAGTCTGCTCAGGGAGGTGTTATTAGCTGGAGATTCATCGAAAACTTTAATTTATGCTAATCCAACTAGAGTGCCCTCAGAATGGAGACTAAATCCTTCAATTGGAGATTATTGAACTAAAGGGCATAGAATTCCTTTGTCTAATCTCTTGGCAACCTCATTCATACCTACAGCGACCCCAACAGAAAGGACTATTTGGAACAATGCTTTAATGCCTTACTAGTTGCCGACAGTCGAGTACGAAATACTGTTCTGACATTCAAAACGACTGTTTATTGCCAAGGAACCTAATGATGCTGACAATAAACCAGTGCTCATGATTTATGCAAATGAGCAAAAGAAGTATAAGACTAAACTTTGTTGTCGGATTTTGGCTAATTTCCGCATTCCCTCGCATGACTTAAAAGGCACACCCATATTGAGCAAGTTATAGGAAACTAGACAATTATGTTGTAAATAGCGTCCAAACGCGTCCAAACCCTCAAATTAATTTTACATCTTAAGCGACTGGCAATGTTAAGGCAAGGGGCAAATTTTCCGATCTGCTCTTCGAGATGTAGCAGACGACGTATCTCACTTGTACTTAGTTCCTAACAGCTCTTAAGCCTATTGAATCATCAAGAACAACACACAAGAGAGATTATTGTCGGCAACTAGTAGGGTTCAAAGAAAGAGTTTTCGATGGATCTCCAGCTAATAACACCTCCCTGGTCTGCTCATCAGGAAATGCGGATGAGCTTTCCGAAAGGCAAAGCGCATTTGATTTATTTGCATTACATTCAGTAGAAATAGATTTACATTCTATATTTACCTCAAAAGCTACAAAAATGTCCTCAAAATAAAGACAAATTGACATTCTATCCCAGCTACAACACCAGTTTCTCAATAAAATGTTTCTATGGCTATGCATACTAAGTAATTATCTTATAAGTTCAGTTTATTCTTTCCCGATCCTTCCTGATAACAAAACTTAGTGCATTGCGAAACTTGGTGCTTACTAGTTTATAAAATTTACAAACAATGTGCACACAAATTCACATTCTAAGAATTTAGTTTAGTTCAAACTTAAATATACGACGAAGGCATTAGTATGGCTGTAAGAATATCTTGTCTTAAATTTTCCTAAGTTTATCCTTCAGTAATACTTTGTAGAAGCTAGTGAGGGTTCTAGTTTTAAAATTTCGGAACTGATGATGAAAGCAGAGAGAGGTTAATAAGCTGCCTTTACTCCCTTTGCTGTAGCTCCATGTAGAGAGTGACGGTTTACTAATAAGATTAAAGGTGTTCAATTTACACAATTGTAATGACAAAATGATGGTATGATGGGTGTTATCGTTTTAGAACTTATTCTTTGGCAAGGAGAAAAGCGAGATGATAAAGTTATGGATTCTTCTTTCAAGTTCATGAAAGCAAATTTTCAACCCTATTGAAAAAATTATGTCAAGTTTCGTTTATTGTGAGAAAGTTCCGGCGTGGTTTTAGTAATTGAATAACATACCTGACTGTTACCAATACATTCAGAAAAACATATAGGATGTTAATTTGAAGGCGCCTCAAGGGTTCAGGTAGCAGGATGCCTTCGAATGTAACGATAGTTTTCACCCTCATGCATCCAGTCAAAGAGACTTTTAGAAAAAAGACTGGGCCTTAAAATCAATCAAGAGAGGTTTTGTTTGGGCTGTGCACCTCAGGAAAACATCCTCAACTATCTATCTCTCGTCGGCGGGATTATTCGAGGTTTCGAATATCCCACTTCAGACAGTTCATGCAAAATTTTTGGCCTAAAGAAAACAAATGAAATCACATTGTACTTCAACAGTGCTGGATCCATGGGGTACCAGGGGGCATCTGCCTCCTTGGCATTTTCAGAGCAAAGTTGAAAGCGTGCATTGCGTTATTTACAATTCCGCATCTACGCCATCTACACCATCAATAAATCCATTTCTATGTCTTTTTGAAAGAAATGGGGTGGGTTTTATGTGCGTATTGGCCTTAGAAGTACAATTTGTCAAGATGGCTTAATTAACACGTTTTAGCAGTGCAGTCAAATGACATTACTACTGTCACGTACTTTAGACACTTAACTCCAAACTTGGGAAACAATCGAAAAAGTAAAAAGGTTGCACTTTCACATTTTACTCCCTCGTCTAGTAAGAATAATCTTGCCCTTACAGGGCAGTAGCTCTGTGTGGTGCCACGTTAACAGTGACACATTAATTGGTCATACCATCAACTTAATCTTAATACTTACATAGCCCCCTCTACAGTATTTTCAGCAACGGGATGAATCATCACCATTCAGCCAAAGTGTCAATCATCCACAGTTAACTAAATCTTTCGATGGAGCAAAAGTGCGACAAAACTTTCATTTCCAGACAATCCCGGCAGCTTAATAAATAACATATCTTTTAAATCCCGCAGTACCTCCATGGTAGAACGCTCCCTGAGTCTAAAGTGTGTAGCCATACCTTGTGTCTATCGTCATAGGCGGGATTAAGTGGGACGGGGGGGGGGGGGCCTCTCTGAGCTTTTGTCAAGAGATTAAAAATAATAAAAATACTAAAGAAATAAGTGAAAGGAAACGAGACCAGAAAATTTATAAGAGAATCCTTAATAGCCTATTAAGATTAAATTTTGCAATTTAAATGAAGGAAAACATATAATATCAAATACCGTAAAACTGCTAGGAAGATGTTTCTCGGCCCCCTTTGCCTGTACCCCAGGAAAAAAACTAACTAACGCAGTTGAAAATTTTGTCTGGCACCGTAAAATGGGCGTTTCCTACGCCTCACACTATTGTGACTTGAAGCTCTGAAATAAGAGTCAATTAAAGTACTAATATACGTTATTAAATGCACCATGGCCTTTGCAAACAAAATCCAAAAACCTACCCATGTATAGGAATTCGCAGTTCTCGATAAATTTTCGGCGTGCTTCGCGTGAGCCTAATGTAAATTGATGTTTCATTAGCACTGCATACTACTGTGTGTCGGAAAACTGTGGTAGAATTGCCTCGTTATTACCTCCTGTAGGACAACTTGAGTGAAGTAGTATTTCCATAACCCTCGCTACCCCTCCCGCTGTTTACTTTCCCCACCAACTACCTACCATTCTCATCAGATTGACTAACGGTTACTATGATATCTTAAATTTGCAATCATCTTAAGAAATATATTTCTTTAGCATTTCAAATTACACCTGGGGGAAGCATGATTTTTCTCCACAAATGGTCCAAAATGGCCCCAAAAGCCGTGAAATGTAAGAAAGTTTAGCCCCCAGCCTAAGACTTCGCATCTCGGCGCTCCAGGGAAAAGGCTTCACCGGCTACAATAGTCCAGTAAATATATAGATGAACCTATTACAAGTTGCAATAGGTATTTTGGCCTTAGGTGATTATTGTGACCCCCTGAATATTATACCCAAAATCGGACAAACTCTGACGCCTGAAAATAGATTAATTTGCATAAATTCAAAAGTGACGGCTACTAACAACTTTAAGACCCCATACATGAAAAACCTTCTGCATTTATATCCCCCAAATATGTTATAAGTGTAAAGGAATATGGTATCAAAGAAACACATGACTTCATTACAAATGAAGTCTTTGACGTACCAATGACGTCAAAAGGCCTAAATGGCAATATATTACGTCAATAAGTTTAAAATGACGTCGTAATGAAGAAAAGGTTGTTTTCTAATTAATGTATTATGAGTAGAAACTGGAAGCATGATGCTAAAGTCAATATCATATTCAGAAGCACAAAGCCGTACTTTATTCGTTTTAATTGTTATTTTAACGTCATCATTGTTACGTCATCGTGATTAGATGAAAGGATAAACTGCCATCATTTGCATTTGAAAGAGGTTCTTTCCAGAAAGCATAGCTGTATGTTAATTTTTACCCTATCAATATATAACAATGTATTCTACTTGATCATTTGCCGTATGCATGATCTCCCATCACATCATCACTACTTCACCATGATCTACAAATACAACACAAGATGCAAGTTACTTCAGCATGGTGAGTAGTTACTCCTTCGGCACTCTGCAATCGAGTTGGAGTTCGAAACTGAGGCTAAAATTTGAGCCCAATCGTGAATAAAAACTGATATTTCTTATCCCAACCAAAGTCATGTCGGAATTTAGGTTAGCAAAGTAAAATCGGGATAATAGTTTCGACAGAATCGTGATAGCTAATAGCTATACCGATATGCTGAGTACAGATCTATTTTGAGAAAATTTAATGCTAGAAATGATGAGAAATTATCGGGGCAACAGTGCATAATATTATGCCCATGCAGAACAGCATTGTTAACAACATAAACTTGGTAATTATACATTTAAATAAGTAAATTAGTAATTTACAATTCAGTAAAACATTGGAGGGCATAGCTGTTTACTTTTAAATAAACAAACAAACAAACAAACACACACACATACATGCAAACATACATACATACACAAATAAATGAATGAATGAATGAATGAATGAATGAATGAATGAATGAATGAATGAATGAATGAATGAATGAATGAATGAATGAATGAATGAATGAATGAATGAATGAATGAATGAATGAATGAATGAATGAATGAATGAATGAATGAATGCAGTAAAAGAACTCAAAGCTATGTCCTCATTCAAAACATTCTAGTAATAATTTCGGGGAATGTTCACCAGACCGAAGATCTGCTTGAACGAAAATCTACTTTCGGATTAGAGTTAGGGATAGGATTAGAGTTAGATACAAAATTAGGCTGAGGATTACGATAAGGATTAGCCTCAGGGCAGTATTACGTTAACAATTAAGATCTTCAGTTAAGTGAACGTTCGATCTAGTGAACTTTCGATCTAGTGAACCTTCGATCCAGTTAACCCTGCTCATAATTTCAGTACTTCGCTTGTATAAATTTTAAGTTATGAAAGCTTTCCTTTTTGAAATTTGTACAAACATTTCTCGGGTCAACTAGATCATTGTTTATATCTGAACCTCTGTTTATTTCCTTTTCGAATATAAAGAGAAGTATATTAAGTACTTTGACCGAGGCATTCTATCAAATGGATTGTACTTTTCAGCAAATAATCATTAATAAAATTCTTAATATTTTTGATGAATACAAAGTCCATGTTGTAGTTTTCATGTACAAGTGTGTAAAGGGCCACTTACCAATAACTATTGTTAACCATTTAAATTACAGTAATGAATTTCACTCCTATTATACTAGGTCATCCCTCAATTTTCGCCCAAATCCCTCATGCAATGATATTTCTTACAGATTTTTTTCTTAATAGTGGTGTTAAACTTTGGAATAGTCTAGATAATGATATTAAATCCGCAAAGAGTACTCTCTCTTTCAAAAGGATTTTTAAGGATCATCTGCTAAATCTCTATAACTGCCCCTAAGTTGTTTGCTGCTTTTGTTTGTTATACTTGCTTTCTGTTATATGTTCTGTAATGTTGTTGAGTATATTTATGTTCATTGGTTTGCCAGGGGGGACTGCTTGTAGAATATTATGCTTTTTCAGTCCTCCTCCACCTTCTTGTTACAATCATATGTATTTTTCTTTTATGAACATTGATGTGGAAATAAAACTTAAACTGAAACTGAAAATGTTCCACCTGCAAACAGAATGGTATGGACAATGACGAGAAAGGGTGTATAGGCCTTCATGGGAAATGAACAATTATCTTTTGTTGTACACTGAAGGAGAACAAAGCAACAATGCCATGCATGTGTGAACGGCTCCAAAATAAGGTTTCAGATTGAGTGCATGACGTAATTTTGCGTGTTATCACATCTAACATCCTTAAAGTATTATAGTATATAGACGATTCTAACTTTTGCTTCCTCGAGAAATGAGGAGAATGCGGTTTGTCTTCCATGCACTCATTGTAAACAACCCTTAAAAAGAATGGTTAATATTAGCGAACCTGGAGGGGTCCATGGCGAATCTAAGGTTATTTCAAAACTGACTTGGGCTCTAGCATTAAGAGCGAAATCTACATTTAGAAATGATTTTTGCCATATACGGTAAGTCGGGTATGAGGCGTAAATGTTAACAATTGCACGCAAAGCGCGCCGAATATTTCATTTTTAAATCATTTTTCAAGGTAAAATTTGTATTCATGCAGTAGTTTGAGACCTTGTAATTCCCTAACCAGAGTGATTCTTTCAGGAAGGTAAGTCTGATTTTTGAATGCTTTATAATACGCTAGAGAACCACTTCGTTTCGAAAATGATTTTTTTTTTCAAAACGAGTACAAGGCGAAAGAATTCCTCCTCTTCACTAGCTATTTATCAACTATACTCTTGCATTATTACGCCTATGTAGAAAAGCATTTTGTAACACGTTGACTGATGAATGACGCGGACACATTCGAGAGGGTATTGAAGACGACAACGCATAAAAGTTCAACTGAAGGCGAAGTCAACCACTCATCCTTACAGACTTTTCAGCCCACCTCCTGTAGAAATCCTTTGCTTAAAACTTCTTTTGAATCAATTTCGATTGGAAACCATTACACGTGCACTTTCTCCCATGCCATACGTGTTGTCGTCACCGTTTTTCTTTAGTATACTGTGGGCAAGATTTGCTGTCGGGCCGGACATATCAGTTCGTACGATCAGCGGCGCCGCCGGGGGTCGATCACTGGGGAGACACCACAGATGTCACAATCCAACCATTCATAAACCAAGAGAATCGGTGTAAAGCGTGCATATATATATATATATATATATATATATATATATATATATATATATATATATATATATATATATTATATAATATATATATATACACGCCTTTGATAGTTTGCAACCGGCTTGGAACCTTCCATGTCAGCTCGTATCGTTGGGGAAATCAAGGGGAGGTGTCCCCTCCCCCTTTGAAAATTTCACGGTCATTTAAGCTGGCTTAGATGTATACTTGTGCTATCTTTGGCAAAGTTTTCAACTGAGTATGACCATATGTTGATAAATTCTTACAATTTAATGAATTCTTATTATGGGCTGGATAAAAGGGGCATGGGACCCCTTCAAGGCTGGTAACATGAGACCGGCGTAGAGAAGCTCTGGGGTGGTTACAAAATGGTAATAATAACAATGAGCAATGATAATTCAAATGATCAGTGTACCATGTGTAGGGAGCGAGAAGGGGGTAGGAATAACCACAGGGTCGTGGATTTAGGAGTGCGAACATGCAATAACTGAACATTCACCAACTTAAAATATGGGTGTCCGTTAAGGGCGACTTGTAAATGCTTCAAAAAATGTCCATCGACGAATATATACTTCCAATCTTTCACACCATGCTACAAACCTGAAAAGTGTTACAGTAGGCTACACATGAAGTTAGAATGCTCCATGATCCTCACTTGATAAGCCTTGTCTCGGCCAGAGTAGCCTAATGTTCCGCCGTGTTATTGCCCTAATTATAGCCATAAGATATAGAACGCCAACCACAATGAATGTGCGCGAAGCGTGCGAAAACTTTGCACTAAAGGTAATTTCTATGATAACTAGTTGCAAGCAGACTCTTCATAGAGACTCTATGAATTTCCCCAAAATGTGTCTACCAAGTCGATAAAGTTAAAAGTTTTCAAAAATATGTCTTCTCAAGAGCAGAAGAAGGCGAAAAGAATTCCCTTGCTTCACATTCTTACAATGCTGTGCTCCTCTGTAATCAGGTCTATTCACAGAGACAATTGACTTAATTGTAGAACCATCATAGATGAATAATGCGAATACTTTTGAGACCATATTGATAATGAGGGCAGCAATGTCGCTGAAAGCGTAAACATTTTGATGGACCGCTAAGGATTTGGTAGAATTTTGGTTGTTTTAAACGATTTGTGATACAAAATAAAAATAAGAAGTCCATCACTCAGCGGAAATCAAACCTCGTCCTAGCTCCTGCAGAAACCTTAGCTTAAACTTCCTTTGAGTTCATTTTAAATATTTTCTGAAATTTTTGGAAATCGATTGAAAGTGGGGCACGTAACTCCCATGCCCTTGGTCGGTGTCATTGCCCAAGAGAGCATGTTTTCTTACCAGACTGGCGTCTTCATCATCCTAGAAGGTGCTGTGTGGCGAAACGAAGCATCTCAATCCCCTAGATTGCGAAAAAGTGTACTCTTTAATACTAAGTTGTTACTACAGTTCAATACAGCTACTTTCTTGGGAAGAACTCGTTGGAACACCCTTGCACCCCACTCCCGCGTACATTGTTGGAGATAATAAGGTCAAATCGGGGTGCAGATTTTTTCTTTTTTTTTTTTGGACACAGCATTTTACTGGGTGACGGGGCTGTGATGTACTGTGGCACAGGGGTCTCCCGATAATAACTGCCCAATTCTTAGCAGAGTTTCTTTCAACCCTTTAGTTCTGATGTGGGGTGTATAGGTAATTTTGAACACTAGTGGTATTTTATTTTCACGTGATTTACGCAAAAGTAGATTTGATCGATCTTTGTAATTATGCTTCTTGGCCCTTGTAGTTACGTGAAATGACTCTTCCTGTGAAAGTGTCCCTGTTAGAGACGAAATTGCTCTCATTGTTTGACAATCTCACATATCTCAAAATTTCTCCTTTAATAAAGCCTTAAAACGTTGCCAGTGGGTGGGTAGTGTAGACTTTGTGTAGACTTTGGTGTCCAGCCGTCCATGGGTTTCAAAGTTCATGCCTTTAAAAAGGGTGAGGTCAACATATGTGGCCGATTCGTGAGACGCCTCCATAGTGAATTTCATCGTGTCGTGAATTTTTTCAGTGAGGAAAGTTCCGAAACGGTGGATCTGTCGGTTTAATGCTTCTTTCATCAGTTCATGTTCATACCAGGCAGAGGTCTGGCAAGTCTGGCTGCCCATTGCACAACCATTTTTGTAGATAAAATTTTCCTTTAAAATCAAAACTATTTCTCTAGAATGAGTATAAGGAGGTTGCAAAGAGAGGCAGTTGAGATTCTTGCTATATCGAAGAGGCTTTGGCTCGCGTTTTGATATACATAGTTCAAAGAAAACATTTATTGACTCCTCTTTGGGAGATTGGTACAAATACAAACCACGTCTAGTGTCTTCTTTCATATATGTATAATGATTGAAAGCACGAAATAGTCTACAAATTCGGACATTTATTTGGTTGGGTACTCCATTGCCACTTATTATCGACCTGACGACAAATTTCGTATCTATCGGTGGTGTCCCATGCACCTTAGACAGATAGGACGTTAACGACCGGAGTTCAAATTTGGGGATTTTTCGGGTTCACAACAGTTGAAAGTGTTTTCTTCCATTTCTTTCTTGAGCTACATATTTTTTAGCTGGGCCATAACTGTGTCGTTTTTCAATGTTAGATCATAGTTATACTTAGCCACCATATTTCAAAAGCAATGTTCGTATAGGTAGACAAGGTGTTGAGGAGGGATGGAATAGCTTCCACGGGGTTAGATTTTCTCAGGGGGTGACATATTGTAAGACATGCAAAATAATAGTAATTTGGTTTTTGTAATATTTCTATGGGCAAAAATCTCCATGGGGGCGGGGCTGCTCCCTTGAATGATAGGCCTGCCAATATGCAGGGCGGTGGGATACTGCATGACGATATACTTCTTCATAAAATGTTTCTTTGTGCAATTATCGTGATTGCCAAATCTCAGAAATTCGCATCTAACAGTGTTTTATTTCAGTATTTTCCTGGGGAGACCCTCAGCTCCTACCCCCCCCCCCCTTCGATGGAGCTTCTTGCCTTTAGTCTTCATTCTCACAAAACAAGCCACCAACCCTATTGACTTTCTTCAACACCGTGGATCCGCACAAAACAGATACCATAAACCATATAAAGTAAACTAAAGTTTTGCTTTCGTTCTATTATGGGAGGGAAATTGATTGAAAAAAATGGTAAGTTCTCGTAAAAAGTCATTTTGGGAAAGGGGAGAAAAGTTTTCTACCAGGTAGATAAATCAAATCGAAAATGTTCGGAGGCACTGGCGAAGGACTACCGATGGTCAGACACCTACATGCTACAAAGAGACCCTACATACCACCCCACAACTTTTTACTTGTATATCGATGTAATTTATGTATTACCTGCGGTAAACTCTTTAGTTGAGCCTTGCCAAGACTGCCTTTTATGGATTTCTATACCGATGTAATGTGTATATATCATCTTCGATCTTCAAATGTTTCGGCAGACAAAGTTATTATGGAGAAAAGCAGAAGGAAGGAAGTGCACGGACGACAGACTGTAAAAGTACGACACTTCTCAGATTGGTTATGCGACTGTAATGTTGCTCATGGGAAAGTGTCAGTTCCAGAACACTAAATGCACTTTGAATGCTGTCATAAAGCCTGCTCTTTTGGAAGAGAAAAGCGGTCTTTGTGTGGTTTGTACCTTGTGAAAAAGAATTCGGTTCGACGGTTTAAAACGAAACAACAACAATTTTAGGACAATGTGTATGTTATTTTACCATGATTCCTTACTCAATAAAAGTGTGGTTGAGTTTTTTCGTAGGAGACTTACACTGAAACTGTCTGTACTCTCCGGCAAATCCCTTAACCAGTTTATGTAGAATATATTTACATGCAAACTGCATCTGAGTCCATTTTTATTGTATATATTACAAATAAAAGTTGGTAACGTAAAATATTTATGACTCCTTGAGTGGTATTCATAAAGGGACTTTTTACAAGTGTTGTAACCAATTGAGAGGAATAAATTTTACGAGTACACTGTTAAGCAAATACCAAGCATTGGTAAAGCATGGTTAGATACCAATAAATTTATCTTTTTAGCAAACACATAGCATACGGCGATCTAAACGACGGGCAGCTTGCACGCATACATAGCCCTGGATGGTCACTTTGGGCGACAGGGTATAAAATGGTTATTTTGGGCGGCAACCAGTTATTTAAATATATTTGCATATTCATGCATGTAAAAATTTGACAAAAAATACCTGAATGATCTTCAGAATCGCCCTCAACAGGCATACATGTTTATTTACCTGTGCGATGTACACACAAAGTTTAATTAAATGAAATAGAATTCAATAGGTATTGCACAATGAAGGTGTGCACCCTGAACGTACCAATTTTTTCCAATTTTTCAATTTTTCACATTTTATTTTGATATTTGTCCCCAAAATTCAATAGTAAATTACTACGTCATGGTATTTTAGTGCAACTTACCTAAAGCAACCCCAAACAAAGGGCGCTAGGATACTTTTATATATTTCAAAACTTTTGAAATAACATGCAGGGAATGGTTGTTTTAAAGTTGTAAGCTTTTAGGCGACACGTATATGTACCCCTAATGTCAATGTCGCCTAAAAGTACCATTTTTTACCTGTTTTGTCTCCTAAAGGTACCATCCACGGATATATATATATATGTATATATATATATTTATATATATATATATATATATATATATATATATATATATAACAACGAACGATGGTAGTGTAACAACTGACTTATATAGTGAGCCAACAGACACTCACCAGTTCCTTCATATGGACAGTTGCCACCCTGATCATACTAAAAAGCGATCGCGTACTCACAGGCTATTTGGATACTTCGAATCTGTAGCGACCCAGCTATGGCCCACATCAGGTGTAATAAAATGGTCGAATGTCTTGTTAGGCGTGGACTTGGAAGAAGACGAACACGACAGCAGGTAAAAAGGGCATTGGATGCGCACCACAACCGCACAACACCCCACAACAGCGTCCGGTCAGTGACGTCAGAAGGACATACTTTACGATGAAGTTTCACCCGGCTAACCAGACATTAGGGGGACACTGGAAAAGTACTAACCTCTTCTTCATACATCCATAGTTTCGCCCTCCAAAGCTAAGAGACTGGGCCGTCGGGCTAAGCTTCGAGCCGTTTTGAAAGACACGGATGTGACCCTGAGCCAAAAATGCGATGGAAAGCGCTGTCAGCTGTGTCCCTCCTTTATAGCCTCTGACAAAGTGACTAGTACCAGTAGTACCAAAAGACATTCGTAAATTGGACGGTTTGTTAGATGAAAAGGAAAGACATTGGATTTGGAAATTTAATACATTGGTTCCTTACGGCCTTACATTGCCGATAACTTTCTGCTGAAGAAACCTTGCAAGAAGACAAAAACGGGACTAAGCATTATTTTTCGATTTCTTGTTTCCTCTTGATTTACTTTATTCTTGTCGATTAACTTTTCCTCCAGTTTGGAGCCCTCATTTCTTTAGGTCTTCTTATTCACTAGTGCGTGTAATCCTGACTGTACGTTCGTATTCTCGTGTGTTCTCTCGTTTTAAGGCTTGTGTATTTCGCTTATTGATTCCATGCCGAAGGCAGGCAAGGAATCTATGCGATGGTGATGTCGTGTGTGTGTGTGTGTTTATGGGTGCGTGTGTATGTGTGTATGTGACGCCTAGCTGGCAAACACGATATCTCCAGTTAGCAATGACCGACAGTTTTCATATTCGGTATATGGATTTGTCATGTTAAGAGAAAGAACTCTATTGTTTTTTGGTGGTGGTCAAAGGTCATTTGAGGTCATCAGAGGTCAAAAACCGAAAACCTTTTAAACACCATATCTCAAGGTAGCAATGACCGATATTTTTCATATTTGGTATACAGATTTTTCATGTCAAGAAAAAAAATGTTATTGTTTTTTGTAGAGGTCAAAGGTCATCTGAGGTCACTGGAGGTTAAACTTCAAAAACCTCGTAAACGGTTTGTCAACACGATATCTCAAGATAGCAATGACGGACACTTTTCATATTTGGTATATAGATTTGTCATGTTGAGAGAAAGAACCCTATTGTTTTTGTTAAAGGTCAAAGGTCATTTGAGGTCACCGGAAGTAAAAGACTGAAAACCTTGTTATCACGATTTCTCAAGATAAGAGTATAGGACACTTTTCATATTTAGTATACAAATTTGTCTTGTAAAGGGAAAAAACCTTATTGTTTCTGGTAAAGGTCAAAGGTTATATGACGTCACCGGAGGTCAAAAAACAAAATTTCCCAAGAATTCCCAATATCGTCATATGGGGTCACCAGAGGTCAAAAAGCAAAATTTCCCTAGAATTCCCAAGATTGTTACATGGGGTCACCAGAGGTCAAAAAGAAAAATTTCCGAAGAATTCCCAAGATTTTCATGGGGTCACCAGACGTAAAAAGCAAGAATTCCCAAGAGTGTCATCGGGGTCACCAGAGGTCAATAAGCAAAATTTCCCAAGAATTTTCAAGATCCAAGATTCAGTGGAGGTTAGAGGTCATTTGAGTCATCAGAGGTCAAAGACCAAATGCATTGAAAAACACGATATTTCAAGACAGGGGTGTTGGATACTTGTAATACTTGTAAATTTGAGAGGTAAACCTCAGTGCAACAAAGCATCCCCATTCGGCAAGGAGTCACTAAGCCTTTAGGCTTTCTGGTTGATTTTGTGTTTTAGGAGTAAACTGAGTAAAAACCCCATTATTTCTGGTGGAGAGTCACTAGCGGTCAAATGACGAATACCTTGTAAAAATGATATCTCATGAAGGATAAAATGGATTGATCTTATAGTAGGCTTTCCCCTCAGGCTTACCGGTATTCGACATCAAAGTCAGTTACAGAGTTGATGAAGTTGGTTGTTCTCCTGGTATGAGGCACCATTGTGTAGACCAGTGTAAATAGCTGTCTTCGGTTGCTTCGTTCGAGATCAGTCTGTGTTACACTCTGTTGAAGCCATTCAAGTCAGCTCTTGCTCTCACTATTGCGTGGCTCTACGATGGCTTCTTGGTAAGTCTTAAGTCATGTCAGGGTTTGTAATCCCTTACGGAAGTAATTTCAGCCTCCGGGTTTATCCTGCAATGGAAGAGCGCTTAGAGGATTTTTGGTGATCAAACTGTCAATATAAACCCCAGCAAATGAAAGTACTTAAAAATATTTTCAGAAGCAAGGAATCACCAATCCTTTTGGCTTTCTGTTTTAATCCTATATCGATGTGTAAAAGGCAGGTCGCTGTTCTCACAACTCACTCCGTCCGTTTATTGCTTTTTTATACCTCTCAACCTCAGTTGCTTCCCCTGTATATAAATAATCTTGTATGAATAGTTTACCAAGAAGGTTGGATCAAAGCTGGGAAGTTGCGTATAGTTTAGTATCCTTCGTTAACTATTACTACTGCGTATATTCTCCTATGATCACCTTCGATGGCAGGATTTACATAATAATCGAGACAACCTATGCATTACGACTCCCCTTTCCGATATTTTTTACTTTTAGGTTTCACCGAAATTTCCATTAAAGCATCCTTTTGACTCGTTTTTACATCTTCTTCTGACTGAGTTAAAAGAGAAATCCTGACCTGATTTCTACCTGCTCCACAGAATAAGTTTTAGTGCTAGGACATTCCGTGGTATTTCATTGTTAGTCATAGGACATTTTAGAGAGTATTTTGGCTCATACTTTCAATAGTTGAAGAGAGGCAAACTTGTAATGCAATCAACTTGTAGAGTGTGACTGCCCCTACAAAATAATAAAAAGTAGGAATCAAAGTCTACTCCAACATGAAATTTTATTAATTAATCAACCGTTAGTCATGGCACAGCTTTGGGACATAGGTTTCTGGGCACAGTTACTTAGTCCTAAAATTCTGTGCCATTAATGTGATATTCCTATTTCTTTGCTGCTGATGTCAATCATCCCCATTTTCGGTGACCAATTTAAAACAATACATTGTTAGTCATGGGACAAATATAACGTTAGTCATGGGATAGTTTTGTCGCAAATGCTTGCAAGTATAAAAATGCAGCAGAATGAAACGTATCTCAATCTTTTTTTCCTCGTTTGATTCTTGCAATTACACATTAAATAATATTTAATGTTGGTGATTTTTCCATTATCAGAACAGCCCCAACATGGAAAAGACGGACTTTGAGGAATAGTCAAATTTTAGTCTTACAATAGAACCCATTTGTCCTACAGTACAACACCTAAGTCCCACTGTTTCATACTTGAATACAAACTCCCATTCACTGTAGAACTTGTAGGCTATAGAACCAGTTCTGCACTGGCAGGTTGGGCGGGGGAGTGGGGTTATCCACCTCACCCTCACCCTACCCATCCCTCTCAGGAAAAGAAAAAAAAACATATAATCAGTTCAAAGCTTTGTCAAAGAGCAACATTTTGAAACTAAACCACTTAACATACAAAAATTTCTCAAAGGGAAGGAGCTTCATCTACTCCCCTCAGAAGACATGCCCCTTCCCTTCGACCTTACATTAATCATACGAAACATTTACTTTGAACAGTTGCCAAGGTTAGTGCTCACAATTTTGCATTCAAGCCCCCATACATAGTTTAAACAATTTTTTACAAAGGGCCCATGGTGTCCCCGTCTCCTCAGACAAAGCCAATTTTAAGAAACAGGTAGTGATGAGAACTTAAAAAGAAACATAAGTAGTTCAAAGATTTGACAAAGATTCTGTACAGGTAGCACTAGTATTTTGCATCCAAAATCCTCCTCACAAGTAAATTTCTCAAAAGGGAGGGGACATTCCCTTTATATAGTTTCCCCCTACTCTAAGATGGCACTCCGTAAATGGGTGACAAAGCAAAACTATGCCTTGGTGCAAACTATCAGAGGTAAGGCAGTGTAGTAGTAAGGGGGCTTTTTCTTGAAATATAAGGTTTGTTTCACCTTGAGTTCTTTTGAAGGAAATAGCATACAGTATTAAGAAGCTGTTAATTCAAAGGTGTATAAATTTCAATAGTATTTAGCCCATTAACCAATACACCATTGTCCAATAAACCTCTCTTACAGAAAGACCCATTTCCAAAAAGTCCCATTTCCAGAAAGACCTATTAAAAGCGTGATTAATAAACTACTGAGAAGAACTTCACATTGAATTACACAAATGATACAAATTTAGACAGACTCTTTCAATTATCTATTGTAAGTCATCGTCAGGAAGGATATTCTATAGGAAGAATTGTTCATAGTACACTACCCTTCCAAACTAACTTTAACAGAAACTAATAACACAAATACCTCATGCTTGCAGCAAAGGCAAAACCCATCGTACTAGCATGCAATGCCATGCGTAATCAGTCTATATATTAGGGCTGGAGGGTTCAACTACGGACTTAAGTCCGCCTGTTTGGACTCGGACTTGGACTTGGACTCGGGCTCTCTGGACTTTCACTTGGACTTGGACTTGGATTCGGGCCCTCTGGACTCGGACTTTGGCTTGGACTCGAAGTTGAGTCCATCAAGTCCAATTATCACATTATTTGTTTAGTTTCATAATTCTTCCAAAAACAACAGCATGCACCATGTGCTAGGGCCTAATTTTCTTTGATATAGCCTACAGTAGGCCTACTGTAATTATGAAAGTAGGCCTACTGTGCGGTAGGTATGAGAGTAACAGGAGCCTGATACCAGGACTATGAAAGGACGTTATAGTATTAGGAAGGCTTCTCAGTTTCTTATCAGCATCTTCACAACCAATTTTATTTGGTCTGTGATATAGTATTGAAGGGCATCAGGAAGCAAATGTATGCCTACCAAAGCATTATCATAGTGGTGTATGCACATACAACACTATGATAATGCTTTGGTAGGCTCAACATAATGGATTAATGCTGACTCTTTGATGTTTGTGTGTGTGTCTGTCTGTGTGTGAAAATGAGCTGGGAGCGGTGAGGTTGCTGGTAACTAGAAACGATTTTTGTGAATCTCTTTTTAAGGGGGGCCAACACGTCAGATTACATGGATTGGCAAATGCATGATTGAATCCAATAAGCAGGGCCTACTACAGTAAGCTCCTCTTGAAAAGGCTACAGTTTACATTTATTTGTGTTGCCTGGGTTAGGCCTATAAAGGATATCACAAATTTCAGGCCAGTAGCCAGGGTACGAAGGGGGCAGCCGCCCCCTCCTTGAGCTTTTTTTTTGTACTTTCAGTGATTTTTTATGATATTGCTAGTAACTCAAAATTAAACAAATGTTTAGATGCAACTATAACAAGGCCCGAGGAGTGCCATTTCCAACGATCTTAGAGGCATTTTCCGCCAAAATTTTCTTGTACACTTTATAGACGGTTTGCCTACGGGCTTCGCCCGTCCTTGGCAAATTCCTGGCTACGCCCCTGATAAGCTTCAGTATCTATGGTACTGGCGTGTTTACATGTAATTCAATCCAGTTTATCACTAGCACTGTGGATTAAGCTAAATAATTAGTCCTGGCGAAATTGGAAATGGAAGTTCAAACCAGTAGTGATTTTTCCACTCTCATATAATTTGTTATTTTGGCTACTGCACCCAATTGTACACTAAGATTAATATATGTGAGGGATGGGCTAACTGGCCACAGTACTTTTGTCATATACTGGGATCATTTGGTGTTGGTTGGGTGTTTGTTTTCAGTAAAGGCTTAATGGACTTCAGGACATCTTATGGGGCCTTAGCCCTCCTTTGCCCTCCTTTGCCCTTTAACAGGGGCGTCAATCCGTATTCAAATGTGAGGGGGGGGGGTGAAGGGGGACATACATGACTTAGCACAAACCAATCCCTATTCTAATAAGAATTATCATTTCAAAGTTAACATGACCATCATAGATGATCTGCCAGGTGAAATACACGGAGTCAACGGAATTACTTCAAGATGTTATTTTCACCATGTCCCAAAATAGCTGAAACCACGCTTCGCAGCGTGGATCATTGTCGGAGATCGTAGATCCGACCAGGCCCGTTGCTAGGGTGACATGTTTGGGGGTGTAAAGGTCCCAAATTCCGACTGGCAGCATGTTTTTTCCAGCTGAGTGGAGGCGTGTAAATTGCACTTTGTTTATGCGCTCTGCGTTTTGTATACAGCAGTGGGGATCCTTCCTTTGTCACTACATAAAAGGGGGAGGGGTCTAAGGAGAGGGTGCGTCCCCACCCCTTTGAGAAATTTCTGTTAATTTAAGGCTGCTTAGGTGCAAAACGGTACTATCTTTGGGACATTTTTGGAGCTGATCGTATATGGCTGGAAAATGTCCATAATTTAGTGAATTCTAATTTTTCCGACTGACTGGATATTTTTACTTACTACAGTAGCGGCGCGGAAATTGCACCTTTTTATGCACCCTGAGTTTTGTATACAGCAGTGGGATCCTTCCTTTGTCACTATATAAAGGTGTCATCCTGGGGGAGGGGTCTAAGGGGAGGGTAGTCCCCCAGGGGAGGGGGTCCCCCTCCCCTTTGAGATATTTTGTTAATTTAAGGTTGCTTTGAAGCAATCTTTGGGATATTTTTGGACCTGATCGTAGTATAGAAAAGGTGTGAAGGACTAGCAAGGGCGTTTTCAGAATGCTTTTTAGTCGTAAGTGTATTAACAATCACCATCTATACCGATAATGGCTACGGCGAAGCGCTCGGTAAAAATGTTTGACGGCAATAACGTACTTTCAACCTTCCACATCATGCTACAAATTAGACTGAATGCAGTGGCGTACCCAGGATTTCTCTCAAGGAGGGCAAGTAGTATGTTGTGTGACCGCCGGCCTGGGGGAGGGGTCTAAGGGGATCTCCCCTCCCCTTTGAAATTTTTTGAAAAATTAGGTGTGCTTACATGCAATCTGGTGCCACATATGCTACCTTTTGAAGTAAGTTTGTGTTAAAAAAAATTACGTTTTTTATGAACTAAAAAGATAGGCATCAGTGAGAGGGGCATGGCCCAATGGGGTTTTCCCCTCCCCTTTGAAAAGTTTTGAACAATTTGGTTTCCTTACATGCGATCTGGTTCTAAATATGCTACCTTTTAAAGTAAATTTGTGTTAAAAAATTTACGTATTTTTAGGAACTTAAAAAAGTCGGAATAAGTGAGGGGGCATGGCCGAATAGCCCTCCCCTCTGCGTATGCCACTGATCGAATGATCCCATATTGATGCGAGGCACCTTCAGATGCATCGATATGTATGTCTGTTTCCGGAGAGTGTTTTGATCAGAATAGTTCCATGTATAATTACCTTTTTAATGGTCATGAGAAGGAGTGCAAACCGTGACGCATGCGCGCGAAGCGCGCCGAAATTTTGTCATTAAATAAGATTTCCCTGACGAAACCTGCATTCAGAATCTGCATCGAGACACTTAACAATCGCCCAACAAACCTACATGCCACTCAAAGAGCCAGTCAAATAGAGCCACGACACTACTCTTTTACGCAAATGTGGGGGGACATTTGATATTGTGTCCCCTCCCATCGAAATGTGGGGGGACTTGTCCCCCCGTCCCCCCAGGTTTGACGCCCATGCCCTTTAACCTGTTATGTTATATTGCAGGGGGTCTTTATGCTGCATGCAAATGCTGCATAACAATGTAGGCCTACCCTGTAGGTACACTGTTTTTTCACCTAGAGTACTGTAACCTTTATCTACAGGCTGTCCTATTCACTACTGCTTTTAACTTGTTTCACAATTTTGGACTTGGACTCGAGAACACTGGACTCGGACTTGGACTCGAGCCCCTCGGACTTGGACTCGGACTTGGTATTTATAGGACTTGTCCTATGACTAACAAAATTATCCCATGGCTAAAAATTTTTGTTTTTAATTTTAATAAATATTTTTTGAAACACTTTTGTGTAAACCATACAGTTGTGTAGGTTACTACCTTAATGAAAAGGATCCTTAACCTTTCCTTAGTGTCTACCACAAATTTTGAGATATTTTAACTTTTCGATGAAAAAAATTCGTCACGGAACAAATGACTAATTAGACAAGGCGCTAATTAATACCCGATTAATGAAATAATTTTCTGCTTTGAACTTACATTGAGTTTTGGTGGTACTTTATGTAACCTATATGAAATAACTCATTTCAATTGGAAATTTCAAAAATATTTTACACTATCGTTTGTCCCATGAATAACGCATTTTCTATACTTTTCTGCATAATTTACCGTGCATGGTCTGATTAAAAAATATTTTCAATGTTGGTAGTGGAATACCTTGGCTGTACAAAAATTCAAAATAATTGATAAATAATGAAACTTAGGTTTTGAACATTCATGTCGCAAATACCACGGAATGTCCCTTCTCTAAACTGTAATGGTATATGGTAGGAAATTTCGTAAATATGAAACAGCTGATAAGATGTTCCATGGAAGCTAATACTGAGACATGCCATGTGGGTAATAATGCTAGGTTAACTTATAGTGGGCTATAATAGAGTATTAACACTGGTACATGGTTCCTTGAGTGCTCTGAGGGAATATACGTGTTTTACATAGGTCTATTCGCTACATCAGTGACATAGTTTTTAAATAAAAATGGTTTAATGGTGTTATTTTTCATTTGTAATTAACTAAATACTCAAGAGGCGGCCATTGTCTGTATTTATCTGCTTATGCTAGTGGGAAGGTTCATTTCTATGTAGCAGCTACATTTAGCCCAAAATATTCTTAGCGCTATGCGCTAAGCTTTGGTGGTGATTCGCTTAGATAGGTGATTCTCAGTCGGGTCCGAGGACCTGAAGGTGAATAGAAGTAGGGGGATGTAAGAAACACTGTATTCCGATCAATGAATAGTCTCGCGCTTTTGTCTTGTTGATTTGACGCGCACATGCTCTTACGGTCAATGACTTGACACTTGACACTTGAAAGTAATTAAAAGTGCCATGAAATAACTTTTGAGTACTTACCTTAATTTCCATAGGAAAAAAACATCACATCTAACAGTCTTTAATTTCAAATTTTTTAAGGAGAGGACCCCCACCTCTCGTCTTTGCCATTTGAACAATGTAAGATTATAATTATACTAGCATATCCCACTTGCAAAAACACAACCTTAGACAGACAATTAAGGTGTTGAGCAGGGGCAGGATAGTTTCCATGGGCGGGATTTATTCAGGGCGCTAGTTATTTTAAGACATGTAAAGTAGTACTAATATTGGTTCTAAAACTTTTTTCTAGGGACAAAAATCTGTCTTAGGGCAGTACCCTGCTTCCTTGAATGATGAGCTTGCCAAATTGCAGTGTGATGTAACACTGCATAATGATATAAGTTTTTATAAAATGTTTCTTTGTGAAATTATCGTGGTTGTTAAATCTCAGAAATTCTCATCAAACAGTGTTTTATTTCAATAGTTTCCTTGGAAGATCCTCATGCCTCCATTAGGGTTTCTTGCCTTTAATCTTCACTCTCACAAAGTGAACCACCAACTCCAATAACTTTTTCAAAGTCGTGGATCTGCACCCAACAGACAACATGAACCACAGAGAAATTGAAGTTTCTCCTTGATTCTAGCATGGGAAAGAAAATGATTGACAAAGTACATGAAAAGTTTTCCCCAAACTATTTGGGAAAAGAATGAAGAAAACTTTTCGATCAGCTAGGATACCAAACCGAAAATGTTGAGAAGCACTGGCGTAGAACTACCGATGCATTACACATCTACTTGCTAGAAAGTTCCCGAATACGACCCCCACGTGCTGACGTGTATATTGATGCAAAAATACTTGCAGGTACTTTCTACTTCTCCCCTACAAAACAATTTTACGGAATACAATTTGTCTGAGTTCACCATAGGGGGAGGGGTCAAAAGTTTATAAATCCTGAACGATATAAAAGTCTTAATGAATATTGAAAGTCTGAGAAGTGCCATTTTAGGGAATTTACCGGTAAAGGCTTTTTTGCCAAAAATTTCTTCTGCTTGGATATTAGTTCCGCCTTACAAGTGATATCACTACAGCTGACACCGAAAGGAGTTAGAGTGAGTTAGATGAGATTTTACGGCTCAGTTTCTAACCAATTGGTTTAAGTAAGGCCGGCCACGGCCTTTTTTTCCGGTTGTGGCTCACTGGCCTGTTTTCCCTACTCCATTGCTTATGCTGAGCACCAGGCACAATGACAGTAGATTCCAGACACCGAAAGAGTAAAATACCTTATATACGGTAATTTGTTACAGGCCGCCCTGCAGTTAATCCAGCCCTCTTCAAATGGTAGCAAAAAAAAACTACTCTGCAGGCTTGGATTTGTTTTACCGCAGATGTTCTATCTACAGTCTATAGTGGGATGTAGGGGTGAAATCCTCAGTTCGGTTATATTAGCAGCATTATGGACATGGTAATGAAACCTTTACGGTAGAAGACTTGGTGTCCATTGAACAGGCAACAAAAATTGTAGTTGAAATAGTTTTTGACTAATAAATGTTTTTAATGGCTAGACGATTTCTCGAATAGTGTGTTTACGAATGAAAAAGGATAATTTGTGATTCAAGTTGCAGAGGAGACATAAATAACAAGTGGCGCTCGTCACCTCGTTTATAAACGTTTAAAGAAGTTATGGAAAAGGGGGAAGAGAAGAGAGTGCATGGATGACAGACGTGACTCTGTAAAAGTACAAAATTTCTCAGGTTGGTCACACGATTGAAATGTTACTCACGGGGAAATGCCAGTTCCCGAACACTAAATGTACTTTAAAGAGTTGAATGCTGCCATAAAGCCTGCCCTTTTCTGAAAGAGTAAAACGGTCTGTGTGTTGGTTGTAGCTTGTGCATAAGAATTCGGTTGGACGGTGTAAAACGAAACAATATTTAGGACAATTTGTGTTCTAGCAGCAAATCCCTTATCAGATTATGTTGAATTTATGTAATGCAAACTACAACCGAGTTAACTTTATGGTATAATAAATAAAAGTTGGTGACAGAAAACTTTTACAACTGTTTGTCCGGTATTCATAAGGTGTTTTTACAAGTATTGTAACCAATTGAGAGGAGTGAATTTATATATTACGAAGCAAATGTCAAGCATTGAGAAAACATCCTGTATACCAAAAAATCAGTCTCTTTAGCAAACATATACCACATGACGATCTAAATGACAAAGAGCTTTTGCACGCAATGATGAATAGAAATATGCTTGCATCGAGATAAAGATATTAATGGAGGCCCGTATTAATTTTCGCTATGAATTAGATTGTGCGCATTTTGCAGACAACGACATTCTGCTAATAACTATTTCTTACTAAATATTTTTAAGAGGAGTGTGCAGGATTTCGGAGCCCGGGGGGTGTATAAAAGTTGTGATTCTCCCAACTGACATGAAGGAGCGGTGTAACTGGGCGGGTGTTACAAATGCAGCAAAGGTGCACCACTAGCGCCAAGGGCGATTTTGAACGCCTTGGTCCAGGGGCCACCTTAGGGCTACTGCCGGGATCCAGGGGCAGAGCCTCTGCGGGGGTACAAGGGACGGTATCCTGTACTATAAGATAATAAGACCTCCGAAAATTGGTTCCAGAGGCTCCGCTCCTGATCAGGTTTTATTTCGTTCCAAATTTTACAAAATTCGATGTAAAAGGGGCTTTATTGAGTTGGTTCACGAAATCCATGACTTTTTGTCACATCTGTAGAGTTTTACTTACATCTTGATGGTAAGTGTTCAAACTTAGAGATTCCGCGCATGTGATACACAACTCAAACGGCAATAATAGGTTAATTTATGATTAAAGTCATATATTTCAAATTCATAAACACCTTTATTGATTTCCTGCATTCTGATTGGCTGAAAACCATTCGAGACCAGTCTCCAATCGCGATTCGAGACTGGCCTTTGCCAGTTAGGAGAATTACTTTTTCAAGGTGAATTGAATGTCACTGTTACTACTGCACTGCATACTATGCTTTGTCCATGATGTGTTACCATAGCAACATAAACCATAACATCTGAGTAAGAAAACCAATTACTGTAAACTACTGTAGTATTACACTGTTAAGCCTAGCACCCCTGTAGCTATAACCATTTCAAAGCATTTTGCTCATTTCATCCCATGAATGAATGCTAGCAAAACCATAATTATCTTCTTGGATACTGGCAGTGGTATGGCTAAAAGAGCGTATATAACCTTACAGTATATGCCATGGGTACATTTTGTTAACGAACGGTCTGCCTGTTACAAATATTCCACTCCTAATTTTCCTAAGTTGGACTGCATGGTAAAGAAAAGTGAATTTGGTCTCTGTGCTGCTAATGCCATCATGGGGCCTGTGTTATTAACTATGACATGCAAAGCCAATGGTAAAAAGGTTTTACTGACAGTGTCACTGAAAAGTTTTTACGTTTGAACCAATTCCGCTAACACTAACAGGCATAACAGGCCAGCATGGTCTTCATTTCTAGTTCTACGCCGAGCTAGGCTTCTTTTGAACTAATGTTGTAAATAGTTTAAGCTAGGCCTAACGTTAGGCCTGCATAATCTATATTAAAAACTTGAACACATTTTCAAAGTTACCAACACTATAATCCTCTTCCAAAGAGGCTAAAGACACCTTAAATCACCGTCTTACTTTGGATCTTGAACGCAAGTGCGTTAACTACTTAACAGTCAAATGTCCGCATGCATGTCGTTGAAGGCTGCACTGCACACAGTATATTGCAGTACACCGTAACTGCACATCACTGTGTATTGTGAAACTTTCGTGGTGTAGAACTTCACTGTAAACAATAGCCAGCTATGAGTTAGTTTCCTTGTTATAATGCTCAGCCTCATCTCTACGTCACAACGATGTATCATAATTCAGAGATAAACGATTTTGTGTTAAATTAATCCAGTTTAAATTTCGTTCGATGAATTGAGATTCCAATCAATATGTTAAGTGAAAATATTTGCGTGGTTGTCCACTTTCTTTTAGGTTTAAGTTGTTCGCTACTATCGCAAGAAACTAAACATGACGTCATAATAGCTCCTAAGTTAGCTGGGAGAATTAAAATTTGATCTGTAAAATTTTGTCGAAAATTCAATGTTTTTGTCGATTCCCAACATTTTAATGTTGAGTGTTTATGAATGGGGATAAAAGAAGGTTGCCCGGTCGTAAATGTGATTCGAGACCTCCGATGACGTCATCACAGCAGAGGCAGCGGACCTCGGCTGTCGCCTCGGTCCGCTCAGCCTCAATGATGACGTCATCGTCGGTCTCAAATCACATGTAAGACCGGGCACCCTCGCATTTATCCCCTAATTCATGACCAGACACTTTTTATGACTGGGTAGTAACCATATGCAACCCTGTTCAAAGACAACAATGAGTGAAGCTTATACCAAGTTGATTGACAAACTTGCAACTCCTGTTACTAAAAGCTGTTGTGATCAAGGCTTTAGTTGTATATACATGTTGTATATTCAAGAGAGCCTGGTCTGTCAAGAGCTTGGACAAACATCGTTTAAATACAAGCTCTTAATCGCATAAAAACTACAAATTGTGACATTTTCGGTAACTATAAGAACTTAAGTGATACATGAGTAATGAAGCTAACTCGAGCATTAGCATGCAATTATTTCCTCCAAACTCGTCACAAAATAATCGATATCAACTCAATGGGCCCCTTCGATGACTGAGAGTACAGGACAATGAGAAGCCAGCAAATAAAGTTTGACATCATATTCATTAAATGAACAATTCTGGGCATAGTTAGTTTTTAAAGAACTGGTTATTTCAGGTTTTCATAGGTGAAATAATAATGGGTACGGTAGTTAACACGTATAAGGAAAACTCATGTCTATGTACGCGTATTCAGAAAATACCGAAATCAAGTAGGCTGTTCGTACTCATACGCGTACTCAGATCCTTAGAACTCGTACCCGTTTGTGCACTCAGGACGTTTTACTCTTATACTCTTACTTGGGTATTTTTACATTTTTACTTGACATGTTTACAGACATATCCAGAAAGGTAATTAATATTTTACACGTGCATTTTCGGTATCTAGCTTACGTTTCAAAACGTTCATTATTCACAAAAACGTTTTTCCAAACAAGCTCTAATTTACCTCTTTATGTCATCGCTCCGTGAGGAGGATGAGATGTTGTAGTTACTCTGCCAGTTGAGCCGTATACGGCAAGGCCAGTTGCAATTGCAACAGTTGCCATGGTAACAGCAAATTCTCTCAAGATGCCAGTCTAAGGAGCTAACCCAAGTTGGGATCCCAGGGTGACCAACAGTCCATAACTGAAGGAGGGGTCAAAACGTGTCCGTGTGTGTGAGTGTGCGTGTGCACTTGTGTGTGACGCTTGGCTTGTAAACACGATATCTCAAGATAGAACTGATTGACACTTTTCATACTTAGTATATGAATATATCATATAGAGGATAACCTTTTGTCTTTGACGAAGGTCCGGACGTCATGTCAGAGATCAAAACCTTGTAAACACGGTATCTCTAGTTAGAAAGCATGGATACGTTCCATATTTGGCATGTGGATGCGTTATTGTCAGGTGGATTTTGGTCAAAGGTTGTATGAGGTCACAGAAGGGAAAAAACTTCAAAACCTTCAAGTGGAAATTGCTGGTATACACGATATCTTAAGATAGAAATGATGGACATTTTTCATACTTGATACATGGATTTATCATAGTAAGAGGTAGAATTATGTTGCCTTGATGGAGTCAGAGATCAAGTCAGGTCAGCAGAGGTCAAAAATCCAAAACCTTGATAACACAATAATTTTAAGTGTAAAGCACGTATACTTTCCATACTTGGCATGTGGACGCGTTACAGTCAGAAAATGAACCCTTTTGTTTTGGTAGAGGTCAGAGGTCATGCCAGGCCACTAGAGGTGAAAAGAGAAAACCTTATTGACACAATAAGTGTAGGTAGAAAGCATGGATACTTTCTTTACTTGGTATTTGTATACGTTATAGTCGGAAAACGAACCATATTGTTTTGGTACAGGGCAAAGGAGTTATCTGAGGTCACGGAAGATAAAGCTTTAAAAACCTTGGGAATTGCTTTTATATACAATATCTCACTATAGGAACGATAGATTCTTTTCATACTTGGTATATAGATATATCATATTAAGAGAAAGAACCCTGTGCATTTTGGTTGAGGTCAGAGGTCATTTGAGGTCACATAGGTCAAAAAACTTTGTAAACAGAATATATCAAGGTAGGAAACATGGATGGACATGTTTTTCATACTTGGCATGTGAATGTATTATGTCAGAACATGAACCCTCTTTTTGATAGAGGTTAAAGGTTATCTAAGGTCACGGAAGCTTAAACTTCAAAAACCTTGGAAATTGCCTGTAAACACGGTATCTCAAGACAGGAATAATGGATATTTGTTATGCTTGATATATCGATTTATCATATTGATAGGAAGAACCCTGCTGTTTTTAGTGGAGATCAGAGGTCATGTCAGTTCACAGAGGTCATAAGCAGAAAACATTGTTAACACGTACGATATATCTAGGTATGGTGCATGGATACTTTTCTTACGGCTGAGTTTGTCCATTAGTGTTGGAAAGCAACATTGTCATTTGTTGATAATGCAGTGTTCTAAGGAGTGTATTTTGCAATCGGATTGAAAGATCCGGAAAGATCATAGTTTTCCATTAAAATAATCAAATATGATGGGCTTTATGAGTCAGATAAATTGACTATTGGTCTTTTTCATTGACGTCAATGGAACTTAGCTTGGTTGTAGTTATGGTGACATGTTCAGCGGCGTAGGAAGATGTTTGATAGGGGAGGGGGGCAGACCAGATGCGATTTCTCGACCTTGATACCCCTTCCCACCAGGGGCGTAGATTTCTTTTCAACTTTGGGGGGGGGATATGGGGTGAGCAATCGCAAATGTGGATAATGTGCACGCGAAGCGCGAGCTCATGACGCGTGGGGTCCAGGGGCCAGCCTAAGGACCCTTGGTGGGGTACAGGGGGCGAAGCCCCCGGAAGCTCCTGAGTTTTAATGTCTCAGAAGTGCCAGGAAGACTGTCTTAAGCGGTTAATTTCAGTGGTAATGTTCTTTGGTAGGATATTCGTATACATTTAGGAAATGCTATTTTGAGCACAAAACTCGTTGATAAGCTGCACTGGATTGAAATTGTACAAGAGCAACAATGTCCTGTTATCCTTAAAAAGGCAGGGATCAACATATAGGGTCATCCCAGACAACTGGATTTTCAATTCGGACATCATTATAAGACCTGCAAGTTGGCTTGAGATCAGTGGCCTCGCCAGGTTTTTTATGATTGGGGGCACCATAGATGATGTCGTAATAATACCTCAGTTTCCCGAAGCCTGCGTGAATTACACCTTTATTTTACATGCGTTCCTGCATTTGTATGCAGCAGTTTTGATCTTTCGTTTGTCACTACATAAAGGTGTCGTCCTGGGGAAGGGGTCTCCCTTCCCCTTTAAGAATTTTTTCTATTAATTTAAGGTCTTTTAGATGCAAAATGGTGCTATATTTGGGATGCTTTTGGAACTGATCATATATTGCCGGAAATGTTCATAATTTAGTTAATGTCAAATTTTGGTAAGGTAAAAGAGGCGAATATATTGTCTATTAAGAGACAGATACGTTGTCAGCAAAATCTCCTGAAGCCCCCTCCCTTCTCTCTATTTTATACTACCTTCTATTTCGGGAAAGATTTTACACAAAAATATGTCCTTTCCTTCATTGTGCATTATGAAAGGGCATCTAAGGCTAGCAGATACCTGAATAGGACCTCCTGGAAGCTCTGCATTAATCATATTAATTGTGGCGGGGGGGGGGGGGGGTATGACACAATGCGTGTACTACCTGACATCCAAATGATAATATAGAGTACAAACCATAGAAATAAAAGTAAAGGAGAACGCTGATACAATGCATCCATGCATGTGTAACCGGTGAATTAGCCACGAAAGTTGTGAGGGCGCTTTCGTTGTACGGCAAAAGACCGGTTGATTGGCATGTCCCTGTACGTACAGTGTGCATTCTGCTGCAGAAGTTATAGCTTATTTTATCCGTTTTTCGAAAGATCAGGAGTAATTTTCACAACAGAAATAAGTCATGCTGTCTTAAGTATTTTGTTTGATACTTCTAACTTGAAAACTTGTAGTTTCTTTGCCAATACTTGGGGCAAAAGCAATGACGTGATATTTTGTATTACGCGAAGGTGCTCTGTTGCCGTACCGCCTAGCCAAATCAATGGCTTCAGTTCAGATTGGCAGACGTCATTCTGCCTTACTTTTATTTCTATGGTACAAACACTTTACAACTATCGTATTTTTACTACTTTTGAACTAAAATCCGGACGAACAGCTGCCAGCGGTGGAAAATGAGGGAGGGAGAGTATAGGTGCTATTAGACCTCCCTGATAGGTGTAGCAAAAGGGGTGAAGGACTAATAAGAGCGTTACAGAGTGCTGTTTTTGTCATAAGTGTATTAACAATCACCATCTATACCGATAATGGCTCAGCGCGAACTGGCGAAGCTCTGGTAAAAGTTTTTGAAAAATGTAGAACGGCAGATACATACTTTCAACCTTCTACATCATGCTACATATTAGATTGAAAGATCCCATGTTGATGCGAGGTCCCCACAGATGTTTGGAGATGTATCTCTGTTCTTCGGAAAGTGTTGTGATCAGAACAGTTCCTTTCATTACTACCTTAATAATGGTCATGACATGGAGTGTAAACAGTGACGAATAATATTTCCATTACAAAACCTGCATTCAGACTCTACATCGAGACACTTTCAATTACCCAACAAACCTACATGCCACTGCCATAAGCCAGTCTTTCACCTAATTCGTAAACTTTCAACTTTTTGCTCCTGTGCTTCTCCGAAAGTTGCTATCGGAAGATATTGATAATATGGGTGACACTGATAAAAGGTTGGAAGCGCGCGGAGAGCGCGAAACTTTTGATAGATTGCCAACGATTTGCTAAAATCCTGATAATCTGAGAAACATTTGTGATAGAATGTGAAGCGAGATTGAAAAAAATTCTAACGAAAATGAAGAATAAAATATACTTTCCATCATACACGTATCTGTAGACTGAAACATTGGGGGGATGATTACATGGGCCATCCCCCCCTGGTCAAATGTTGGGGGGATATATCCCCCATCCCCCCGGGATTTACGCCCATGCTTCCCACACCAGAACATCATATTTGCTCATTATAATTTTTCCGTTTTTAATTTAAGCAAAATAAAAAAAATATTAAAAGAAAAAGGAAACAACTACAACATCAACACCATGCAGCTGTGGTGTAGCCAAGATTTTTTTGTTTGGGAGGCTCAGGAGGACTGGGGGGGGGGGAGGAGGGACTCCCATTTACTATCTAAGCGGAGCGCCACCATAGGTTGGCGCGGAGCGTTCCAAGAAAATTTGAAATTGAATACATCCCAGACCGTCGGAAATGGCACTTGCCAGACTTGATAGCAGCCATCAAGATGTGCAATTTTTGTGAAAAAATGTAAAGCTTGATTTGATTTTATTCTAAAACACATTTTCGTGAGGACGGATTAGCTGAGCTGGCCGGACTTGGGGTTCGAGGATTGCAAGTTTGAATCCCTTTTATTATCTAAGCGGAGCGCCACCATAGGTTTGCACGGAGCAAACCGAGAAAAATTGAGATTTTAATACATCCCAGATCGCCGGAAATGGCACTTGCCAGGCTTGATGGCAGCTATCAAGACTGTGCAATTGTTGTGAAAATTTTTACAGGTTGATTTGAATTTGTTCTAAAACACATTAACTTTGTCACAATCTGTCCGACTTTATTCAAAATTATTCAGAGTGGAGTTAGCCCCATGGATTTCGGTGGATTGATTGGAATGGAGATTTTCTATAGCCAGAGTCTACTATTATTAAGTTGGTGGCGCCAAGATTTGCCCGACGGGGGCCACCGACCCGAATCCCCGACAGTCCCAATGCCGTTGGGTATAAGTGAGATTTGAAGAAAACCTGGGTACTATACCATATCATTCGGGGCATATATTGCATAAAATTTGTATATACTAGAGAATCATAGTTCCGCGTTGATTAAATGTTTTCCCCGGAATCTAAGCTGTAAAAATTGCAAAGCGCGCGAAGCGCGAAAATCTTTGGTAGGTTTTCACAAAAAAAAAAATGTGTAAACATTACGAATAAAAAAGAAAGAAAATCTGTAGGGGTTCTAGACCGTATAGGAGATAATATGAAATGTATCGAAACTACCTTACCTATGCGATGGAATAGCCAAATATTACTCCGTGAATCCCTCACCAACTGACAGTACCGCTTGACACACACAAGAGAACAGTTACTAGGCTTTGCGATATGGGATGAAATTTGCGACCTCTACGTAAACTGTGTACTTTTCCTACATGCTACTTGGTAAGGTGGGAAGGACTTGCGCTATCTAGCGATGTAGAATGGAACTATTGAAGAAAGTGGAGTAGCTCATCTTTCGCGTAGCGCGCCGAAAATTTTGCGTTTTTACTAGAGAAATTGTTCTCTTGAGAGCAAGAGCGGGTAAAACGAAACTGTAAACTGTCGAAATATTGGGGGGGGGGGGGGCAAAATGACATTTGTCCCCCACAAATCATATTGAGGGACCATGGCCCCCTTGTCCCCCCGGTTCCTACGCCACTGATGTTACCAAAAAAATTGTCTTGAAAGTTAAAGAATAAGACACCTTAAGGAGAATTCTATTGGAATTATTTCAATGCCTCATGCAAAAATAATCATGTGGAGTGTTGCAGAGTGTTAGAATTTCTATTGTTAACCCTATATAAATTATTTCTTAATAACTCGATCATCAGGTGTATACACTTTTGTGAGGTTATACTGACATTTTTCAAGAAGACAAGTTAAACTTTCAAAACAAATCCCTCCGAATATACCAATGCTACAAATGTTCTTAAAATGAAGGTTAGAAAAACACAGAATAACATTAGCTCTATTTGGTGAGTCCTTCTTTCGACGTCACAAATTTGCATATTTAGCTCATGTTTATTCATGATATATGTATAAAATAGATATGCCTCTGTAAAATCGTAAACACTAAATCTTATCAGGGAGCTGCCATTGACAATGGCAGCTCCCTGATCTTATATATGTCTTATGGTACTGTAACTTGTGCGTTTAAATTAACAATGCAGGACAAGAAGGAGGAGACAACACTGTGTTGGTTGTCTTTGTGGTCAAACCGTCAAGCCGTCACGGGATAATGAACATTTCTTGTCAACATTGCGTACTAATGAGCAATGAAATAATGGCAATAGCCAATATTTAGTTAGTATGAACTTTGACAACTAATATTTGTTCTAAGATGTCTTCAATTATGCAAGAAGAAGTATATTTGGTAACGAACATGTATCCACCTTTAAGCTGGGATGAAATAAGGTTACAGACAAGGGATCGAATGATCTGGAGAAAGAGGGTGGAGGCTTTATGTGCCAGCCGGCATGAAGAGAATAGATGAGATGATGACATGTGTCCACATCAAGCTTCGATTTGATAGCACTTTCTTTTTAGGAGGAGTTTTCACTTTTTGCAAAATTTAGGCCAATTTGAGCTGTGGCTTACATTTGACCTTTGACCTTGACCTTCAGCAACCAGATGTCAAAATTTTAATATTTGTCATATCGTTCTAGGTAACTATGTCGTTTACTGTTTTTTTACTGCCGTCCTGAAGAACAATTGACTAATGGCATCATCAGGGATACATGTACACATTTTCATGGTAAGGTACGGTACCTACGCACCACGTTTGAAGTTGTTCGGACTTAACATTTAGGAAGAACTCGCGATACACTTTTTGTTTACCACAAACTCAGACACAAACTGACATATAGCTTACTTTCCTGATGCAGAGTGAAGCACAATTTATTATTTTCCTGTAAATTACATGTATAGAGATGAGTGTAATGAGAATTTCATTGTTTCTGTATGTTAGGCATTCAAAAAAGCTAATGAAAATAGTCCTCACCGTGATTAACACTGCAGGTAGATGTGGAAGGGCACTCCACTTCAACTGGAAACGTAGTACTACACTTAGTATCGTAGTTGTATTATCCAGAGCATTTAATCCAATAGCCCGAAAAAAGTAAGCATATAAAGTGGTTGATTAAAAGCTAAACATATTTCATGTGTTTCTGAATTGCCTCACAAAGCAGATAAAATAGTCTCGAGGTCCTTATATGGCCCCTTCCCCTGCTCTGTTCCATTCATATTTGTATGGAGCAATTATTAGGAATCTTACTCTTAGATAATGAAAAGTTTTGGAAATCTTTCAAAATTTTTGCAGCATTTTCATTACTTCAAAAATGTGGTATTTGTGGACGAAATGCCGTTCTTTCTGTTCTGTTCATTTTGTTGCATTAAAACATACAAATAACCAACTTTAATTACAGACAAATCAAATGGCATCTTGTTTAGGCCGTATTCAGAGGGGGTAGCGCCCGTCCCGCCCCACCCCACCCCCACCCACCCCATCTCTTCCAAGAAATTTTCAAATTTTTATCACATGGATCTTTTTCAATTTCCGAGATTTTGTGATTAGGAAACTGAGATGGTACTTTCAAAGCACGGAAAATGCCATTTCCGGCAGTATGGAAAGCATTTTGGCATATTTTCTCTTAGTACGCTAAACACCAACGGATAGTGGTGCTCTGCATTGCATGTTGCGCACCCTCCTCTGCCAAAACTTTTCTGCCTACGGTCATTAATCTTGATCCTGTTTTTTTTTTTTTTTTGCTTTAGTCCTTTGAAGTAACATGACAAGGTCCAAGATATTATATGTGAGGGGGGTTAATATCTGCCAGCTGTGTAAAGGTGCTTTTAGAATCACTATTTAAGGATAATATATTGCACAATTCAGAGAGTGACTATACTCAACAATATAGTTATTGATGCCCTTACAAAAAAATTGTGTGGGAAAAGTTCCAATACCACACGTGAAATACTGTGTCGAACTGGGCTAAACTATGGTGGGGTGTGGAGAGGCGTGAAGTTTCTGTGAATTTTTGCGTGAGAATGTGTGTCATTAATAAACAGTTGACACACTTTTCCAAAGTGCCATGCATTGACCAGCATTTTCACAGTTTGGACATGAGGCAATGTGTGGAAAACCGAAAATCACGCTTTGACACATGTAACAGGAGGCAAACTGGGGTAAAGTAGGCAAAGTGTGGAGATGTGTGTAGAAGTGTGGTGCTGAGTAAAGTAAATTCAATAGTTCGATTCCGTTCACTGGCCTTGTTTGCCACACTTTGCCCTGGCTTGCCACATGTGTCAACTTGAGACAGCTTTCCCCACTTTGACCCATATTTGAAGGTGTAACAATCATGCAGGGATCGGAAAAGCGTGGTCCTGTGTGTCAGATTGGTTCCAATACCACATGTGTCACTGTCACGAGTGGGGTATATGTGGACGCAGGACGGAGACGACAAATTGAACGACAGCTAATGGTGTTGTCTTCTCATTTATTAAGTTGTACGTAAACCCACGAAAATACCCTTTAAAACAAACAAGAGAACAAAACACCTTCAGTAACCTCCTCATATTCAATCACACATAAATTTTGCATAAAATCGATTGCCCACTCTACTTAAATAAATCGCTATTTCAGCATTTTTCTGTTCACGTTAGGCACATTATTTGCAACATTTCATAAATCGATTCACTTATTATCTCATCGCTCCGTGAGGAGGATGAGATATTGTAGTCACTTGACCTGTTGGGCTATATTCGGCAATGCCAGCAAAAATAACAACCGTTGCCATGGTAACAGTTAATTTTCACAAGTTACTAGTCTAAAGTCCTAACCCATGGTGGGATACCCCAGGGTGACCAAAAGTCCATAACGGAGGGAGGGGTCAAAACGTGTCCGTGTGTGTGCGTGTGTGTGTGTCCAATTTTGTTTTCTTAATATCTCCAAAACGGTATAGCCGATTTTCTTCAAATTTGGTGGGAAGGTGCCCTAGGTAAAACCCCAGTTCTGCATTGACTCCCGGAAGTGAAGGTCAAAGGTCAGAGGTCAAAGGTCAAATTATGTGAAAATCACTCTTTTTATAATAACTCCAAGAAAAAACATCCCATTAACATGAAACTTTACACATATAATAAGAGTGTCTGGCACTACAAAAATATGTGGTTGCCATGGCAACCAAGGTCAAAGGTCATGTGATATTAACATTTTAAGCAAAAAAGTGTTTCATGAACTCCTCCTTGTGGGCTACACCGATTCTTTTGAAATTTGGTGGGTAGGTACCCCAGAGTGTAAACTTGTGTCTCCGTGACTTTTGGCAGAAAAGGTCAAAGGTCAGAGGTCAAATTCAATTTTTGGGAAAATTCACGGTTTTTTAGTATTTTAAGTATAATTCCAGAAGTAAACATTCCACGTACATGAAACTTTGCACATATGATGAACGTGCCTAATACCACCAGAATATATGGATGCCATGGCAACCAAGGTCAAAGATCAATTTTTGTGAGAAATCACATTTTTTTAGTTTTTTTAGTATAATTCCAGAAGGAAACATTCCACATACATGAAACTTCGCGTATATGATGAACCTGCCTAATTCTAATATAATATATGGTTGCCATGGTGACCGGGATCATAGGTCACGTGAAATAAGGTCAAAGGTCAATTTTTGTGAAAAATCACATTTTTTTAGTATTTTTAGTATAATTCCAGAAGGAAACATTCCACACACACAAAACTTCACACATATGATGAACATGTCTAATGCTACCAAAATGTATGGTTGCCATGGCAACCAAGGTCAAATATCAATTTTTGTGAGAAATCACATTTTCTTAGTTTTTTTTAGTATAATTCCACAAGGAAACATTCCACATACATGAAACTTCACACATATGATGAACCTGCCTAATACTACCATAATATATGGTTGCCATGGCGACCAGGATCAAAGGTCACGTGAAATAAGGTCAAAGGTCAATTTTTGTGAAAAATCACATTTTCTTAGTATTTTGCGTATAACTCCAGAAGGAAACATTCCACATACACCGATGAAATTTCGCACATATGATGAATTTGCCTTCCGCATATCATATTGTGTGGACAGATTTTCTGTAAAGCGCACTGAATTCGTCCTTTTTGCAGAACAAAAGGGCGCATGGAGATGCAAATATCAGGGCGACAGTGCGGATTTGACATACACGCGCTTTCTATTCGGTGATGTGCGTATAATAGGCACGCATTACGGAAAACGTCATTGTTAGAACAACGCAGCTTGCGAAAGCATTGTATACGCGCAGAAATTAGTTGGCCTGTCATTTTATCTAGAATACTTCACACGTACTTCTGCGTTATCATCGACGAACGCGCTGGTAGTTGCTTTCACTTTGTGAGCGCGTGAAAAATTAAAGGATGTAAAAATGTGCGTAATTTGAAATTACCATAGAAACTGACATATGAATAGACTATGAGTTTTAGTTCAAACCACTCATTGTGCATTCATATTCAAGTGCACATATCCGGGGACCGGGGAGCCAGTTTTGAAGTGCGGGGCTAATCATCGAAGCCGCCCAATATGTTTAATAAAAAAAATGCAGTTTAATGTGGCCCAAAATGCAGTTTAAGGCATATGAAAGAGTAACATGGGAGAAAAAGTGCGTCTCCACGGTCCCTGCAGTTATGTGTAGGCCTTATGCAACAAGGAACAGAAAGTTCTTGTTAGTAAGTTACATGGCTCAATGCGTGTGCTAGCGATGAGATAAGCAACTCCGTGGATTGCCCTCTTGTTTTTTTTTTTTTTTTTGCTTAAATATTTCTTTTTCATTCATACTATTTGTCCTCTACACTGGTAAACTTTATAAGCTTAAATCTATTTACAATATAAAACCATTAGCCCACATCTTCTACTTATTAACTTACATAAATTAGACATGACTCGAACTTACAGAAAAGAAATAAATGAATTCCTTGAATTGGTTTCTCCCAGACCACGATAATAATAACGGTTCTTGTGACTCTCTTTAGCCGACTGTTGAACCTCTCTGCTCTCTTTAGCGACATACTTATTGCTCTCTTTAGCAAAAAACTTACCGCTCTCTATAGCAGAAAACTTACTGCTCTCTGTAGTAGCAAAATAAGTCTTCTCTCACAGCACTTGAGAGTCTTCTACGTACACCCTACTACACAAAGACCACCTTTTTCTCAAGCTGTTTTTTTTCACCTGTTTTTCCTTCTTCACGCTTTTGTCTTCCTTAATTCACCCCAGCCCTAGGTATTCCTGTACAGTAGCTATAATCCCCTTGGTTATTGCCCAGCATTACTAAGAATCTTATTTCTTTTGATACGCAAACTATGCCTGGCTCACTGCCAAGCATAGCCAACGCTTCTTCAAATACAATGAACCGTTTTGCTATTGCTGAAGTTGACGTGAAGGGTGAACCTAAGTAATTTGTCTCACCTTCTCCGTGACAGTCACCACGCATAACCACAGTTTTTTCCTTATGTATTTTCACATCCTTTGCCACCCGTGATTACGTGTGTTCACATATGGCATGTCACACTTTTTTTTTTTTTGTAAGGGTGTCATACAATAAGGCATAAAACCACTTCCCGCTTTTCTTGGGAAATTCTCAGGATACCATGAGGGGTAGCTTATGTTGTTCAAACTATTACTAACCGCTCCGTTAAGTCGTGGGTCGCACGGGGTTTAATTTGGAAAGATTCGTATCATGGCATTATGGTTATTCCGTGTACCTGCAGATGTATGTATGCGGGACCACTCCTTTCCACTTCTTGGGGTTTATGCAGGGAATGTTTTTTTCACTGTCCCGCCCCTTCTGTAGGTAGTACATAAACTTTGTTAACCATCCCTAATCTAAATCATGTTTATTCATGTAGGGCTAACTGTCTGATCACTTTATTTCTCATGGTGAGTTAAAAGACGCTATTTGCACATACAACGTTATGCGCAGAATAGTGCATGAAACTTAGTACGAACGTAGTCTTTATAACAAGCAAGGTTTATATCACAATGGAATCATAGGTATAAAAACCCCAGCAACTTCTCTTCTTCATTACTTCGCTGCACTGTAAGCTCGTCAGACGAAAGATTTCGTGTTTTTGGAAAGACTACAGGAAATAGTAAGTACATAGTTTACATTTATATACTAAACATTACTGAAGCATTACTAAGGTTGATATCCATAAGTTTATTTTCTTCGGATAGTTATCAGTTACGGGTATTAATGTTGAGGGAAGC
The DNA here is from genome assembly GCA_029531755.1 of Holothuria leucospilota. Classification (NCBI taxonomy): domain Eukaryota; kingdom Metazoa; phylum Echinodermata; class Holothuroidea; order Aspidochirotida; family Holothuriidae; genus Holothuria; species Holothuria leucospilota. The sequence continues at coordinate 32,346,391 of CM055964.1, forward strand.
ATCAAATGAACTTCCAAGTCTGTAACTCATGTCTTTTTTGTTTGATAGATTAGTCCAAACACAGGGATTGTCTGTAACTAATTTATAGCAGTATAGGGTATATCATGTTACTAGACTCCATTGCCTAACGTCGTTTTCTTCGCCAAGTGAGGATTATTTCCACTACGTTATTAAGCATTACACCGGGAATAAGAAAGAACTTCTACTATTGTTAGCACCCGGCTTTGTGATTACATAATAAGAAGGGTGTAACTTCTCCAAAATCTTTTCCTTTTCTTTCAAGACCAAAGACTTGACCTACTTGATTAGAAGAAATTAGCAGTTGCCCCAATTTATTTGGAAACATCACCTACATTTTAAAAATTTCCTCTTATTTGCTTTAAAAAAAAATGTGTCATGATATCTATCGAAATTTTGCCTACGTTGCAGGCTGTACGGTATACTCTTCGTTCAGTCAGATCAACTAAAGTCATAATATTTGAGAAAACCCGTCAAAACAAGTGAAAAGTAAAAATATTCGCTCGGGGTAACTTCACTACAATACGCTTCTCAGACGTCACCAAAAGTTGTTCATGGCAGTGTGATATCGTGTCACGGTGAGGGGAAAGACAAAATTTTACACCAACAGGTAAAGTGAAGGAAAGGTGGGGAAGAAGGGGTGAAAAGGAGAGAAAAAAGGAAGGCAAAACGAATAGATCGGCAGCCGAGCATGGTTTGGTGGAAATATTAGGCCACTCTAGTGGCAACTCACTGCATAAACTACCCCCTAGAGATTCCCCGCATAGGCTACGGTCCTGGTCTACAAGCGTTTTTTAACCCTTTGTGCCCCCACATGACAATTTTTGTCATGAGAATTCAGAAAGTGATTCTCGAGTTAGGTTTACCCCATAGCCATGATGTGTAGGTTGTTTTGTGGAAACAGGATGTTCTTTCTATTTATCCAAACTCCGAGTGGGTTTTCAACAGACGAAAATTTCACTTGAAATTTGACCTTTTCAAATTTTGGAAAAACCAATTCTGTGTCAAAGTTTTCTTATCCCTAAGGCGGTTTGAAGTGCAAAGTTGTAGTTCTGAATGCAGGGAGTGGAGTTTTAAGAATCCCCAGAACAAACAAACCTAGAACATTCCATACTTTCAATTCATAAATAAATTCGTATAAGTCCATTAATTCAATTCATGAATAAATATGATCAACATTCATCACGTAGTGTTTTTTATTGCTTTTCCTTTGCACCGGGGTTTTACATGAAACCCAACGCCCTTGATATTAATTGAATAGGTGTATCTACCATACCCGAACGTTTTGACTGTGCTTTGGATCAAACATGTCCGAATGTTTTGACTGTGCTTTTGCTTGTGTGTGTGAGTTCGTTGGTGGGCCGGGTGGGTATGTCTACGAAGATAACTTTCATGCTTCTTGTTTTGTACTTTTAATTTTGTGAATGTATGTTACATGTATGTGATATTTTTTAATATAATACCGCATTTCAGGCCTCAATGCCAATTTTTCAATATATCTTTCATAAATAAACCAATCAGTAAATAAATGATACATAAAACGAGGTTAAAATACTTGATTTTCAGGTATGAAAACGGAAGATTTCTTGGAGTTGGAAGAGAGGATACCCATCTCCCAAACCCTCCTCAGTCGCTTCACTCCCTCAATCCCCTTCCCACCACACCCTCTTGGAGGAGGAGGTTTAGGGCCCCTGCCTCAAGCTGCTGACAGGGCCCTTTCCCTTAAATCAGCAGCTGTTTCCACTTACCTTATTAAACATAAACGGTGAATTAGACAGAACTTCAAATATTGTTAACACCACAATGATTACATAATACCTAGGGTGTAAGTATAGCAAGCTCTTCCTTTCAGACCACAAGACCCCAACCTACAGACCTTATTGATTAACGGGAAATATTGCGTTTGTAGTACAGGAAATTTTCATCTCTTTAAACCATCATTTATATATACAGACAGGGGCGTCGCCAGGGCATTTATCATGGGGGGTGTGATGCCGTATTTGCCTACTGAGAAGAAACAAATGCCGACTGAAAGTGTTGATAAGAGATGCAGTTAGAGCTGAGAACCGTTAGTCCAACCGGTAGTGGTCCAGCAGGGGTGGCGCCAGGATCCGTCCAACGGGGGGGGGGGGCAACGACCCGAAGCCTCGACAGCCCCGATGTCGTTGGTGAGGGGAGATTGGAAGAAAACCTGTGGACTATACCATGCCATTGCGGGGCACATATTGCATAAACTTTTGTATATACTAGAGGAATATAGTTCCGCCCGATTTCAGGTTTTTCCCGAAATCTAAACTGTGACATTGCAAAGCGCGCGAAATTTTTTGGTAAGCTTACGCTAAAAAGAATCTGTACCTATTTAAAGCTTATATAGGTCAACCAGTGACGTACCCAGGATTTCACTCAAGGGTGGCATGCAGTATGTTGTGTGATCGCTGGCCTGGGGGAGGGGTGTAAGGGGAGGGGTGTCCCCCTCCCCTTTGAAAATTTTTGAAAAATTAGGTGTCCTTAAATGCAATCTGGTGCGAAATATGCCACCTTTGGGAAGTAAAATTTGTGTTTAAACATTTACGTTTTTTTATGACCTCAAAAAATTGGCATCCGTGAGGAGGGACATGGCCCAAATGGCCTCCCCCCCGTGTGCGCCACTGAGGTCAACTGTCCGGGCAGTTGGGCCCTATCGGGCACAACTTACATTGTACTTCCCTCTTCGAGTCACTAGCCGTACCGAAAGACAGACTCAAGAGAACATTAACTTAGTTTAGCGAAATGGGATGAAATTCCCGGCATTTACATAAAACGATAAATTCTACTTAAGTTACTTGAAAAGATGGAAAGGGTTTGTTCTATATTTAGCGATTAGTAACGAAACTGAGGAATAGTGGGCAATCCTACCAAAAATTTGGGGTTTTATCGCAGAAATGACCCTTCTGAAAGCTAAAATAAGTAAACCGACCGTGGGTAGCGACAGAATTTTCCCGTCATGGGGCCGAGCCATCCACCGACCCCAAGTTACGACAACATGTCGAGGGGGTGAAAAGGGGATATGAAGGAGCCTAACTATCCCATGCCATTGCAGAGTACCGTATATTTAGCATTATATCACTTAATATATCAAAAGCCGAGTTACGCACTGATACTGTTCTTTTGAGTCTGAATCGTGAAATTGCAAAGGGCGCGAAAATTTTTGGTACACTGACACAAAGAGCATGTTATCATTAAGAACAAAAAGAAAAACATAAAAACTGTAAGGGTTGTAGACTGTTTCGGGGACAACATACATTGTGTAGAAACCACCTGGACTACCCGATGAAATAGCCAAACTTTGCTCCGTGAGTCGTTCACCAACTGACCTTGCCGCATGACACACACTAAAGAACGGTAACTAGGCTTTGCGATATGGGATGAAATTTACGACCTCTACATAACCTGTGTACCCTGCCTACATGTTACTTGGTAAGGTTGACAGGACTTATGCTGTCTAGCTATATGTGGAATGGAACTACTGAAGAAACTGGAGTGACATTACAGCGAGCGTAGTGCGTCGAAAATTTTGCGTTTACAGAAATCGTCCTCTTTCTTTCACTTCTTTTCCTCTTTCTTTTCCTAATGTTTCCTTCATTTTGCCGACTGGTGCATAATTTACCGACTCAGTGCCAGAAACCACATGAGCGATGAACTCCTTTTGTATACAACTATACTGAAAAGCCCTACGTAGCTTTTTGCCGACAGAATGTTTTAAGTTTCAAAAAGTGTTGCTTACGGGCTTTAATTGAAAATATTGTAATAAACGTTGTCTACAAATGCATTCCAATCTCCGGTCTCCCGTCTGCACCAGCCTCTTTCTCTTGCCATGCTTTGTCCCTCCCTCCCCTGTTCTTTTCTTTGTTCGCTCGGTCTTTCTCTCTCCCTCTTCTCTCACCTCTTTTTTCTCTTTTTTTTCCTCTTTCTTCTTCCCTCTAACTTTCCTTTGTTTGCACTTTCCTCTTTCCTTCATTTTGCCGACTGCGTGAACCTTGGGGGGTGTCACACCCCCACACTCCCTCTAGCGTCGTCCCTGGATACAGAATGAAATTTATTCAAAATAAGACAGCATGGTAGCATTATTTTCAAAAAGGTAAGGTTCTGACAGAAAGAAATTCACTTATTTGTAGTTCAAGAATTATTTGTTGACCAAAATTTTAAAATTTCAAAAGATGCAACATCTGTACTCCTTGTTATTGCATAATTTGGGGAGGGGGGGGGGGGGAGAGATAAAGGTATTGCTTGAGTTTATTAGTTACACTAAATGATCTAATAGTGATTAAAGCCACATTCGTTGCAGTGTTGTTTGTGGTACACTGTAAAAACATGTGAGTTTAGGAATTAAACATGTTTCCAAAGTGGGGGCAAAAATTGTGCCCAATTCCTAAACACGTTTTTAGAGTGTAGAGTGTGTACATTCGTAGTTTGTGGTACGTTGTTACCACAACATTTCCCTTTGAGTAGTAACCGTGCTTGATTGACCTGGTCAATCTACAACTCACGAGCTCAAGAGTGTGTTATAAGTTTCTCGCAGCATCTCCTCAGTGGCTGATGTTGCCTATATACGTTGCAGGTTGTACTGTTTATTCCTTGTCAGTGGAAAGCTTTAAAGAGTGGCTGAGAAAACGGAGTCTGCCCCTCTGGGTTCTCAAAGTGGGATTATCAATTTCTGGACTGCTTTGGATGTTCCAATCCAACCATGTCCCTATACATGGCGATTTGCTTCACCAGATCTTTTAGGCACTGGAAACCAAACGTCCAGTTTGAACTGGCATCCCCCTGTTTTGTGTTTGTGTACAATTGTTAATGCAAGAAGCTCTGAAAATTCACTTCTGTGGAAGTGTTTTGTGTCAATGGTGTCTTTGACTCCCTGCTTCACCCTCAACTGTACATGTACTGCATGTCATGGATTTGGTTCAGGAGTGACCAGGGTTGGGGCAGGGAGCATGCCCCTTCCCCGTCGGCAAAGGTCACCCACTCATCGGGGTACTTTTTTTTCAGTTTCATGGGGAAGCCTTAATAGGTCTGATAAAGCATGCAGTCCCCAATGACGAAGAGTCTCCCGACGGTGTACATGATTTTTATGTATAGGAAAGCAGATTTTCAATAAAACCCCAAATTTTCAAATCCCCCCACCAGAAACCCCAAGTTTCTCCAAAATCTTTTGATTTTGCCATCTTTTAAGCAACCCGTCGCCTTTGTGTGGGCTTCGGGTTACTCCCCACCCTCCTCCCTTGTCCTATAGCACGGCCCCTTGTTGGACAAATCCTAGTCCCGCCCCTGCTTTGGTTATAGCTGCACATCCATAGGCAATGACTGTAATGGACAAAGGAAGTAGACGAGTTGACCATTTCAGCCATTTCAAGTGGGCCAATTCATCTTGTACTCTCTGCAGGATATGCTTCTATCATCCTACGTCTCTGATCAAGATTTCTAACAATAGTTATTGTTGCTAAGATATTGTGATTACCAGATACCTCGTCACATTTTTCCTTAAAGCCCTTACAGGTTCCTTCGGTGTGCCAAATTTAGTATTAAAGATAGTGATTTGAACGATTTTGGTCCTGGAACACCAAAATCTTAGATGTTTCTTAGATGTAAGTTTCAGTTCTTCCTGTGCGAATGTGAGTGTTTCCAAAACTTCTGTGATCTTCTCTTGACTATACGAAAGAACAAGTCTTATCCATTTTCCAAGTGCGGGAGTAAGAAGAGCTTTTAGTATTTCCAATACTTTTGGCATGAAGTACGCTATAGTTCCAGGAACGTCATTGGAGGTTATTTCTTACACAAATAGGGACGATCTCTCCATATTAAATTACACCCTAAATCATCTGGCTTTCAGGAACCTTACACCTGTAGATAGAACCACCTTTGTTAAATCTCTAAGTGTCCCACAACAGCATCGATGCAACAGCATTCTCCCTGAATCCTCTGGTAGTTTTTCAGTAAGATAGAAAAAAATTTTCTCCTTTATATAGAAAGGAGAACCTGATAAATTTGGTCATTACAACCTTCTTTTTTGGGTCAAATACATAAAATAGTTCTCCTTCATATAAGAAGGAGAACCTGAAAAATTTGGTCATTTCAACTCTCTACGGTGGGTCAAATACATAAACGCGGGTCCAGAGTTACTCACGTAACATATTTTATTCACATTTTAAATTGTTCCTGGGTAAATCGCTATATAGCTCGGTACACCGGTACTTACTGGGTATAATTTTCTTTACCTCCGATAATATGGTACGTCTTTTCTCTTTAAATGTAATTATAAAAATGAAGGCGGTGACAAATGAAAAGCTTTTTAATGATATTTGTAGCTTTTGTTTTAAGTTTCGCTTATTAAATACAGTAGCGCAGAAGCCAACCACCTCGTGTTTAAGATGAAAATAGACAGTTATCCGCGTTTCTTTATCTGTGGGCGACTAAGGCAACCTACATCTCTTCCTAGAGTGTTCTGTTACATCTGTAGTGTTACATCTTGTTTTAGACGTAGACGAAACCATTTCTGTCGATCAGTTTTAAGTGTCTGAGAAGGATAATTGTTGGGTTATGTCATTGACTACCCTTATATATTTTAGAACCACATGTGGTTATTCAATTGTTATTCATTTTTTACTTTTTTACCTCAACACAGGGAAGTACTTCATCTCATGTTAACACCCAAAAAAAAAAAAACTGAAAATGCCTTCACTTGTTGTAAATATGTAAGGAACTCAAGACACTCTAAGAAATCCACGATTAGCAGGACATTGAAACGGGATTTGATCAATTATTTGACTTTTCTGCCCAAAATGACTCACTTCTGGTAATATGTGAACCAGATATGGCCAAATCATTAATCAGGTTCCGGGTTGGTGCATAGTTTACCAAATTCGGTTCAAATTTGTCCAGTTCTGCTTCTTTTAGAGTTAAGCCTATTTACCTCGTTCACTGTTTGTTGAGCTTTAACTAATGTTATCTGTTAATAAGTTATCTGCTATCTGAAGTACGAGTATGAGCACTAGTACAAAGCCATGAGTACGAGTACGAGTACGAGAACCTGATTTTTCAAACCCTCTGAGTACGAGTACGAGCGCAAAGCCATGAGTACGAGAACAGAAAAATGTACTCGAGTACGAGTATGAGTATGAGTACATTTCTGAGTACATGTATAGGCCTCAGTAATATAACAGCAGTAACATACAATTGTCTTTAAGGCAATTTAAAGTCATTTATTGTCTTTAATTAAAGACATTAATTGTCTTTAATTAAAGGCATTAATTGTCTTTAATTAAAGGCATTAATTGTCTTTAATTGTCTTCAAGGTTGAGGGTGGAGTTGACCTGGTGATCTGAGTGTACTCATACTGGAGGTCCCCGGATGAATCCCGGTGGGTATCTGGTTGTCTGACAAGGAAAGTTGTCCCATTCAGCAAGCCGTCCGCTCTGTTTGGTTCAGCTGTTGATCAGTGGTGCAGAGGAAGGAACTTCCACCCCCAGCCTTTGGAGAGTGGCTAAAGAATGAGGATACACTTACGTCTGTCAGATGGGGACGTTAAATGGTGGTCTTAGGAGCAAGATTGAGAGCAATCATGGCACGCATGCCTCGTTAACCTCAGAGCACTAGTCGAAAAGAGAAGGCGAATCTCGCCGGTGCTCATCACTCTGGGGTCCTTGATGAGCCAAGTGGCTTCCTGACCCTCAAACATTAAACTTAAAGTGTTTGTCTGTTTGAAAAACCAATTACAAATAAATGTTGCATTTGACTTTTATATACCACTATCAATAATATATTTTGTAAAAAATTGAATGCTGGTGACTGACTCTAAGGTGAATGAAAATTCCTTTGGTATAATTATGATTACTTTCAATGCTACAAAAACGTTTTGCCTTCTTCAATTTTGTCGGACCTTAAGCAAGAATATTAACTTGGGGTTTGAAGCCGAATTACCAACTTGCAAGACAGGCCCTTTTTTACTGCATAGATCTCAACTTGCAGAAGCTTTATCGTGAAAACTTGAGATGTCACTTAAAAGCCACCATGGTATACTGAGCAGTGGTACTTGGGAAGTAAAGAAAAATTCAACTATCGTTTCAATGTCCTTTTGTTCTAAACGGAAACCATCTGTTAAAGTATATTATTTCAAAGTAACTTCTCTGAGAGAAAACAGTTTTGGTAAACTACAGACTGCCGCAAAATGGGTTTTCAAATTCAGTGGATGGGCAAAGGTTTGCATTTACCAATGAAAAGAGACTAGTTAAGATTGCTTCTAGACTGTAAGGAAAACTGAATATACTGGTTTTTGGTTTGAATTTTGGCTTTTTTTTTCTTACTAGGGTTTGTTAGTTTTAAAGATTTTAGCACTTATCCAAGTAGACTATTCCACACTGGTCAGTTTAGTTTCAGCTTCTAAGATCTAATGCATGCTCTTCAAAACATGTCAGGCACAATGCGTTTTTCAGTAGGGGGACAAGTACTGCCTAAGGAGATGATACTCTTAAGATTATTTCGTTCCCCTAGGCGATGAATTCTATGTTAATTTCTCCAGTTTGTTCAAAGAAAGGTTCCCTTTATTGCTCTATTACTGCATCTTATAGCAGCACAATTTATTTTGTATGTGTTGAGATAGTCTGTGTTGATCAGCACAGGAAACCTTAAATAATTACAAGTAAGTTGTATTAACCTAGAAAAGGATCAGTGAAGATTAAAAATATTATCATTCTGACTGAAATGTCTGTACTCATGAGTACAATTCTCAAAGTACGAGCACGAGTACAAAATCCTGAGTACGAGTACGAGTACAAGGACGTGAGTAGTGAGTACGGGTATATACGAGTACAAGGACGTGAGTAGTGAGTACGGGTATATACGAGTACAAGGACGTGAGTAGTGAGTACGGGTATATACGATTACAAGGGCCTGCGTACGAGTACGAGTATTTGATTTTCAAATTATCTGAGTACGAGTACGAGTACAAGTACAAAGTCATGAGTTCAAGCACTGTATAAATTGATTAACACTTTTTTGTAACAGATAATAAACGCGTCTTGGCGTTTATGTAACAGAAAAAACAGTAAAATACATAAGCAAATTAAACGTCTAAAACGCCAACTTTAACACATTGACGCCACTTTAACGCCATCTCGTAAACACGTTTATGCGGTTATTTCAAGATTACTGTAAACATCAAGTTGTTTTTAATAAAGAAAAATTAACATATATATATAAATCATGTAAACGTGTTTGCGGAGTGCACTTTAATTGACGTTATTATCCTTATCATGTGTTAATATTCGTTCAGTCATTTACTGTGCGTATCCATTTTGTTGTTCGTTTTCTAATTCTTAAACGCCATATATGTGTTAAAAATTGAAGACGTCTATTTTTACAGTGAGTACGAGTGCGAGTACAGAAAAATGTACTCGAGTACTACAAGTCTGGTATACAGTACTGTATCACGAAAGCATTTCAGTCCATTTTCTTTTAGCCTTTTAAATTTAAACGTACGTGAACGCCGAAGTTCCTGTCATGATAATATCTCTTCTACAAAATGTAATTCCTTTATTTTTTAATTTTTTTGTCCTCAGATTGTTCACCATGGCAGGTAAGAACCGTTTCGTACCACAGTTCGTAGTTTACTTAGTGATTATAAAGTAGAAAACCTAAGTTTTATAGATATCACTATCTATCAGACACTATCATTATCAGACACTGGGGATAAAATAGGGGTCGGATCGACGGTCATATAGCCACCAGTTGAAACTATAAGCTCTGAGACAATAAAAATATCAAAGCTTGAAGATTCCTCACTAAGATGAAAATACTTGGTTACTCAATAATTTGTAATGTCTTTCTTGTACAACTAGATTGAATCACTTGTCTTTGTTGTTCTTAAAAACAATACACATTGTTTCAAAATGTGATCAGTGTCTTAATGTTTTGAAACAACTTGGCTATGCAAGTTCTCTCCTTCATAATGCTGTGCCAGAAAAGAGTAATTCTTAAGGCCACACAAACATTTTTCACATGATAAAGCAAAAGCAGATGATATGACTTTTACAAGAATGATGTAACAAGTTATTGCTCAATTGACTATTTCCACACGAAGTAAATATTAAATGACAACAGTTTATCATATTTCAGTAACTGAATCAGCTATGAAGATGAGTTGGACCAATGAGATATATTACCTCAGCTTTGTAATATATGCTCTTGAAACTTTAGAATTTATGTAAACTTTTATATTAGACCATGTTTGCAAAACGTAATTACACATAGAGCAAAATGTGTTTCTTTTTTACAGAGTGCACGATTTTGAAATAAAAGGAGAAAAACAGGAAACAAAATATAAAAGTACCTGTTACAGTGAAATAGTAATCGGTTTTTCAAAACCGAAAATAAGCGATTTTTAATAATAAAAGCAAAAAAAAAAAAAAAAGGAAAAACGTAAAAATAAAACGAAATTCGCATTTTAATACCCTGGAAAAGAATGGCTTATATATTGCTTATTATGATAGCTGTAAGAAAAAAGACATGCTTTTAGTGTTAAATTAGTTCTCAAATGATAAGGAAACGTAATGGAGAAGTGAGGGAGGAAGGGTGGTGCATAGTTCATCAGAATTGTTTTCAACGAGATAATTAGAAATCGACTCGATTAATTTTATACATCTTTGGCGACAATCGCTCATACCATGAGTGTGATACTTTTCTACGGTCTTGTTGTCTTCACTTGCATGCCGGTCCATAAAATGTATAGGTCCTACGCTGATTCCCCCTATCATGAAGTCGTACCTATGACACATAAGACAATGAATACATTTTTCAACAGGGTTCATTACATGATTCTTATTTTCGTAAGACTGAAAAAAAAAATTAATATGATTATTCAATATCCATTCAAATCAGACTGCAATTTATTTTTGGTAGATCGTAGTGAATTACTGAAATTACTCCTAAGCTATTTTTTAAATGACCTTGACCACTAAGTACGTCGAAGTCTGACAGTTTTGATGTTATATCGACCACATACAGCGGCGTAGTGAGCGTCATCGTCGCTTGGGGCAACGTAACATGTTTCCCAGGGGCGGATCCAGGATTTCTGAAAAGGGGGGGGGGGGCCGAAGTGTGTTCGACCTGTGATTGATGGCACTGTACCATCTAAGCGGAACGCCACCATCAGTTGGCGCGCAGGGTACAAGAAAATTTTTGACATAATAGACCTCCCAGATCGCCGGAAATAGCACTTCCCATGTCTTATTTTAGCATTTTCTGCTTCATATAATTTCATGTCTCAACTCTCAACACATTAATTTTTCCACAAGTCATTAACAGAAGACAGTTATCATAGGTACAGTGCCTTACTACAATGCATCCTGTTCAAGGCGTCTAATCAGATCTTTAGTAGTTCATGTTCTAATTTGGTGAATATTGACGGACTTCCTTGAGAAATTTGTGACCCATATCTTAGTTCGACCTTGCATTGAGATGTGGGTGAAAATGTACGTATTATCACGTGCATGTTCCCTTCTGCCTATTTTTTTGTTCTGCGTGGACTCAGTGAGAAAGTGAAAATGACCCAAAATGCACGAGACTTGGCAGCCCTATCATTGTCTTGGGGGTACGTCCAGAGAGTGTAATCATGGTATTATTGTGGGCCTTACATGGTATCAAAACTGCACTGTAGGCCAATCGTGTCCTCCCCCGTTTCCCCACTTCCGCCGCCTATGCGTAGCATACCCCCAAATTTGGGTAAAAACACATCCCAGATAGCCGGAAAAGAACTTCTAATTGGCCTTGTAATTCGCATGATTTTCCATCTTAATTCTCTCGCAGTGGCTTAGCTAGGATTTTTTGTTTTTTGGCTCTGGGGGCTGAAGATTTTTGTGGGGGCTCCCGTTTACTATCAGAGCCGTATATTAGGATGGCTCTGTTTACTATCTAAGCGGAGCGCCACCATGAGTTGGCGCGGAGCGTACCAAGAAAATTTGAGATTTTAATACATGCCAGATCGCCGGAAATGGCACTTGCCAAGCTTGATAGCAGCCATCAAGAAGTGCAATTTTTGTGAACAAGATGTAAAGTTTGATTTTATTTTATTACACATTTCTGTGAGGACGGATTAGCTTAGCTGGTGGGACTTTTTTTTGTCCAAGTTTGAATCCCGTTTTACTTAGTGGCGTACCCAGGATTTCTCTCACAGGGGGCATGCAGTATGTTGTGTGATCGCCGGCCTGGGGGAGGGGTATAAGGGGAGGGGCCCCCCTCCCCTTTGAAAATTTTTGAAAAATTAGGTGTCCTTACATGCAATCTGGTGCCAAAAATGCTACTTTTTGAAGTAAAATTTGTGTTAAAAAATTTACGTATTTTTAGGAACTAAAAAAAATAAATCGGCATCAGTGAGGGGGGGGGGGGCATGGCCCAATGGCATCCCCCTGTGTACGCCACTGCGCTTACTATCTTAGCAGAGCGCCACCATACGTTGCCGAGGAGCGTTCCAAGAAAACTTGAGGTTTTAATACATCCCAGATGCCCGGAAATGGCACTTGCCAGGCTTGATATCAGCCCATCTCAACTGATGCGCACTGTCTCGTAAGGTATTTTTCGATTGGCTGATGGTATTGTATCGGTATTGTATCTTATTCATTGTATCCAATCATGTGTAGTAAGATAGCATGCGTGTGAACAGTCCCAAGCGACGTTCAAACTGATCTGCTGTGCGCTATGACTCCCATGCTTCGAGGTTGCTTATTGCAGCGTCATTCTCTATCACTCCTCTCTGTCCTTCTCTCTATCTCTTCTTCTTTCCGTTTTTTCTCTCTTTTTTCCCTTTCCTTTCCTTTTTTTTTTCTTTTGCATTTTCAAAATAAGGGGGGCCGGGGCCGGGTCGGCCCCCCTAGATCCGCCCCTGTTTCCTCTCTTCCACCACTGACAATAAAATGAACTGTATAGCCTATGTATAAGCCCACAGAAATATTTACAAATCCTTTTCACTTTCTACAGTATTGAGACAAAATTTATGGTATCCCAAGTTGGTGCTCCCCATACCTTTGCTGTTAGCAGTTTACCGCAAAAACAACCACATCTCATTACCCCGCTGGGTTTGGTGAACCAAATCAATGGAAAATGGAAAACTTTACAAAAATTGCGTTTTTTTCAAACTTTCAAATTTTACCTGATTTGTGAGTCTTTGAACTCCGATACTTACCTCCTATTTACGTTTGTTTTCCCTGAATTGTCTGCAATTTTGTCCGGCATATTTTAAAAAGTCCGGTAGGCGTCCCTTAGAGGACGCCCATCCTCTTCATTCCTCTCGTGTTTGACCGTCTAGAGTATTAACCACTGGAAAGTGCCCAGAAGCATGAGTACACGTTAGTAGATGAACTATATGCAGGAGCATAACAAAATCAACACTGAGTTCAGTCAAACAAGAACAGGGTACATGAATCCAGACTCACCTTGATAAAGGAATTGCCCTTGATTATGTCACCCTTGTCTGGAAAGTTTTGACAGTGACTTCTGTCCGAGCTTGACTTGACCCATGGTATACACTTACGTGACTTGACAAATTCCTTTTGGGTCAGCAGTGAACTAGCTGTGCTTGAATAAAACCTGCTTTCGATACTAGTGTTCCAGAATCCAGAGCGGCGATAGGAGGTGATATGTAACTAGTAGGTAAGTATCGTAGCTCACAGACTCACAAACCAGGTACGTTTTGTAGAGTCTGTGTCGCTCCTCACCTCCTGTTTACGTTTGGCTGCTTAAGTTCTCCATATGACTCCGCTTCCCCCAAAGCTTTGTCTGTGGCGATGGATAACTGCATTCCCATCTAGTGCCCATCTTTACTTTGAGTAGCCTCCCCCACCATGCCAGATAATGCCCCACGGTTTGAGAGCATTAAAACTTTCATGGAGATGGACTCGCAAGAGGGGTTGTTGAGGTGTACAAGGTGCACCTGAATCAGACTCAAGTGTAAGCGATAAAATGAAAGTACAACTACTCAGATGACTTTAAGTCCAAGACGTTATAACAATCACTGGGCTTACAACTTGTTCCTCTGGAAAAGAACAAGTGATGTCAAGAAAGATATTGAGCGATTTGTCTTTGCTACTAAATTAATGAGTGGCAAAGACTGAAAAGCTGAAAAGTCTCCTTCTTGCAAAATTCTGGAACTAAGAGGGAAAATTTTGGCAATTGGTGTTAATATTTTATCTCCTTTGAACATGGACAAGAGGAGAAAATGTGTTTCCCTTTCCAAGAAGAAATAGCCTTTTCCCACTAGATTACCCCACAACTTGCAGGGGAAAATGACCCAAGTCTACCACTCCGTCTGCCTCATCCTTGGAACCTTAGACTATCGAACAATCGTCCTGGTAAGCATAAACTCTGACTTCCTGGCTTTCCAGCAGTGATAATACCGCCATGTATACACTTTTAAAAAATCGAAAAAGTCGATGCGGACAGGCCAAATGGAGATGCAAAGGGGACCAGCTACTACTAGTACATGATGCGATAGACAAGGGTGTGGGGATAAACATCTGTTACACACAGGAATGAGGTCTCTTCTGCAGTGATAGAAGCACTTGACTAAGAGTCTCTCAATTTAATCCTGACAAGGGGAACAGACAGACTGCCCAGACTCCCTGAATCCTTGCTAGGTAGCTACTCCTCTCCTACCTGAGGGAAGGATCAAGACAGTAGCCCTGAAGGCAGCACCAACCGACCAAGTTTTATGAAAACTTGCTACCGGCTCTTGCTGAATTTTCTATCCCAGTGAAGTACGCTTACACTCTAGGGTTATGGCTCTGAATTTGTCGATCCTGACCCTTTGCTTTCTTCAGCTTTACCTGATGTTACTTGGATCTCCTGCCAAGATAAACCTATAAAAGTGACAATGGACAAGGGAAGTGGGACAATGACTAGGGAGATAAGTCCTTCACTGTCACAAAACTAAAAAGTCTTCACAATGCTGACTGAAATGTGTATCATAATAATGAGTCCCGGAGATCCACACATTTCCCATCTTTTACTGGAAGACCATATCATATGAAGAATTACACCTCACACCATGTCGAATTTTTCCTCTTCCTTTTCGGCAACAGCCCTCAAAGGATTATGAATGAAGACTTAAGCAGGTGATCATAAAACCTTCCAGAAATTGCACTCTACCCATATTAGTGTTAGAAAAACCCTACTGCTCCTGACCACGAACACTTGAAATTTGGGACCCAAACAATGCTCACGGGGGTGGGGGGGGGGCAGCCTGCTTAAAGGGAGAAAGAAGTCACCCAAGTTTATTTTCAAAATATGCCAAATACTACAGATCTCCTCCTATGTGGCTCCCAAGTATCTTTTATTATGTTTCTGTATTTGAAAAAATATTGAAGGGAAGGGAAAACAAGCAGTTATTCTGCATTAGGACGACGGCGTACACTACTTCAAATTGAGGGGATCGTGTTTTCCTTATAAAGGGACATAACAAGTCAGCCAAAAAGGCTCTGGTTATTAAAATGTGCCCAACATAACTGTAGTACAGCCGGTCGATTTGAAAAATAACTCAGTTCTGAGGAATGGGCACAGTCAAGGAACAGTGACAGGGAGAAGGCAGACTAAGTGACTAATCAATAGATAGCCTCCAAACCGAAGGGTAGCTTAGTTGACCGAATGATGGTGCTTTCTGTAGGGTCTACCTTTTATGTACAGGTACCAAAGAAGCCTTACCATTCCCTTTCAAGAGATAAAGGACACTGCACTGCTCATGTGGTAAAGGGATACCCCCACTCACCCCGTGGGGGTGAGAGTCCTCGGTGCCCAGAAGCCTCTGGAATTCCTCTTTTGACCTCCAAGTCTTACGCAATGTCAAAACCGACAATGGGGCATTGTCCTCCTGGTCTGAGTATGATATCTGCCTGTGGTCCCAGTCATGGATAATACTGCCAGCTAGCTAGTTGAGCAACTCCCAATAGGAAAGAACTTAGTTGTAAGAATGCTCCCCTAAGCAAAACCAAAGACATTACACCCACAAATGTCACATTAGTAGCTTTATTTTCTCCCTCTCCTGCTATGCATCCAAGAAAGGAAAGAAGAGGTAGATGAGGTGTGGGATCATCAGAAAGTGACCTTTCCTTTCTTTTTTCATTTTTTCAAGGAGACAGCGCTCTCCATGATGCTCTGTGGCTAGTGGCATCCCTAACTGTCCAAGGGTAACAGGGATTAATCCCCTTGACCGATGACTCCCTCTTTTCCCCCATAACTGTACAGAGAGACTTTCACAAGAGGGGATGTTTGAGAATCTGTATCCAGGTTGGTCTTACCCTGTACTGGTAATGAGACCATTGCTACTCTCTCCACACAAATGGTTCCCATCAATGGTCTGTCTGTGTTCCCTGTTCTCAAGAGAGCTGTCAAACGTCATTGACAGATTGCATAAACCCAATGAAGTTATAAAATTTGGAAGTTTGGACAACGATATATGACAAGTCAGTAGCCTTGAACTCCTAGTTTTATGACCACTGGCGAGCTAACAGCACAAAGACATGGCGCCAGGCCGCCATCACATTCAAGTTCTCCCTCAGGATTAAGGAAGGCGCTTCTTCAACACAGTAACGCAGTAATTGAGAAAGTACGACCATTCTTTTGAACTCAAAAGACACCACAAGAAAGAGAGATGCCTATTCGAAACTTTCGTTGGCATTGAAGAGGGGCAAAGATAGGGTGGATGGAAGGTTGGAGCTAACAAATGCTCTCAGAACGATGAAAACACTCTCAAATTAGTAGGCCAGACGACAAATGTCTTTCCACCTAAAGGCGGGCAATAACGTGAGGAATAAATAGGACGGATGCCCCCTAAGGGGCAACTACTTGAGCTTTTAGTGGCCTTTACTACACTACCCACTTACCACAGATCCATCTAACATGCACACCGGCCGTGGGTGATGATAGGACGTCCCAGGTAATGTTTTGGTGTAACGAACATGAGTAGAGGAGTGGGGTGGATCTTCTGGTCCGCCCTCACTCTTCATTGGTGACCCCGACGTGATATACCCTTCTTTGCCCCTGATGTTCTTTCTCATCACATACATACATACATACATACATACATACATACATACATACATACATACATACATACATACATACATACATACATACATACATACATACATACATACACCCATACTCACCCTCGCTTCCTTAGCGGTACGCGGGAAATGTACCGGTAAGGAATTCGAGGGATTTCCCCATTAGCCTGGCTGAACTCCAACTAACCCAGCAGACGTACGTGTCTGGAAGGCGGGCTGCTTGCCAAGGCAGGCACGTGCAGCCGCGCGAGACTTCTTATTGCAACGACGGAATTTTCGGGCAGCTACGCCAGTTTCGAGCTCCGCGTGAGCTAGGAAAGACGTGCGAGAACGGAGCTCTCGCCGGCTGTACCGTGTCCTGTTAAGGACATGTTGCTGAGTGCACCCATAGCCACAGGATCGCTCACACACCGCGGGTGCACCCATAGCCACAGGATCGCTCACACACCGCGGGTGCATACATACACACACATACATACATACATACATACACACACACATACATACATACATACATACCTACCTACCTACCTACCTACATACATACATACATACATACATACATACATACATACATACATACATACATACATACATACATACATATATGTGTTATCCAAGGTTTTCAGTTTTGCTCTCTACTGTTTTGTTGGGGTTCCGTTGTATTGCGTACCCTAGGCCTTTCTCAGTCCAGCGGTTTTTCATTATAGTTTAGCATTCAGTACCCAACATCAATTCATTCACTTGTCATTGCCAACTTCCAGTTCATTCTCAGTGAAGCAATTTCTCAAGGATCGATTGTTCAATTCCATCTCCAATCTAAGGGGGACTCAGGGGCGGAATTTGATGTCTGAAAGTTGGGAGCAAATCCAGGTTGACTGTCGAAGGCTCCCCTAACGGCGTGGGGTTTAGGGGCCCGCCTTAGGGACCCTGGCGGGGTCCAGGGGCAGAGCCCCGGTGGAGGTGTAGCGGGAGAAGCCCCCGGAAGCTCTGGGGGTATTTATGAAATTGTAGGCACTAAAATGATGCATTTTAGCTTCAACTTCACAATGACTTATGGCTGGCAATTAACATACCACAAAAGCCACAATTTGACTTTTTCCATTATATTCTTACTTCATGTGACAGATGTCAGATGGGATAGATAATAATGAGGGCTTGGGGAAGTAGGGGAGAATGGATAATTTTGAGGATTTCCCGGGGCTTTGGACCAATAATTTGAAGGATGGAAGATCTTGTATTCAGAATGAGTGCGAGCGAAGAGCGCCTGAAAAAACGCATTTTTCATAGCTTTTAATGATATGAGTCATAGAAATGCTAAGAAAGAAAAGTATCCTCATGGAGAGACCTCTTCGCTAAGTGCCTGTCCCTTATTACGGTACCGGAAGTGACACTTTTCGTGCCTGAAAACTTGCATCTAAACAATCTTTAAAGAGTCGGTAAATTTACACCGATCGATGTTGATGAAAATTTTGCTTTGGAAATTTCTGGGGGACTTCCCCTACGCTGTGTACTGCCATGGGGGTATTGGTGGTTTCAATGATAATAGAAGAGTTTGTACGAATCTACGACAAGCAGGATGTTCTACAGGAAGTAACCTCAAAACCCCTGAGCAATATTTTAGACAGGTGCGCGCGAAGCACGCAGAAGAAAACGGCGTTGAGACAGCGTTTGAGACATTTAATTGTAACATATTGTCTTTCTTTAGTTTAAAATGCAGTATTTTTATTGCATAAAAAATTTTCCTACTTTCCCCAGATGCCTGTTCTTTCCACAGAGCAGGATAAGGGAACCTACATCCTGATCCATGGAGGCTTCTTTCATGCTGCATTTTGTCGATGGTCTGGGACAAGTGCCCCCACCTATTTTATTAGTGTGAAAAACAAGGTAGTGTCGATTTTGAAGGTTATAGACCAGTGGTTCTCAAACTTTTTGAGGGTGAGGGCCAAATAGAGAGGCTGGGATGAGGCCGAGGGCCGCAGGAGAGGATCTCAGGCTTAGAGAGGACAGTCATTGGAAAGAGCGAAATCCAAGAGGTCCCGAAGCTGTATCTACGGCAAACAGAAACAGAAACATGAATTTTTCAGAGGAAATCGGTTCCTTAAGATAGTAATGCATTTTTGCAGCGTCCAACAGAAGCAACCTGACCTCGGCTCTACCATGGTTGAGGTCAGAAAATTTTACTTTCCAAGCTCTCCAGATTGCAGAAAATTGCACTCTCAACCACAAAGTTGCCTCTGGAATTGGGATTGCGCCAGTCTTTGCTCGACAGGGAGGCCAAGCACCCAGACGGAGCGGCAGGTAACCAGTAGCCCCGACAAGGTCGACGGGTTGCTAAAAGATGGCAAACGCGAAATGGTGACTGTTGAAACAACTCTGAGAAATGTCTGTTTTTTAGCACTCTGCCCTACCCGGGGAAAATTAAAGAAATTCGTCGCAGCAGCTGGTCGTCGTTGGGGGTTACATACTTAATTGTACCCATTTAGACTCCGCGACCAAAATGGATTTTCCCAGACGATAGGGGCCATGGCCCTTTGCTCCCCACCTGGTGCCACCCCTTTGTACAGTTATACATCATGCTTGAATCACCAGTATGGTCATTTTGATGTTTGTCATTCGTTGTTTTCCAAACTAAATATGTTGCGGACGCAAAGTTCACTCTGAAACGAATGAAGTCACACACATTCTGTACTACTCCTGCGTTAGTGGCCAGCATGTGAGGAAGCTCTTGATCAATAATTATTCTCAAACGTGGTCAGATAGAGAAGTGGGTCTGCCAATTTCGAGGACGGTATTCCCAAAAGTCGAAAAAACTTTAAGTTGATTGAATGATTCTATTTCATTTAACAGAGCTGTGGAAAAAGCGCGCCCGTATAAAATGTCGAAACACATTGTAAGGAATGCCACTCTGATTACATTTGATTAAGTTTTTGCGAGTTCCGACAGATAACTTGCAGGAATTTTAATTTCAGTTACCAATCAACACACGTTTAACACGATCCAGTCACCTCACTTCGCCAATTAAATTTCCGAGATATAACTTGCTACAAGCTTTGTCACTACAAATACAACTACTCCCCAGTGCACTACTGCATAACTATATGCCACTGTGTACATAGCATGATTGCCAAAAACATGGCACTCGAAATAAGTGTTGGATAGATATGACTGATCAAGGAACATGCCGCAGAGCCTGCTAAGCAAGCAACCTAGCACTTCACAAGAGCAAATTTGGAAGGAGTCAAGTAGTGACTCTAAATTACATAATTAAACATACATGTCATGGATTATTCTCCCCTTTTTCCTACTGTGCTACATTTTTTCTTCTTTTCGACTATCATTTTCTCAAAACGTAAAATCAATCCAGGGGCCTCACTGACAGGGCCCGGGGCCGCATGCGGCCCTAAGGACAGCGTTTGAGAACCACTGTTATAGACCAGGGGTCTCCAAACTTTTTTGCTTGGTGGCCCCAATTTTGTACTCCGGAATCTTGGTGGCCCTCAAATTGACGGGTCGGTGAGAGCAGTTTGATGTCACTTGGTTGTGCAGTGTTAATATAGCAGATCATTGGTTCTTAGATTAGAATCACCCTCATTGCTTATTTTTAATGAGAAATTTGTCAATTATTGGCTCCTGAATCCTTTTCGCGACCCTCCGAATTATTTTCGCGACCCTCAAAAGGGTCGCGACCCATAGGTTGCCGACCCCTGTTATAGACTATATGACACTAAAGAAGTCAATGAAATCTTTTGTAGGTAGTTTACATGGGCACTGCCAAGGGCATCGGCAGTTAAAGCGGCAGGGAAGTCATGTCATTGGAGGTTGCATCTTGGGAAGTTGTGACTGGCGAGACCTTTAAACACACTGCTAAAAATGTCGGTAAATTTACATAACATAAAAATAAAGAAATACAAAATGAGTACAGAAATGTTTTGGTAATTAGTTACCAGAAAATTTCTGTATTTCTTATTCATTTCTTTCTTTTATTTTCTGTAAATTTACCGACATTTTTGACATTGCGCAATCCCCGAAGGCTGGGGACTGAGGGTCCTCCCCCAAGAAATCTTTCTTAAATTTGACAGCTTTTATGGCCATTCTGGACCATTTCTTGAGAAAATCCTGCTTCCACCAGGTGTAATTTGAAATGTTAATGAAATACATTTCATATGATTATCGCAAATTTAATATAGTAACAGTCAGTCAATTTGCTGAGGATGGTGGTAGTTGGTGAGGAGAGTGAACAGCAAGAGGTGTAACGAAATGATAATTTAGTCAAGGTGTCCTACAGGAAGTAATATTGAGGCAATTCCTCCAAGTTTTTGTACCCACAGCTAGCATTACAGCAGTACTAATGAGACATCGATTTATATAAGGGTCATGCGAAGCACCCCGATTTTTTTTTTTTTTCGAGAATTGCGGTTCTGTATACATGGGTAGGGTTGGGGACTTTGTTTGCAAGGACCATAGTGAATTTTAAGACGTACATTAGTACTTTCAGTGACCCTTATTTCAGAACTTCAAGTCATAATACTGTGTGGCATAGTACCAAAGAAATTTTACGGTGCCAGACAAAAATTTTCAATTTTATTAGTCAGTTTTCTCTAGAGGTGCGCGGGAAGCGCCAGAGAAAAATTTTCCTGGTAATTTTATAGTTTTTGATATTAATATTTCCTCCATTAAACACTGCAAATTTAATCACAATATGCTATTCAAAATTCTTCTATAATTTCTCTAGTCCCGCTTACTTTCGCTCATTTTTTTTTATTCTTTATTTTTTAAGCTTTTGGAAAAAAGTGGGGGAAGTGCACCCCGCGTTTGTCCCCCCGTAATCCCGCCTATGGGGGAACTATTTGTTGTGGCCTTTTCTGTACTATCCTCTAACCACAGACCCACATACCATGCACACCGGCCGTGGGTGATGAGAGGACGTCTCAGATAATATTGTGGTGTAATGAACATGAGTAGAGGAGTGGGGTGGATCTTCTGGTCGGCCCTCATTCTTCAAGCTATTTAAGTTTGCCGGACGTAATCGCAGGCAATTATGGGAATACAAACGTAAATAGAAGGTAAGGGAGGAGCAACATAGACTAAAACTTTTTCGTTACCTTTACACGACTTCATATGTGCTTACAAAAAGCTAAGAGTCTTTACCTGTTTCAATACGTGATAAAAACGCTTCAAAATTTACGTTTTTCTATCACAGAAACACAAGATATTTTGTTTCCACTACAGATACGTTTAAGCTTTACGTTGAGAACACAATTGCCGGAAGTCAAGGGAGCACATTCCAAGTTCCAGTACAACCTGGCCAAACCATGTATCTTTCATTGTCAAATTTCCAGAAGACCCCGGATTCTGGTTTTAGGTAATTGGTTTGTCGTTATTAGTCATCAGCATTGTCAGTTGTCATACCAGCTACATCCAGTTCCATGAAATAATTTGCAAAAAACCTTAGGGATCCTATTAAGGCATTCAGATTACAGAAAGACTTAGTCGAAAGGGGGAGGTTCTTTTTCAAAACAATTAGAGCTAGTTGCTGGAACCAGGAGCTCCTCTCTTGGAATGGTAACTACTTTTTATCAAGCCACTAACATAAAAACACAACTCCCTATAGACAGGGAGCTGGAAGACACTCCTCCAGTTCTTTGCTCTGTAAATACTGACTCGTGTTGCGGATGTACTGTAGCTGTTCAGCAACACCCTAATAAGCCCGGCATATGAATGCACATCCCACTCAGGGAACTGGAAGACAGTGTCCCAGCTCCCTGGTCCACTCAATGCGTCGCAAATAAAATTAGAGAGAGTGTCTTGGGGAGGTATAGTTTCTCTAGGATTCGACGACGTGATAGACGAGCGTGACCAATCAGAAGAGTATCATACTTTCACTGAATGGTAAATAAGCATCCGCAGTTTAAATTCCTCAAATACTCTAAATGTGTAAACGTTCTTCTCTGGCGATCGGATGAAATAGTGCAACACTCGGATCGCGACACTTCAAAGACTTTTCCAAGAGATTTCGTAGTAGGTAGCGGTAACCACGGTATAGTTCTACAACCCGTTGATTCTATACTGCCCATTAGTCCTACAGTAAAAATAACCTTACTTCAGGAAACTGAAAATAAAAAAACCCTCAGTAAATGAGTTGCCTGTGTTCTTTTAGGTGAGTATGCTATTCAGTTTCTTAAAGTCGACTTACACAATGATCAGAGTTGTCTTTGAGATGTTGTAAATGGAACAGAGATGCCCTAAAATGGTGATTTATTCTTTGTTTCTACTCTAAGGGTTATGTGAAACGTAAAGTAAAAGCATATAGTTTGTGTTTATATGTTCTCCGCTCTCGGCTACTGTCTGATCAAACCTAAGTTCATGAATTTCTTTGATTATTTCCTTTACAGCTTTGCCATCACACCAGACCCAGGGACTGATGTAAGAGTTCAATCAATAACTGTGAAAGGAGAGAAAGTCTCAAATGATCCCTCTAAGAACTACTACTGGAGACTCTATGAAGAAAATAGCCTGGCGCATCAAGGTAACTTTTTCATTCAACTTAGATCGTGAATCCTTTCTAATATAGGCCTACTCCGCCTAGCTTAAATCAAAGATTGGTGCTATTAACTATTATTCAGAATCTTGCTATCATAGGACGAAATCCGGGGTGATATATCCCCCTTTTGACAACGGGGGATGGCCTACACAAACACCCTCCCCTCAGATTTTCAAAAAATATTACAAAATAGTACACCATGCATTTTTACATTTTGTATACAAATTGATAACTTTCGCATTACTCTAAGATAAAGTAAACCATTACTTAAATGTCTTCAGAAATGCTATTTTTCGGCGGCCTTCGTGCGCCCCCATTATGCATAGTTGTGTCATTGTTACAATAGTTGTCTCTTTGTTACATGCTATCTTGAGCGAGAGGTTCTCAAAGCGCGATGTAACTCCTACTACCACCTGTCCTCTCCAACCACAAACAGTATTATATCTGCCAATCCGCTAGTTCTGACTTGGGAGGATAACTCAAATAAATGAAAGGGTAAAAATGAAAGGGGTGGTGAATGGAAGAAGAAACAGGAAGAAAGGTGGGCATTTTAATGTAACTTGGACATTATTTCACCTCTCCGTAAGGCGGATGAGATACTGTAGGTCTAAAGCCAAATTTTGTGAAAATCACTTTTTTACTGTATTTCCAAGAGGAAACATCCCACTAAAATTAAACTTCATACATATGTCTAGTACTACCAAAATATGTGAATGTCATGGTAATCGACGTCAGAAGTCAATTGATCAAAGAGAAAGGTATGTTTTAAAAGGGCTGAACCTATTCTCTTTAAACTGGGCGGGAAGGTACCTCATGGTAGGAACTTGTGTCTCACAGACTCCCGGAAGGAAAGGTCAAAGAGTTCAAACGGCAAATTGTGTAAAAGTTATTTTTGGCTATAATTCCAAAAGTAAACATTGCACCGAGCGAAACCTTTCTCCCGTAATAGGTATGACAAGTTATACTAAAATATGTGGTTGTCATGGCTAGCAAGGTCAAGTTCACGTGACAGAAGGACAGATCTTCATTTGTTGTTTCAAATACTGTAACTTGTCGGTTGGACCGATTTTCTTTAAACTTGGTGGGAAGGTACCCAGAGTGGTTGAGTCTCGCAGAGTCCTAGAAGTAAAGGTCGGAGGGCAAAGTTCAGAAGTCAGAGGTCAGAGACAAAGGCCAAATTGAGTAAAGTGGTAGGAAATTGTGTATCACAGACTCCCGGAAGTGAAAGTCAAAGTAAAGAGGTCAAAGGCCAATTTGTGTTAAAATGACTTTTTGGCTATAATTCCAAGATGAAGCATCGCACTTACATGAAGTTTTACACATATGATAGAGTTCTACCAAAGCAGATGGTTGCCGTGGCAACTAAGTTTAAAGGTCACGTGACAGAAGGTCAGATCCGAGGAGCTGGAAGACAGTCTTCCAGCTCCCTGGTCAGATGTACATGTTTGAGTCAAAATCTCCTACTTGCCGCCTGAAACGGTTTTCTTCAAACTTGTTGCAGAGGTTTCGCAAGGCAGGAAACTGTCCCTTAAACCTCTAGTAATAAAGGTCAAAGATCAGGGGTCAAAGATGCAAAAATCCCTATTCCAAATGTGTTAGGTTGGTGATGTAGATAGTCGATATTTGTTACCGTTATCCCATTGAATAACATGAGTGCTAACGATGAGATATACAACTCTATGCATTACCCTCTTGTTTTGTAATGCAATTAGAGGAAGTAAAACATTATGAAGTGTCTTTCAAATGCTATTTTTCGGCGCTCTCCGCCCGCACCCATCGAAGATAGTTGCACCATTGTCAAATCTGTTTAGACAACTTGAGTAGTATCATTGCTTCAATGCAACTCCTGTACCCGCTTCTACCTTCCCCACCCACAATCTTCACCACTTGCAACATTAAATCTATTGGTACAAATGTTATTATAAGAAAATATAGTCAAGCTCTGATCTCTCGCCGCCTATTTAGCCTGAATTTTACTCCATGTTTAAATGAAGAATAATTCTCACCCCCTCCAAGAAAGCTCACCGGCACGGTTGGGTCATTTCAACTAGAGCCCTCTCGTGTATTGTATAATTCTAAAGCAGCAGGCCGTATGTAGATTATTTTAGTGCTTTCCCGGAGTGTTACGTATACGACCCTCGTCGCCATAGTGTTCACCGGAAAACAAACTGTTTGCCCCTTGACACGTAACCTTATTTCTGCTTCTGCTTCTGCTTCATACTGTGCAAACACCTCCAAAATCGGTTATCACCCACAGGTCAGTGTGGAAGGGGAGTTGCCTAGATTTTAAAGTGCGCCTTAGATACTAGATTTTGAAGATTAACGTTGGCTAGGCATTTATTTATACCACTACACAAAAGGAGCACTTTGCATTCAAGTGCGTATCACTCCAAGGGAGGGAGGATGAACGTTCGACTTAGCCCAACAAGAGATATGGTAAAAACATCATTTTTGTGGTCAGGGGTGGCGACCTGTTAAAATTATTGGGGGGGGGAGGGGGGACACTTACTTGGGTGAACATTGTGGGCCTCAGGCCAGGGGTGCAGGGCAGTGATATAACCAGAATTTCTCTCACGGGGGCCATGCAGTATGTTGTGTGATCGCCATTCTGGGGGAGGGATCTAAGGGAAGGTGAATCCCCTTCCCCTTTGAAAATTTTTGAAAAATTAGGTGCCCTTACATGCAATCTGGTTCCATATATGCTACCTTTTGAAGTAAAATTTGTGTTAAAAACTTTACGTATTTTTAGGAACTAAAACAAAAACTCGGCATCAGTGATGGGGGACCATAGCCCAATTATGTGGGTGTCCCCCTACCCTGTGAAAACTTTTGAAAAATTAGGTGTCCTTACATGTAGTTTGGTGCCCTACCCTGTGAAAACTTTTGAAAAATTAGGTGTCCTTACATGCAGTTTGGTGCCACATATGCCACCTTTGAACTAAAATTTGTGTTAAAAACTTTACGTATTTTTAGGAACTAAACTAGGCATCAGTGAGGTCATGATCCAATGGAATGTCCCCCTTCCCTTTGAAATATTTTGAAAAATTAGGTGTCCTTACATGCAATCTGGTGGCACATATGCTGCCTTTTGAACTAAAATTTGTGTTAAAAACTTTCCGTATTATAAAGAACTTAAACACAAAAATTCTGCATCAGTGATGGAGGACCATGGTCCAATGGGGTGTCCCCCTCCCCTCTGAAAATTTTTGAAAACTTAGGTGTCCTTACATGCAATCTGGTGCCACATATGATACCGTTTGCAGTAAAATTTGTGTTAAAAAATTTACGTATTTTTAGGAACTAAAAAATTTGGCATCAGTGAGGGCCATGACCCAAAGGCCCCCTAAATACTCTACTGGTACAGGGGACCACCACAGGTCCCCTGTTGGGGTCCAGGGGCGAAACCCCTGGAGGCTAAGCAATTTCGTGCATTCTCACATACTTCTGATCTGAATTCCTCCCCAGCTGCCATGAATAGGCTAATATCACAATTATTCGCATCGAAAATGTGTGTTACATTTTTTCTCTGTATACCTCTAAATATTGGGGGGGGGGGTACATTTGATATTATTTCCCCCACTAAAAATATTGGGGGACATGTCCCCCTCCCCCCCCCTCCCTCCCCCGTGATCACCGTCCATGTTTGTGGTCCATTTGTGCACACCCATTCTCTTTTGGAAATTGTTAACTGTTTCATTTTAATGCTTAGACGTTTGTGAGTACTCTTGGAATTCCGGGGCTTTGTTCCCTGGCTCCCCTCTAGGAGGTTGCTCCTCTTCCCCACTAAAGTAAGAAAAATTGCCAAATTATTATTTTTGTGTTCTGTTGAGTACTCATCCGATGTTCTTCAAACATAGTAAAATTCTTCATTCTAATGCCGATAATTTCTTAAATACCCCAGAGCTTTCTAAGTCTACGCCCTGAGCCCTTACTGTGGTGTTGCCCCTGGACCTCACCAAGAGCCATAAGGCGGGTCCTTGGACCCTGCCCGTCGGGAGAGTGGTTCGCGCTCTAGAGGAACCTCCTGCGCCGTTCGCATGTCCCATCCACCCATGTTGCAGAATAAATCTTCTCCAATGTTTTTTAAAACATGCTATAAGTGACTGCTGGGGTCTTTTACAGTCCTGATGGCAGAGTTTTTGATAAAGAAGTGAAGGAAATTAAAATGTTTTAAACCATCATTACAGCTAATTTTCTGTGGTGTTTATCAAAATCTCCTAAATTTACTATTTAATGATTTGACTTTAATACCACACTCCTGGCCGATTGCCCATCTTAATGCAATAATTTACATTAATTCCTTCTTACATGACAACTTACATGATTGCATCTGTTGCCTTTCGTATATACATACATTAATTTATCTTCTTTTCATGTTTTATTTTCAGATCTGAATAAGGTCTTACCGAACGTAGGCGATTCATTTACCTTCAAATACCAAAAAATTTAAATGTCGCAAACGCCGCTGTCTGTGAAATTTTTACTTCGTCTTTACTCGTACTAGGCTGGAGGAGTGTGGAAACATTTTTATTTTTATTTTTATTCAGTTTTTTCTTTATCATTTTTATTTTGATGCCGCTAACTTTGTTCAAAGTAATGCGGCATCCATACATACTACCAAAATAAGGGGGAAAATTTACAATCTAACATTATGGAATGCGTTTATCTTTTAACAACACAATGACCAGTACACTAAATGTGGTTCTCTTATAAACGATATGCATTCAAGGCGCTACTCGTCTCACGAGAAGATTTTGTGCGAGGTGGGTAAAGGAGAAAACAAACGTCAATCATGATATTTAGTACTTGTTATCACGTTTCTTTAGCTTCATAGTAGGTTAGAAAAGACATTATGAAAATTACTGTACAACTGTAGGTCCTGCTTTCGGTCAATCTGCTCTTTTTCTTTCATTCAAATTTTCAAAACCTATGGCAAGAGCCATTAATCCTAGTCTGAATATTTTAACAGTTGACCAGTGAATCGCTTTCTTAGGTCAAAGTTTAGCTACTACTACCATGTACATTTTGCATGTGCATAACATGGATAGATTCGTCCACTTCTAAACGGAGTCTTGAGTTTTGAAAGTGAAACACTTAAATTTAAATGGAACTGATGGTTTGACGCAGTTTGAATGGTTGTATGAGCGCTAAACCATATATAATTATGCAAAAAGTTAAAGAGTGAAAATACCTACATATAAATAAGCGTGGGAATAATTTAAGATTATTCGTGGCAGAACTCCCTGTATTAACATACATTTTGAAGCAAACTAAGGCCCAGTTCACTATTTAGTAAGATTTCACTATAATTAATTAACGGTAATTATGATCGTTACAAACTATTTAAAATCGGTTCCATAAAATGTATGGCAGTATCAATAGGTACCGTTGCTCCTTATGTCGAACAAATACATACACAAACAAGATGATATTCCTGCAATTGACTTTTAACACTGTACCTCCTGACGCTGTTTAAAACATACATGTAACTGTTTTTCTGAAACAGATTAAATATTTCATATCTTCGCTTTTAAATTCCCGTGTGTAAGTCGGACAGTTTCTTCTGTTGAAGTACTTTCTTTTAATAAGCAGTTAAGTCAATGTTTCAGATTACTTCTTAAGCAAGGCTACGGTGGTGGACGACGTTTGACAATTGGGTTCTGTTCTTTTCTTGGCTTGGTAAATACACATATGATTACCTTGGTAGAATTTCTCATCACTTCATTTTGTGTACGACTCTTTCCTTTCTAAGCGAATTGGAAAAAAGAACATGAAAATGAACGACATATATCGGAGGCTTGTAAAGGCGTGACCTGTTTGTTTTAGGTTGTAACTAAAAGAAGCCACATCTTCTCCTCACTTTTAGCTATAAGCTTTAACTTTAGACTATTGAAAAGAAGGCAAAACAAAGCTTGAGGAAACCATGAAAAATCAAAGGGGATTGGGGTAGGGTAGAGAGAGCAATTGCAACATGAAAATGCACCCTGACGGACAATTACTTCCTCCACCTGACTCTTACTCAACCCCTGTGCCTATTCTTAAAGCCCTGAACATAGAATACCATCGACCATCCTTGGCTGTTAGCCTGGCTGGGGGGGGGGGGGGCGGGGGCAAGGGGCTGCGTCCCCAGAAAATATTTGCCTCCCTTAGAAACTAAAAAGTTCCATTGCCTTAATGCATTTAGTTTAAGTCGCCCTCCCCTCTAAAAATACCCCCCCCCCCTTTTTAAAAAGCTCTCTCACCTCCTTCTGTGCCCTACATACCTACAGGCCTGCTGTTAGCTCGCTCTTGAATAGGTTCCATCCGTGAAACGTTGACATTTCGGTCAGGCATAGGCGTGACCGAAGGAGGATAGAGTTTAGTTTAGCCCACCACCCCCCTCAGAGGCATTTCCTTTGTTATCCTCACCTCACATGAAATGATACAGAAAGTGCAATTATTCAAACTCACCGTTCACTTTATTTATTTTTCCCTCTATTGATTTTTCCCACCAAAATGTAATCCTGTCCCACTCACTTGCCACACCAAATGCTAGTGTCCACCATCGACCATCGACACTGAGGGTAGTTCATTATTTCTACATGTTAACGCTATCAATGTCTACTAGTCGCACTCCAATACCAGGAGCTAGGTGTAGCTTATCTGGGAATGGAACCGATTTTTTCCTGGATCAATCATATCTGGTATGGTTGCCATGTATAAAAGTTCTAGACGTGTCTCAAGTTTCCCGTATTTGGTGCACACTAATAGAACTAGATCCCATCCCAATCATCCCCAAAGAGGTTACTTTTAAAATCAAACTCAATATTTAGGAAGGGAGCTGCGAGACAATTTAGGCTAAGTTTTAGGATCGCCGTTTGCCACATACAAATACTGACCCCTCAAAAGGTACTCTGGACTATTTGGTCACTTAACCCAACGGAACGTTAGCGTACCACATAGCTCTGAGATTCTTGAATGATGACCATTACCAGACATTTCTTAGTCCTTAGTTTCGTCTGCCAAAAGCTCTTAATTGCAATTACCGATAGGCTTGTCGTAACTGTGGTACACATGCTACATGATATTAATCTCTTCAGTGTAAAACCTCTTGGTACGTACGTTAGTTTATTCGTTGAATAGTTGACCCCGAATGTTTCTAATCTTTATTTGTCTTTTTCCTTTGGTTGAATGCGAGCACTTTGAGGGGACCACTGCAATCCCATGTCCAACGGGGACCAGGAGCGAACAATTTTTGCCCCCCTAGAACATCTCTGAAAATCATACCATTGCCTTTATGCATTTAGTATAGCATATCTCCCCCCCCCCTCCTTCAAAAATACCCCCAGTTATCTCGCCCCTTTTAGTACCTTGTCTGAACCACTGTGTTTGAGGCAAATTTGTATGCTCAGAGGCCGACATTGAGACGACTCGACGGTCTTCCACGCAAACGTGCATTTAAAATGTACTTATGGTGTATACACACGTTCACCTGTTGGTCACTTATGACGTGAATGATCGTCCCCACAGATTTCCAACACAAAGCCCTTTCGTATAACACAGGACTATTCAGAAACAGGCCTTGGCACCAAGTTTGAAGTAAATCTTTAACTCGACAATTACATCACTCCATCCATAATCAAGAATTAGGAATGGCGACTTTGGATCCAGGCATTTTCGAAGGAGTTTTGCGCAGAAAGAGGGGGTCGAGGCGGGACCAAAGTGAAGTCCACCCATGTCCTCTTGTTTTACACCATAAACAGTTCTTGGCATCATTGCATGGTAGACGCAGAAATTACAAGCTGCTTTTTCGCAAGGGTATGTGATAAAAGGATACATGATGCGGGTGGGCAGGTGAGTCTCTTCGACAGAGAAGGCGGGTGGAAGCACCTGGAAATATGGGTTTAAGGCCAGCCTCAAGACCCTTGATAAGGCCGATTTCCTGGTGGTAGCAGGGCAGGGACTCTGGGCCTTTGCACTATTGTTAGTACTGAATAAATTTTGTTCAGTGTTCTTAATAGTACTGGGTACTTTCAACAGATAACAAAAGTGTCAATCTTATAGGGTTTTCGACACTAGTGATCGATGTAAATGAAATTTGTTAACTCAAAAAGAAAACTAATCCTGGGATTCCCGGTCTGTCCCTGAGTGGAAATATTTCCATGAAATCAATTGTAAAGGCTACACAGTTTTGTACACCGATTTCGTCAGGTCAAGAAAACTTGTGCTTTGATCTTGCAGAAGCATTTGACGGCTTCAGTTTTAGCCTCATTTCCATCGAAAAAAAATAGTTTTGAATCGCGTCATGGTACATCAATAAAAAGTGAGTGAAGAGGAAAGCAGTTAAAGGAAGCTGACTAGAAGGCAGCATGTAGCCCCTAGAAATCCAATTTTATTCTTCATTTATCGAAGAGTGACTTTACTTCTTAAGTCCTTTAAAAAGGGCAAATTGTGCGATCATTTGTAGAGTAATTGTAGTATCACTCATATTACCTGTCTTTTTTTCCTTCTTAAATTAACTGTCTTCTTGCATAGATGTTGTAAGGATAGGGCTTGTATAGTCAAGGCAAAGCAATAAGGCAGTGATGACATGTTGACACAAGGTGGAGTGGCTTAAACTAAAACAAGAAAAACAAATACTGAACGTAGCCCGAATATTGCGCAAGAGTGACAGAAAGGTTGAATAGGAAAGTTTCAACACTTTATATCTTAACACAGGAATGGCTAATGAAGATGGCCTGTTGGAAGAGTAAATTCAATCGTCAAGCTTTGTGACATATCTTCTTTAAATTTTAGACTTTTGATTAACTTATTTAAATGAATCGTGATGGAATTGTGCATAATGGTGAAGCAACGGAAGATGAAGGAAATTAAACCGTTTTTCTTGATGTCATTACTGAGATTAACTTTTCAATTTACTACATGGGGAAGTGTAAAATGAAAACCTTTTGTTCACAAATTGTGAAAGAATGTATTGCTACAAAATGTCATGGCTGTTTGAACACTGAAATGAAATCTACAATGCCGATGTCTTGACATAGCACGCCAGATCAAACAAAACTCTAGTGACGACTTCCAGCCTATTTAGATGAATGCAAAATAATGTTAAACCAGAAAGCAAAAGGCTTAGTGATTCCTTGCCATATGGATATATTGTAACAAACATGAATCACCCACATGACAAGCATGTGATCCCTCATAGTTATCCTACTTGAGATATCATGTTAATAAGGTCAAAAGCTTTTGAAATCTTGTGACAAAATGACCTACATGCTAAATATAAACAATCCACTGGCTAGGAATGAGGTCCCTCATAGTTACCCTCCTGAAAATATGTTTACTAGTTTTTGACCTTTTGTGACCTGAAATGACCTTTGATCTGCACGAAAAATATTATTGATCATCTACTCAATATTGTCAATACACAAGATAAGTACGTGATCCCTCACAGTTACCCTTCTTGAGATATCATGTCTGCAAGGTTTTTGACCTTTTGACCTCTGTTGACCCTAAATGACCTTTGACCTCCACCAAAAATACTAGGGATCATCTACTCCATGTGGGCAATCCACATGATAAGTATGATATCCCTCACTGTTACCCTTCTTGAGATATAGTGTTGACAAGGTTTTTACCTTTTGACCTCTGGTGACTCCAAATGACCTTTCACCTCAACCAAAAGTTATAGGGATCATCTACTCAATATGGGCAATCCACATGCTATGAATGCGATCCCTCACAGTTATTCTACTGGAGATATTTTGTTTACAAGGATTTAAACTTTTGGCCTCTGGTGACCCTAAATGACCTTTGACCTCCACCAAGAACAATAGGGATCATCTACACAACAAGGGCAATCCACATGCTACGTATAAGATCCCTCACAATTAAACTTCTTGAGATATAGTGTTGACAAGGTTTTAACCTTATGACATCTGGTGACCCAAATGACCTTTGACCTCCAACAAAACCTATAAGGGTCATCTACTCATTATGGACAACCTACCTGCCAAGTATGAGATCCCACGAAGTTACCCTTCTTGAGATATTGTGTTTACAAGGTTTTGACCTTTTGACCTCTGGTGACCCAAAATGACCTTTGACCTCCATCAAAACTATAAGGATCATCTACTCATTATGGGCAATCCTCATGCTAAGTATGAGATCCCTCACAGTTACATTTCTTGAGATATAGTGTTTACAAGGTTTTGACCTTTTGACCTCTGGTGACCCAAAATGACCTTTGACCTCCATCAAAACTATAAGGATCATCTACTCATTATGGGCAATCCTCATGCTAAGTATGAGATCCCTCACAGTTACATTTCTTGAGATATAGTGTTTACAAAGTTTTGACCTTTTGACCTCTGATGACCCCAAATGACCTTTGACCTCCACCAAAAACAATAGACACCATCTAATCATTATGGGCAACCTACCTGCCAAGTATGAGATCCCTCAGAGTTACTCTTTTTGAGATATCGTGTTTACAAGGTTTTGACCTTTTGACCTCTGATGACCCAAAATGACCTTTGACCTCCACCAAAAATAATAGGATCATCTACTTAATATGGTCAATCCACATGATGAGTATGAGATCCCTCACATGTATTCTTCTGGAGATATCATGTTTACAAGCAATTTCCAGCATATTTACCATTTGACCCCTTGTGACCCCAAATGACCTTTCATTTCCACCAAAAAAACTATAAGGATCATCTACTTATTGTGAACAATCCTCGTGCTAAGTGTGAGATCCCTCACAGTTACCTTTCTTGAGATATAGTGTTTACAAAGTTTCGACCTTTTGACCTCTGGTGACCCCAAACGACCTTTGACCTCCACCAAAAACAATAGGGATCATTTACTCATTATGGGCAACCTACATGCTGAGTATGAGATCCCTCAGAGTTACCCTTCTTGAGATATCGTGTTTACAAGCAAAGCGTCACATACACACACATACACACCCATACATACATACATACATACATACATACATGCATACATACATGCATACAAACATACATATAAATAAATAAATAAATAAATAAATAAATAAATAAATAAATAAATAAATAAATAAATAAATAAATAAATAAATAAATAAATAAATAAATAAATAAATAAATATTTTTTTTTTTGCCATCTCTTTTATTCAATTATCTTTTGTTCTCATAAGATACTGTCATTTGATAAATACAAATTTGTTCTTGATGAACTATAAACATATGCATGATTTGCTTTTCATATTTTGTCTCAATAATTAATCCTTTCAATTTTAGATTGACGATATAATATACAAGTATTTACAAAATAG
Organism: Holothuria leucospilota; assembly: GCA_029531755.1. Classification (NCBI taxonomy): domain Eukaryota; kingdom Metazoa; phylum Echinodermata; class Holothuroidea; order Aspidochirotida; family Holothuriidae; genus Holothuria; species Holothuria leucospilota. Next base: position 32,381,333 of record CM055964.1, read on the forward strand.
TAAGATAAATACATAATTACACTTCAATAACCAATAATTTCCCAGCAGCACTTTTGTGTTAATTGTTTGTATACAAAACCGTCTTGTGTACATTTTGTTGTAGCTGAACAGTGGAGTCACTGATAAAATTAAACACAATCATTTCAATGTGGATTTACTACTTTTAGCACAACCGAGTTACAGTACAGCATGAAATTTACCAAAATATCAATAACATCTGGAACAAAAGCTTAGTCATAACATAACAGTATTCATTGCTGACTCATCATAAACATAACACACTTAAAATTTCCTATAGGAAGGTTTCCTTGTATCTTAAAATTTTCATGTCGTTCTGGTTCTTACTCAATATATAAAGCTCCACATTTGTAAGAAACTTAAATTTTTTGTGAAAAATCTCTGCATCAGGTTTTTTATTGTCTAATATAGAACTGAAAATGTAGTACTTAGCGTGTAGTAAAAAGAAATTAATGGGATCTTTCAAGTCATCTGATAACCCAAACTTTATAAACTCCCAATCAACAAGGAAGACATTTTTAAGACACAAGTTCACAGCGCTCTGCCAAAACTGCTGGGTAACAATACAAGAGCAAAAAAGATGTTCTAGGGTTTCTGGCTCAGTTTTACAAAAGGTGCACAAAGAAGAGTCTATATACTTAATTTTATGTAAAAAAACATTAGTAGCAACTGTGAATAAAACGGAACTGGAAAAACTGAATTTTAGCCTCACGAACTGCTAGAAAAGGCATATTGAAAACACTGATCCAATCATAATCATTATTTGAAGATTGCTCCCATTTGTATATAGCCTTAGGAGTCTGACACTTATTCATAATAAAGTAATTATAAGCTTTCTTGGTGGGGCTGGTGCAGGAAATGTAAGATGTTAATCGAGAATTACTTTCGCTAAGGCAGTGAACTGGTTCAATATTTTGCTTCCAATTTCTAGGAATGGCCGAAAGAATACCAAAGTAAACAGTGAATGGGAAATTGTTTTCAATGCCAAACTTGTTAATGAATGCGGTATACTCTAAAGCGGTACCTTCATCATCAAAAAAGTTATATAAAAAATGGGCTTTTTTCAAATGTAGAATACGAGAATAAATTGTCGTGTTATTAATCTTAATAAAAGAATTATTCAGAACACTCTCATTACTGTAATTGTCTACGTCAAAACCTCTAAAATTATAATCAGACCATACGTTACAAATTCCTTGAATGAAACTGTTGGAGACCATAATATCATTTTTATGAAAAATACTCTGAAACAACAGTTTCCCCCATAATTTTTAAGATTAAAGTCAAATAACAATTTCCATGGACTACGATTCTCATCAAAATATAACTTCACCCATTTACACTGTAAACTTTTTGCCATACATTCAGTATCAGTCATGTTAAGTCCCCCATTACATCTCTTATTGATTAGAACTGGCCTTCGTATTTTATCAGGTTTCTTAGACCAAATAAAACTATAAAACATCGTTTCTAAGTCTCGAAAAAATTTACTGGATGGGAGAGGAAGGACCGTAAAAAGATAAACGAGCTGAGATAAGGCAAACGTTTTGATAATCACAATTTTACCAATCGGTGTTAAATCTCTGGAGGACCAAATATTCAATAAACGTTTAATTCTAGAAAGTTTAGGCAAATAATTAAGGGCAAAGAAATCATCATGATGATGTGTAAAAGAGATTCCTAGGTAAGTTATAGGTTTGTCACTAGTGTCAAAAAGAAATGTGCTGAGATAACCAGGTGTATTCTTATGAAGTGGTCCTAAAGGAAATAAATGACTTTTACTTAGATTGATATTCAAACCCGAAATCGACGAAAATGTTTTCAACACTGTAATTACCTCTTTAATTGAGTTTTCAGCACCATTAGTTATTATAACTGTATCATCAGCATAATTGGAAATCTTAATACTTTCACCAGAAATGGAAATACCCCTAATGTTACTATTTGAGTTAATAAGCAAATTTAATAGCTCTGTACAAATAATAAAAAGGTAAGGGCTGAGTGGGCATCCTTGTCGCACTCCTCTTGTAACTCTAAAATAATTCGTGGCATACCCATTATTTAAAACACATGTAGACATATTACTATAAAGAGAACGAATCCAGGTGAGAAAATCATTCCCAAAGTTAAAAAAAGTAAGGGTATTATTCAAAAACTCCCAATCCAAGCAATCAAAAGCCTTCTCAAAATCTAAGAAGACTAAGGCTCCAGGAACTGCATTATTTTCACAAAAGTTGATAAGATCTAGTATTAGTCGAATGTTTTCCCCAATGTAACGCCCCTTTAAATAACCTGTTTGTTCACGACTTATTAAATCTGGTAAAACACCCTTCAGACGACGAGCTAAACACTTGGTCAAGATTTTGTAATCAGTATTAAGTAAAGAAATAGGACGCCAGTGAAAACGTACCGAAAAAAAAAACAAATAATTTATAGATATTTAAAATAAATAAATAAATGATTAAATAATAAATAAATAAATAAATAAATAAATAAATAAATAAATAAATAAATAAATAAATAAATATTTTTTTTTCTCCATCTTTATTGTTCTTCTCTTTTCAAATATTTTTTAAATCAGTCATAAGGTATGTTCACTATAATACGTTAAACATTTCACATAACATGGTCCAAGCATTCTCTTACTCGCAAGGCACCTGATTATAAACAAGCAATATGAACTTATCGCTACATTATATAAATAAATATGCTGATTTTTCATTTCTTAGAAAAGTAGAATCATACTGAGAAATCAATGGCTCAAAACAGAAAATCTCAGTTAAATAGAAGTGGACATTTACTGAATGCTTCTTTAAACTCGTGTACTGTTAAACCTCTGCGTGAACTTTTTTGCTCCAGAATGTACTTTTCCACCTTATAATGAAACTTGAATTTATGTAGGAACTCATCAAATTGTGGTTTATCTGTATTTACCTTTTTCTGGAAAATATAATACTTCATATAAAATATCAAAAAGTTATAGGGATGATTCAATAAAAATTTATAACCAAAGAAAATGTCTTGTTTAGTGAAGAAGAATTGTCTCCCTAAAAACATCTGCTCAACGTCCAAAATAAATCCCAAAGTACCCCACACTCCCAAAACAAGTGATCAATTGTTTCATCGTGGTTTTCGCAAAAGGTACAAGAGGGATTTCCTGCCAAGTTCATGCCATGAAGAAGAGAATTAGTACCTAAGATTCTATGTAAGAATCTGAACTGAAAATATTGAATTTTACTTTCACGAACAGAGGTGAACGGGATCCTAAGAATAATATTCCAGCGATCCACAATATCTAAAAAGTTAAGGTTCCATTTAAAACACGAAGTGGGAACAGTGCATACTGTAGAAATAATCTGCCTATAAATAACCCGGGACATGTTGGGGACACTAAAAATACCCTCATAATCTTGACAATGGTCAGGATCAAATACTTCATTAACAAGACCTTGCCTCCAGTGTGCCGGGATAGCATGAATAATTCCGTAATACATAGTGAAAGGGAAAGCACCAACACTAAATTCCTTACAAAACAGTTGTAAGGAAGGATTCGCCTGTTATCATCAAGAAAATCGTTAATATAAATCACATTTTGATCATATAAATGTTTGTAGAATATAGTCTTATTGTTTACTTTAATACGGCTATTGTTCCAAATTATTTGATGTCCATAATCTCCTAAAGGCTCTTTAAATACAAAATGTGCCCAGGCACTACATACTTCGTTCACAAATACATTATTGGTTCTTATCTCTCTGACATCAAAATTACAATGAAATAAGAAAGACTTTCCCTTAGCATTCAAAAACAGGTCAAAGAAATCCTTCCACGATCCTTTAGTATCATTACGATATCTCTTAACCCACGAGCACTTTAAGCTACTAAGAAAGGTTGGAACATAAATGGCATTAAGCCCGCCTTCTGAAACGGGTGCAATTAACGTGCTCCTTTTGACCCTATCCCGTTTACCGGACCAAATAAATTTAAAGATATAATTATCTAACTCCTTGATAAATTTCTTGGGTGGATTTGGAAGAATTTGAAAAAGATACACCAATTGCGATAAAACGAAGGACTTAACAAGAGTTACTCTTCAAATAGGTGTAAGGTCACGCTGTGACCATAAATTAAGGATACTATTGAGCCGAGAAAGCTTCGGAGTGTAATTGAGGCGGAAGAGGTTGTCCTTACAATGATCGAAGGTGATTCCCAGGGCAGTGACAGGGCCTGTCGTCCACTTAAAATTGAAATCGCTGAGGAAACGGGGCTTATCATGCATGAAAGGACCTAATGGAAAAATATTCGACTTATCAAAATTAACTTTAATGCCGGCCGATATCCGAAGACCATGAAAAATGTCAACGACTTCCTTCAGAGAAGAGTAAGAACCATCGAGAAAAATACAAGTATCGTCGGCATATTGAATGATTTTGGTCTCGTGATTCAAAATTGTTAAGCCTTTTACCAAAGGTGAAGAGTTTATACGTAACGCAAGAAGTTCGGCACAAATTATGAAAAGGTATGGACTAATGGGGCAGCCCTGTCTTACTCCTCTGGAAACTTTAAAAAGGCCAGAAGAGTAACCATTGTTACAAACGCACGATGTTGCATTAGAATACTGAGTGGAAATCCATTGATGAAAATCCTTGTTAAAATTAAAGAACTGTAAACATTTATGAATAAATCCCCATTTCAACCTGTCGAAGGCTTTCTCAAAATCAACTAAGAGGAGAAAACCGGGTATGCCATTATCATTGCAATAATCGATTGAGTCTAAAATATACCGGACGTTTTCACCTATAAACCTATCTTTTAAGAATCCAGTTTGGTTATCATTAATAACAGTCGAAATGACGTTCTTGATTCTGTTAGCCAATGCTTTTGAACATATTTTATAATCAACGTTTAATAATGAAATGGGTCGGTAGTTTTTAACAAGAGTATGATCTTTATTAGGCTTAGGAATTAGGATGATGACTCCCCGACCCTGCTCCTCGAAAAGTTTTACATTAGTGTAGGCAGAGTTAAGAGAATTAGTTACAATATCACCTAAAAGAGGCCAAAAATGCTTGTAAAACTCTACCGAGAGCCCATCGCTGCTTGGACTCCTACCATTCCCCAGAGAAAACAAAGCAAGCCTGCACTCCTCCAAAGTAAGCTGACCGTCGAAGGCGGCGGAATGTTCATCACTAAGTTTCTTGCCATTGTGAATATTGCTACAAAAGGAAGAGGGAATACAACCTTCGCTAGTGTAAAGCGATGCGTTGAAATAAATAAATAAAATAAATAAATAAATTTTTTTGCCTCCATTTATCAGTGGCGTAGCCAGGGGGGGGGGGGACAGGGGGGCAAGTTGCCCCCTCTGGAAAATCTTGGGGGAAATTTTGAAAGTGAATATATGGTGAAATTTGCGCATGATCTGGTAAAATTTTAAATTTCTCAGCCAGTACACTTTACTTATTTAAAAGTTTATGCCACACTGGCACAACCAGTCCTCATTATTAAGGTTTTCAGAGATGGAATGATGACACCACGCTTATAGCTGTACTAGTTATGTTTTACTGTCTGTTTTATACAGCATGCGATCTCTGGACCTCTAACAAGGGACTCTGTCCTTTCACTGTATACTTCCAATGTTTCTTGATAATTAAAGCAGCTGCATTGTGGTATATACAGTTGTTAGAATGGGTCAGTGGTCAAGTGCTATACTCTGCTACAAGGGCAGGTCCTCGTAAAATTTGGACTGATTGTGGTGAATGTGGTGAACTGATGAAGGGAAAGGTGTACCAGGGTTCACTTAATTACTGTACTTCACCCATTGTGATTCTGATCTACCAGTAGGACTCAAGAAAAATTCACCATGACCTGAAGACAAGCAAGATAAAAAAGCTTCCTAAAAAATAGAAATTCTTGGTGATGTATTCAGTTTACATTTAGCACCAAATGTCTGGCCCAAATGCATCTAGCCCACCTTGTATGAGAAAAAATTTTCCAAAGGGGAGGGGGACACCCCTCCCCTTAGACCCCTCCCCCAGGACGGCGATCAGTCACATCAGCCAGGTCAGAGGAAAGCACCCGGACAAAATTTGGACCTGCGGAGAACACTGATTATTCGGAAGCAGATCACTAATTGGGGGAAATCTTGGTGCTCTTGCCCCCCCCCCCCTGACAAAAAACCTGGCTACGCCACTGCCATTTATTCAATTTTAAGACTTTATTCAATGTAGTACAAGTTTTACTGTTTCAATCATAATCTTGTTACACATATAAAATAAACAGATCAATTCATATTCATTTAGTCCCGTGAATGACATAATAATACTTCGGAGTTCATTTACAAGTTTGCATCTCTCATTGGTTTTCACTGCAATTTAAAGAACAAAGACAAATTTCTAACTTTCCTACTTCGATCGCCACTAATTCACTATCATGAATACATACAAGTGGGTTTATATAAAAAGTGTTGAGCTTAAATAACCTAATTATCGATATTAAATAAACCATTACATTCCTTAAAAGCTTCTTTCAATTCTGCTAATGAAACGACATTTTTCTTTCTTAACAGACTTTGTTGGCTATACTTTTCAATTCTCATAACAAATTTAAATTTCTGAAAAAAAACATCAATTTTTGGCATCTCGCCTTGCCTCTTGCATTGATAAATGTAACTTTTCATGTTTAAAATAAGATAATTAAAGGGGTGAATGGAACCTTTCCCAAATTCAAAGAAAATGTCATACTTAGAAAAAAAGAATTGTTCCCTTAAAAAACGAAACTCAACATCAAGAATAAAAGCTGAAGTAATACTACAATCCCAAAAGAGTTGTTCTAGGCTTTCTAATTCAGTTTCACAAAAGGAGCATTTATTACATTCCACTTTCCCCATGGCATACAAAAGCTTATTCGTGGCTATTATTCTATGAAGAAAACGGTATTGAAAATACTGTAACTTAACATCTGAAACGACTTTCCTAGGCATGTTGAAAAAACTCTCCCAATCTTTTGAATCAATATCTGTGAGTTGTCCCTTCCATTTCTATACAGTAGTTGGTTCAGTAACGTTACGCTTAAGTTGTAAATTGTAAATAAATTGGGAAACACTTGGTACTCGTAATATTTTCTCTAAGAATCATCATTACTATGTAAGTCATCAAGATCGAACCCAGCCCTTATCCAACTTTGGGGTATACTATGGATTAAACCAAAATATAGGGAAAAGGGAAATCTATGAATGTGAAAACGATGAACAAATGTTTGAAAATCTAGTGGTTTTCCTTCATGATCAAAAAAGTCCCTTACATTTCAATTTCAATTTCAAATTTATTTTTCATATGCTTTGTCACAAGTAATTCCACGATATGATTAAAATTATGATACAGCTTTACAGACAGCATATGATGGGCACTAGAAAACAGAGAAACTGTTATCTAAGCTAGTGACCATGTAAGAGAAAAAAAACAAAGAAAACAAGACAAATCAAAAAAAAAAAAGAAAAAGGGAAAAGGAAAACAAAGGGAAAGGGAAGGAGAAGAAGAAAGGAGAGACAACCGAAAAAAATATGGTGGAGTGTACAGACACTTAACAAGATTATAAGTCAATTAAGTTGCAGGTAATTGTTAAGAAGTTCATCCTTGAGCTTACTTTGGAAAGATTTAAGAGTTGTGGCAGATTTAATGGACTGAGAAAGAGATTGCCATAAATTATAGCAATAATTGTTGAGTAGTAATTTCCCATATTGGCTGTTGTGATGTGTTACATTAAATAAATTCCTATAACGAGTGGAGATGGAGTAATCAGAAGCATTAGAATTGGTCACAACATTAGAGATAGCTTTTGGTAACTTATTTTTTACAATGTTTATAAACAAAACTATACATACAGTAGGAATGGATTTCGCTTATCTTAAGCAGATTACTTTCTCTGTATAGAAGGTCAGTTGGATAGCGCCTAGGTTTGTTGGTAAGTACCTTGAGTAACCTGTTTTGTAGGATCTGAAGTGGTCTTAAACGTGACATCTTAGCTGTACCATAAATTTTAGTTGCATAGCTTAGCTTTGAGTAGATGAAAGAGTAATAAATTTGAGTGGCGATGGCAGAAAGAATTCCCCTAAGGTTGTAAAAATACCAATATATTTAACTAAAGATTTACATAGATCGTTGATGTGGTTCGCCCAAGATAACTTATCATCAATTATTAAACCTAGATACTTAGTACTGGGCGATTTGCAAATTGTGACACCATTAAAATTAAAATCATCAAAACAGATATGGCTTGTATCTTTAGCATGAAAAATAGTGTAATTTGTTTTTCCAAGGTGGAGGGTAAGCTTATTACAATCAAACCAATCCTTAAGTTGTATTAGAGCCTGTATACCTTTATCAATTAATTGCCGGCAATCATTACCTAATAGAAAAACATTGGTATCATCAGAAAAAAGACGGGTAGAAATATTGGGCGCCGCTTTATGAATATTATTAATATAGACGAGAAAAAGCAAGGGTCCCAGTACGGATCCTTGAGGAACACCAGTAGTAACATTCAGACAATCGGAGTAGGTACTATTAACATAAATACATTGTTTTCGGTTATCTATATAGCTAGCCAAGACATCATATGCAGTCCCACGTACACCATACTGATATAACTTCTTTAAGAGAATAGAGTGATCGACCGTATCAAATGCTTTCTTAAGATCAAGATATAAACCTAATACATTGTTACCAACATCAAGTTGAGAACGGATAGTGTTGACAGTCTCCAAAAGAGCATAGGTTGTTGAATGGCCCTCCCTAAAACCAAACTGAAAATCATAAAAAATATCATTACGGGTAGAAAATTGTCGAAGCCTCTTTTCAACAACACTCTCCAGGAGCTTGTTAAAACAAGATAGTAAGCTAATTGGCCTGTAGTTCTCTGGGAGTGTAGGGTCACCCTTCTTAAACAAAGGGATGACTTTAGCAATCTTAAGTGCATCAGGGTAAATTCCACTTTGAAGTACATTGTTAAAGATGTGGACAAGGGCAGGAATGAAAAGGGGGTATGCAATCCAAGCCTGAAGCTTTGTTAGGTTTAAGAGCAGAAACATACTTATAGAGTTCATCTTCAGTTACGGGTGAGAAGAAGACAGAATGGGGAACGGAATTTCCCAAGTACTTCACAGGACTAACATCAGAATAAAGACCTTGGATGAGTGTGCTACCTACAGAGGAAAAGTTATCGTTGAAAGCATTTGCAACACCTAGATTATCTGAATAAGTAAGCCCGCGGTGAATGATAGAATTTACAGGTGGAGACTGGGTTTTCTTTTTACCTTTAATAAGAGTGTTTATTACAGACCAAGGTTGTCTAGACGACGCTTGTCTCCGGGTCAAAATACTTTTATAATGCAATGACTGAGCAGACCTTATGGTGCGCTGTAAAATACGACGGTATGAAGAAAGCTTATCTTTGAGTAAAGCAGTGGGCTTCTTAACGTATTTGCGATACAGAATATTCTTGGTTGAAATGGACTTCATGATGCCAGGTGTAATCCATGGCTTGTCGTGGAATTTCTTTCTAGACATTCTTACTAGAGGAAAGTGAATATTGTGCTGAGACTGTACAATATCGATGAAATCATTATAAGCGATATTAACATCAGTAATATTATATACAGATGACATATCAAAGGATTCCATTGACTGGATAAAGTTAGTAAAATTGTCTTCATTATAAATTCTAATAAGTGGTCTATTGAAATTTGTATTATTGATCCCCTCGACTATGCAAAAACTGGGAAGGTGATCACTTAGGTCAGTAAATAAGTTACCGGATAACAAGTTATTATCAAGTAGCTGATTGGGGAGTCTGACAAATAAATTGTCAATGAGGGTTGCACTGGACTGACTGAGTCTGGTTGGTAAAACAATCGTAGGAATAAAATTGTGACATAACATAAGTCTCAAATAATCCTCACAAATTGCACTAGATTCTACATTTAATAAATTAATATTAAAATCGCCTCCAATAATGCACATTTTAGGGAGGAAGGGAGAGCTCAAAGTATCCTCTAGTGAATCTAAAAAATGTTTTATGTTGCCCTTCGGGTGGCGATAACATGCAGAGACACAACAAATATTATTCCCATAACTTAGACCTAACCATACAGTATATCTTCAACTTGGCAATGTGGACAAGAACAGCTCATATTTGAAGAGATAATCTGTTTCTTAACATAAAGCTTTCTGAAAAAGGTTCTGTAAAAACGCCTACCCCACCGCATCTTAATAATGAAGGAACAAATTCAAGGTCATAACCTGTCAATATGCCACTCAAATAGGTAATGTCATGGTGACCAATTTCAGATAACAGAATCACATCAAATTTAAGAGCTATAGAATTGAGATAAGCGACAAGATTTAAGTGATTTTTAGGTAAACTTCTAATATTAAGGTGAAAGATAGAAATATGAACATTTTTCCCTTTCACCTTTCCCTTTCACCTCATCATTAAACATCATCATCATTTAACAACTGCTGAAGAAAACTCAAAACCATTGCTTAGTTGAAAATGCGTGGTCAAATGATGGGAAAATTTTTGCCCTCTTCAAAAGTGATGAAAGAAGTTATGTCAAAAAAATAAGGGACCTCAGCGACCTAGACAACTAAACATCGCAATCACCGTTCACACCATATTACTTTGAGTCATCGCGAGGCCCATACCGACAGTAAGGATTCGGAGGATCGCACACACAATGAGGCTATGAGGTAATCTGTACAACAATTCAGCTGCAATGTCCCGATAGCTGCACAGCCATTGTTTGCTATACTAGCAATACCGTTTAAGTCTGCTTTCCCTTGTACCTAGTTATGTCTTTCATTTGTTTACGAGTAAACGAGTGATTTTACTCTTCACCCGCTTTACATTTGAGTTGGTGACGTTTTTTTTTTTTTTTTTTTCTTTTCCTTTTTTCTTTTCTTCTGTGGGTTCTGTGGGTTTATGTTCCGCCTTTTCTTCGTGTTATGCCACCTAGAACGTATACCCTTGATTTTGATTGTGGAAATACAGATGCTTGTTGCTATTATGATGTAGATAAGTTTAATATGTTATCGAATGAAGGCTTCAATGTATTTCATATGAATAGCAGAAGTTTAAATAAGAACTTTAACTCTATTGTTGACTATCTGTCCATCATAAAACATAATTTCGCTGTCATCGCTTTTTCTGAAACGTGGCTGAACAATAATGTGTCACCCTTAATTAATATCAATAATTACAGCCTTATTGAACATCATCGTACTCACAGAAAAGGAGGGGGTATCTGCTTGTTTGTCCGTCGTGATTTTACTTACTCAGAACGTGTAGACCTTTCTTTCTTTAACGATAATGTCGAAAGTCTTTTTATTGAAATGACTGCCCCATATTGCAATGTTAATGTTATCGTCGGCGTTATTTATCGTCCACCAAACGGGGATATTTCACAATTCAATGATTATTTGTATGACACTCTGTATAAAATCTCTAGTGAGAACAAATACTGTTACATTCTTGGAGATTTCAATATAGATACTTTAAGTGAGGACTCTTCAAACTTTTTGCACACTTTGTACACTTGCGGCTTTTCTCCAGTCATTACTAAACCAACCCGTGTCTCAAACAGTTCAGCTACGTTAATTGATAACATATTGAGTAATGTTTCGTTTATTGATGATACAAGTCATGAGTTAAGAGCTGGCGTATTAGTTACTGATATAAGTGACCACTTTCCAATATTTCTTAATACTTCTTTTAAATGTAAGAACTCGGTAAAAAGACGTGATGTGTATATTCAAAATTTTTCAGAAGATAACATTCGCATGTTTGTTTTACGTATTTCTGCTATAAATTGGGAGCATGTATTAAGTAAAAATGATACAAATACGGCCTTCGATACTTTTTATGATATGTTTAGGGATATCCATGATGCATGTTTTCCTATGATACGTATTAAAGGTAAAGGTAAAGGGGAAAAGAGTTCACCATGGATCACTTCGGGGATTATTTCTTCCATAAAGAAAAAAAATAGACTTTACAAACAATTTTTGAGAAACCCATCTGTTGCCAATAAATTAATTTATACTAGATTTCGTAATAAGCTGAATCATGTCATTCGAATTGCAAAGAAGAGGTATTATTTTGATAAGTTTCAGGAGAACAGAAATGACATGAAAGGAACTTGGAAAATTGTGAACGAGCTGCTAAATAAAAATAATAATGTAAATTTGCCTGATACTTTTAAAATTGGCGATAGCACAGTCAGTGACAAACAAGAAATCGCCAATAGCTTTAATGATTATTTCGTAAATTTGGGTCCTTCGTTAGCTGCAAAAATTCACTCTGCTACACTTCCCAGTGTTTACCTTAGTGATCCAAATCTTAGCTCTCTTTATCTTTTTCCTGCAACAGTGGACGAGGTTGAAAAAATTACCACTGATTCACTAGATCCACGAAAAGCAGCCGGTGTCGATAATCTAAGACCTAATATAGTAAAAAAAGGTATACCCTACATTTTACGGCCCCTTTGTCACATCTTCAACTTGTCTCTCAGTACTGGAACTTTTTCCAGATAAACTTAAACTAGCCAAAGTTATCCCAGTTTTTAAAAAAGGCAATGCCAGCACTCTTTGTAATTATCGGCCTGTATCAATCCTGCCTTGCTTTTCGAAAATCCTTGAGAGATTAATGTTTAATAGACTGAACAAATTCCTAAGTAAATTTAGTATACTTCATGATAATCAATATGGTTTCAGACCAGGTCACTCAACTGAACTGGCACTGGCCGACGCTATTGATAAGCTATACAGTGCCTTGGACAGTAGTAAATATTGTATCGGGATATTTCTTGACCTTTCGAAAGCCTTTGACACGATTGATCATAACATTTTACTACATAAGCTTACACATTACGGAATAAGAGGTCCTGCTCATTCTTGGTTTTCTAGTTACTTGTCAAATAGGCAGCAGTTAACAACTGTCAATGGGACATGGTCAAGCAAACTTACTGTAAAATGCGGTGTTCCTCAAGGCTCCATCTTAGGACCTTTGCTTTTTATTTTGTATGTGAATGATATTTGTAACATTTCGAAAAAATGTTCCTTGGTTCTTTTTGCTGATGACACGAACATATTTTTCACTGAAAGCAATATAAATAGTTTGAAAAGAACAGTGTGTAATGAGCTGCAAAGGTTTTATGATTGGTTTGCTCCAAACAAATTGTCTATTAATGTGGAAAAGACGCACTATATTTTGTTTAATTATAGTAGGCCTAATGTAAATACTGATATGCATGTTGTTATGAACGGTATTCCTCTGGAAAGAGTTAATAGTACTAAATTTTTGGGTGTGCATATTGATGCTAATCTCTCCTGGGGGGATCATGTTGGCCATATTTCAAACCAAATTTCCAAAGGTATCGGAATTTTATCAAAATTAAAGCACATACTTCCCCATAAAATTATGAGATCTATCTATCTTAGCCTTGTATTGCCCCATCTTTCTTACTGCTCATCGATTTGGTCTGGTACAACTAAGACAAATTTAAATAAATTATATATCCTTCAAAAAAGAGCCGTTAGGAACATCACCTGTGCGTTACCACGCAGTAGCACTAATGAAATGTTTTCTTCTTTAAATTTACTTAAGTTACAGGATCTTATATCCTTAAATGTAGCTACCTTCACCTATCGTTGTCTAAATAATCTTCTTCCTGGCTCGTTTTCTTCCTTTTATACGTGTAATCTCTCTATTCATAATCACGACACACGCCACGCAGACAAACTTCGAAATACTTTGTATCGTAAATCTCGCAGTCAGCTCAGTCTTAGGTATAGATCTATTTATCTGTGGAATTCATTACCAAATGGTCTTCATGCGAACATTCTGTTGCTTCTTTCAGAAAATGCCTTCAGAATTACTACATTTGTCAGTATTGAAGAGATAGTTCTTTTTTTTTAATGTACGTTTACTGTTATCAGTAAAACCATTGGGTGTAATTGATTGTCATGCATACGGGTGGGTTAGGAAAGGGTTGGGAAGGGATGAAGTAAATGGGAGTGGTATTATATGGTACTGAATGTTTTGGTTTTTCTAATTAATTTTTTTTTCTTTTACGGGAGTGATCTTCTTTGTAAAGCCCACAAGGGTTTTAAGTTCACTTCCATCCACATATTATTTTGTTTGATACTTCTGTCTGTATATTTTCTGATAACGTGGAAAAACAAATAAATGAATGAATGAATGAATTAAATTCACTTTCTATATAATAATTACTGGATACATTACTACATGCAAAATTTTCATTTACAACTTTATCAAGATAATCTTTGAATGACCTGTCATTACAAGGGTAAACATTACAATCACTGAATAATTTATTAAGTTGACTATCTGTAAGATCATTAAAAGGATAAAGTACACAACCATTAGGCAACAACTCCACTGAGAAAAAAGGAACTGAAGAAACAGGAGACAAGCAGGAAAGGAGAAAAAGAAGCAGAAGGAAGAGAAAAAAAAATTAATCGATAAGCACAAAAAATAAGCAAAAGAACCTTTTATATAAATGTAAATGTTTCGTACTGGATCAACAATATTACTATATACAGTATTTACAGGTTGATGAGAGACGGAAAGACCAGCATCACAGACGATCTAGGTCGCTTTTAGTCGTGATCCTCTTGGTGTGGTCGGTACCATTTTTATTCACGATCACAAGAATTTTGCCATCATGGGACCAGGAAGATTTGACTTTCTCGTGTTTTTTGCATTCCTGAAGAAGGGCTTGGTTGGCTTTCGTCAGGTCTTCCTTAACGACATAGGTTGTTCCTTTGAGCTTACGGCGATTTTTGATAACGCGAGACCGGGCTGCGTAGCTGGTAAATTTTACGATCACCTGTCTCGCAGTAGAGGATGATTTTCCGAGGCGATGACAACGATCAATTTCAGAACGATCCATCGGTACATTTAGCTTTGTACTAATAAAGTCCAAGCACTTTTGGGATATATCTTCTTTTGGAGACTCGGGAATGCCAAAGATTCTGAGGCAGTTACGCCTGGAATATTGTTCAAAATCATTGGTCTCTTTCTGTAGATGGAGGCAGTCAGCATTCAGCTCGTCAATTTTCTTTTGCAACTGTTCCATCTGATTGGTGTGGTCGTCAAGTTTGTTTTCAATATCGTGTATTTTGCCTGAGTTTTCTTCTATTTTTCGAAATAGGATGTCCAGTTTCCTATCAAGAACTCGTTCAATGCAAGATTCTATTATGGCTTCAAGCTCCGTGTTGCTAGCAACATTTCCCATATCCCCATATCAGAGCAGATTGTGAACTTATCATACTCGGTGATTTGAACATTGATTTTCTTACAAAAACTGGTCCTTTATATGATAAATTGAATTGTTTATTATCAACGTTTGCTTGCAAACAGGTTATTGATTCACCCACCAGGGTGACTGATTCATGTTCCTCTCTTCTTGACCACATTATCTGCAATAACGACAACAAACTTTCCCAGTCTGGTACCATTAGCATAGGCCTTAGCGATCATTTTCTTATTTATTGTACTCGCAAAAGGGCTCACAAAAAGCAAGTTAGCCACCATCACAACACCATTAAGGTGCGCTCGCTTAAACACTACAGCAAACAAAGCTTAGTGACCGCTATTACAACCACCGACTGGTCTGAAGTTTATTGCAGTGATGTGGACAAGGCTTGGTGCGTTTTTAAAAGGATCTTTACTGGTTTAATTGATAACATTGCCCCCATTAAAGAAATTCGTTTAAAGAAACGTACTGAACCATGGATGACCAGTGAGATTCTTGATAGTATTAGGCTACGGGACCAGCTTCTACACAGATTCAAAAGAGATCGTAACCAAGATCTCTATTCAAACCTATACTAAAATCAGAAACAAGGTACAAGGTACAAAGGGACGTTAAACACGCTAAAAGTAAATACTTCCTTGATAAAATTGCCGAGGATAAAGCTAATCCCAGAAAGCTGTGGCAACATCTCAAGTCCCTGGGTTATAGCTCTACACCTGACAATGAGGCACAGATTGTTCTCAACATTGATGGTGAGGTTTGCTCTGCCCCAAAGGGTGTTTCTAACTATATTAACGACTTTTTCACTAAAATTTCTAGTTCTCTTGTTAAAGACTTGCCTCAACCCACCGGCAAATTTGATTTTGATTCCAGTGCCTTCAAGAATTATTATAACAAGATGAATGTTGTTTCTAATTCTTTCAAATTGTGTAAGGTGTCAACTGATTTTGTGTACAACGAGATATGTGCTTTGAAAATTAGTAACGGCACTGGTCTTGATGGGATCCCTGCCAGATTTATTAAAGACGGAGCTGATGTTTTAAAAGATCAACTGACTCATATTATCAACTTATCCATTGAAACTAGTACTGTTCCCCTTGATTTTAAGTATGCTCGTGTAAAACCTCTTTTCAAAAAGCAAAGTAGGTTGGATGTTAGCAATTATAGGCCCATTAGTATTCTCAGTGTTGCCTCAAAACTACTCGAAAAAGCTATTTTCACTCAGATGGAGAAGTACCTGAAGGAAAATAATATCTTATATGGTTTTCAGTCCGGCTTTAGAGGTGGCTTCTCCACCGAAACTTGTCTCGTTCATTTGAGTGATTATATCCGCAGTCAGTCTTCGTTAGGCAACTATACCGGAATGGTCTTAATAGACCTTCAGAAGGCTTTTGATACTGTAGATCATAAAATCCTCTGTTCTAAACTTCGGCCTATGGGATTTTCTAATGCAGACTGGCTCAGGGTTTACTTGGGGGCAGGGGGCAGCTTGTCAGTGTCAATAGTGTCAACTCTGACCCTACTATTATTACCTGCGGGGTACCTCAGGGCACTATTTTTGGACCCTTTTGTTTCTTTGTTATGTTAGGGACATGCCTGTAAGTGCTAATTGCGAACTTCTTCTATATGCCGATGACAGTGCCCTTATTGCTTCGGCCAAAGATGTTAGTAACACCAGTACTAGCTTAAGTAATGAACTAGAGTCTTGCAGAGAGTGGTTGGTTGATAACAAACTCTTACTTCACTTGGGAAAAACCGAATCTATCCTTTTTGGATCCAAAGCTATGTTAAAGAAATCCACCCCCTTTCTGTCTCTTGTAACGGGAATCTGATTAAACCTTCTAATTCTGTTAAATACTTAGGAATTGTCCTGGATGAGACCCTGTCAGGTGAACATATTGTTTGTAACATTCTAAAGAAAGCTGGTGCTCGCTTAAAATTTTTGTATAGACATTCCAACTCTCTAAACAGAAGTTCTCGTAAGATTCTATGTTCTGCTCTGATTCAATGTTACCTTGATTATTCCTGCACCTCCTGGTACTCCGCTATTTCCCAGCATTATAAAAATAAGCTCCAAATATTGCAAAATAAAATTGTTAGATTTATTCTTGACAGGGGTCCACGTTTTCACATTGGGCAGGCTGAGTTGGACAGTGTAGGATTCTTATCTGTTGATGACCGGGTCCAACAACTTAAGCTTAATTTGGTCTTTAAGATTTTTCATGACATTTGTCCAGAATATCTTAAGTTTAATTTTACTAGATTCAGTGCCATTCACCAACACTGTACCAGGGGTAGCCCTTTCAATTTTCTTGTTCCCAAAGTCAAGGGCCTTGCTGATCGTACTTTCTTCTTTACAGCCATCAATCACTGGAATGCTCTCCCCAATTCCATTAAACAGATTAAGAGCACTCACAGTTTTAAATTGCAGGTTAAAACCCACCTTGCCAATAAATCACGCATAGTAGACCAAAATCAATCTTTAATTTAGCCCTTGCTATCCCACGTCTCTCCTCTTAATCTTAATTTTAGTGCAATACTTCTTATTTTTTTTTTTTTTCAATTGTCTCTTGCTCGGTTGTTCCGTCCTTAAAGGGACCCCAATGGAATTAAGCCTTTTCAAGGCTTTTTGGGCTTATCCCTGGTACTCTGTTTTGTACTCTTGTTTTTTTCTTTTGTCTCCTTTTATTGTTTTATGTCTCTTTTACTTTTCCTGTGATTTGTTGTTTTAATGTCTTAGTACCGAATAAACCAAACCAAACCAAACCAAAGCAACGTTTTCTTTTGAACTACGGCGGGTATTGACTCCACTCATTGTTACAAACAAGCGGTGAATGAAAAACGTAGAAACACACCCAGAGTTGGGTCTAGGGGCCTGGACAGCTCCTTGAATAGACTGTAGAGTGTTAAAAAGCTGCTGTAATGACTGACAAGTGGTAGGCTATGAGGTATAGGATAGCCCAGAAAGCAAAAGGATGACGATCGCCAAACAAGTGGAGATAACTCACTAAAATATAGTTCAGATGTCAGGATTGAGTAAGTTGCCAGACATCGGTTGCTGGAGGGTTGGTTACAAATCACATGTCTTCAAAAAGGTTCACAGGAAATAGGCGAAATTTACATGATTTTGAGCCTTACTATGAGATGAGTCGAGAGTAAAGATGTTGAGGGCGTTACATATACCACGTTCTTCCTATAAAGTTGTTTATACATAACAATTGAATTATTGATTCGGATAAAGCTATTATTCCAAATAATCTGATTGCCGAAATTTTAATTCGGTTCTGTAAAAGAAACGTTACACCAAGCAGTCACAACGTCCTTTAAAAAAGTATTGTTAATATTAACATCATTTTTAGAACAATTACGTTTGAAAAAATTGTTTTCCAACAGCTATGATATGTCCCAAAAAATTTTCCAAGGGCCCTCAGAAATAGCACAATACCTTTTAACCCAAGTACATTTAAGACTATTAATGAAACTTTGAACATGCGTAACTTTTAGTCCACCTTCATTAACAGGATTTGTAATTACAGATCTTCTAATTTTATCTGGATTACCAGACCAAATGAAATCGAATATTGCACTCTCTATTTCTTTGATAAAGAACGATGGTGGACTAGGTAATACGAGAAATAAGAAAACAAGCTGGGAAAGTGCAAACGTTTTAACAGTTACATTTCTACCAATTGGTGTGATATCCCTAAAGGACGATCCTTCAAAATAGCTTTTAGTCTCGAAAGTTTAGGCGCATAATTTAAACGATGAAGGTCCTCTCTATTTGTGGTAAAAGTTATACCTAGTACAGTCACCGGCCCATGCGTGAAAATAATATCGAGATCATGAGCAAAGGCAGGATTACGAGTTACGTAAGGGCCAAGTGGAAAAAGACTAGATTTCGAAATATTTATTGTGAGACCAGATGCTTCTTTTAACTTGTCTAACACATGAAGAGTCGTGTTTAGGGACTCAGCAGTCCCATCTATAAAAAAAGAAGTATCGTCAGCATATTGTAACAGTTTAACATCATTTTTAATAAAATAGAAATACCTTTAATATTATCGTTATTTACTACTTTTAGAGCTAGAATTTCAGCTGCCAGTATAAACATGTAGAGGCTGAGAGGGCAGCCCTGTCTAACACCTCGCTGTACATCAAAAACCCAGATGAATATCCATTATTACACACACAAGTGGACGCTCGCGTATAGAAGACCTCCATCCACTTAATAAAGGAGGTATCAAGTTTAAAATAAGTAAGGCTTTTTCGAATGAAGTTCCATTCAAGAGTGTCAAACGCCTTCTCAAAATCAGCTAGAAATATGAATCCAGGAATATTCTTTTTAGAACAGTAATCTATTAGGTTTAAAATAAAACGTATGATTTCTCCTATAAACCTGTTGCTAAAAAGCCAGTTTGTTGGGGTCCTATTAAGGAAGTAGTAATTTCAGTCTCGAGGCTATTGCCTTTGCACCAGTTTTATAGTCTGTATTGAGTAAAGTTATTGGTCTATAGTTTTTAAGTAAAGTAGAGTCTTTTTGTGGCTTCATAATTAGAGTAATAATACCCCTGGTCTGTTCTTTTTTAAGACTACCCAACCTGTAACCATAATTAAGGGAATCAACTACTAATTGCCCAATCAAAGGCCAGAAAATTTTATAGAAATTACTAGACAAGCCATCACTTCCAGGGGTTTTATCATTTTTCATTTTGCCATAAGGGCTTGGAAACATTCATGCAAAGTAAGATCTCCCTCACTGGCTAACACGTTTTCATTTCTAGTTGGCTGAGGGGGGAGGTCGACAAAGAAGGGGTCTGGATTACACGCATTTGAAGTATGTAAGGAAACATAAAAGTCCCTGATGTAATGAAGAATATCGTCATTTCCTACCAAAACATTATCGTTTTCATCTACTAACTTATAAATTACACTAAGGGATTTGTTCCTCTTTTCTAAGTTTAAAAAATACTTGGTACTTTTTTCTCCCTCTTCTACCCACCTGGCACGAGAGCGTACAATTGTACCCTGTAATTTAAAATTATAATAAACAAGTAAATCGTTTTGAACATTTTTCAACTCATTCATAGTATCCTGATCGTCATAGCTATAGAGCTGTTGTTCAAGTGCAGCAATTTTATCAATTAATTCTCTTTCTTTTTTGCGGCGTTCAGCTGCCTTTTGCTTTGAGTACGACATAATTCTATTACGTACTTTAAATTTTAAAAACTCCCAACGAGTCGAAGCCGGTTGTCACCTACGGTGTCACTTATAGTCTTATGAATGAGATCATTGATCTTATTTACATAGTTAGAGTCATCCAAAAGCGAATTGTTTAACTTCCAGTACCCTAGCCCTCGATCATATGAATGGATAGAAATAGACAGATAAACGAGGGATCAGACTGAATACCCGGAGAGAACACAATATCCTTAACAGCGTGAAAAGCATGCCTAGAAACGAGAACATAATCTAGCCTACAATATAAACCTGGTGTAACGTTGGAAGACCAAGTAAAATTCTTTGCAAACGGGTTACGCCCTCTCCAGATATCAATT
Source organism: Holothuria leucospilota (assembly GCA_029531755.1). Taxonomy (NCBI): domain Eukaryota; kingdom Metazoa; phylum Echinodermata; class Holothuroidea; order Aspidochirotida; family Holothuriidae; genus Holothuria; species Holothuria leucospilota. Next base: position 32,402,240 of record CM055964.1, read on the forward strand.
AAGTCGTAGGTATGCATTAAATCCAAGCATTTATCCCGAGCTTTAAAATTAGTCCTTAAATTCCCTCCCTTTTTATCCAACTCAAAGTTGAACACTAAGTTGGAATCCCCGCTACTATAATGGTATCGTCACAAAAGTTACTTATACGATGAGACAAGCTATGGAAGAAATTCGGATCGTCCACATTTGGGGCGTAAATCCCCACCAAGGTGAAACACGTATTTTAGAATCGGCCAAAATGAAGCGACCGTGTGGACAGATATCTTTCTTTATTAGTTCGAACGTAAGACTTGATTTTATAAGTAGGCAAACACCCGAATTGTAGTAAGTCCATGCGAAAAATCAATAGTCCCTCCCCCATTCGTGCATCCAGTACTTCATGTCTGCTATGCAGCTGTGCGTTTCTGCGCTTTTTACTTTGTCTGAGCCCCCGTACATTAAATGAGATAAGAGTTAAATCAGATACCATTTCATAATACAAATACTTAGGAAAGTACAGGTGGGCTCGAGGGTAGATCTTGTGTAGTATACTTGTACTAACAACACGATAACTATGTACTACGTTGCTAAATGGAGGTACATAAATAAGAAAAAACATAATCAAAACAAACAGGTACACACAAAAGAGAACAAGATAAGGAAAACCAAAGAAAAAATAAGTCAATCCAACTGCAAGAATTTACAGGGCAATAGTACGAAAATCCCATTGCCATGAACATCCCCCAGATGCAAGTGTCCCGGTGGGACAATAGGTTCATAGCACTAACAAACGGGCTATGTAAAACCAGCGGGGACTAGTGACTACACATTATAATACTGTAAAGAGGAAGTTATATGAAATGCATTGCACAACGAATGTAAAGAATAAAATGTGGAATACCAACCAGGTCACTTAGAGTGACGTTCACAATAGTCTGGTAACTTCATATGAATCAATCCAAACTAAATAAATTCATACAGAACAGTTAAAAGGCTGTCCTTTGTAAATATCCAACTCTTCCTCGTCACAAGGGCACAGGTTGGGTAAAAACTGGATGATCCATTCAAAGTTCGTTGGTAAAACGCAAGAGATATGAATTAGTACAATCTATAAGACAAGTTTGCCCCAACAATATAAAAAGATGATCCATTCAGCACTCTATACGTGAGAAGTAGATTAAATTATCACCTGAAAGGGTTGATTAATCTTCGGCAAATTTATACGGACGGCCATCAGGTTGTCTCCAGACCCCACCAGCAAAACAAAGTTTAGTGCCTGTACGATATAACTGAGTAACTTGGTTTTTCCATTTCTTCTTCTCCATCAGATCAAGTCGGGTCAAATCGTCAGTAAGAAAATAAGGCTTCTCTTGCAGCTTTACTCTTGCATGTTTCAATAGAAACAGCTTGTCTTAATGAAATGACACCTTAACAAGAATGTGTTGGCTCCGACCCTCCAATAATTTTGCCGTCTCTGTGGGCCCTCTCAATATAGCAATCGTTTAGGCCAATTTCATGAAATACATTTTTGGCGATTTGTATACACTTTTCATTTTGTGAGGTGGCATACCCAACTATACGTACATTGTTTCTTCTAGAAAACCTCTCTTGCTTATTGATCAGGGCGAATTGATCACTGCTTTTTGATTCCAACTTGGAAACCTTCTCCTCTAGAGACTGACCTCTTTGTTTGAGTTCCTTGTTTTCCTTTTCCAATTTGTTAATTTTGCGAGTCTGTGCTGTAAGCTCCTTCTTTAGCTCACCTTTCAAATTTCTTAAGTCAGAAGAAAAGGCACTAATTGCTTTATTAATAACTTTCTCAAGTTTTTTAGCTAACTCCTCACCAATTTCAGAGGGTAACTCTCCTTCTGTAAAAGATTCCACATCAGATTCGTTGTTGTCACGTGATGACACGTTGGCGGGTGTGGCAGCTCTCTGTCTCAATTCAGCCATGGCCTGTCTTTTCTTTATGCCAAAACTTCCAACTGGTCGTCCTCCTTTTCGGAGCATTACTCACAAAAAGTGAAAGTATAAATGAGATCCTACCTCTTCAAAGTAAATTCATGGTATATCGAGGCAATTTTACTTGATTAAAAATGAAATTCGTCGGGAGCCCAATCAACGCCTTCGCTTATACCGCCATGTCAGGCTCAAACCAAATAAATAAATAAATAAATAAATAAATAAATAAATAAATAAATAAATAAATAAATAAATAAATAAATAAATAAATAAATGAATGAATGAATGAATGAATGAATGAATGAATGAATGAATGAATGAATGAATGAATGAATGAATGAATGAATGAATGAATGAATGAATGAATGAATGAATGAATGAATGAATGAATGAATGAATGAATGAATGGATGAATGAATAAATAAATGGATGAATGAATAAATCAATTCATAAATAAATAAATAAATAAATAAATAAATAAATAAATAAATAAATAAATAAATAAATAAATAAATAAATAAATAAATAAATAAATAAATAAATAAAAGAGGGATTCGTGTTGATGCTTATGAATATAAAATTTTACAATATGCCGACGACACAGTTTTTGTTTTGGATAATTGTATAGATTCTTTGCAAAAGATATTTGATATTCTTAATGAATTGAAAATTGCTTCTGGATTGTCAATTAATGTCACTAAGTCAGTACTTTTTCTGCTCGGTCCCCTCGTACGGAATTATCCTTTTTTATCCTACAACGGAATTTCTGTAAGTATTGGACCCATTAGTTACTTGGGAGTGTCTTTTACTAATAATAGGAAGGACTTATTTGAATTCAATTATCCTCCGAAATTATCTAGGCTAAAAAACTCTCTTCGTTCCTGGTCGGTGAGAGATATGACCCCAATAGGCCGTAACATAATTACAAAGTCCTTTGGTCTTTCACAACTCGTGTTTTTGTTCCTTGTTTTACCTAGCCCACCACTCACTTTTATTAAAGAGGTTGAAAAGGCTATCTACAATTTTATTTGGTGTGACCGGACGGAAAAAGTCAAACGCACCACAATGATCAATAATTTCTGTGAGGGTGGTCTTAAGGTTACACATATTGAGAGTTTTGCAAAATCTTTAAAATGTTCATGGGTTCGTCGATATCTTAACGATTATGAAAGCCCGTGGAAAATTTTTTTCACTAGGGCTCTTAAGCCTTACGGCTCTGATTTATTTTTTTGTTGTAATTGCCATAAACGTGATACTAGATTGCCTAATGACAATTTTATTTCCCAAGTCATAGAAGCCTGGTGTGAAGTTTCATACACAACTCCTATAGGAGACTTTGGGAACCAGATTATCTGGAACAACTCGCATATAAAAGTTAATGGCAAAGTAATTTTTTATAAAAAGCTTTACGAACAGGGTATATTAAGAGTAATGGACCTTTTCGACAACCATTATAAGCCACTTGATTTTTATTACTTTACTCAAACTTACAATCGCCTAGATATCTCATTTATTCATTACTGGGGACTAATTAAAGCTATCCCTAGTCATTGGAGAAATGCTTTAAATAATGCGGAAGTCAGTCCCCGGGCAAATGTTACTAACTTGTTACAGAAGGTGATGAATTGTGTGTCAGTGTCTCGTTTTGTTTACCCTATTCTTGTAAAGAATGTTTCTGCTCCTGCCACTTCCTTAAAGAAGTGGAACAATGATTACTTTTACGATGATGACAAATGGCGAAGCATTTTTAGTATGCCGTTTAAAAGTATTACCGAGCCCAAATTACAGTATTTTCAGTTTAAGTTTCTACATAGAATTGTGTATACAAACAAGTTTCTATTTTCTTTAAACATTGTGGCTTCTCCATTTTGCTCGTTTTGTGACTCAAATGAGGAAACAATTGATCATTTATTTTGGGATTGCAGTTTTGTTTCAAGTTTTATATTAGATGTTGAAAAAAGGCTCTTAAACAAGCAGTTTTTCTTTTCTAAAGAGGATATTTTCTTTGGTTTTCAAGGAAAGGACTATAGTCCTTTTAACTTTGTGATATTACATCTTAAGTATTTCATTTATTGTTGTTCAAGGAAAAATGAGAAACTGGATGTAGAAGCATTTTGTTATAAGTTTAATTTTGCACTGAAGGTAGAAAGCTATAAAAAGAAGCGTAAAATTTACAATGATGTATTGAAGATATTAAAAAACCGGGAAACAGTGATTAATACGTTGTGTTGAATGCAGTGATTGATGTAAATATTGTAATCATATAAGAAATGAAAGATTACTCAATAAACAGGAGGAAAAAAAAGTAAATAAATAAATAAATAAATAAATAAATAAATAAATAAATAAATAAATACATACATACATACATACATACATAAATAAATAAATAAATAAATAAATAAAAAAATAAATAAACATTTTTTTCTGCCATCGTTTATTAAATTCAAATAGTGTATGTACAATCATGTTTTGTCAATTATCAAAAATTTCTTACAATATGCACGTGTTATTTCAAGAGTAAATGATACAGTTATAACTGCAGGGTGTTCATCCCAAAAGACAGGTCATCCTATAGAAAACTGGTCATTTGTTATTACAAATTATGTATATATATAAATAAATAAATAAATAAATAAATAAATAAATAAATAAATAAATAAATAAATAAATAAATAAATAAATAAATAAATAAATAAATAAATAAATAAATAAATAAAGAAAGAAAGAAAGAAAGAAAGAAAGAAAGAAAGAAAGAAATAAATAAATAAATAAATAAATAAAGAAAGAAAGAAAGAAAGAAAGAAATAAATAAATTAATAAATTAATAAATATTTTTTTTTTCCATCTCATTTATTGAGCTCTATCAAATTTATTTACGTCCGTACAATCATTGAAGTGAAAGCTGGATTAGCACTCTCTTATATACATTTAACTTACAAAACCTTTTCAGAACAGAAAACAAGGCACAGTATTTTTTTTTTACCTTCTGCTATGGCTGAAAATATACAGTGAAAACACACCAAAAAAGAACAAATAATTTAAAGATATTTAAAATAAATCAATACTATCGACATTATATACATGAATTCATACATAATCATTATAAGGTCATTCTTAACCATACCAGAGAGAAAAAATTAATTAGTGAAATGTTTTCTCAAAACTCAGGGCTCTCATATCACTCTTGTTTTTCCTGGCAATATGAAGCTCAACATTAATGAGAAATCTGAACTTTTTATAAAAACTTCCATAACAACTTTTTATAAAAACTATAGAAAACTGGTCATTTGTTATTACAAATTATATATATAAATAAATAAATAAATAAATAAATAAATAAATAAATAAATAAATAAATAAATAAATAAATAAATAAATAAATAAATAAATAAATAAATAAATAAATAAATAAAGAAAGAAAGAAAGAAAGAAATATTTTTTTTCCTCCATTTATTCAATTTCAATACTTATTCAGTATAGTACAAATTTTACTATTTCAATCAGTCGTGTTACACACATAAAATAAACAGATCAATTAATATTCATTTAGTACCATGAATGACAAAATAATACTTCGGAAGTCATTTACACGTCTGCATCTCACTTTGGTTTTCACTGCAAATCTAAAGAACAAAGACAAATTTCTCACTATCCTACTTCGATCGCCACTTCACTATCATGAATACATACAAGTGGGTTTATATAAAAAAGTTTTGAGCTTAAATAACCTAGTTATTGATATTAAATAAATCATTACACTCCTTAAAAGCTTCTTTCAATTCTGCTAATGAAACGACATTTTTCTTTCTTAACAAACTTTGTTGGCTATACTTTTCAATTCTCATAGCAAATTTAAATTTCTGAAAAAAAAACATCAATTTTTGGCAGCTCGCCTTGCCTTTTGCATTGATAAATGTAACTTTTCATGTTTAAAATAAGATAATTAAAGGGATGAATAGAACCTTTCCCAAATCCAAAGAAAATATCATACTTAGAAAAAAAGAATTGTTCCCTTAAAAAGCGAAACTCAACATCAAGAATAAAAGCTGAAGTAATACTACAATCCCAAAAGAGGTGTTCTAGGCTTTCTAATTCAGTTTCACAAAAGGAGCATTTATTACATTCCACTTTCCCCATGGCATACAAAAGCTTATTCGTGGCTATTATTCTATGAAGAAAACGGTATTGAAAATACTGTAACTTAACATCTGAAACGACTTTCCTAGGCATGTTAAAAAAACTCTCCCAATCGTTTGAATCAATATCTGAAAATTGTCCCTTCCATTTCTTTACAGCAGTGGGTTCAGTAACGTTACGCTTAAGTTGTAAATTGTAAATAAATTGGGAAACACGTGGTACTCGTAATATTTTTTCTAAGAAATCATCATTACTATGTACGTCATCAAGATCGAACCCAGCCATTATTCAGCTTCGGGGTATACTATGGATTAAACCAAAATATAGGGAAAAGGGAAATCTATCAATGTGAAAACGATGTACAAATCTACGAAAATCTAGTGGTTTTCCTTCAATGTCAAAAAAGTCCCTTACATATACCACGTTCTTCCTATAAAGTTGTTTGTACATAACAATTGCATTATTGATTCGGATAAAGCTATTATTCCAAATAATCTGATTGCCGAAATTTTTATTCGGTTCTGTAAATGAAACATTACACCAAGCAGTCACAACCTCCTTTAAAAAAGCATTGTTAATATCAACATCATTTTTTGAACAATTACATTTGAAAAAAAAATGTTTTCCAACGGCTGACAAAGATATGTCCCAAAAAATCTTCCAAGGTCCCTCAGAAATAGCACAATACCTTTTAACCCAAGTACATTTAAGACTATTAATGAAACTTTGAACATGCGTAACTTTTAGTCCACCTTCATTAACAGGATTTGTAATTACAGATCTTTTAATTTTGTCTGGATTACCAGACCAAATGAAATCGAATATTGCACTCTCTATTTCTTTGATAAAGAACGATGGTGGACTAGGTAATACGAGAAATAAGAAAACAAGCTGGGAAAGTGCAAACGTTTTAACAATTACATTTCTACCAATTGGTGTGATATCCCTGAAGGACCATCCTTTCAAAATAGCTTTTAGTCTCGAAAGTTTAGGCGCATAATTTAAACGATGAAGGTCCTCTCTATTTGTGGTAAAAGTTATACCTAGTACAGTCACCGGCCCATGCGTGAAAATAATATCGAGGTCATGAACAAAAGCAGGATTACAAGTTACGTAAGGGCCAAGTGGAAAAAGACTAGATTTCGAAATATTTATTGTGAGACCAGATGTTTTTTTTAACTTGTCTAACACATGAAGAGTCGTGTTTAGGGACTCAGCAGTTCCATCTATGAAAAAAGAAGTATCGTCAGCATATTGTAACAGTTTGACATGATTATTAAAAATAGAAATACCTTTAATATTATCGTTATTTACTACTTTTATAGCTAAAATTTCAGCTGAAAGTATAAACATGTAAGGGCTGAGTGGGCAGCCCTGTCTAACACCTCTCTGTACATCAAAAAACCCAGATGAATATCCATTATTACACACACAAGTGGACGCTCCCGTATAAAAGACTTCCATCCACTTAATAAAGGAGGTATCAAGTTTGAAATAAGTAAGGCTTTTTCGAATGAAGTTCCATTCAAGAGTGTCAAACGCCTTTTCAAAATCAGCTAAAAATATGAATCCAGGAATATTCTTGTTTGAACAGTAGTCTAGGAGGTCTAAAATAAAACGTATGTTTTCTCCTATAAACCTGTTGCTTAAAAAGCCAGTTTGTTGGGGTCCTATTAAGGAAGGAAGAAGTAATTTCAATCTCGAGGCTATTGCCTTTGCACCAATTTTATAATCTGTATTGAGTAAAGTTATTGGTCTATAGTTTTTAAGTAAAGTTGGGTCTTTTTGTGGCTTCATAATTAGAGTAATAATACCCCTGGTCTGTTCTTTTGTAAGCCTACCCAACCTGTAACCATAATCAAAGGAATCAACTACTAATTGTCCAATCAAAGGCCAGAAAATTTTATAGAAATTACTAGACAAGCCATCACTTCCAGGGGTTTTATCATTTTTCATTGCCATAAGGGCTTGGAAACATTCATGCAAAGTAAGATCTCCCTCACTAGCTAACACGTTTTCATTTCTAATTGGCTGAGGGGGAAGGTCGATAAAGAAGGGGTCTGGATTACACGCATTTGAAGTATATAAGGAAGCATAAAAGTCCCTGATGTAATGAAGAATATCGTCATTTCCTACCAAAACATTATCGTTTTCATCTACTAACTTATAAATTACACTAAGGGATTTGTTCCTCTTTTCTAAGTTTAAAAAATACTTGGTACTTTTTTCTCCCTCTTCTACCCACCTGGCACGAGAGCGTACAATTGTACCCTGTAATTTAAAATTATAATAAACAAGTAAATCGTTTTGAACATTTTTCAACTCATTCCTAGTATCCTGATCGTCATAGCTATAGAGCCGTTGTTCGAGTACAGCGATTTTATCAATTAATTCTTTCTTTTTTGCGGCGTTCAGCTGCCTTTTGCTTTGAGTACGACATAATTCTATTACGTACTTTAAATTTTAAAAACTCCCAACGAGTCGAAGGGTTGTCACCTACGGTGTCACTTATAGTCTTATGAATGAGATCATTGATCTTAGTTACATAGTTAGGGTCATCCAAAAGCGACTTGGTTAACTTCCAGTACCCTAGCCCTCGATCATATGAATGAATAGAAATAGACAGATAAACGAGGGATCAGACTGAATACCCGGAGAGAACACAATATCCTTAACAGCGTGAAAAGCATGCCTAGAAATGAGAACATAATCTAACCTACAATATAAACCTGGTGTAACGTTGGAAGACCAAGTAAAATTCTTTGCAAACGGGTTACGCTCTCTCCAGATATCAATTAAGTCATAGGTATGCATTAAATCCAAGCATTTATCCCGAGCTTTAAAATTAGTGTCCTTAAATTCCCTCCCTTTTTATCCAACTCAAAGTTGAACACTAAGTTGAAATCCCCCGCTATTATAATGGTATCGTCACAAAAGTTACTTATACGATGAGACAAGCTATAGAAGAAATTCGGATCGTATTCCACATTTTATTCCTTACATTCGTTGTGCAATTCATTCCATATAACTTCCTCTTTACAGTATTATAATGTGTAGTCACTAATACCCGCTGGTTTTACATAGCCCGTTAGCCGTTTGTTTGTGCTATGAACCTATTGTCCCACAGGGACACTTGCATCTGGGGGATGTTCATGGCAATGGGATTTTCGTACTATTGCCTTGTAAATTCTTGCAGTTGGATTGACTTATTTTTTCTTTGGTTTTCCTTATCTTGTTCTCTTTTGTGTGTTCCTGTTTGTTTTAATTATGTTTTTTTCTTATTTATGTACCTCCATTTAGCAACGTTGTACATAGTTATCATGTTGTTAGTACAAGAATACTATAGAAGGTTTACCCTTGAGCCCACCTGTACTTTCCTAAGTATTTGTATTATGAAATGGTATCTGATTTAACTCTGATCTCATTTAATGCACGGGGGCTCAGACAAAGTAAAAAGCGCAGACAACTCTTCGCATACATTCACAGACACAACATTGACATCAGCTTTATTCAAGAAACGCACAGCTGCATAGCAGACATGAAGTATTGGATGCACGAATGGGGAGGGACTATTATTTTTTCGCATGGACTTACTGGAAGTCGGGGTGTTTTCCTACTTATAAAACCAAGTCTTACGTTCGAAATAATAAAGAAAGATATCTGTCCACACGGTCGCTTCATTTTGGCCGATCTTAAAATTAGTGAACGTATTTTCACATTGGTGGGGATTTACGCCCCAAATGTGGACGATCCGAATTTCTTCCATAGCTTGTCTCATCGTATAACTAACTTTTGTGACGATACCACTATAATAGCGGGGGATTTCAACTTAGTGTTCAACTTTGAGTTGGATAAAAAGGGAGGGAATTTAAGGACACTAATTTTAAAGCTCGGGATAAATGCTTGGATTTAATGCATGCCTACGACTTAATTGATATCTGGAGAGAGCGTAACCCGTTTGCAAAGAATTTTACTTGGTTTTCCAACGTTACACCAGGTTTATACTGTAGGTTAGATTATGTTCTCATTTCTAAGCATGCTTTACACCCTGTTAAGGATATTGTGTTCTCTCCAGCTATTCAGTCTGATCACTCATTTGTCTGTCTAACTATTTCTATTCATTCATATGATCGAGGGCTAGGGTACTGGAAGTTAACCAAGTCGCTTTTGGATGACCCTAACTATGTAACTATGATCAATGATCTCATTCATAAGACTATAAGTGACACCGTAGGTGACAACGCTTCGACTAGGTGGGAGTTTTTAAAATTTAAAGTACGTAATAGAAGTATGTCGTACACAAAGCAAAAGGCAGCTGAACGCCGCAAAAAAGAAAGAGAATTAATTGAGAAAATTACTGTACTCGAACAACAGCTCTACAGCTATGACGATCAGGATACTAGGAATGAGTTGAAAAGAGTTCAAAACGATTTACTTGTTTATTATAATTTTAAATTACAGGGTACAATTGTACGCTCTCGTGCCAGGTGGGTAGAAGAGGGAGAAAAAAGCACCAAGTATTTTTTAAACTTAGAAAAGAGGAACAAATCCCTTAGTGTAATTTATAAGTTAGTAGATGAAAACGATAATGTTTTGGTAGGAAATGACGATATTCTTCATTACATCAAGGACTTTTATGCTTCCTTATATACTTCAAATGCGTGTAATCCAGACCCCTTCTTTGTCGACCTCCCCCCTCAGCCAATTAGAAATGAAAACGTGTTAGCTAGTGAGGGAGATCTTACTTTGCATGAATGTTTCCAAGCCCTTATGGCAATGAAAAATGATAAAACCCCTGGAAGTGATGGCTTGTCTAGTAATTTCTATAAAATTTTCTGGCCTTTGATTGGGCAATTAGTAGTTGATTCCCTTGATTATGGTTACAGGTTGGGTAGGCTTACAAGAGAACAGACCAGGGGTATTATTACTCTAATTATGAAGCCACAAAAAGACCCAACTTTACTTAAAAACTATAGACCAATAACTTTACTCAATACAGATTATAAAATTGGTGCAAAGGCAATAGCCTCGAGATTGAAATTACTTCTTCCTTCCTTAATAGGACCCCAACAAACTGGCTTATTAAGCAACAAGTTTATAGGAGAAAACATACGTTTTATTTTAGATCTACTAGACTACTGTTCAAACAAGAATATTCCTGCTTTCATATTTTTAGCCGATTTTGAAAAGGCATTTGACACTCTTGAATGGAACTTCATTCGAAAAAGGCTTACTTATTACCTCCTTTATTAAGTGGATGGAAGTCTTCTATAAGGGAGCGTCCACCTGTGTGTGTAATAATGGATATTCATCTGGGTTTTTTGATGTACAGAGAGGTGTTAGACAGGGCTGCCCACTCAGCCCTTACATGTTTATACTGGCAGCTGAAATTTTAGCTATAAAAGTAGTAAATAACGATAATATTAAAGGTATTTCTATTTTTAATAATGATGTTAAACTGTTACAATATGCTGACGATACTTCTTTTTTTATAGATGGGACTGCTGAGTCCCTAAACACGACTCTTCATGTGTTAGACAAGTTAAAAGAAGCATCTGGTCTCACAATAAATATTTCGAAATCTAGTCTTTTTCCACTTGGCCCTTACGTAACTCGTAATCCTGCTTTTGTTCATGACCTCGATATTATTTTCACGCATGGGCCGGTGACTGTACTAGGTATAACTTTTACCACAAATAGAGAGGACCTTCATCAGTTAAATTATGCGCCTAAACTTTCGAGACTAAAAGCTATTTTGAAGGATCGTCCTTTAGGGATATCACACCAATTGGTAGAAATGTAATTGTTAAAACGTTTGCACTTTCCCAGCTTGTTTTCTTATTTCTCGTATTACCTAGTCCACCATCTTTCTTTATCAAAGAAATAGAGAGTGCAATATTCGATTTCATTTGGTCTGGTAATCCAGATAAAATTAAAAGATCTGTAATTACAAATCCTGTTAATGAAGGTGGACTAAAAGTTACGCATGTTCAAAGTTTCATTAATAGTCTTAAATGTACTTGGGTTAAAAGGTATTGTGCTATTTCTGAGGGACCTTGGAAGATTTTTTGGGACATATCTTTGTCAGCCGTTGGAAAACAATTTTTTTTCAAATGTAATTGTTCAAAAAAGGATGTTGATATTAACAATGCTTTTTTAAAGGAGGTTGTGACTGCTTGGTGTAATGTTTCATTTACAGAACCGAATAAAAATTTCGGCAATCAGATTATTTGGAATAATAGCTTTATCCGAATCAATAATGCAATTGTTATGTACAAACAACTTTATAGGAAGAACGTGGTATATGTAAGGGACTTTTTTGACATTGAAGGAAAACCACTAGATTTTCGTAGATTTGTACATCGTTTTCACATTCATAGATTTCCCTTTTCCCTATATTTTGGTTTAATCCATAGTATACCCCGAAGCTGGATAATGGCTGGGTTCGATCTTGATGACGTACATAGTAATGATGATTTCTTAGAAAAAATATTACGAGTACCACGTGTTTCCCAATTTATTTACAATTTACAACTTAAGCGTAACGTTACTGAACCCACCGCTGTAAAGAAATGGAAGGGACAATTTTCAGATATTGATTCAAAAGATTGGGAGAGTTTTTTTAACATGCCTAGGAAAGTCGTTTCAGATGTTAAGTTACAGTATTTTCAATACCGTTTTCTTCATAGAGTAATAGCTTTGAATAAGCTTTTATATGCCATGGGGAAAGTGGAATGTGATAAATGCTCCTTTTGTGAAACTGAATTAGAAAGCCTAGAACACCTCTTTTGGGATTGTAGTATTACTTCAGCTTTTATTCTTGATGTTGAGTTTCGCTTTTAAGGGAACAATTCTTTTTTGCTAAGTATGATATTTTCTTTGGATTTGGGAAAGGTTCTATTCACCCCTTTAATTATCTTATTTTAAACATGAAAAGTTACATTTATCAATGCAAAAGGCAAGGCGAGCTGCCAAAAATTGATGTTTTTTTTTTCAGAAATTTAAATTTGCTATGAGAATTGAAAAGTATAGCCAACAAAGTTTGTTAAGAAAGAAAAATGTCGTTTCATTAGCAGAATTGAAAGAAGCTTTTAAGGAGTGTAATGATTTATTTAATATCAATAACTAGGTTATTAAAGCTCAACACTTTTTTATATAAACCCACTTGTATGTATTCATGATAGTGAAGTGGCGATCGAAGTAGGATAGTGAGAAATTTGTCTTTGTTCTTTAGATTTGCAGTGAAAACCAAAGTGAGATGCAGACTTGTAAATGAATTCCGAAGTATTATTTTGTCATTCACGGCACTAAATGAATATTAATTGATCTGTTTATTTTATGTGTGTAACACGACTGATTGAAATAGTAAAATTTGTACTATATTGAATAAGTATTGAAATTGAATAAATGGAGGAAAAAAAATAAATAAATAAATAAATAAATAAATAACTAAATTAATAAATAAATAAATAAATAAATGAATGAATAAATGAATGAATGAATAAATAAATGAATGAATGAATGAATGAATAAATAAATAAATAAATAAATAAATTCAAGACATTCTGGTAATAATTTCGGGGAATGTTCACCAGACCGAAGATCTGCTTGAACGAAAATCTACTTTCGGATTAGAGTTAGGGATAGGATTAGAGTTAGATACAAAATTAGGCTGAGGATTACGATAAGGATTAGCCTCAGGGCAGTATTACGTTAACAATTAAGATCTTCAGTTAAGTGAACGTTCGATCTAGTGAACTTTCGATCTAGTGAACCTTCGATCCAGTTAACCCTGCTCATAATTTCAGTACTTCGCTTGTATAAATTTTAAGTTATGAAAGCTTTCCTTTTTGAAATTTGTACAAACATTTCCCGGGTCAGCTAGATCATTGTTAATATCTGAACCTCTGTTTATTTCCTTTTCGAATATAAAGAGAAGTATATTAAGTACTTTGACCGAGGCATTCTATCAAATGGATTGTACTTTTCAGCAAATAATCATTAATAAAATTCTTAATATTTTTGATGAATACAAAGTCCATGTTGCAGTTTTCATGTACAAGTGTGTAAAGGGCCACTTACCAATAACTATTGTTAACCATTTAAATTACAATAATGAATTTCACTCCTATTATACTAGGTCATCGCTCAATTTTCGCCCAAATCCCTCATGCAATGATATTTCTTACAGATTTTTTTCTTAATAGTGGTGTTAAACTTTGGAATAGTCTAGATAATGATATTAAATCCTCAAAGAATACTCTCTCTTTCAAAAGAAGGTTTAAGGATCATCTGCTAAATCTCTATAACTGCCCCTAAGTTGTTTGCTGCTTTTGTTTGTTATACTTGCTTTCTGTTATATGTTCTGTAATGTTGTTGAGTATATTTATGTTCATTAGTTTGCCAGGGGGGACTGCTTGTACAAGCTTATGCTTTTTCAGTCCTCCTCCACCTTCTTGTTACAATCATATGTATTTTTCTTTTATGAATATTGATGTGGAAATAAAACTGAAACTGAAACTGAAAATGTTCCATCTACAAACAGAATGGTATGGACAATGACGAGAAAGGGTGTATAGGCCTTCATGGGAAATGAACAATTATCTTTTGTTGTACACTGAAGGAAAACAAAGCAACAATGCCATGCATATGTGAACGGCTCCAAAATAAGGTTTCAGATTGAGTGCATGACGTAATTCTGCGTGTTATTCCATCTAACATCTTTAAAGCATTATAGTATATAGACGATTCTAACTTTTGCTTCCTCGAAAAATGAGGAGAATGCGATTTGTCTTTCATGCACTCATTGTAAACAACCCTTAAAAAGTGGCGTACGCTCCCTGCTGTCTTGTAAAATGTCGACATACAATATTCTTGATGGTTGAAAACTTACATAATATACTGTAATATTGGTAAACTGCATGTATTGCTATGACACCATCAGGTATATTTGTGCAGTTGACGCCCTTGCAACCGCCACATGCACTAGGAAATGGTCAGCCTGGGAGGTCGTTCCCCAAAGATGATATAGTTTGGAATTTTCCAAATGTACGTGTGGTCATGGCAAGTTCTGTCCCGTAAAATAGCGTGTTGGCATTGTATGCAGATAACATCCTACATTTAGAATTTCTTATTTATTGTTTGGGCTTTGAGTTACTGGCTTCCAATTTGTAATTTCACTGGCTTACTCAGTGTGATATTTAAGCCCAAAATGTTTCACAATTTTATAGTATTCCGTCGTGTAGGAGGAGGGTGCAAGTGAAAAGGAACCACGAGGGGTATAAGTTGGAAGCCATATCACTGTACTAGAAGATATGTGCTGTACAAGTTGAATATATTGAACGTAACAGTATCTAGGACGAGTAATTTTGCGTTAATAGTTATTCAATATTCCGGCCACACATGAGACATTAAATTTATACCTGTACCGGCCGGGGGGTAATTTTAACAATAGGCATACTTTTTATTCGTATGAAGATGTGTAACTCATAAGGAAAGTGAGTACAAATTTACTTTTTTCTTCTGCACGTCCGTTTTCCTGGATACCGCCGAGGGCAAACACCAAACGTTACCCACAAAGGTGTTCTACCCCCCCCCCCCCCGAAAAAAAAGATAGGTCTTCAGAGGGCACACTGCCAGTTACCGTGACTATGAGCCTACCCATGTATAAATATATGATATACTCCCACAATATATGAGTGATTATCGAATCATTCAAAAAGGTCAGTAAAGCAGTCGGGGCTTAAAATCTGTATGTATGTAGGCTATTTAGTATACTTTAGCGCGCGAACTCGGTATCCTTGCGGCATGGGTCTGTTATGTCCAGGAAGCCAGGATGCCGAATATGCCTGTGTTAGGGCCGCTGGCGGGGGTCCAGGGGTTCAGGGAAGCTCTCCCAATACTGCACATTAAGAGCCCACAAATCGGCTCCAGTTACTCTGTTAAAAGATTTTCATCATTTCATATTTTATGAATTAAATAGTTATGGCTCAGAATGGTTAATATTAGCGAACCTGGAGGGGTCCATGGCGAATCTAAGGTTATTTCAAAACTGACTTGGGCTCTAGCATTAAGAGCGAAATCTACATTTAGAAATGATTTTTGCCATATACGGTAAGTCGGGTATGAAGCGTAAATGTCAACAATTGCACGCAAAGCGCGCTGAATATTTTATTTTTAAATCATTTTTCAAGGTAAAATTTGTATTCATGCAGTAGTTTGAGACCTTGTAATTCCCTAACCAGAGTGATTCTTTCAGGAAGGTAAGTCTGATTTTTAAATGGAATGCTTTATAATACGCTAGAGAACCACTTCGTTTCGAAAATGTTTTTTTTTTCAAAACGAGTACAAGGCGAAAGAATTCCTCCTCTTCACTAGCTATTTATCAACTATACCCTTGCATTATCACGCCTATGTAGAAAAGCATTTTGTAACACGTTGACTGATGAATGACGCGGACACATTCGAGATGGTATTGAAGACGACAACGCATAAAAGTTCAACTGAAGGCGAAGTCAACCACTCATCCTTACAGACATTTCAGCCCACCTCCTGTAGAAATCCTGTGCTTAAAACTTCTTTTGAATCAATTTCGATTGGAAACCATTACACGTGCACTCTCTCCCATGCAATACGTGTTGTCGTCACCGTTTTTCTTTAGTATACTGTGGGCAAGATTTGCTGTCGGGCAGGACATATCAGTCCATACGATCAGCGGCGCCGCCGGGGGTCGGTCACTGGAGAGACACCACAGATGTCGTAATCTAACCAGTCATAAACCCAGAGAATCGGTGTAAGGCGTGCATATATATATATATATATATATATATTATATATATATATATATATATACACGCCTTTGATAGTTTGCAACCGGCGTGGAACCTTCCATGTCAGCTCGTGTCGTTGGGGGAATCAAGGGGAGGTGTCCCCCTCCCCTTTGAAAATTTTACGGTCATTTAAGCTGGCTGAGATGTATACTTGTGCTATATTTGGCAAAGTTTTCAACTGAATATGATCATATGTTGATAAATTCTTACAATTTAATGAATTCTTATTATGGGCTGGGTAAAAGGGGCATGGGATCCCTTCAAGGCTGGTAACATGAGACCGGCGTAGAGAAGCTCTGGGGTAGTTACAAAATGGTAATAATAACAATGAGCAATGATAATTCAAATGATCAGTGTACCATGGGTAGGGAGCGAGAAGGAGGTAGGAATAACCACAGGGTCGTGGATTTAGGAGTGTGAACATGTAATAAGTGAACATTCGCCAACTAAACTAAATATGGGTGTCCGTTAAGGGCGACGTGTAAATGCTTCAAAAAATGTCTATCGACGAATACATACTTCCAATCTTTCTCACCATGCTACAAACCTGAAAAGTGTTACAGTAGGCTACACATGAAGTTAGAATGCTACATGATCCTCACTTGATAAGCCTTGTCTCGGCCAGAGTAGCCTAATGTTCCGCCGTGTTATTGCCCTAATTACAGCCATAAGATATAGAACGCCAACCGCAACAAATGCGCGCGAAGCGTGTGAAAACTTTGCACTAAAGGTAATTTCTATGATAACTAGTTGCAAGCAGACTCTTCATAGAGACGCTATGAATTTCCCCAAAATGTGTCTACCAAGTCGATAAAGTTAAAAGTTTTCAAAAATATGTCTTCTCAAGAGTAGAAGAAGGCGAAAAGCATTCCCTTGCTTCACATTCTTACAATGCTGTGCTCCTCTGTAATCAGGTCAATTCACAGAGACAATTGACTTTATTGTAGAACCCTCATAGATGAATAATGCGAATACTTTTGAGACCATATTGATAATGAGGGCAGCAATGTCGCTGAAAGCGTAAACATTTTGATGGACTGCTAAGGATTTGGTAGAATTTTGGTTGTTTTAAACGATTTGTGATACAAAATAAAAATAAGAAGTCCATCACTCAGCGGAAATCAAACCTCATCCTAGCCCCTGCAGAAACCTTAGCTTAAACTTCCTTTGAGTTCATTTTAAATATTTTCTGAAATTTTTGGAAATCGATTAAAAGTGGGGCACGTGACTCCCATTCCCTTTGTCGGTGTCACTGCGCAAGAGAGCATGCTTTCTTACCAGAATGGCGTCTTCATCATCCTAGAAGGTGCTGTGTGGCGAAACGAAGCATCTCAATCCCTCTAGATTGCGAAAACGCTAACACTTTAATAATAAGTTGTTACTACAGTTCAATACAGCTACTTTCTTGGGAAGAACTCGTTGGAACACCCCTGCACCCCGCTCCCGCGTACATTTTTGGAGATAATAAGGTCAAATCGGGGATTTTTTTTTTTTTTTTTGGACACAGCATTTTTTCTGGGTGACGAGGGTGTGATATACTGTGGCACAGGGATCTCCCGATATTAACTGCCCAATTCTTAGCAGAGTTTCTTTCAGCCCTTTGGTTCTGATGTGGGGTGTATAGGTAATTTTGAACACTAGTGGTATTTTATTTTCACGTGATTTACGCAAAAGTAGATTTGATCGATCTTTGTAATTATGCTTCTTGGCCCTTGTAGTTACATGGAATGGCTCTTCCTGTGAAAGCGTCCCTGTTAGAGACGAAATTGCTCTCATTGTTTGACAATCTCACACATTTCAAAACTTCTCCTTTAATAAAGCCTTAAAACGTTGCCAGTGGGTGGGTAGTGTAGACTTTGTGTAGACTTTGGTGTCCAGCCGTCCATGGGTTTCAAAGTTCATGCCTTTGAAAAGGGTGAGGTCAACATATTTGGCCGATTCGTGAGACGCCTCCATAGTGAATTTCATCGTGTCGTGAATTTTATTCATTCTCTCCACTCAGTGAGAAAAGTTCCGAAACGGTGGATCTGTCGGTTTAATGCTTCTTTCATGTTCATACCGGGCAGAGCTCTGGCAAGTCTGGCTGCCCATTGCACAACCATTTTTGTAGATGAAATATTCCGTTAAAATCAAAACTATTTCTCTAGAATGAGTATAAGGAGGTTGCAAAGAGAGGCAGTTGAGATTCTTGTTATCTCGAAGAGGCTTTGGCTCGCGTTTTGATATACATAGTTCGAAGACAACATTTATTGACTCCTCTTTGGGAGATTGGTACAAATAGGAACCACGTCTAGTGTCTACTGATGATGTGATTTGTGTCTTTCATATATATATATAATGATTGAAAGCACGAAATAGTCTACAAATTCGGACATTTGTTTGGTTGGTACTCCATTGCAACTTATTATCGACCTGACGACAAACTTCGTATCTATCGGTGGTGTCCCATGCACCTTAGATAGATAGGACGTTAACGACCGGACTTCGAATTTGGGGATTATTCGGGTTCACAACAGTTGAAAGTGTTTTCTTCCATTTCTTTCTTGAGTCACGTATTTTTAGCTGGGCCGTAACTGTGTCGTTTTTCAGTGTTAGATCATAGTTATACTTAGCAAGCATATTTCAAAAGCAACGTTCGTATTGGTAGACAAGGTTTTGAGGAGGGGTGGAATAGCTTCCACGGGGTTAGATTTTTTCAGGGGGCGAGATATTGTAAGACATGCAAAATAATAGTAATTTGGTTTTTGTAATATTTCTATGGGCAAAAATCTCCATGGGGGCGGGGCTGCTCCCTTGCATGATAGGCCTGCCAATATGCAGGGCGGTGGGACACTGCATGACGATATACTTATTCATAAAATGTTTCATTGTGCAATTATCGTGATTGCCAAATCTCAGAAATTCGCATCTAACAGTGTTTTATTTCAGTATTTTCCTGGGAAGACCCTCAGCCCCTGCACATCCCCCCTTCGATGGAGCTTCTTGCCTTTAGTCTTCATTCTCACAAAATGAGCCACCAACCCTATTGACTTTCTTCAACATCGTGGATCCGCACAAAACAGATACCATAAACCATATAAAGTAAACTGAAGTTTTGCGTTCCTTCTATTATGGGCGGGAAAGTGATTGAAAAAAAATGGTAAGTTCTCGTAAAAAGTCATTTTGGGAAAGGGGAGAAAAGTTTTCAGCCAGGTAGATAAATCAAATCGAAAATGTTCGGAGGCACTGGCGAAGGACTACCGATGGTCAGACACCTACATGCTACAAAGATACCCTACATACCACCCCACAAGTTTTTACTTGTATATCGATGTAATTTATGTATTACCTGCGGTAAATTCTTTAGTTGAGACTTGCCAAGACTGCCTTTTATGAATTTCTATACCGATGTAATATGCATATATCATCTTCGATCTTCAAATGTTTCGGCAGACAAAGTCATTATGGAGAAAAGCAGAAGGAAGGAAGTGCACGGACGACAGACTGTAAAAGCACGACACTTCTCAGATTGGTTTTGCGACTGTAATGTTGCTCATGGGAAAGTGTCAGTTCAACAATAATTTAGGACAATGTGTATGTTATTTTACCATGATTCCTTACTCAATAAAAGTGTGATTGAGTTTTTTCGTAGGAGACTTACACTGAAACTGTCTGTACTCTTCGGCAAATCCATTAACCAGTTTATGTAGAATATATTTACATGCAAACTGCATCTGAGTCCATTTTTATTGTATATATTACAAATAAAAGTTGGTAACGTAAAATATTTATGACTGCTTGAGTGGTATTCATAAAGGGACTTTTTAAAAGTGTTGTAACCAATTGAGAGGAATAAATTTTAGGAGTACACTGTTAAGCAAATACCAAGTATTGGTAAAGCATGGTACGTTAGATACCAATAAATTTATCTCTTTAGCAAACACATAGCATACGGCGATCTAAACGACGGGCAGCTTGCACGCAATCATGAGTCGACAATCACTTCACTGTAAAAATAGACGTCTTCATTTTTTAACACATATATGGCGTTTAAGAATTAGAAAACGAACAACAAAATGGATACGCACAGTAAATGACTGAACGAATATTAACACATGATAAGGATAATGACGTCAATTAAAGTGCACTCCGCAAACACGTTTACATGATTTATATATATGTTAATTTTGCTTTATTAAAAACAACTTGATGTTTACAGTAATCATGAAGTAAGCGCATAAACGTGTTTACGAGATGGCGTTAAAGTGGCGTCAATGTGTTGAAGTTGGCGTTTTAGACGTTTAATTTGCTTATGTATTTTATTGTTTTTCTGTTACATAAACGCCAAGACGCGTTTATTTTCTGTTACAAAAAGGTGTTAATCAATTTTTACAGTGTTGCTTACATAGTGACAAATATATATATATATAATATATATATATATATATATAATCTATATATAATCTATATATAATCTATATATATATATATATATATATCAGTAACTGATTCGATCTGAATGAAAATCAACCCAAGTACTGGCATAGCCTTTTGAAAAAGGGAAGAATGAAAGAAGAAACCAGAAGGAAAATTGAGCCACGCGAGTTTGAACCCGGGACGGTCGCTGTCCGGGCGACTGCCTTAACCACTGCACCACCGTGACTAACGTGATTCTCGGCTTGAACCAAGGTACGAATACCGCACGCTACAATTTTCCCTCCTTGTTACCACACAAAGTGTGTAAATCCCGAAACGGGTAAATTAGATAGGTCGAACGTGGTAAGATCGACTGTAAATGTAGGTCGAAGAGTTAGTAACTGATTCGATCTGAATTAAATTCAACCCAAGTACTGGCATAGCCTTTTGAACAAGGGAAGAATGAAAGAAGAAACCAGAAGGAAAATTGAGCCACGCGGGTTTGAACCCGGGACGGTCGCTGTCCGGGCGACTGCCTTAACCACTGCACCACCGTGACTAACGTGATTCTCGGCTTGAACCAAGGTACAAATACCGCACGCTACAATTTTCCCTCCTTGTTACCACACAAAGTGTGTAAATCCCGAAACGGGTAAATTAGATAGGTCGAACGTGGTAAGATCGACTGTAAATGTAGGTCGAAGAGTTAGTAACTGATTCGATCTGAATTAAATTCAACCCAAGTACTGGCATAGCCTTTTGAACAAGGGAAGAATGAAAGAAGAAACCAGAAGGAAAATTGAGCCACGCGGGTTTGAACCCGGGACGGTCGCTGTCCGGGCGACTGCCTTAACCACCCCGCGTGGCTCAATTTTCCTTCTGGTTTCTTCTTTCATTCTTCCCTTGTTCAAAAGGCTATGCCAGTACTTGGGTTGAATTTAATTCTGATCGAATCAGTTACTAACTCTTCGACCTACATTTACAGTCGATCTTACCACGTTCGACCTATAGATATAGAAATATATATAGAAATATAAATAGAAATATATATATATATATATATATATATATATATATATATATATATATATATATAGCCCTGGATGGTCACTTTTGGCGACAGGGTATAAAATGGTTATTTTGGGCGACAACCAGTTATTTAAATATATTTGCATATTCATGCATGTAAAAATTTGACAAAAAATACCTGAATGATCTTCAGAATCGCCCTCAACAGACATACATGTTTATCTACCTGTGCGATGTACGCACAAAGTTTAATCAAATAAAACAGAATTAAATAGGTAATGCACAATGAAGGTGTGCACCCTGAACGTAACAATTTTTCAATTTTTCACATGCATGCTATATATCCCCAAAATTCAATTGTCCATTACTACGTCATGGTATTTTAGTGCAACTTACCTAAAGTAACCCCAAACAAAGGGCGCTAGGATACTTTTATATATTTCAAAACTTTTGAAATAACATGCAGGGAATGGTTGTTTTAAAGTAGTAAGCATTTAGGCGACACGTATATGTACCCCTAATGTAAATGTCGCCTAAAAGTACCATTTTCACCTGTATTGTCGCCTAAAGGTACCATCCAGGGATATATATATATATATATATATATATATATATATAAATCTCAGAAATCTCAGAAATTCGCATCAAACAGTGTTTTATTTCAATAGTTTTGTAGGAAGGTTCTCAGCCCTCCATTGGGGCTTCTTGCCTTTAATCGTTACTCTCACAAAGTGAACCACCAACTCCAATAACTTTTTCAAGGTCGTGGATCTGCACCCAACAGACAACATGAACCACAGAGAAATTGAAGTTTCTCCTTGATTCTAGCATGGGAAAGAAAATGATTGACAAAATACATGAAAAGTTTTCCCCAAACTATTTGGGAAAAGAATGAAGAAAAGTTTTCAATCAGCAAGGATACCAAACCGAAAATGTTGAGAAGCACTGGCGTAGAACTACCGATGCATTACAATCTACTTGCTACAAAGTTCCCGAATACGACCCCCACGGGTATATTGATGCAACAATACTTGCAGGTACGTTCTACTTCTACCCTACACAACAATTTTACGAATACAATTTGTCTGAGTTCACCATGGGGGGAGGGGTCAAAAGTTTATAAATCCTGGACGATATAAAAGTCTTAATGAATATTGAAAGTCTGAGAAGTGCCATTTTAGGGAACTTACCGGTAAAGGCTTTTTTGCCAAAAATTTCTTCTGCTTGGATATTAGTTCCACCTTACAAGTGATATCACTACATACAGCTGACACCGAAAGGAGTTAGAGTGAGTTAGATGAGATTTTACTGCTCAGTTTCTAACCAATTGGTTTAAGTAGGGCCGGCCACGGTCTTTTTTCCAGTTGCAGTGACTCACTGGCTTGTTTTCCCTACTCCATTGCTTATGCTGAGCACCAGGCATAATGACAGTAGATTCCAGACACCGAAAGAGTAAAATACCTTATATACGGTAATTTGTTACAGGCCGCCCTGCAGTTAATCCAGCCCTCTTCAAATGGTAGCAAATAAACTACTCTGCAGGCTTGGATTTTTTTTACCGCAGATGTTCTATCTACAGTCTAGTGGGATGCAGGGGTGAAATCCTCAGTTCAGTTATATTAGCAGCATTATGGACTAACGTTTCACGGTATACCGGTATTTTTGTGAGTACCGGTATGTACCGGTACCGATACCGTACGGTACCACCAATTACAAGGTACCGAAGTACCGCGGAGAACAGTACCCGACAATACGTCAAAACAAAAATCTAAAAATACTGCAATTGAATGGAATATAACTGAAATATAAATACTATAATCCATATGATAACTGCCTTGTGTTCCTTTAAATATAAAAATGTAACCATGAAACGTTCATTCTGTAACCATTTTGCATCATTTCTGTCACAAATTTCCCCTCGTAATTTCGGAAATTGCCCTTTAACTGTTATGTATGTAAATTACCACGTGTAACGGGGAAATTTCGCCCAACCAATACTTCCCACACTAACTTGTGGCTTGCTTTCTTTCGACATTGTGTGCAGTTTTCGAACGATCGTTCGTTATCAGCACATACATTTGTATTATGTACTAATAGCAGTTGGTATCATTCACTTTGCCTATGCTTACACAAGGCATCGTATCATTAAGAAATTCGTTGTAAGCTTACGAAGAATCATTGCATCGCTGGCTCTGACATGAACGTTGTTTCAACGATTTCAAACACAGTAAGATAATGGGACTTCTCCATTGACATAACTGTGTGTGAGAGAAATCTTCGGAAGAACGTTCTTTCAACAGTTTGTACAGTGAGTCAATGGGACTTGTCCATTGACTTAAAGGGGAATTTTCATGGTCCCATACAGTTCCAATTCTCCCAACTATGCATCTTCTAGCTCCTCCCATAACTGTATGAGGCTCTTCCTTGTGCAAGAATAAACCTGTTTTATTGCTTAAGGCCATGTCCTGGTGAGCACACAAGGCTATAAAATGTAATAAAAGTACTCTCCCTGCCTTGTGTGGAATGTGAGCTACTCTGCATCTTTCAAATTTTCAAACTTTGATGTCAATCAAACAGCAGTCACCAACTGAGAATTTTGATATACATACACTAAAAATATACTTTGGGGTGATGACAGTTTGTCTTTAACTGTATGTGAGACAAACTACACAGTAAAATCCCATTGAACGTTGTCGTCGTGGTCGCGTGAATTCAGACTTGCTTAAGTCGATTTAGATTTTTGAGACACTCAGTAGTACGGCGTTCTCATATTTTCGTGCAGTCCCAAAGATCGTACAGAACGTACCTATATCGTTAGGCCTACCTCTACATGAAGCTGGCCTATCTGCACGAAAATAGGAGTCCCCATCCTACGAGTGTTATATCAGTAAATGATTTACGCGGGTAAAAGCTAGCTAGATTGCGGCGGTATCATACTGTTAGGCATCTTGAACTCAAAACATGAAATGTTGCAAAAAATGTTTTGATAGTAATAATTGCGGTCGGAAATAGGCTTGATGAACCAATATTTTATGGGAATAATTTGGAAAAGTTCCACCTAAAAACTTCAGGTGATAATTTACGAAGGCGATTTTCATCATTTTTAGAAATTATTTTCGTAACTGTAAGTACAGTTTTGAGTGTTCTTTTGGGACTTTCGGGTTCAAAATCGCACTCCGCTCCCCGTGTTTTTCGGACGCTGGCTTTCGGCGGGTTTCACTTTTTGTTTACCAATGTGTTGAGTGTACTTAATTCATTAACAGTGTAGCGGAAGGCAGGGATGATCAGAACACGGCACGTACGTTAATACCTGTTGTTTTTCCGGGTATTTTCTTGTTTTTAAAGTCAGACTATTTTCTCTTTTGGTACCGGTACTACGGTATTACTGGTACCATTTGTAGCGGTATTGACGGTACCAAATTTTTGCGGTACCGTGAAACCTTATTATGGACATGGTAATGAAACCTTTACGACAGAAGACTCGGTGTCCATTGAACAGGCAACAAAAATCGTAGTTGAAATAGTTTTTGACTAATAAATGTTTTTAATGGCTAGACGATTTCTCGAATAGTGTGTTTACAAATAAAAAAGGATAATTTGTGATTCAAGTTGCAGAGGAGACATAAATAACAAGTGGCGCTCGTCACCTCGTTTATGAACGTTTAAAGAAGAAGTTATGGAAAAGGGGGGGGGGGGGGAGAGAAGAAAGTGCATGGATGACAGACGTGACTCTGTAAAAGTACAACATTTCTCAGGCTGGTCACACGACTGAAATGTTACTCACGGGAAAATGCCAGTTCCCGAACACTAAATGTACTTTAAAGAGTTGAATGCTGCCATAAAGCCTGCCCTTTTCTGAAAGAGTAAAGCGGTCTGCGTGTTGGTTGTAGCTTGTGAATAAGAATTCGGTGGACGGTGTAAAACGAAACAACAATATTTAGGACAATTTGTGTTCTAGCAGCAAATCCCTTATCAGATTATGATGAATTTATTTAAATGCAAACTACAACCGAGTTAACTTTATGGTATAATAAATAAAAGTTGGTGACAGAAAACTTTTATAACTGTTTGACCGGTATTCATAAGGTGTTTTTACAAGTATTGTAACCAATTGAGAGGAGTGAATTTATATATTACAAAGCAAATGTCAAGTATTGAGAAAACATCCTGTATACCAATAAATCAGTCTCTTTAGCAAACATATAACACATGACGATCTAAATGACAGACAGCTTTTGCACGCAATGATGAGTAGAAAATTGCTTGCATCGAGACAGAGATATTAATGGAGGCCAGTATTAATTTTCGCTATAAATTAGATTGTGCGCTTTTTGCAAACAACGACATTCTGCTAATAACTATTTCTTACTAAATGTTTTTAAGAGGAGTGTGCAGGATTTCGGAGCCCGGGGGGGGGGGGTGTATAAAATTTGTGATTCCTCCGACTGACATGAAGGAGCGGTGTAACTTGGCGGGTGTTACAAATGCAGCAAAGGTGCACCACTAGCGCCAAGGGCGAATTTGAACGCCTCGGGTCCAGGGGCCACCTTAGGGCTCCTGGGGGATCCAGGAGCAGAGCCTCTGTGGGGGTACAAGGGACGGAATATCCTGTACTATAAGATAATAAGACCTCCGAAAATTGGTTCCAGAGGCTCCGCTCCTGATCAGGTTTAATTTCGTTCCAAATTTTACAAAATTCGATGTAAAAGGGGCTTTATTGAGTTGGTTCACGAAATCCATGACTTTTTGTCACATCTGTAGAGTTTTACTTACATCTTGATGATAAGTGTTCAAACTTAGAGATTCCGCGCATGTGATACACAACTCAAACGGCAATAATAGGTTGATTTATGATTAAAGTCATTTATTACAAATTCATGACCAGACACTTTTTATGACAGGGTAGTAACCACATGCAAGCCCTGTTCAAAGACAACAATGAGTGAAGCTTATACCAACTTGATTGACAAACTTGCAACTCCTGTTACCAAAAGCTGTTGTGATCAAGGCTTTAGTTGTATATACATGTTGTATATTCAAGAGAGCCTGGTCTGTCAAGAGCTTGGACAAACATCGTTTAAATACAAGCTCTTAAGCGCATAAAAACTACAAATTGTGTCATTTTCGGTAACTATAAGAACTTAAGTGATACACGATTAATGAAGCTAAATAGAGCATTAGCATGCAATTATTTCCTCCAAACTCGTCACAAAATAATAGATATCAACTCAATGGGCCCCTTCGATGACTGAGAGTACAGGACAATGAGAAGCCAGCAAATAAAGTTTGACATTATATTCACAGGGGTCGAAATAAGCCTTCAACCTTTGGGGGCCTGCCGGGCCCCTAGACCATGGAATCTAGGGGCCAAATGGGAAATCAAGGGGCCCGAAACTTACAAATAAAACAGGACTGATACAATGTACGGGTGCTTTTTACGTGCTTGAAAACATGTAGTATGGGTATAATATTAAGGCAAGCTGAGGCTGAAACTAGCCTGAAACCACTGTGTCCACACCCTCTTAGACCATGTTGCATGTTGGGTAGTATACATTTTCATAATGTTCTCGTAACTCCGGAAGTTATTACCCGGTAAAATGAAGGGCACCGTCAGTTCCCGCTGACCATCTTCGTCAGTTGATCTTGTGAGGCTCCCCCTACATAACTCGTGACTGACATCTAGGGCTGTCAATTCCGTTTAATCTCCTACGTTTAAACGGTCGGAATAAAAGTTCGTTTACCGTTTAAACGGTATCTTTATTCTGAACCAACAGTGTAATGCATTAATGGCCTCGTTGATCATTCACTTATGATATTCCCAGTATATATGCGCAAGCTTTTAAAATCTGTACGTAAAAATCTAGCGATCATGTCAGTGTTTTCTTTTTAATTCACCCAAATTTGCCAATGAACGGAGCGAAGCATTTAAATTCGCAGTCAATGATCGTAAGTCTGATACAGGGCCATACGTTTGATATCAGGCCGAAATTTACGCAAACACCGATGCACACAATATTAGGCCATGTCCACGCACTGTACAAATGCAGAAGTTCAAGTGACACGCATTGCAAGGCAAAAGTCGAGTTAAATAGGTCCGTTATTACATGCAAACAGTAACACATTAGGCTACGCACCTGCTCTGTACAAAAGTTGACATACATCGCAACAACATTCGGCATGGTATGGAAAATAACATTTTTCGATAGCTGCTTGTACCGCTAAATTACCAGTTGTTTCATCGTCCTTTGCAATAGTTTACGATAGGTACTTTTATGTTTATCATGCATGTTAGTTTGTGTGAAATACACGTACGTGTGCCTTTTACTTTTTTGATTTAACAAAAACGATGTCTAGAACATTACCCCAATGAACGAAAGTTTACAATAGACTCGTCCCATCCATTGATTTGTACGCAGCAAGCCGACCGCGGGGCGCAGTATGACTCAAACAAATATTTACGTATGGATATATGGTGCGTGCATGAATTATGTATTGTTATATGAAACACTCAAAACAAACACGTGTGCGCGCCTACACTGTCTGTTTATGTATAGGTAAAGCATGGTAGGATGGTGTGAATGCTGCACTGAAATACTGCAGCAACTTTCGGGCTTTTTTCAGTGACATCGGTGTATGTCTGCGTGAGTGATCTTCCGTGTTGTGACAAGGCAGACCCTTTATGAGCAACATGAACTAATTTCAGAAATAATGTGTATTTCGCAGGTTTTTAGTGACTGTTAGCATAGGAATACACGGGCTTCGCGAGATATACGATCGTTGAGCTGTGGATGGAGAGGTTCACGTGCAGACTGTACAATTAGACTTGAAATATTTAGGAGCCAACCGGGCCCCTTTCCCTCTAGAAGTTACGGGCCCGAGCGATTTTCTAGGAGCATCGGGCCCACGGGCCCCCGTTATTTCGAGCCCTGTATTCATTAAATGAACAATTCTGGGTATAGTTAGTTTTTAAAGAACTTGTTATTTCAGGTTGTCATAGGTGAAATAATAATGGGCACGGTAGTTAAGACGTATAAGGAAAACTCATGTCTATGTACACGTATTCAGAAAATATCGAAATCAAGTAGGCTACTTGTACTCCTACGCGTACTCGGTCTTTAGAACTCGTACCCGTTTTTTGCACTCAGGACGTTTCACTCCTACACTCTTACTTGGGTATTTTTACATTTTTACTCGACATGTTTACAGACATATCCAGAAAGGTAATTAATATTTTACACGTGCATTTGCGGTATCTAGCTTACGTTTCAAAACGTTCATTATTCACAAAAACGTTTTTCCAAACAAGTTCTAATTTACCTCTTCATCTCATCGCTCCGTGAGGAGGATGAGATGTTGTAGTTACTCTGCCAGTTGAGCGGTATACGGCAATGCCAGCTGCAATTGCAACAGTTGCCATGGTAACAACAAATTCTCTCAAGATACCAGTCTAAGGAGCTAACCCATGGTGGCATCCCATGGTGACCAACAGTCCATAACTGAAGGAGGGGTTAAAACGTGTCCGTGTGTGTGACTGTGCGTGTGTTCGTGAGAGTGACGCTTGGCTTGTAAACACGATATCTCAAGATAGGAATGATTGACAATTTTCATACTAAGTATATGAATATATCATATAGAGGATAACCTATTGTCTTTGACGAAGGTCCGGACGTCATGTCAGAGGTCAAAACCTTGTAAACACGATATCTCTAGGTAGAAAGCATGGATGCGTTCCATATTTGGCATGTGGATGCGTTATTGTCAGAAGGTAGGTTTTGGTAGAGGTCAAATGTTGTATGAAGTCACAGAAGGGAAGACTTCAAAAACCTTGGAAATTGCTTGTATACACGATATCTTAAGGTAGAAATGATGGACATTTTGCATACTTGATACATGGATTTATCATAGTAAGAGGTAGAACTCTGTTGCCTTGATGGGTCAAAGATCAAGTCAGGTCAGCAGAGGTCAAAAATCCAACACCTTGATAACACAATAATTTTAATGTTAAGCACGTATACTTTCCATACTTGGCATGTGGACGCGTTACAGTCAGAAAATGAACCTTTTGTTTTGGTAGAGATCAGAGGTCATGTCAGGCCACTAGAGGTGAAAAGACAAAACCTTATTAACACTATAAGTGTCGGTAGAAAGCATGGGCACTTTCTTTACTTGGTATTTGTATACGTTATAGTCGGAAAACGAACCCGATTGTTTTGGTAGAGGGCAAAGGCTATCTGAGGTCACGGAAGATAAAGCTTTAAAAACCTTGGGAATTGCTTATATATACAATATCTCACTATAGGAACGATAGATTCTTTTCATACTTGGTATATAGATATATCATATTAAGAGTAAGAACCCTGTGCTTTTTGGTGGAGGTCAGAGTCATTTGAGGTCACAGAGGTCAAAAAACTTTGTAAACAGAATGTATCAAGGTAGGAAACATGGATGCTTTTCATACTTAGCATGTGGATGTATATATGTCAGAAGATGAACCCTCTTTTGATAGAGGTCAGAGGTTATCTAAGGTCACGGAAGCTTAAACTTCAAAAACCTTGAAAATTGCCTGTATCTCAAGACAGGAATAATGGATACTTGTTATACTTGATATATCGATTTATCATATTGAGAGGAAGAACCCTGTTTTTTTAGTGGAGATCAGAGGTCATGTCAGTTCACAGAGGTCATAAGCAGAAAACATTGTTAACACGATATTGCTAGGTATGGCGCATGGATACTTTTCTTACGGCTGAGTTTGTCCATTAGTGTCATGGGCGGATCCAGGATTTCTGAAAGGGGGGGGGGGCCGAAGTTGTTCGACCTGTGATTGATGGCACTATACCATCTAAGCGGAGCGCCACCATCAGTTGGCGCGCAGCGTACAAGAAAATTTTTGACAAAATAGACCTCCCAGATCGCCGGAAATAGCACTTCTCATGTCTTATTTTTGCATTTTCTGCTTCATATAATTTCATGTCTCAACTCTCAACACATTAATTTTTCCACAAGTTATTAACAGAAGACAGTTATCATAGGCACAGTGCTTTACTACAATGCATCCTGTGCAAGGCGTCTAATCAGATCTTTAGTAGTCATGTTCTAACTTGGTGAATATTGAGGGACTTCCTTGAGAAATTTGTGACCATATCTTAGCTCGACTTGATGCCAGGACCCAGGTACCTTGCATTGACATGTAGGCGTAAATGTACGTTTTATCACGTGCATGTTCCCTGCCTAATTTCTTCTTTTGCGTGGACTCAGTGACAAAGTGAAAATGATCCAAAATGCACGAGACTTGGCAGCCCTGTCATTGTTTTGAGGGTACGTCCAGGGAGTGTAATCATGGTATTATTGTAGGCCTTACATAGTATCAAAACTGAATGACCGAATTGTAATGATTCCGACCACTATATTTCTAAATAAAATTTTGTTGGTGACGTGCACTGTAGGCCAATCTCAACGTCTTTCAGAGAAAAATCGAGGGATTAACTGACAGAACAGCATTTGGTCATCTTTTTGTCATTGATTATGGTTATACTTGTTGATTGCTGATTTTTAGTTAATTTATAATTCCTCATTTTTCTCCTTAGGAATTTACTTATGGAGGGGCGTCCCCCTCACTGAAAATTTTAGGGAGGGACGTGTCTTGCCCCCGTCCCCCCGCTTTCCGCTGCCGAAGCATAACATACCAGAAAATTGCAGAAAAACACATCCCAGGTAACCGAAAAAGACACTTCTAAGGCCTTGTAATTCGCATGATTTTCCATTTTAATTCTCTTGCAGTGGCGTAGCTAGGATTTTTTGTTTGGGAGGGTGCAGGGCTCCCGTTTACCATCTAAGCGGAGCGCCACCATAGTTTACGCGAAGCCGTACCAAGAAAATCTGAGATTGTAATACATCCCAGATCGCCGGAAATAGCACTTGCCAGGCTTGATAGCAGGCATCAAGAAGTGCAATTTTTGTGAACAAAACGTAACGTTTCATTTTATTTTATAACACATCTCTGTGAGGACGGATCAGCTCAGCTGGTGGGACTTTTGGTCCAAGGGTTGCAAGTTTCAATCCCGTTTTACTCAGTGGTGTACCCAGGGTTTCTGTCACGGGGGGAGGGAGATGCAGTATGTTGTGTGATCGCCGGCCTGGGGGAGGGGTGTAAGGGGAGGGGGTGTCCTTACATGCAATCTGGTGCTACATATGCTACCTTTTGAAGTAAAATTTGTGTTAAAAAATTTACGTATTTTTAGGAACTTAAAAAAAAAATCGGCATCAGTGAGGGGGGATGGCCCAATCTCCCCCCCCCCCCCCGTGTACGCCACTGCGTTTACTCTCTAAGCGGAGCGCTACCATAGGTTGGCGCGGAGCGTTCCAAGAACATTTGAGGTTTTAATACATCCCAGATGGCCGGAAATGGCACTTACCAGACTTGATAGCAGCCCATCCCAACTGATGCTCACTGTCTCGTAAGGTGTTTTTCGATTGGCTGATGGTATTGTATCGTATTGATTGTATCCAATTATGTGTAGTAAGTTAGTATGCGTGTGAACGTCCCAATCGACGTTCAAACTAATCTGCTGTGCGCTATGACTCCCATGCTTCGAAGTTGCTAATTGCAGCTTTATTCTCTATCACTCCACTCTCACGGGATAATGAACATTTCTTGTCAACATTGCATACTAATGAGCAATGAAATATTGGCAATAGCCAATATTTATTTAATCTGAACTTTGACAATTAATGTTTGTTCTAAGATGTCTTCAATTATGCAAGAAGAAGTATATTGGTAACTAAGGTACATGTATCCACCTTTAAGTTGGAATGAAGCTAGGTTATTGGCAATTAGGGATCGAATGATATGGAAAAAGAGCGTGGAGGCTTTATGTGCCAGCCGGCACGAAGAGAATAGATGAGATGATGACATGTATCCACATCAGGCTTCGATTTGATAGGACTTTCTTTTTAGGAGGAGTTTTCACTTATTGCAAAATTTAGGCAAATTTGAGCTGTGGCTTACATATGACCTTTGACCTTGACCTTCAGCAACCAGATGTCAAAATTTTAACATTTGTCATATCGTTCTAGGTAACTATGTCGTTTACTGTTTTTTTACTGCCGTCTTGAAGAACAATTAACTAATGTCATCATCAGGGACCCATGCACACGTTTGCATGGTAAGGTACGGTACCTACGCACCACGTTTGAAGTTGTTCGGACTTAACATTTAGGAAGAATTCGCGATACACTTTTTGTTTACCACAAACTCAGACACGGACTGACATATAGCTTACTTTCCTGATGCAGAGTGAAGCACAATTTATTATTTTCCTGTAAATTACATGTATAGAGATGAGTGTAATGACCATTTCATTGTTTCTGTATGTTAGGCATTCAAAAAAGCTAATGAAAATATTCCTCACCGTGATTAACTCTATAGGTAGATGTGGCAGGGCACTCCACTTGAATGGTGTCTGGCTGTATATAACTTTTCACGCCGAGCTGAGACGTTACGACCACAGCGTCGGCGCATACATACGCACCCTCGCTGCCTTACCGGTACACGTACACAGGACCCGGTAAGGAATTCACGGGATTTCCCCAGGAGCTTGGCTGACCTCCAACTCACCCGGTAGACGTACGTGTCTGGAGGGCGGGCTGCTTGCAAGGCAGACACGTGCAGCCGCGCGAGACTTCTCATTCCAGTGACGGAATTCTCGGGCAGCTACGCCAGTTTCGAGCCGCGCGTGAGCTAGGAAAGACGTGCGAGAGCTTAGCTCTCGCCGGCCGCCCATGTGCCGCTAAGGAGGTGCCTGTGAGTGCATACATACTCGATCATTCCTACTGTTTTGTGACAACTGGAAATGTAGTACTACACTTAGTATCGTAGTTGTATTACCCAGAGCATTTAATCCAATAGCCCGAAAACAGTAAGCATATAAAGTAGTTGATTAAAAGCTAAACATATTTCATATGTTTTTGAATCGCCTCACAAAGCATATAAAATAGTCTCGAGGTCCTTATATGGCCCCTTCCCCTGCTCTATTCCATTCATACTTGTAGGGGGCAATCATTAGGAATCTTACTCTTAGATAATGAAAAGTTTTGGAAATCTTTGAAAAAGTTTACAGCATTTTCATTCCTTCAAAAATATGGTATCTGTGGATGGAATGACGTTCTTTCTGTTCTGTGCAGTTTGTTGCATTGAAACATATAAATAACCAACTTTAATTACAGACAAATCAAATGGCATCTTGTTAAGGCCGTATTCAGAGGGGGAACCGCCCCTCCCACCCCACCCCATCTCTTCCAAGAAATTTTCAAATTTTTATCACATGGATTATTGTCAGTTTCCGAGATTTTGTGATAAAGAAATTGAGATGGTACTTTCAAATCAGAGAAAATGCGACTTCCGGCAGTATGGAAAGCATTTTGGCATATTTTCTCTCAGTACGCTAAACACCAACGTAGAGTGGTGCTCTGCATTGCCTGTTCGACCCCCGCCTAAACATTTCTTCCTACGGTCATTAAGCTTGATCCTATTTTTTTTACTTCATTTTTCATGGTGTGATAAAAGGCGCTATCTGCACATACAAGTTGTGCGCAGAATCGTGCATGAAACTCTTCAAGGCTATAGTGACTGGCAAGGGCGTAGGCTGGGGGGGGGGTGCATTGGGTGCACGTGCACCCACCCGTTGAGGCAGAGGAGTTCCGCTCTGGCCTGGGAAACAGAAAAATGCACTCCTTCTGTTTTCAACAGCTGTGAAAACAAGGACGAACATGACTTTTGTCCACACACCAACCTACATCGGTAAGTTTGGTAATTGAATTACAGGATGCGCCTTGAATATATATGAAGGAGGTCTATAGACAGATCTGATAGAGCCTTTGGCTCTGATACATATTCATTATACCAAACAAATTGATCTTGTTCGGGTGGTCGACATCTACGCTTCTCTCCACCCAAGGCGACTAGAACTGAAGTCCCTCATCAAACCATAGGTAATGTACTAATTAGTCCAATGATTATCTCTCAGACTGAGAGTTACGACATTTAAGTATTTTGTAAATAATAAAATTGACAGTTGCCATGTGTTGTCCATGTGAACTTGAGGAAAAACCCTGTTGTTTTGTGCTTGAAGCTCAAGGTTATTTGAGGTGACCAGCAGAGGTCAAAGTCTTGAAAAACCTTATAGAAGGAATATCTGAAGAACAAAAAAGTCTCTGAAACCTAGTAGGAGTGATATCTGAGGAACAAAATAGGTGATTGAGTTCCTATTTGACATGTAAGAGGTACATGAGAGTATAGCTGACCTCTTAAGCCGCGGTCACACTACAACGAATTCGGATCGGATTCCGATCCGATTTTTTTGAGTTTTCATTAAAATCTTCTCCATTTCGGGTCAGAAAGAGCCCAAAATTTGCCAACCAGTGTAAATATATGATTTGCATCAGAGGTCTATGAAAACGAAATGTTAACTGATTTTTTTCGTGACGTCACACCGACATACAGCTTTCATCGGACACGCGTAGTCCGATAAAAGCTGTCTGTCGATGTGACGTCACGAAATAATTCGTAAAAATTTAACTTTCGTAGTCCTGCGATAAAAATCATACAATTACACAGGTTGGCAAATTTTGGGTTCTTGGCGACCCGAAATGGAGAAGATTTTAATAAAAACTCACAAAAATCGGATCGGAATCCGATCCGAATTCGTTGTAGTGTGACCGCGGCTTTAATCTGTGTCAAGGCCATTTGAGGTCAGCCTAGGTCAAAGTCTGAAAGCCTTGGGAAAATCTATCAAGCTAGAATATAAATATGGCGAAATTTCAATTTGAATAAAAAAGTCATGCATTAACGATTCGTGTATCATTTAAATTGAGAAACGGCAGACAGGAGATCACTTTTTGAAGGATGTGTACATGTGGCTTAAGGCTCGGGAAATGCTGTTTCCGGCCATCTGGAGGGGTTTTAAAACCGAAAATTTTCTTGTACGCTCCGCGCCAAGCAATGCTGGCGCTCCGCTTAGATAGTCTTCCTGGTTCCACCTACCTGAAATGTGCACCTCCCCATGCCAAATTCAGCCTACGCCCTTGACTGGCTGACTCTGGGGAAGCTTGAGAAAAGAAATATTGTCTGCAAATTATTGGATGGTGTCTATAACTAGCAAGGTTGATAACACAATAGAATCACAGGTGTGAAAATCACATGTTTTCTTTTTCATTACTTCTCTGCACTTCAAACACGTCAGACGAAAGATTTCGTGTTTTTGAAGAGGCTCTACCAGCTAATAGTAAGTACATAGTTTACATTTATACACTTTAACATTATTGAAGCATTAATAAGGTTAAAACTTATTCAAGTAAGTTTATTTTCTTCGGGTGTTTATTTATTTTTTGATTTTGAAGAAGCCTCAAGTAAACTTTCAAGTCTATAACCCATATGTCTTTTTTATTTCATAGGTAAGTCCAAACACAGAGATTGTCTGTAACTAATTAATAACAGTAAGTAGGGTATATCATGTTACTTAACTCCATTGCCTAAGGTCGTTTCCTTCGCGACTTGAGGATTATTTCCACTTACGTTATTAAACATTACACAGTGAATAAGACAGGACTTCTAATTTTGTTAGCGCCCTGCTTGGTGATTACATATTACAAAGGGTGTAACTCCTCCAAAATTTTACAACAACTTTTCTTTCTAGACCAAGAGACCCCAACCTACTTGATTAAAGAGAATGAGCAGTCGCTCAATTTCATTTGAAAACATCACCTACATTTTACAACTTTCTTCTTGTTTTCCTTACAAATATGTATCATGATATCAATCAAAATGTTGCCTACGTTGCAAACTGTACGGTACATTCCTTGCCGAGTCAGGTCAACTCATGTCATAATATTTGAGGAAACCTGTCAAAGACAGATAGAACATAAAATATTCGTTGGGGATCTGCACTACAATAAGCTTCTCAGACGATATAATAAGTTGCTTATGGCAAGTGATGTGTTACAGTGAGGTGACAAAATTTCACACCAGTAGGAAGAATGAAGGAAAGATGGGAAGGAGGAATGGAAAGCAGAGAAACAATGAAGGCAAAACGAATAGAGTGACAGCCGAGCATGGTTGGGGGAATATTAGGCACCCCTTTCTTCCATACTTTTCAAGAACTGTACGGACACCCTATTTGAGCTTGGGTCAAGTAGCTGAATCCCTAGAAAGGCCTTTATGAGTCTCTTGAATCGTGGGACGGCCTCCTGTACATGAGTGCTAGTAGATGCTGAATCGCAGTGACAAAATTGTTCCACTTTATGCACCGTAGGCCTACAAATTTCGGATTAGGGATGGGGCCATGTGAAAAACAGGGCAGTGGCGCCGGCACGGGGAAGTAGGGCATAGGGTGCGGTGCATCCCCAAGCGATTTCGAAAATTATTGCTTTTCTTAAATGAGTCCATAGGACGATAAAGATATAAATTTCTGTACGAGCTAGGATCAATGGCGGATCCAAGGCCTTTGTTTGGGAGGGGCCAAACTGGTGGTACAGTGATATGGGGAGGAGTCTAAGGGGGTGTCCCCTCCCCTTTGGAAAATCTTCCTAAAACTGAATGCCCTCAGATGCGATTTGCTGCGACAAAAGTGTACAATTGTAAAGTTAATTTTCTGCAGTTTATTCCTTACTTATTCAGCAGATTTTCGGAAACAATTTGTGGCCCACCTTTGAGTGGGGTCATGGCCCCGTTACCCTCCCCCTCGATCCGCCAGTTGCTAGGGTTATATGTGTTTTCGACTGAGTGATGTATCTAATTTAATCATTATCTGTCACAAATGGTTCGTAAACTTTTGAAAATTTCGTAAATCCTTTCCAACCTTTCAAAGTTTTCGCCCGTTTCGAGTGCATTATTCTTAAAACTCTGTTTCTGACACTATTCCAACCCTAGTTGTTCAAAGGTAAGTTTACCCGTTTTATAACAATTTCAGTGCAAATTTTCGGCGCCCTTCGCGCCCAATTGCAACGGTTTACACCCAATGCCTGAAGACCTTTATTAGGACGATAATGTATGAAACTAAAGAGGCTCATTGAGTTGATATTGAATATTTTGTGACAAGTTTGACGGAAATTATTGCACGACAATGCGTCTAATTAGCCTCATTAGCCATTTATTACTTTCTATAGTTATCGAGGTTACCAAAAATGTGAAAAAGTTTTAGTTGTTATGGGCTTAAGAGCTCATAGTTTGCGATGCTTGTCCAAGCTCTTGATACACCAGCTTTACTCATTGGTTGCATTTGAACAGGGGTTGCATATGATTGATACCTAATGGTAAAAAGTGTCTGACCACGAATTCGTTATAAGTGATTTTAATCATTAAATACCCTATCACTGCCATTTCAGTTGTGCGTTAGATGTTCAGAATCCCTTAGTTTGACGCTTTACCAAGATTTGGGTAAAATCAACAGGTGAGACAAAATACTAAGAAATCCATGAACCAACTAAATAAGCCCCTTTAATCTAACAAAAACTATTTTCCGAAAGTATAAGTCCAACCGTAAGCTTGCATAAAGAGGCGATTAAGTGGCAATGCTTTCTGATGGGAAAGATTTGTAGTGCAATATTCATCATTGAGGTAAACTGTTAACTGCAGAAGCTTATTCAAAGGTCTTTAAGTGCATTTTCAGGAAACAAGCATTATAAAACAAGCAATTTACTAATCCTGTATACCACTTTGTTATACCTTTACTCCCCCTTTCTGTGCTTGCTTCCAAAATGCACAGCTTTTCAAGCTGTACATTTTGATTCTCTTACAAAATGAGTAAAACTACCATTTTTTGCGTGCTCTCCTGAAGTGTCGTTTGGATATCAGTTAAAAGCATCATAGTACACTTCACCATTTTAAAATTACCCCATTGCTTCCAGGAGGCCTTGTGTTGGCCCCAGGTTACTACCAATTGAGGTGTAACATACTAAAGCTAAGAATATTACCTTATAATGGCAAATCTCTTATTACAAAACCAGTTCAAAGCTTTGCCAAAGATAGCACCATTTTGCATCTAAGCCATTTATCAAGGAGAGGAGTTTCAGCCTCTATACGCACTTAGACATCTCACCTTTTCGATTCACTCAACAAATAAGATCAAATTTTCAACATATTATCAGTTCAAAACTTTGCCAAAGAATCATTTTGCATCTAAGCCACCAGAAACGAACAAAACTTCTAATACCCGAGCCTCTTGGACTCCCCTTTCTCACGGCACCTTCGCACTAGGTACATATCAACTGAAAGCTATTGATTCAAAGAATACATTGAAATCATTTTTTGTGGCTTCTGATTGAAATTTCATTTTTGGACCTTTACTGTTGACGATGTAGTCAAGTATGACGTTCACCATGCCAATCAGATATACTAGCAGTGAGCTTTAAAGTGTGTTCTCAAGGATGAAGTCGGCGATGCTTTTACCAGCTGAGACTTACAATAGGCTTAAGAGCTTAAGATGTCGTGCTAGTAAACCCACTCAAAGGAGTACAACAGCTGGTTGCAGGTGTCAAAGATCAATATCAGAAAGCCTAAGCTATTCAGTCTCCCAAAACAGACACCAAGGAAACAAAGTATCCAGTATTAACTGGAATAACTTGATAAAAGTCTCTATAAAGAAACACTCTGAGATTTCCCCTAAAACTGAGATGCCACATTTAAATTTTTGCTGTTTAAATGCCAGGGGCCGTATGCACAAAAAATCCTTATCTTAAGTGGAAAATCCTCCTTAACTTCCTAAAAGAAATCTTAGCTAAGGGAACTCCTTAAGTGGTAAACACAAAGCACCTTAAGAGTTTCCTTAGCTAAGAATTTTCTCAAAGGATAAGGAATTCCTCAACTCTGAAGGATAATCTCTTATGTCTAGAACAATGTTTAGCCTGTGCATTG
Organism: Holothuria leucospilota; assembly: GCA_029531755.1. Lineage (NCBI taxonomy): Eukaryota > Metazoa > Echinodermata > Holothuroidea > Aspidochirotida > Holothuriidae > Holothuria > Holothuria leucospilota. Next base: position 32,442,482 of record CM055964.1, read on the forward strand.
ACCAATAGAATTCATTGTTACAATAGCTCAACAATGGGGAATTCATGGGGAATCACCGTTTTTAAGGAATCCTTTACTTGAAAGTGAGCAAGCACATGGGTGTGTAATGTATACACCATACAATGTGGAAGGGCTATAAACATGGCAGCTAAACAAAGAGGGCCGAAGTGGAGTTGTGAGGAGAAAGAGGTACTTGTTGAGGAATTCTTGAAGCAGAGGCACATCCTTAGGGGACGATTCTCCACTAAGATCACATCACAAGCTTTGATTGTTCACTGTCCTTGGGGAGGGATAAAGAGAGGGGTGTCCCCTTTTTGCTTTTGGAAGAGGACTGAGATGCGTAATGGTGCTATATTTGAAACATTTTGAAGCATTTAAACATGCATGACGTCCAATTTAGGTGAGGGAGAGCGCACCCGCTGCTCGGCCAGACTCGTTCAGACTGCTTTTGATTTTCCCCGACTAGCTAATTTTCCCTCGACTACTTACAAAGGTGGGGGAGCCACTCCCCCCTCCCATCGCGCAGGCTACTGGTCGATATTCATAATAGGAGAAAGGTTCGATGTTCATAATGGGAAAAGGGGTTCGAAATACGTAATACAGTAATAGAAAAGGGTTCCACATTCAAGATGGGAACAGTTCGATTATGAGTATCGAACCCTTTTTTCGATTGTGAATATCGAACCTTTTTGCGATTATAAATAACGAACCTTATTTCCTATTATGAGTAATGAATCCATATTTCAATTATGAAAAGCGAACGTTTTTCATTTTGACTATCGAACATTATTCCGATTATGAATATCGAACTTTTATTTTATTATGAATAGCGAACCGTCTTTTTTCAATTATGAATAGCGCGGACTTTATAACTTATGAACCTTTTTATTCTTCGCTAGAAATCTCACAAATTCGTTTATGTCTCATGAGAGCATTTGTAACCCAGTGAATGATTCGACAAGTAGTACTCTGATGAATTCACAGGCCCAGGTTCGATTCCCAGGTCGAGTTATACAAAAGATTCTAAAAATGGAACCAACTGCCGTTGTAAGCAATGGGGTAGGAAAACAATCCAGTACCCCAAAACTGAAAAAAAAGAAGTCGAGGTTGCCCCTCGATTAAATCAAAGAGTTATAAGTTGAAGCGTAAAACCCTGTCTAGATAACTACCCGATGTGTTCTAAATGTATCTGCAACAACCTGTTGAGAGTTCCAACAAGCGTAGGGCCCTCAGGCTTCTGTTAGTGCATGGGTGGTTCAATATTTTCAGCCAGAAGATCCTTAATGAAAAGTATCCCAGCTCTATCCAAACGAAATCGCTGGTATATCTCATGTTCGGGGTAAAAATCCAAAGGATTTTCAAGGTTGCGGTATATTGTTGCTCTCGGGACTGCCCTTTCCACTTCGTCCCCTTCATCCACTTCGTCCACTTCCCGGTAAGCAGCAATAAGAGCCATGCAGAAATAATGTTGTTCCACACTTTGACTTGGTCAAAGCCATGCACAAATGAACCCCACTGTGTTGTACAGTCACTGAATTTAAGGACAAAATTCCCACTTGAGAGATTCGAAGAGGTACCTTAAAGTTAAGGAGATATTTGGGAAAATTCTCATCTTAAGATGCTTTGTGCATACCACTTAGGTTAAGGATGATCACTTAAGGAAATTCTTAAGGAAATACTTAAAAAAATACACTAAAGATGTTTTGTGCATACGGCTCCTGATCTGTTAAGAATAAAACTATTTCCGTATCAGATTGGACGTGTTGGCATTGATAGAAACTTGGCTAGGTTCAGCAATAGTAAACAATGCTTTAGTGAGTTGTTTCCAACTGGTTATGAAATAGAGCATAATTAGCCTATAATGAGTTTGATGGTGGTTAGTACAAGCGAATCTATTATGGGGAAGAAATGGAAACTCGTTGTTTGCAAAAACAACAAGTTTAAGGCTTACCGGAGGTGATTGATTCAAGCATTTTCGTTTCCTGGTCCCACATTTACAGCTACAGGCGGAGGTTGTTCGAGCTTTTACACGGACAGCCTCCGCAAACGAGACTCCTTTCGCTGACACGTTGATTTGAAAACGCAAACAGACGGTTCTGTGCAGTATAATCACTAGCATCTGCTTCTGTTGAGCTTTTTACTTGTTCGAAAGGAAAACTTTCTCCCTCCAACATTTTGAAACTGGTTATATTACTCAAAATGAAACCAAAATAATGTCCAGAAGCACTACAAGTATAACAAAATGCTAACGCAACCAGATGATCAGTTTTTCGCGGAAATGGTATCAGAATTGTCCAACGTAGCTGCCACGATAACTCGATGTATTGACTAATTGATCCATCGATCAGAACCGTTACAAGTTGAAACGATACAAAATTGCCCGTGCCAGAAGAAAAAGTAACGAAGTATAAATTCAACAAAACAAATTGTTAAATATGTAGCAAGTGAAAAATAAAAAAATCTAAGAAATAAAACACGAAAGTAATTACTGAATTACATTGCAAAATTATTTTAACTGAGAATATGAAACGCATTAAGAAGAATATTTTCAATATTAGTATTACACTGAGGGTAAACATCTCGTTTAGTATGACTTATTTATTTCCGAAGTACGCCACTACTCAGCTCCTTTAACACAAACATCGATCAGAACATTGGCAAATCACGAGAAATACGTGACCACTATGATAGCCTAACATACACAGCCTTAACTCTAGGCCTTACGCAGTTGTGCAAAACTTACGAAGAGATTTCTCGTTATTCACAAACTGCACATTTCGCTGATTCCGAACATACATATAAAGTGCAGAAAAGATTCTTAATCAGTTGGATCAGTTTATGTCGTCAAACAAGTAAATATCGACAACTTACCTAAAAGAGAAGGAAGAGTGAGATGTGGGTTGGTGATTGATCAATTACCTTTGATACAGCAGTCTGCATGCTGCAGGTACTGTAAGCGCGCTTCATGCTAGTCAAGTATCAAGCCGGCCCGCCCAATTTTTTTCCCACGAGGTTATGGGCAAATCAGATTTTCAAAATTTTTTCAAATTTGTTTCTAAATCATGGTTGGGGTTATTTCTAAGGTTAGGGTTACGTGGACTAGGGTTATTTGGCCTGTTCTTTCATAATCTGGCGTCAGAATTACAAAAAAATGGTTCAAAAGCTGTCATTTTGGAATTAGGGGTGTGGCCTATTTCCAAGAAGCTGATTGGTCCATTGGCATGATTTGCCCATAACCTCGTGGGAAAAAAAAATTGCGCAGCCGGCCCGCGTAGTTTTTTTTTTTCCCAGGACGAGTCAGGCCAAATCTGGCCAATGGACCAATCAGCTTCTTGGAAATAGGCCACACCTCTAATTTCAAAATGACAGCTTTTCGACCCTTTTTTGTAATTCTGACGCCGCAATATGAAAGAACGGGCCAAATTATCCCAATCCAAGTAACCCTAACCTAAATTTTGACCCTAACCTTCATTTTGAAACAAATTTAAAATTTTTTGAAAATTCGATTTGCCCACGTTCGTCCTGGGAAGAAAAAAATAATGCAGCCGGCCCGATCCAGTCAGTCTCAGGGATCATAAAAAAAAATTATACCGCAGACAATTTTGTGTAGGATGCATAAACCAACCCGTTACATTAAATATAACCCTAACCAAGATTTTGAAATAAATTTAAAATTTTTGAAAAACCGATTTTTCCATCGCCATCCTACGAAAAAAAAAAAAACTAGCGTGCCGTTACGACACACACTTAGCTGGGTAACTACTAATCTAGCCTTATTTGACCAGTCGCTCTTATTACTTATATTACACGTATGTAAAAACATCGTAGAGCTTGCAAAATACAATAGTATGAACGTCTGTTCTGTATTTTTACATCGGGGAAAGTCCCGCCCGGGTTGCGTAATTTTTCTCCCAGGACGAATGAGGGCAAATCATGCCAATGGACCAATCAGCTTCTTGGAAATAAGCCACACCCCAATTCCAAAATGGCAGCTTTTCGACCCATCTTTTGAAATTCTGACAGCGGATTATGAAAGAACAGGCCAAATAACCCTTGTCTACGTAACTGTAACCTTAAATCATGAACCTGACCTTGATTTAGAAACAAATCTAAACTATTTTGAAAAATCTATTTGCCCTCATTCGTCCTGGGAAAAAATTATGCGCCCAGGCCGGCACATTAGCTTCGGCTTTACCTCCAATCGGGGACGGAAGCAATGTGTGGGGACGGAGCCATACTGACAATCGGACGAAAGCATACTGACAATCGGACGAAAGCCGGAATTTCGGCTATTGCAGGAAGTCTGGCAAACCTTCTAGAGTTATCTTGCAGTTAGTCATACCTTACACAATGGTAGAGAAAATTCTCTCGAAATATGATGATCTTCTCAGTTGTCATCAAGGTGTTATGAGGACATACCTCACTATAAGGCAACACTTTTATATGAGAAACATGTTTCAAGATGTAAGCAATTAACTCAATGCTTGCCTTAACTGTAAGCAATTTAAACCTAAGCAAGATAAAATTAGGCAATATCATGCTAGAGTACCCGATTCATATTAACCATTTGATAAGATCAGTTTAGATTTTAAAACGATGCCAACATCTAGTGCAGGGTACAAACATTTAATGGTTGCATGTGACGAAATTACCAGATTTGTTATCTGTGTTCCTTTACAAACACTTGATGCTCAAACCATTTGTGAGGCGATCTTACAGAAAATTTAAACACTTTTTGGTCCTCCTTCTATGCTTATAACTGATGTAGCCAAGTCTCTCACTGGGAAATTAGTTGAATTGTGTTCTGCCCTCAATAAAGATAAGAAAGCCATCAGTGTCTGCAATCATGGCAGCTTACAAGTTGAAAGGCATATACAGACTTTTAAATTTCTTGAAGGTCAACCAAAACCAATTTGGTACTGATTGGGTTTGGTACGTTCCCTCTTCGACCTATGCGTATAACGCATGTTCTTCCCCCTTGGGTAACAGTCCCTTTGAGTTAGTCTATGGTCGTAAGCCGCCTGATCTCACAAATTTGACCTTCAATCCAGTGGAAGGACTTTCACATTCATACAGTGAGTATGTTGATCTTTTGAAGAAACAATTTGAGCACTTGTCTCAAACAATACCCACACTTCAAAAGCATAATCAGGATAAGCAAAATGCTAAGATCACGAATAAGCTGGAAAAGAGCCCTGTGTATTCAGTAGGATAGCTTGTTTATTTGTATAAGCCAACTAGCTCTTCGCTTACTGCAAATTCTCTTAAAATTGTTGCAGAATCGGTTGGACCGTTAGCCATACATGAAATTTTGGATCGCACTTTCTATCTTCTCCAGACATTACAAGGTGATGTTTGCAAGATGTTTTTAATTTTAACAGCTTTAAACCATGTTTTGCAAGAGCATCAAAAGGAAGCAGACAAATGCTTATAAACTTAAAGCGGTATACAATGAAAATTTACATATGTAAATTTGTAAACTATGTAATATGTAAACTTTCCTTGGCAACGAAAGTGTTAGCACAGAATAAAAATAAAGTGCAGGCTTCAGATTGTGCGTTATAGGTATTTCAGAGAATAAAGACCACAATTTTTTGTGGCTTTTAGTACAAATCTGCCAAAGTGGTGAGGATTCAGAGGAAACTTAATGTTTTGGTTGGTGGGGATAATTTATATGTAATTTACAATAAATACTGAAGTTACAGTATTTAAAGCATAAAAACAAATTGCAACTGATTTTAACAATTAATGTTAGTTTACTGAAATTTGAAAACATCAGCATCTATTATAATTAGGTTGAATATCAGATGCACTACACAAATGATGGTTAGAACATGCAAATTTAACAAATAATCACTTTACAACACTGTTCTATGTCATTTATCTACTAACGTTTCAGCAGCCCCTTTTATATACTTCTAATGAAATGGTGAAGCTTGAAAAACCTTCAGACAATCAGATGAAACCTTGGCTGTAACCTTCTATTTCCATATGTACATTAAGTGTAGAGGGTATAATACCTGAATGACCTGAATATGCTACTCCCTCTCTCTCCCCCTCCCCAACACTTTCTCTCACTCAGTAGCTGTGTTATTCAACTCTAGTTTCTTCAGAGACTGCCTACTTCCATCCTAATGCTGACCCTACCTAAAAAATAAACTTTAACAAGCAGAGCTTCAAGCAGAAATGATAGTTCACCAAGGAATATCATTACATTTCTCCCTCGTCATGCCTATCAAAATTGGTTAAGTAATGTCTGGATTTATTCAGTATTCCTACAGATATCCATCCTCAACTCCACATACCCTTTACTCATAAAAGAACTGCCCACACTATTAATAAGTTACATACATAGCAAACTCAGTACAGTGTAATTTTTATGTAACTGACATCTATATTACAATCTGTTTTGTCAGAAACAACAAACTTCCTATCCATCCAAACCAACAGATGGTTGACCCTGTGTCTTTTAAAAAAGATTATATAACAATCATTTGTTGATTTTTGCCTAATAGTTTCCAGTCCGGCAAGTTTTGCTGAAATATACTGTCGTGTATTGTACAAACTGCAGGGTTTCTTCATAGATGTATTAGTACGTGTGACGGTGTGAGTGCCATTTTACAGTATAGTTGGTGGATTCTAGGAGTACCACGTCAATTGAAACGTACTACGAATCTGAGAGGCTTTATATTGTTTTTTCACTGCTTCATATTTCACGAATTGAACGCATCACATCTTCACATCATCTACAGAAGTATATGAATACATTACGACATCTAATTAAGTCCCTGTAGTCCCCAATATTTAAAGGAAAGTTGTTCCTCTTCAAATTTCAAAGTGGATGGAGACGAAGGATGAAATATAAACAGATCATGACTAGCCTTCCTTCTTAAATTCTCAGGTGGTTGGTCCTTTGCTACACTAGACATTTCACTCCCGGCCACCAGGTGTTTCGGCTTCTGAAGCTGCAATTAAAACAAATGGCAAAGTTCAATCTCAAAACTACAGTTACTTGCAGACAAGACTTGTGTTTGAATTTTTATGGAAACAAGTTCTGGATATCAACATCAAGAAGAATCTGCAGCTTTATAGAATTGTCACAATCGTACGGATATGACACATAAGAGAGAGGGGGCAGGGCACTGTGCCCTATAAATTTTTCGAAAACTCCAAAATTCTGTCAGAATTTGTAGCACTTCGGGCACAATTAAAGGGCCCAGAGATTCCGGGGAAAACTGTGCCCTCCCAAACCAAATGGGCCCATCTCATAATTAAAATTTATCTGCTCCTTGATTTACTACATTTCTGGAAACTGCAACAGTTAAAGGAACACCCATATGAGCTGGTATCTGCCGGACAGCAGCTGGTGAGTAATTACTTGAGCCAGGTGCATAGCAAAGGGGGTTGTTTCCCATGCAAGTGTTGTGCCCTTCCCACCAGGAGCTTCCCAAATGGAATATTCAAAGGGTGAAACAAAGATATATTTTGTATTTGAAGCCCCCTAGTGGAATGTTGGAATGTCTCCCAACTTAATCCCCTCACTGCCCAATAAAAATTTTTTTGTCAATGCTACTATCTTCAGTTGGTCATAGATGCATGGAAACAGTCAAGGGCTAATTTGCATAATCTGCATTTTACATTAAAAATGATATATATGCCTATGAATCCATATAACACATCAGTATGATCTGCAAGGACAATTTACCATCACTGATCAATGTTTACTTTGACCGGCCAACATGCAGCATTGAATTAGAAGTGGGTCTTTCAGAAAGCATAGTCTTCGTGCACCTTAAAATGCAATGCCTCACACACTTACAGTAATCATATTTCCATGGAGTTACAGTATTGTAATTACCGGGTCTGCCTAAGGCAAGATATAAGCTAAAGGTAACCCATTCTTAGCCTACTCGATAGCATTGCATTATAATGCAATTCAGATATTACATGGACCATCCTGACCAATGATAGGTTTACTTCAACAACTTGAAAAATAAAAGTAGAGTAATGAAAAATGAAGCTATAAACTCTGCATCTTCCAAGATATTTAGCAGTACAGCCCTCTGACAGGGCTGTGTATTAGATATTACATGGATGCCACAAGGCACAAGCCTAGGTATAGGGCCTGGGGGAGTTTCCAGAAACCAGTTGTCATGGCACCATTCTTTCAGACTAGCTTAGCACAGCCTGTCCTTAAGCAGTTTTGTATATTCCACCTTACATTAAAAAAAGCAATCACAGAATACCCCGGTGAGATGTAGCTCTGTTTTTCACTGGCTGCACAGTCACTGCATATCCTTGTAGCCCCCATGAGACACAATTTGAATCCTGACTGCGTACCTCTGCAGTCTCTATAAAAAAAATCCATAATTCTGTGTATCTTTGAGCCTCTCAAAGACACGTTAACCTCCATAGGCTACTAAAATAGGAAGCTGTCTCGATTTTTTATGGTGAATCCCTGTAGCCTCTCAAAGATACCACAGTGGGCCTGTGAGGGAAACAACATTTACTGAGTATCCTTGTGACATCACGCAAACATAAATGGACTTCTGACTGCATGTCCTCGTAGTGTCTTAAAGTAAATTACTTAGATGCCTCCAGGGGCGTAGCGAAGGTGTCATCTTTGGGGGAGGGGGGTGGAGATTATGTTTTGCCGACGGATCTGGTAATGCGTAGTGCGAAAACGACACAAACGGAAACAGCCCCCGGAAGCTCTGAGGTTTAAGTATATCTCTGGGTGAAAAATTAAGTCTCAGGATGGATATATTTTGGTTCATACTGCATCATCAAATACAAACTAGATCCCACTAATTTTAATGCATTAGCCTTTTCCTCTCGTCAGGCCGCTATAGTTTTAAGCGGTTGAGATCCAGAGGTCCGCCAGTGCTTTAGCTAGGATGTTTTCTCAATGCGACATTAACTGATCTGTGGCCTGGGGGAGGGGTCTAAGGGGAAGGGGTGCCCCTCCCCTTTGGAAATTTTTGGAATTTGTAAGGTGCCTAGATCGCAAATGGTGCAATTTTCGAGCGGATTTCGGCCCTAATGAGGAACCTCAAAATTTACACCCATGTAGAATTATCTTGTCAGATTTGTTTTTGTGCGACATTTGCCGCCGTTTATGCGACATTGTCGCACAAACAAGGGCTGGCTAAAACACTTGGCCCGCCTAAGTACCCCTAGTGGATTCCGGAGGGCGAATCCCCAGGAAGCTCTGAGGTTTAAGTATATCTCTGGGTGGGTGAAAAATTAAGTCTCAGGATGGATATATTCTGGTTCATAATGCATCATCAAATGCAAAGATTCCCATTAATTTTTAAAGTATTAGGCTATTCCTCTCGTCAGGGCGCTATAGTTTTAAGCGGTTGGGATCAAGAGCGCCGCCAGTATTTTAGCCTGGACGTTTTCTCAAAGCTACATTTACTGATCTGTGGCCTGGGGGAGGGGTCTAAGGGGAAATTTTGGAAATTTTTGGAATTTGAAAGGTGCCTAGATTGCAAATGGTGCAATATTTGAGTGGACTCATTTCTGCCCTAATGAGGAACCTCAAAATTTACACCCGGGTAGAATGTGCGTGTCAGATTTTTTTGTGCGAAATTTGTCGCCGTTTATGCGACATTGTCTCACAAATAGGGGCTGGCTAAAACACTTGGTTGCCTTAGGGCCCCTGGTGGGGGTCCGAGGGGCTTCGCCCCCGGAAGCTGTGAGGTTTTAGCTTAATCTCTCGGTAAAAAATTAAGTCTCATGCAGGATTGGTATATTTTGGTTCATAATGCATTATCCAATGCAAAGATTCCGGTTAATTCTAATGTGTTAGGCTATTACTCCCGTCATGCTACTATACGTCAGGAGCTGAACCTGTCGTTCAGAATTGGAACCCTATGTGTTCAGCATTTGAACACTAGATGCGTCATGCATACGTTCAAATAAGGTAAGTGGATAGGCGTCCGGCGTTGAAAAACCAGAATGTTCAGAATCTTAACACAACCGTTCAAAATATGCTTTGAACGCCAGGATCTGGAGATGGTTTCTGTATCTGTTTCATTTCGGTGTTCGAAAGTTAAACACTGGCGTAGGAACCGGGGGGGCAAGGGGGCCATGGCCCCCCAGTATGTTTTGAGGGGGGGGCCAAATGTCATTTTGGCCCCCCCCCCAATAATTGCGACAGTTTACAGTTTCGTTCTACCCATTTTTGCTCTTAAGAGGACAATTTCTCTAATAAAAACCTAAAATTTTCGGCGCGCTACGCGCGCAGGAGAGATGTTGTAGTTTCTTCAATAGTTTCATTCTACATCACTAGATAGCGCAAGTCCTTTCCCCCTTACCATAACACGTAGGAAAAGTACACAGTTTATGTAAAGGTCGTAAATTTCATTCCATATTGCAAAGCCTAGCTACTGTTCTCTTGTGTGTCATGCGGTACGGCCAGTTGGTGAAGGACTCACCGAGCAATATTTGGCTATTTCATCGGATAGTCAAGGTAGTTTCGATACAATGCATATGATCTCCTATACGGTCTAGAACCCCTACAGCTTTTCTTTCTTATTGTTTTTAATAATTACATAGGCCTATGTTTTTTGTGAAAAATGATCCGAAAAATTTTCGCGCGCTTCGCGCGTTTTGCAGTTTTACAGTTTAGATTCCGGAAAAAACACTTAGCTTCTCTAGTATATACAAATTTTATGCAATATATGACCCGAATGAAATGGCGGCTAGTACACAGGCTTTCTTCAAGTCCCACCTCACCAATACTCGACGGCATTGGGGCTGTCGGAGTTTCGGGTCGTTGACCGTTCGCCGGGCAAATCGTTGGGCTACCTCCGTCTACTCAACTTAAGAAGTTAACAGACTCTGGCTGTAGAAAATCTCAGTTCCTCAACGCTGAACAATTTTGAATGAAGTCGGATAGATTGTAACAGACTTAAAGTGTTAAATTCAAATCAAACTTTACAAAATTTGCACAACAAGGACACATCTTGATGGCTTCAAAAATCCTGGCAAGCGCCACTTCCGGTGATTTGGGATGTATTAAAATCTCATATTTTCTCGGTACGCTCCGTCCACGCAAACCTAAGGTGGCACTTTGCTTAGATAGTAAATTGGGTTCAAACTTCCAATCCTCGGACCCCAAGTCCAGGCCAGCTCAACTAATCTGTCCTCACAGAAATGTGTGTTATAAAAAAATCAAATCAAGCTTTACATTTTTTCACACAAATTGCACATCTTGATGGCTGCTTTCAAGCCTGCCAAGTGCCATTTCCGGCGATCTGGGACGTACTCAAATCTAAAATTTTCTTCGTACGCTCCGCGCCAACCTATGGTGGCGCTCCGCTTAGATAGTAAACGGGAGTCACCCCCACAAAATCTCCAGTCCTCCAGAGTCTCCTAAACAAAAAATCACTCCTGCATGGTGTTGTTTTTGTTTCCTTTCGCTTTGAATATTTTTATTTTGCTCAAATTAAAATCGGAAGAATCACATTGAACAAATGTGTTTTAGTGTGGGAAGGGGATCCAATGTCGAGAAGTCACAGCTGGTCAGGCCCCCCCCCCCCATGTCAAACATCTTCCTACGCCGCTGTTAAAAGCCTGAGACTGCAGTGAAGGGAAGACGCGCGGCACACATTATTTTTTCCTAGGATGTTTGTGGGTAAACCGGATACTCAGAAGTTTGCAAAATGTGTTTGAAGTCAAGGTTAGGGTTTAGAAGACGGGCTAAGGATACCCTCTCCATGGGTAATCGGGTGCTGCTCCCGATAAAAGTGAGGAATAATGTGCAGAAAGTGGTTTTTCAAGAATTTCATATGACCCGAAATAGTGCACCTATACAGAAGCCGTTAATTCCCTTTCTTTTCCCGAGTTGCCGACGGACTCAGTCACTCGTCCAATTACACCGACGGCCGTTGATACGGCCGTATACGGCCGTCACATGCATAATCAATATGCCGACGAGCCTTACACTGGAATGGGCCAATTAGATTAAGAGCCGATAATCGAAAGAGCCGAAAATCGAAATAACCGATAACAGACTGGCCCGTTCTCTCTTTCTCCTTTTTTTTTCTTTTCATTCTCCGTCTTTCCTTTCACTCCTTTTCTTTCCCTTTCTTTTCCCTTCTTCTCTCTTCTTTTCTCCTCTCCTCTTTTCCTCTTCTTTTCCTTTCCCGCTCCTCTTTTTGCCGACAGACCGAAAATTTGCCGACGGGCGACCAAATATTGGGGGTGTGACACCACCCACACCCCCCGCTCGCTACGGCCCTGGATGCCTCATTCATAGCCAGAGTATAGTGGTATAAGTATATAGTCAGAAACATAGGCAGGTCATTTTCCATTACAATTTTGCCTAGAATCTGTCACCAGGGAGTTGCTAGAGACTCCCTGCTGTCACCTTACCTTTTCCCAAACAGGGTTTCATATGCGGTGTATTTTGCAATTACTCCTATTTAAATACACTGAGAAAGTCAACTTACTTAACTTAATAGGATGTGTTTCTGCCTTCCTCTCCTCTGCACTCTGAACGTTACACTTTATAGTGAAGAGTGTATCGCACTCACTGTAGACACTAGGCTGTAATACACACATCATGTTCCAGCAATAGGTGTAACGTTAAATACTGGTTTCGCCAAATGACCCTTAATCGAAATCCAGATATGGGCCAGATATGAAATTCCATATATGGGCCAGATATGGATTTCATATCTGGCCCATATCTGCTGCAGATATGGGATTTATATCTGGGCCAGATAAAAAATTGGGCAGATATAACCCAGATCTTTGCCAGAACCAGATCTAAGCCATATATGGCCAGATAAAGTTTTATCTGGATCAAGTCTTTATATGGAACAGATAAAATTTTATCTGGACCAGATATGGTCCTTTTATGAGCAGAATATATTTCCATGTATGGCCCATATCTGCACCATATATGGAATTTATATCAGATCAGATAAAAAGTTAGGCAGATGTAACACAGATTTAAATCAGAACCAGATCTAAACCATATATGGCCAGATAAAGTTCTATCTGGATCAAGCCTTTATATGGCACAGATAAAATTGTATCCAGACGATATCTACTCTAGTTATGAATCATAGTTAGGATTTATAGTCCACACTCCTCATGGAGACTTTAAACACCTTTTTTTCCAAAAGTCCCCTGACTCTCTGGCGAAGAGCCAGGGGCGAAAACCAAACAATACTCCCGAAGGAGTTCTGCTCCCCACGAGTAACAACGTCCCCAAGGGACAAACATTGACTTAACTGACACCACCCGTTAAACACCCTTTTTTTCCAAAAGTCCCCTGACTCTCTGGCGAAGAGCCAGGGACGAAAACCAAACAATACTCCCGAAGGAGTTCTGCTCCCCGAAGGAGTAACAACGTCCCCAAACACCAGCTTTTTTTCCAAAAGTCCCCTGACTCTCTGGCGAAGAGCCAGGGGCGAAAACCAAACAATACTCCCGAAGGAGTTCTGCTCCCCGAAGGAGTAACAACGTCCCCAAAGGGACAAACTTTGACTTAACTGACACCACCTGACAGTGGTCCCGTTCTAGACTGGCTGAATAGAGCAGGTCCCACCTGGGAGCTCCGCCGTCGTGATCAGGGATACTCCTGTGCCAGGTAAGTATCCAAACACCTTTTTTTTCTTTCCAAAAGTCCCCTGACTTTCCAAAAGTCCCCTAAGTATCCAAACACTCTTTTTTTCCAAAAGTCCCCTGACTCTCTGGCGAAGAGCCAGGGGCGAAAACCAAACAATACTCCCGAAAGAGTTCTGCTCCCCGAAGGAGTAACAACGTCCCCAAGGGACAAACTTTGACTTAACTGACACCACCTGACAGTGGTCCCGTTCTAGACTGGCTGAATAGAATAGGTCCCACCTGGGAGCTCCGCCGTCGTGATCACGGACACTCCTGCGCCAGGTAAGTATCAAAGACCAGCTTTTTTTTCCAAAAGTCCCCTGACTCTCTGGCGAAGAGCCAGGGGCGAAAACCAAACAATACTCCCGAAGGAGTTCTGCTCCCCGAAGGAGTAACAACGTCCCCAAGGGACAAACTTTGACTTAACTGACACCACCTGACAATGGTCCCGTTCTAGACTGGCTGAATAGAACAGGTCCCACCCTGGGAGCTCCGCCGTCGTGATCACGGACACTCCTGCGCCAGACACCAGCAAACAATGTTTAAGGGCTCCATGAAATAGAATTTAATGTATGTATTGGGTTGAATTGACTTAAGTACATAAATTCAACTTATTTCATAACAGTGAACAGAAAAATGCCGTGAAATTTTCCTTTTATGTAATCACAGTGATATGGGCTTCTTATTTTAAACTTTATTACGTATTTGACTCTAAATTTTGTTTACTGCGTAGTGCATATTTTACTTTCAACTTCCTAAATCATGAAAAATGTAGGTTTAGATACAAGCTCCGCCCAAATATGCAAATCATTTGCCTAAGTTCACTTAGTACACTGCGGTATTAACAAAAGTGTAGCCACTAAATAACTGCAATGTCTGGAAAGGTGATGCTGTATCCAAAACATGTCTTAGTTTGTAACAAGCATAATCCAAGAATCAAATCAAATAAATAATAAAACAAACTAACAAAATGCTCATTTGCATATCTAGCATATCAATTTATATCTGGCTTGATATGGTCATATAAAACTTTATTTGCATATCTGGAATTGCATTGTGTCAAGTTATATCTGGCTTGATATGGCCATATAAAACTTGATATAATGTATCAAGGCATCTAAATCTGGGTTTATATCTGGCTTGATATGGCAATATAAAGACTGTATTTAGCCAGATATATCCAGATATCTGGATTTGGAGTAAGGGGACTGGCGAACTTGGCAATTGATGCATCATGTTCTTAACTGCTACAGCCTCACTGCAGGTGAGATACCTCAGAACAGAAATGCAGTACTCGACTATTTCCAGCAGGCTTGGAAATGGGCATAGTTAATCCTCAAAAGTAAGCTCCAAGCATCCCATTTTTAGTTGCGGTGCCTGCAAAGCAGGCACTCGCAACTAATGTCACCGATACAAAAATCCGAAATTTGGCTTTGGTTGCGACTTTTGTCCGAGACTGAAGGTTGTATCGAAAATACGACGTAGTCCAAGTTGTAAGGATGGTAGTTCTGTAGTTTGTAAGTTAATTTTGGTGACCTAATGACCTTTTTAAGGGGGGTATAAAGGGGACTTTTCTTCATGTAAATGCGGGGGCGGTGTCTATTTTTAAACTCTAGAGTAGTGATTCTCAAACGCGGCCCATAGAGCCGCTGCGGCCCCGAGGCCCTGTCGGTGCGGCCCCTGAATTGATCTTACGATATGAGATAATTATATTAGACAGAACAAAACGCAGCATAGTAGGAAACTACATTATCCAACTTGACTCCTCCTAAGCTTACTCTCCTGAAGGGTTGCTAGGTTTCTGACGTAGCAGGCTGTACCGCATATTCCTTGTTCAGTCATATCTAGCCAAGATTTATTTCGTGTGCGGTGGTGTTCTTTGTCATGCTATGCACACGGTGGCATATAGTTGTGTATAGTGGTGCATGGCGAAGTAGTTGTATTTGTAGTTACAAAGCTTCCAGAACCAAGCAAAATAGCAGGTACATGTTAGATTCCATAGCTTACAAAATAGCTAATTCAATGAAATCAAGCTCAAAAATGGTGGAAACAGCCATTTATAGATCAAACTGGTAAAGAAATGCCCCAGACTACACCTCAGAACTTCTGAAATCCATTTATTCGGGGCCCCGGATCCCTCATTGCTAGGGTTTTGCGATTTGCGCTTGAATTCTTTTCATCCCCACTTGTGAGAAGCTGTTGACGCTCATGTGCGAGTTGATTTGTTATGAAATTAAAATTTCTGCAAGTCATCACACTGCAAAAACTGCGGTGTTAAAATATTGGATTTTGCAAATTGGTGTTGAATTTGGTGTTGAATCGACACCGAAGAGAATTTAATCCGACCTTTGACCTGTGCAGGTAGAAGTTTTATCCAATGCCCTTCCATGTTTTTCTCCTACCGCGCAAATAGAGCTACGTCATAGAAACCGGATCTCCTAATTGGTCCGTAGTAGCCTATATTAGTTGTTGTAATTACAGCAAGTACAGCAGCCGCGCAAATCTGACTGAGAAGAGCTGGTGACAAAAAAAAAAAAAAAATGCCGATTATTCGCCTTTTCCGAAATGAAACCAGGAAGGTTGTAGTGTTTAGAGAATTTCAAGATTTGGTTGAGACAGGTGAGCATTCATTTTGAAGGTGATGTCTGAGTGTATGTGGAATTTCCCGAAAAAAAGCGGCATACGGAAACAGAAGGAGCGGCCTAGCCTAGCCTCCCTCGTAGTCGTACGTTAGACTTAGGGCCAAGCCTAGGCCTAGGCCCCTAGACTAGAGCCATACCTTAATTACGCCAAGGCCAAGGCCTAGCCTATATATTTATTTTCCAAGGCTTAAGCAAGTCCTCCTTGCATGGGTTTGTTCTTATGTGAAACCTCGAAACAAAAACCAATAATAGTCCGTTCTGGCCCTAGCCTAGGCTATATATTCAGAGAACACAATGAACGGCCAGAGCCTGAGGACCTCTGTGCCAGGCGTAACTGGGCCCGACTTCAGCAGCTGGGCTAAACTAAATGGCTTAGGCAAACTTACAAAAAAACTTTGGGCCTAAAAGTAAAACCCTAGCCTAAGTTGATGCAATCATTTCAAATTTTCCATCCAATGATCCATTCCATGACCTGCCTGTCATTTAAAAGCATGTTAGCCTAGTCCTAGGCCTACTTCTGTGAGGTTTGGAAAAGTAAATTTAAATTTACAATGGTTTACTATAATTTTAGGTCCTAACTTTGTTGTGAGAAGAAAAACAATTTCGACTGTCATATGCATAGTCTCAAAGACACCAGATTTTCAATGGGTTTTAGTAAGGACTGTGTGCAGGGAGCTTTCAGCTTGGCAATCGACTTTACACAGGCATTAACTGAGGACTAGGCCTAGGATAGACCTCAGTCAGGCGATCAGTGTATAGGGGCCTAAGCCTATCACTAGGCCTAGCCTAGGACAGGCACCAAAATTGATGTAGCCCCTAAATTGACATACCAACCCAAAGTGCTCGATATAAATAGTGATTGCTTTTTGGAAAAAGGTCAGAGTAAGTACTGAGTATGGGGCATTTTGTTTGGAGGTATGTACGTCCCTGATGAACGTGTTTTTTTTTAAGAATTTGGTCCAAATTTGTTTAACTAGTTAGAGTATACTCTGTAACTGTACCAATTAGCCTAATGCATTTCACAAGCCAGTGTGACATCATAACAAACTAGGCACAGCATAACTTAAAACATTGAGGAAAATCAGATACCATTTCACGTATAATCAAAGATGTATAGCCTAAACAAAGAAATGATCCTAGAATTTAACCATGAGCCTCAGGATAGGTTATTTCAAGCCACAGAATTTGACAGGCTCATAATCTCACAGACATTAACCTTGACTTTCACAGTCATGTATAGCCTTCCGATAAAATGTTACTTTAATAGTTATCATGTATGTGGCCTAAGCTTAAAAGTGTGGCACTCCATGGTTCATTCTACAGTGTATCTTATCATCATTTCCTTTTGTCTATAATTTAGCCAAAAAGAAATTTAAAATTGCCGAAGATGTGGTACTTGTGGATAAAGAGGATGGAGCAGAGATTGATGAAGATGCTCTTGTACCTCTCATTGAAAACGAACCAAAAACAGCAATCATGGTGCTAAAGAAAGGTGAAAAGTGGGGTAAGTGCAGGAAAACAAAGCTCCAGCTACCGTAGAGTATACAAAAGATGTGTTTGATATATGGATAAACAGCAGTGTTTGAAATGTGTATACATGATAGGGGGTCTGTATGACCAATTTAACTCATAAAACACTAATACCTTTTGTGATGGGAATTGTGACATTGTGGGGTTTCTAACCTCATTTGGTGGGTAAAACCCCAGATTCTCCATCCTGTATACCACTAAGCAGTATTTCAAACCAGATAAGTCTGTAGTGTTGGGCCCTGCATGTTATCATCTTTACCTTGAAATGAAAAATTTCATTCAGTTGCATGCTGGCATATTATATTGTAGCAAGGTCTAGGCCCTATATAATTATAATTACCTTTGCACAGAGTAGGTATATGTTCTACCCTTTATTTAGGTAAGTTATAATCCACTGTTCATCAAGAAGTTGAAATGAATCTAGGTTTAGATTTGGGATGAATCATTTTCAGTAAATAATTGAAAGAAATGTGTTCATTATTTAGATCTCTGTCCAGAGCTGTAGTGTGGGCTAATTTAAATGGCATTTTTTTCTTCTTTTAGTGTCTCCAGCAGCTGCACCTCTTAGAATGAACAGTGACTCAGACACTGATGTTATTTCTGAGGAGGAGGTTAATACTTCTGATGTGAGTCTACCTTCTTCCAGTTCTTCTGTACCTCCCATGAAAAGATTCAGGCAACTTGAAGCAGAACAACCAACAACTGATGAGACAGCTGAGGTAAACACTCATTAAACCATTCAAAGTGGAGGAAATTAAGCTGAGAGGGGTATTTATTGCTTAAAGGCAGTATGCAGTCACCCCAATCAGAGTGAGTGTATCCTGTCACTCTAGTTCATGATTGGCCTATTTTGATCATGTGACAATATTTTTGTTAGTAAATTGTGAAATCCAAAGAGAATTTCTCCTTGCTTTACCTATTGTTTGTAAGAGTTAATGTGCAAAACATCTTCAGAGGTGCTTGTAATGCAATAAGAGGAGATCTGCAAGAGTTTGCCGATTTTTCAAAGAAAATTTTGGGGCGACTGCCTATTGCCTTTAACTTCATTGGGCAATTCATGCTATTTGCTGAACAAAACCACTAAATTATGTGCCCCATTACCAGGCATATCAGGAAAGCTGTATGATGTATTCAATCTGCCGAGTTTGAGCCATGAGCAGTAATTTTTAACTCATTTAGCTAACAATTAGGCCCAATTTGGTCTGTCTTTGAACATTGTAATTATGTTCTCCTGTCATTAACATGCTGTGCACATGTAGGCATAATCTTCATTGGAAACTTGCAAAATGTCAGCTCTTGTTCATGTGCTTCAATTGGAAAGTATTGGGGCCTTCCTTAGCATGTAACATTTTGGGGAAAATTTGTGTAATTGGCAATGTTGGACCTACACTGCAGAAACATTGGATATATCACGGAACATTCTAGTAACCTGTGGTCAGAGTCAGGTGTTGGATTGGGAGGTTTGAGGGAAGACAGCTAAAGTTCACTATACAGGGACTTTACTTTTGAATTATATTTCATCTTCGCTGTTAACTTAGATTCATAAACACTCTTTACCTGGTCATGGAGGTGGCATGAGAACTTTTGAGTTTAGGGAATTACCTTCTTTTGAAAATTATGAGTGGATTTGAATTGTCTTTTGGTGTCCTGGCACAACTTAACACACCAGGACTTGGAAGTAATAATCAGAATTAATAGACAAATGAATAAATAATTAAAGTTATGTTGGCTTATAGTTTACGATGTGCTTAGGTACATCCCTCTAGTATTAACTGAGACTTTCAAGGATACCTATGTTTTGTTTTCCTATTTAAAGCTCATTCGGGCAATTCTTCAGAAAAGTGCATGTGGGGCCACAGTTTTAGCTGAGTACAGAAACCAGAAGTCTCTGACTGAAAAATCCAGGAGATTATTGGTGAACCTTGTGGTTGCTAACATGATGGAAGTGCATGGGTAGGTTTTTTGATTATAGTGGTAAGGAAAAAGAATGGTGTCATATCAGTTTGATGTGTACAGTAACTTGTTTTTAAACATGCATTATTCAGTGTTGTTATTGGGGCATATGCCTAATTTATAAAAACATTTAAATGTCAACCTTGAGGATGTTCTATTCAGATCAAGGATCTACACCTTGTTTCAGTTTTCTAATTTAAAAAAGGCATTGCAAATGGTAATGAAATTTAAAGAAATTCACTTATCTATACAAAAAGTGTAGATCGTCCTTCCAAATATACGCACCTAACTGAAATGACTTTATGGTTTCAGACTGTACTAAGCAGTAACTCAGTTAAAATGCAAAATGGATGTATGGTGATGATGAAAAGTACTTTCATTAAAGTGAAAGTTTATTTGTTGACCTAAATTACCACAAGACTACCTTGCTAAGAGGTATGTCTAGCTATTTCTTTGCTTTGAGGTGTTACCAACTGCTCTGTGTAAGGAGAATGTGTCATAACAGTCCTAAAAAGGACTCAGAAAGACAATTCAGATTGCCAAGGTTAATATTTGTCAGTGTGTTAGTGTGTGGTTATAATGTGATAATAGTTCTGAACAGAAAACTGTGTGCCATTGAATAATCACACATTTATTGAAAGAAATACTAATACTTGGTATAATATTTTTATCCTTAAATCTCTGCCTTTAACAGAAAGACTCCACCTACAGCCAGTAAAAGAAAATATGCCATTGGTATTGTCAACCTGTTTGAAAGCCTGAAAGACCCCCACACACTAACTGGCCATGTAAGTATCAAGCTTCATTGCAATGAGCTGGTCTATGTGTTTTTAGTATTGTAGATAACCAACTTCCAGCCAAAATGAATGGGTCTCAGTGTATTTAATCGCTTGTCACAAATCCTGTGAGAATATTTAATGTTCCACTGCAGGCAGGATATTTGAATGTTCCACATGAACTGCTGATTTCATGTGATTAACAAGCTTGCACTTACGTACTAGCTCTGTTTACTATCAGCTGGTAATACTGTGATTCCTGTTGACCCCAGATGACTTTCAGCATGCAAAGAAATACAAGATGTTCCACTGAAAGTTTACCGATATAATTGCCCCCCCCCCACCCCATGTCTTTCTCACTGGGACAATTTTAGAGTAATATTATGTGGTATGTCATGGAAACTGCTTCTAAAACTTTTAGCAAGTTTTGCATACTAAAATGTGGGGTCAATACTGATGACATATAATTAAGTAAAATGACACACCTGAAGCTCGTCCAAGCTTTTGTGAAGTTATTGGATGTGTAAATCTCTGGTGGCTTATATTGTGAGATGACTTTTGAAATATAAAACAGGATTGTGGTACGTAAAGTGGATCACTGGTAATAGATACACTATAACATTTATTACAGGAAGCTTTCTTCGACGAAAGAAGCAATACTGGATTCATTGCAGCCAGGATTAAAAACGTAAATCGAGGAGAGCGGATTTCTGGGCAGTCTAACATTCTAAAGGACACCCCCTGCAAAAATGATGGAGGCCCCAGATGTAAAAGGCCATTGCCTAGTTCATCTGAAGATCTGCAGTCAGATAAAGATGACATTACAACAGATATAAACTGGTTGAAACACACCCCTGCAGTAGCTGCTGATGCTAACATGGTCTTTGAAAAGATGAAGAGTACTCTTTCAGTGAGAAGAAACATGGTGAATGCTGAGACTCCAGCAGCTAACATACTAAAGGAATTTCCACAATTTCAGATCACCCCAGGTCTTGTGAGTCGAAAGTTTAATAGTTTAATTGATGTCACAATTATGCACTTTGCTTGTAATTCTGAAGTCAGAAGTGTAGTGTCGAATTGGAAGGAACACAGACAGCAATTTTTGAAATGTGGTCAGAACCTGACAAATTATGAAGCAAAACTTGACTCTGCATGCTAGTGTTTTTATCAGACTGTGCTTAAATGGTTTTGGTTTTTTTTGGGGGGGGGGGGTAAACAGTCCTGATGAAGAGTTTGAGAGGAAGGGGGACACTTCCATGGTGCTATATTTTGGCAAATCTTTGAACTGCTGTATATGTAAAATTCAAACTAGACAATTAAAACTGAGCACTATCATATTTTGGGAAAATTTTAGAAGGGTAGAAAACCCATGGGGGGGGGGGCATTACAGCTACTGGGGAGTTTATTTAAAAAAAGCTGTTGGTATGCAGTTGAGATTATTCCAGACTTATACAAACTTCACACTTTGAAACCATCCAGAAAATATCTGACTACTATGTCTGACTACAAACCGACTGTTTATAGTAGGAAATATAGCTGTCTGAATTAGATCAGTCAAATTTTCTAATTGAAAGCTTTGTCAAATGCAATTTATGTCAAAAGTAGTATTACATAATATTGATAAATGGCCTGTGTAGTGTGAGGAAAATTTTAGAAATTTCCAATCATTTCTGTAGATGACATCACTTGCTTTGCTGTTGCCAGATCATTGGTGCATTCAGAGAACTTCATGAAATTGGAAGAAAATACTATCTTTGCAATTAAACATGCATGTGGGATGAAACATTCATTTTAAATCACCAGAAGACAGGGTTGGTGATTTTTTTATATTTAAAAAAAAAATCATGATTTAAACCAAATAAATTGATTTAAATCAAATCAATATAAATCATGATTTTTTCAATGAAAAAAATGATTTGAATCGTGGTTTTTGATCAGCTTGATTTAAATCAAACAACCCTGCGTGAATATCCTTAAAAGGCTTCACTCATCCCAGACAGTAAATTTCTCCCGCCAACTTCTAATGTAGCTGGGCCCTCCCACAGTTACAGCAAGAAATTGTTTCCAAGTCATAGGCTCAAGGCTAATCTGCTGATGACATGTCAAATTTCACTCATCTACACTGTGTGTCATTGACCAGCCACATTAGTGGCTTATTATTTGAAGCAGTATAGACTGAATTTACCTGCTTTTGGTGTCAATCAAAGTGCAGTTACCAATAATGACTTAATCCCCCCTCCCCAGAAACTTCAGTCAAAAGTTGGGGTAATGAATATTTGTATTTTAATTGAACAAAATTCCTGGAACTTTATTCACTGCAGATTGAACAAGACTTCAGATTAATGTTCCCAAATGAGCACCCAAAGCTGCTGGAAAGGTGGCCATCCATAAAGCAGAAGATTATTGCACTTGCAAGGAAGAGTACTGATGGGGCCACTGCTGAGCTATTAGCAACAGTGGACCGTGGACCTTGTGAGGATTTAGAATTAGGAAGTAAGTATTTATGTTATACAGTATACACAGATTCTTACAGAAGTCACTTTCGTGTGTTAACCACATAACTTTATCCCCTCACCATCTTCTGTGGAGTGTGCATCACCAGCTGACAGATGTAGACAGCTGGAAATGCAACTGATTGCTGCATCATATTGACTACTTAAAATGTATTGATCAGATGTAATTGTCTACTAATTGGTATGGATGCTGGCTAGCACCAGTCCTCCATGATCATCTCTTAATCTTAAAAACTCTCAGACAACACCCCTCCTGTCTCCTGTCCCACTGCGTGTAAATAATACTATGCCTGTCAAATCGACAACAACATAGCAACCATAGACTTCAAGTGATGGAAGTATTAGTAATAGTTAAGGGAAAGTACAGTCACCTTAAATGGAATTAGTATACCCTGCAGTATTTTAATTCATGAATGGCTCTTTTTAACCATGTGACAATATTTTGCACTGAATTGTTAAATCCACACAATAAATAACCTGTCGGTGTACCATGAATGTCCTGGAACATCATGAAAGATCTAACATGATATTTGTAATGTTCAGTAAGTTGATGTGGCAAAATAGATTGTTTTCTTGTTTCCCTTTAAATCATGGAAGGCATGCCTTAGGGAACTGCATGGAAAACTTGTCAACAGGTTAAAATTGTTTACTGCTTTCCAGTAGCTTAAAGGGGCTGTTGCATCAACTTAAATACATTTATGACCCCCTGGGTATCTGTATTCACAACTGGTGACTGTATTTCATTGAAATACATTCAAATAATAGCTTCAAATATTTAAGCCACTCAGATCTCATTGGTCTAGCCTGACTTGTGCAGATCAGTGAATGTGAGGTAGTCTAGTCTGTTGCAAAGCAGACACCTCAGCCCACAATAGGCTATAGTGCCCCCAGTGGAATATGCCCTTGAACAATTTAAGCTCAGTACAGAGTACTTTGGTTTTGTCTGGGATATGCAGCTGTAGCCAGATTTTTTTTTAATTAGAGGAGGGCTAGGGAGGTAACATTAACTTAGTTGGGAGAATTTTAACAGTCTAGGGTGAGTATTGGCCCCAAAATATTAACTAAGGTATTCTCTTTAAAGCAGTTAATGATATTTTAGTTTCTCTAGCTGCTACCAAAAAAAAAAATTTTACTAACATGAAATACTCATTTACTGAACAAATGTACATTTTCATTTTAATTTCATAGGCTGGGACAAAGAAACTGCTACCATATTGCTGGTACTCTGTCTTTTACCACCTGCAAACCATGGACGAGCCGGAGTGTCAAAATTGCCAATAATGAAAGCAGTGGACTTCCTCATTCAGTTTGAAAAGGTTTGACAATTTGATTTATGTCTTGGGGGACTATTAAGGTATACTGCAAGTATGCCAACAGCTTCTCAAAGATCATCTGCTGTCCTAATTGTAGTAATTGGTCCTAATTGTAGGTAGCATACTGCTGTATTAGTCCTAACTGTAAGTAGCACACTATAATTAAGAAAGTTTTATGTGATTATGTAATGTACCTTAGTCTGTGGCCAAAAGCTGATGACCCCTCTAGCTACCTCCACCTTTTGACAGTAATATTTACAAACCATAGTGTTGCCCTAAATACACATTACTACACACTTATTGTGTACAAAGGCTAAAGCAGTTCTAGCAGTAAGCCTGCTTGAATGGTAGTTACAGATCACACAAGTTAATATACTGCAGTTAAGATTGTGACAGCTAGTTTACTAGCTGAACCCTTAAAAATTACATAAAATCAAAGTGATGGTTTGTTTTGCAAGTATTGCACAATGACTTTCAAACTTGGAAGAGTGATCAATTTTGTTAACCTGGATCAACTCACCAATGCCCTAATGAGCTGGCTCAAACTTTTATATGCATGTTGATTGTAGTTGCTTTAATAGTGTATATTATATCAACTTATTTTATCTGGAAGAGTATTTTCTAATTCAGTTATTGAATTCGATAATTTGTCCTCATGTTGTGCAATGCTTGAACAATTCTCTACTTTACCAGTATTGGGATATAGTCATCTTTGGTCCTGAGAAATACTCAGATGTTTTAGTCATCTCTGCCACCCTTGGCGTCAATTGCCTACTCTGGCCTTGGAGAATAATGTTCGAAAAAAAAATTGGAAGGCATGGTAACCATGTGATGAACCTTTTGGAAATTTCTAGCCTAAAAGCAGAACAATTGATGGCATTTTATTTTGTAGTTATTTTTTCTACTCCAGTTATTAATTACAGTTTGTGTTCTCTGCCCTACAGAGTGGATGCAGTATTGATGCTTTCTTGGAAAAGAACACCACAGCCATGCAGCCACACCTTCTGGCACTTGGGCCTACCAAAAAAAGCATTTCACAGTACTTCATTGTTGTGGACCATATTGCCCTACCCTGTCCTGCACGTGATGCCTTGGGAGCTTTTGATGTACTCTTTAAGAGTCACTATGTTTTTGGTCTACACTACAGTAAGCATCTCCTTAACTTTTGGACATTTCTCCAAACTACTATCTATCAAATAGATATCACCAACACCCATCAGACCCCACGTGTGAGGACACTAAGATCTAAGTTGCAACTATGAGTTGCTTTAAATGCCAAGCTTATCTTGGTAGTGTACCTAAGTTACTTAGGCATATGAGATTACAACATGGGTTTTACGATGGGCAGAAGTTGTTGCTGAAATGTGGCCAAGGGACATGTTGTCGGACGTTTTTTCTCATTTAGTGGATTAAGGAAGCATATAGTTAAACACGCTCCATTTGCTTTACCAGATGGACAACAGGAACACCGGCAAAACAATTTGGAGGTTGATGTTGAATATGTTGATTATGATGATGATAATGTTGTGGGTGATGAGCTTGCTACCTCTGCAGTTCTTTCTCTTCAGGAACTGCAGAAGCAGGCAGCAGGGTTGATATGTAAAATGTCTGCTACCTTACAGGTCTCTCAAAATACTCTAAACCAATTAGCCGAATCAATGGATAATATTATTGGTGAAATCACTGGTAGTGTACAAGCTGTTGTTGACAAAACCTTCCAAGAACATGGGCTGGAAAAAGATTCTGATGTTTATAATGATATTAAAACACATTTAGACACTCTGTCAAATCCATTCCAAGAACTTAATTCTGAATTCAAGCGAAACAAATACTTTAGTCGTCAGGGGATGGTTGACCCCCATGAGATTTCTTTGGGTGTTCGTATGGACAGTCGCATTAACAAAGTCACCGGGATACATGAACAAGTACCCGTGAATGATACCTTTATATATATTCCAATTATTAGGACATTGGAATTACTAATTAAGCATCCTGATGTTTTGCATTTCATCACTCATAACCACAAAAGTCATGACAATGTGATCAAGGATTACTGTGATGCAAACCAGTTTCAACAAAGTCCTATTCTTCAAGAGGATTGTAATGCTCTCCAGTTGCATTTTTTTTATGATGACTTTGAAACAGTGAATCCATTGGGATCAAAAACATGTATTCACAAAATTGGTGCATTTTACTTTGTTTTAAAAAATCTACCACCTAGGCTTAATTCCAGTTTGAATAACATCCAGTGTGCTGCCCTTTGTCACACAGAAGATATAAAGAAATATGGATTTGAGCCAATTCTCAAACACTTGGTGAAAGATTTTAAATTACCTCTCTGAGCATGGTATTCTACTGCCCAATGGACATTACAAAAAAGGAACCATTACTCAGTTTAGTGCAGACAACCTTGGTGCTAATTCATTATTTGGTTTTGTAGAGAGCTTTTCAGCAAGTCATTATTGCCGTCTTTGTTTAACTAATCGTGAAGACGCACAATTACTTTACAGTGAGAGTAACATGCGAATGAGAGACAAAGACTCCCACAATTTGCATGTGCAACAGGCAGAGCAACATGATACTGTCCATGTTCTAGGTGTGAAAAGGGGATCTGTTCTAAATAGTTGTGCATTTTTTCATATTGTTCATAATTTTTCTCTTGATGTGATGCACGATCTCCTTGAAGGTGTGGTTCAGTATGAAATTAAATTAGTATTGTCATATTTAATATCAGGCAGAGAGCCAGCTTTAATAACACTGAATCAGTTGAACAAAGAAATAGCAAGTTTTGACTATGGATCAACAGAAAAGTCAAACAAGCCATCTCAAATCAAATTACATTCACAAGGCAATGCTATTGGTCAAAAGGCTATGCAATCATGGTGCTTAATAAGACATTTACCACTTATTATAGGACATCTTTTAGAGGAACGGGACATGCCTTACTTTGAGCTGTTGTTGAAGTTATTAGATTGCATGGATATAATATTTTCACCTAAAGTAACTCATGGGTTAATTGCACAATTAGGTATTCTTATCGTAGATCATCATACTAAATTCCATGAGGTATTTCCAACTCATTCTCTTATTCCAAAGCATCACTTTATGGTGCATTATCCTACTTGTTTGCGGGAAGTGGGTCCACTTATCCATGTCTGGTGCATGAGGTATGAAGCTAAACATAATTATTTCTGTCAAATTGCCAATAACTGTCGAAACTTTAAGAATATTTGTAAAACTGTGGCAAAAAGACATCAGATCAATCAAATGTATCATTTTAATTCAGAACGTCCATTAGAGACTTTTCAAGTTGGACCTGGTTCAGAAACAGTGATATCAAATTTATCATTGGAGTGTATTGACACTGTTGTCTCCACACTGCCAGATGCTACACTGCTTACTGAGGTGTTTTATGTAAACTGGGTAAACCTTGGTGGGACTGAATATAAGTTTCACCATGTGCTCTGTTATGATTATATGGATGGCATGCCCTCCTTTGGTCAGGTACAACATATATTGGTTCAAAAGGATATTGTTTATTTTGTTCTATTGGTTTTGAAAACACTGTATTATAAGACATTGTTTCATGCATTTGCTGTTCAAGAGGTAACACCTCAGCAGACTGTTGTAAAGAAAGCCAGTGAGCTTATTGACTTTAAACCACTCTCATTACTGAGGAGTCAGTCAAGATCTGATCAACACAGTTATGTCTGTCCGAGACACATTCTTTTTCAGTAAATTGATTGTGCACTTCTTACAAATATACCTTCTTATGATGCCTCAGCTTATGTTGGCTTCTCACAGTTGTTTATTGTCCAGAATCATTTAATATTGATTACTGACAGCAAAAATGTATGCTTTAACTATAAGTTAGTATGGTTACCATAATTGACTTGTGATTGCATGTAATCAGTTTTCATTTCTTATGAGAAAAAGGAATAACATAAATTCGAGTAATTCATGCAAGTATCATGATCTTATTTTTAATACCGTCATCCACAAGATACATAAATTTCCAGCCAGTTAATTTGAACTCACATGGTCCTGCAAATGTTACATGTTGAACTTTATATGAGACAACTTGAAGCCTGTTCAATTTTGTTTATGCATCATTTGCTGTTAATCATTTGTACAACTGATGATTTCAAGGTAAAAATACATGTGAAGTTTCATTGAAAAGTACTTTCCATACTGTTTGCTTGTTGTTTATTGGTTTTAAGCATTGGAACAAACTTAGAAGTTACTTTAAAAAGGTCTTAAAATAATATAAAGGGAACTACTCAATTAGGAGAGGATGAAAGTAAACTGTATGCCAACCAGTACCAGAGGAAGGGCTACAACAATACCATTTTGGTGTGAAAAGCAATACAGTCAGTGTTAGTTCTACACCAACTGGAATTTCAATGCCAACACCAACAATAATAGATTTAACACCCTCTGGGGTGTAAAGAAAATGATTCTCAAGATGGTGTTAATTCAACACCAGCCGGTGTTGGCAAATATGCACTCCAAAGAGAATACAAATTTAACACCACTGGTGTTAAATTTAACACCGGAGTTTTTGCAGTGCAGTTTCGGCACTGACAATGTGTTTGCGAAGTTTTATGTGAGCGCTCTCCTTCCACAGCTCTGTTGAATGAAATAGAATCAGTTAATCAACCTGAAGCTTTTTCAAGTTTTGCAAAATGCTGCCCTCGAACTCAGCAGACCCAGTTCTCTATCTAAGTTTGAGAATTATTAAAGGGCTTTAACACAAGCTGGCTAATAATGCGGGAAAAATGCAGAACTGTTGTGACTTCATCCGTTTCATTGTAGCGTTTTTTGTCGGCAACCTACTTAGTTTAGAATGCCAAATGTTCATTGTCCAATACCTCAAACCGACTCTGGTCATTTTGATGTTCCATACTGGTGACTCACGTATGCTAGACGCAAACGTGTAGACAGGGATAGGGCCAGGCCGACGACCAGCCGACGTAACAAATGTCTTGATTTAACCCTGAGTAGGGCAAATTTCTTTTAAACAGCTACAAACTAACAGTTTCTTCAATGTTATTCCCAAAAGTTTTGGCGCGCTTTGCGCGCCAAAATTTCACGTTTGCCGTCCTATCGGCAAACCGGCTGCTCAGTCGGGAAACTTGGCTGTCACCTGGCACCACCTCTGATTGAAAAGCCAATTTTTTGGTTGAGAGTACGATTTCCTGCTATCTAGAGGGCTAAGGAAAGCAAAATTTTTGGACCTGGTGGGGCTAAGGTCCAGTTGCTCCTGTAAGACACTGTCCTCTTAAGGAACCGCTTCCTATGAAAACTTCGTACCACTACCTTTGTTTGCCGTAGATACAGCCTCGAGATCTTTCAAGTATGGATTCCCCTTTTACAACTATTGTCCTCTCCCTAAGCCCGAGAGTCTCCTCTGCGGCCCTCGACCTCATTCCACCCTCTCCACTTAGCTCCCACCCTCAAAAAGTTTGAGAATCACTGCTCTAGAGAGCTTATTTGAGCATGGTCATGCCATGAGTCGGTCAGGTAACTTTGTTAAACAGCGCCATCAAATGTGTTAAGCGCGTATAATATATGGTCGTGAGGACATGAGGATTAGGCTTATTGTGTTACTGTTAGCGTTGTTGTGAGTAAAGGTACTTTGCTATTATAGACGTTTGGCAATATGTGCTAACCACTATGCATCGGTAAGTAGTCGGTTTCAAACAATGTAGTCGGTTTTTATCGGTTAAATTTCAGACTATTCTGTCGGTTTTTGTCTGGAATCGATTCAACTTCAGGCCCGTTTCTGACTGAAACAAGCTTCTGAGGTCAGTTTTGGGCTCATATTCAGACTGTTCTAACTACTTGAAAGTCAGAAATGGTTGTCAGGCAACAGCCATATTCCAGCTAAAAATTCTGACTCCAGAATTTCCAGCAGGGTATCGTCAGGGCACCGCAATTAGTGTAGTCATGTGACTTGATAATGTTTTTACCTACAGAATCTTGCAAGCTAGGAGAGTGAAGTAACTGTGTTATTGCGGGTTTATGTAAATAATTCCGTAATGTTTACATTCCATCAAAGTCATGTGGTACTCTAGTTGATCTGCTTTGCTCGCTGACACGAATTCTTGCGCAATCTTATTGCACGTTCGTGAAAAGCTATGTTTAAAAATTTTGGCTAATATTTCACTGAATATCTACAAAATGTGCAACTTTTGCTCGTGGGAATATGTATTTTAATCTTAGTTATATACTTTTAAGATTTTGAGCTATTTACCAAGTACTTCCCTGAAGGGGATCACGAAACAAGCGAATTTTGAGCTTCGGTCCACCGTCTATAAGTAATGTGAGTCTTCTTTAAGAGTAAAATGTTTCGAAGTTTTTACAATGTGTTCTCAAAATTTTAAAAGTTCAAAGGGGATGTCGGATAGTATTTAGTATATACTATCCATTTCTAAGTAGGTCATTAAAACTGCCAGTATGCCAAGCAGACTTATTTGTTTCCGTTCCCTTGCTCCTTGCACCTGATAGCTATTCCTTCCGGCTTCTTTCCTGTTTCTCGTCACATGTTTGTTGTACGTCTCAACTTCCATCAAGTTTTGTAGGCGAGGTCAATATCACCTTTTACAGCCTCCTCGCTGGTCACCCAAGATCATCACATTTATTAATATTTATTTGCTTGAGTGCATGTTAACTATTGACCAATCAGGGGACTGCACTAAGTCTCTGCAGTTTTGAGAGTCCACGAGGTTTGCAAACCCAGGCCGCAAGCTTGATCACTCGTGCGGCACACCTCGAAGACGCAAGATGTAGGCTAGTAACAACATCACTCACTATCTGTAAATAATTAACTGTTGGCCGGCTTATTTTATCAACTTTAATCATTTGGAAATAGAAATCATGAAATAAATCATCAGTCATGTAGATCAAGTCGGAACTCTTTTCGTCCGTTATTCTTTTGGATTCTCTGTTTGGAACGCTACGCCTCTCAACCTCTTGGCCAGATCCCCTACCTATCGAAACCTTCACATGGAGTGATTGGCCAAAACACCCGACACTTGCATTATTGCCATAATGGTCTTATTGCCATAATGGTCTTATTGCCATAATGGTCTTATTGCCATAATGGTCTTATTGTCATAATGGGTCAGGCGTGTTGTGTACACCGTGCCGATTGCGCACAGTGAGGGCCGAAATTTTGCCTGAAATTGTTGTGAAATCCGTAAACGTACCTTTGAAAAAATACGTTGGTATGGCATTAAAAATGAATTTGAAGGTAAGAGCGCACTGAGCGAGCGAAACTTTTGATAGTAGGGGAAGGATTTACGAAAGGTTGGATACTTTGCAAACAATTTGTGGTACAAAATGATTAAAATAGATCTATCACTCTGTTGAATACACACCTCATCCTACCCCGTACAGAAATTTGTGGCTTAAACACCTTTTGGACTCATTTTTAAAAGTTTGAAAATTTTCATGCCCCCCATGCCCCCTTCCCGTGCAGGAGTCACTATCCCTGTTCCTCATATGGCGCCATCCCTAATCCAAACGTTGTACATTGCATAAAATTGCATTTTAAAACAACACTTTCACAGTGACTGCTATTCAGTGTCTACTAGCACTCACGGCAATCCTAAGGATTGTAGCAATTTATAACTTGAGTTGCTATCTCCCACGGCTCAATTGACTCATGCAGGCCTTTTCTAAAAGGAGTGCTTCAATGACTTCACTCGAGCTCAAATGGGGTGCCGGTACCATTTTGGACGACAGCATAGTGGAAAGGGGTGCCTAAAATTTCCGTTCAAACGATACTCGGCTGGACGCTATTCGTTTCGTCTTTGCATCTCTCCGTTTCTCCCGCCTTCCCATCTTTCCTTCGTTTTGCCAGCTGGCCGGTGTAAAAGTTTGTGGTCTCACGGTTACCAAGAAACTGGAAGACTGCTTCCTGCCATGACACGATATCACACTGCTATAAACAACTTTTGGCATATCTCAGAAGCCAATTGCAGTGAAGTTCCGCCAAACGAATGTTCTTACGTGTTTATGTGCTTTTGGCTGGTTTTCATCAAATATTACGACAAGAGTTGTCTACAGCTTACATACATTGGAACTTTTCCTCCCGATGATCTCTCCCCCCTGCTCATACACTCGCGAGCTCCCTTTTTTCTTTCGTCTTTCCTTCTTTTTTACCCATTTTCCGTCCCTCCACTTCTTTCTTTCTTCTCTTTTTCCTTTCTCTTCTTTCTTCTTTCTTCTTTTCTTCCCTTCTTCACCCTTTTCTCCTCTCCCCGTCTCCTTCATTTTGCCGACTGGTGCAGAAATTTTTGACTGGATCCGTGAATGGGGGGTATCACACCCCCCTCTAGCGACTGCCCTGCATGACAGCTTAAGAGAAAATACTCTTCCAAAACCCTCTCACAACTCCAGCAGTCATCTGTTCTCCCCCATCACAGTTACCTGCATCAGCAATTCGTCCGGCTGTTAGTCCCAGTTAAATAATTAAGAAATTATAAAAAGATGTTTAGTCGTGATTTAAGCGGTATATATATTGCCCATGAAACGCCTTGGGGATTCTGAAATGCTTCATTCTGATTCTCATAATTTTGAAAATGGTCAAAAATTTCCGTCGGTTTTGACCCCTGCTTGCCTCTGTGCCCGACCTGGGGCCCCGAAGGCGGGCCCCAGTTCACCCGCATACACTTGCTTCTCGCTATTCTGCTCATTTTGCCATTTAGCATTTTGTTCCCTTCAGTAGGCAAAATATGGCACACCCCCCCCCCCCCATTAAAGTGCCGTGGCGACGCTCTTGTTGAGTGATTGTTAGTGAATATTTAAAACAGTGCAGCATCTGGCAAGGCGGTGATCTGATCCTTTTGTGTATGTGTACAGAAAAACGTACATGTAAATATAAACACATGTGATCATATACCGGTACCCATATTTATATGTAAACGTAAACATATATGGATCATATACCCCTACATGTGATCATATACCCATATGTATATGTAAACGTAACATATATGGAAATGTTAACGTATGCGTTTATGTAATGCTGGTATGAAATATGCTCTTTAGTGCAGCCGAAGAGTACAAATGTTCCTTTTGTCTAGTGACAATTAAGCATTGGGTGTGCGTTCAGAAGTCAGTTACAGTCAACTTTTACCAAGCAGTTTTATATCCAACTGCCTCTTGATGTGAGCAGAGACCTGTCTCTCACAGCTCCCTTACGTGGAGATACAACACATAGAGAGAATTAATGAAAAGAGGGCTCCATGGACCTTAAGGTTAACTTACGGAACATTAATTCCTAACGTTTCCCCAATATTGCTCTGAGGCATCAGCAACTGGCGCACGGAGTTCGCTGAAACTTCACTATCAAAGTTACCCAGATCCATTTGGGTTGGGGGTTGTGATCTTACTGTGGATTTGCCGACATTCAGTTTGATGAAAGAAACTGGAAAAACGGTGGATACGCAAAAACAAAAATAGTATCACATTATCCTCGAAATAGTTGACAAAAATCAGTATGAAGTGCTTTCCTAACAAAGCATTCATCTAAAAACGCCAATTAAACGGTGAAAGCAATCTTATCAATTGGGGCACGAAAAAATCTGTTCAAATATTTCACTAGATTACGCTAAAAATGAACCGAGGTGTTTCATTTTTAACGAAACATAGTAAATGTTGAATCGAATTAACCCAAGTTTTTGATAAGATTTTGGTTGGTGTCCCTGTGGATTAGATTGTCTTTAGAGCCATGACGCAACTCCCATGGTTGCATAAAAACATTCCAATGAATTTTTTTTAATTTGAATACCCTGAATATTTAGTTGAATATTGCCTGTGTGTGCGTGTTTGTGTATGTGTGCGGGTGTGTGTGTGTGTGTGTGTGTGTCTAAGAGCCTCAGTAATCACCCGGCATGTATTTTACAATAGATGAGCGAGAAACGCGACGAAAAGTTTGCCTTCCAAAAAGAGAGGGATCACGCCTTATGGGTCTACATTTCAATATAAGCAAATATTTCGGGTTTCTTCAAAATACTAAAGGTACCCCGTCTCCCTAACCAAATAACTTTAGCAGTTTAGGAGGCTATATGTCCTCACATACACCAATTTTAGCAAACATCACTGCAGTTGACTATTTCTTCAGAAAGATTGAATAACGGTACAGTAGTTTACCTGGTTAACAAGGTCTTATAGTGGGTAGGTGGGGATTACATGTGTAAATAGGAGGTAAGGAGGGGGGGAAGTATTATTTACGTTCCCAAACAAATTGTTGAGGAAATGAACTGTCTGTCTACGACTGTTTTACTGATCACCCAACATGTAATCTGAACAGAGTGCGCGCAAAGCGCTCCGGAAAAATCGTTTCCATAACTTTTATATAATCGGAAAGTCTAATATTTAAACAAATATCAACAATTATTACGATTTTGCCAAAATATCATTGATATTCTGTCCCACTCAACAAAATTATTGGAAGTGACTATGTCCATCACTTTCACAATATTAGCAAATATTATGGTCGTTGACCAAATATTGGGGGGATAAAAGGTGGTCCGTCCCCTAACCAAATTATTGGGGGAACCATGTCCCGCCATCCCCCGCGATCGCCGCCTTTGGCATCTAGTCCCTTGTAAATCAAGCTGTAGGTAGCACACCACTAATTATTCTTCCACTGAATTACACACTACACTCTGAAAGGGTCTGATCAGAGGGGCACCGAACAAGAATCTGATTAAAAATTTGACTAGATTCGGGTCAAAAATAAACCAATTCTGATCATTTCTGAACCAAATCTAGTCAAATAAGTGATCAGATTCCTGTTCGTAGCTTGGTACACTGATAGTTACGGACATTTGCTTTCTTTACCTCCGATAATATGATACATCTTTCATCTGTAAGTGTAATTAGAAGAATGAAGGCAGTGAGCGACTTATGAAATACTTAAATTAATGATTTTTGCAGCTTTTGGCCAATGTTTGCTATTCGGGAAAACCAAAATTTTAATTTTCGCTTTTTACACAGTGACGTAAGAGCCAAATACTGCGTGTTTACAAGGAAAATAAACAGTAATCCGCTTTGTGCAATCTGTGGGCGACTACAGCAACCTACATCTTTTCTAGGAGTATTCTATCACATCTGTAGTGTCATACTTTGTTCTAGACTTCGAAGAAAGCATTTCTGTCAATCATTTTTAAGTTTCTGAGAAGGATAACCGTTGGATTATGTCATTGACCACCCTTATAACTTTAAGAGTTACTTGTGGTTATTGAATCTTTATCCATCTTTTTATTTTTGCATTAATTAACAGAGCATGTGAATTTACCTATAAACAGGGAAACATTTTACCTCAAATAAACAACTGAAATAACTGAAAAAACCTTCACTTGTTGTAGAATAGTTTTCAAGGAACTCGATACACTCTACACTGTAAAAAATTTCTGTATGTCAACAGCACAATTTCTGTAAAAATTTACAGATATTGCCTGTTACCCCTATTGAACAGAAAAAGTCTGTTGAAAGGCATCTCATGCAAGGCTCTTTCTACCTACTGAAAAGTATCGCCGGTATACTAGGTACAGACAAACAATATTGCAAAATTTGTATGTCGTACAAATTAATAATTTAGCAGTGCAACCATTTATAATATTCGAAAAAACGTCTTTCTGGGATAAAAATATAAGATTTAGATTCCAATTTTGAAAGTATTCTCGCTCCCAGCACGCATGCAGTGCAGTGAACAATGCGCCGCGTTCGAACCGTGCATCTATATTTTATCCAGCTATAGCTTCATTTTGCTGCAACTGTAAAGGCACTACCGGGGTTTCGTCCGTCTTTTATAGTATACATTGTGCTGTGCAAGTTTTGGTAAGTCAATTTAATTCACTAATTACGTAAAGAAGGTATCTTTTAGACTAGTTTATGCAATACGATGTTATTTCAAATTAAATGATACGGCCTGGTAAGTGTAGATCCAGTGGCAATCCTAATGTTATCTTGAACGAAGAGCCTAACGTGTGTAAGATATTTGTATTCGCTGCTGACAAGGACAATCACTTCGCACGTTTGGTGCTCAAAATACATGCATCAGCATCGCAGCCCTCGTATTTTGTCCATAATCTTAACTATCTTAAAATGTTAAAAGGGATGAATATAATACGTTTATTAGTTATTCCTCTTATCAATTGCTGCATATGAATAGAGGGAGGTGAAGAAAGACGAAAATTTTCATCATGGAATAGGCCTATGCCAACGTCGTAAGTTTTTTGAACATACTTCACTCTACAGTGACGTCATATGTCAACGGATTTCCCAATTGCTCATAAAGCGTTTTGCTGATTGGCGTAGAGTTGCCGTATGCAGTCCATTTGACCAATGAGAAGTAGCAAAAACTAATCCGTGACAAATTTTACGTTATGTAGGTTTCTTCGTGCTGGTAGTGTTAGGCCGGCCAAGGCCGAGTGATTAAGAAACATTCCAGTATCAAGGTGGGTTTTCATTTGGCAATTTGTATTGAGAGTGTAGGAGCTAAATGTAAAATTTTATTATATTAAAATTTAAGCATGAGGATGTGAATAGATTCACTTTGCAATGAGGACATCCAGGCTATTAAACTCTTTGTTACATTGCAGTTCTCAGTGTCTGAGCTACCTCCTGAAAATTTTCAATTGAAATTTCTTCCAGAGTAACTAGAATATTCAGTTACAGAGGTTATAACGTAGAAGAAAGTGTAGTACACCACTTGGAGGTTTTAATAGCTTAGGATATGACACTGGAAATTTCTTAAATGTGTGACAATCATGGAGTGCTTTCAGTAGTGTTCCTTTTGCATATTATAAGTCCAGCTTTTAATAAACCATCTTCAGTGGTGTTAGTTGCTGTTTTCATATGTGTCAAGTATTTTGGAAAGGTTTAAGAAAGTAATTTGAATCTCATATTTGACGAAAGAAGATCATTGTTCTTTCTGGTAAAACCATACATTTCGAAACAGACAAAATATGGTACTCCAGCTCGGTAACCACTGCACAATTAAATTCTAGAATTAGCAGATCACAACCCTTTGCAAACTTACACAGGTGGAAGCAGGAACTACTTGGTTCTTGAACATGCAAGTTGTGAGCAAGACTTGCAAGGCTCAAGCAACGACATGAATTTATTGCTGTTGTTTCTCTCCATCATACAGGTTGCCAGTAGCGTAGCCAGAGGGGGGGCAGGGGGGCAGAGTGCCCCCCCCCCCCGGCGAAAAATCGAAGAAAAATCGGGACGACGGAAAATGAAGAAAAAAAGGAAGGAAGAAGAGAAAGGAAAGGGGAAGGAGGGAGAGAAAAAGAAAAATGAAAAAAGGAGAAAAATGGAAGGAAAATAAAATAACAATAAAAATAGGAATTATTATCGATGGAAGGAAAGGATGGAGAGAAAGAAAAGGGCTTGATAAAGCAGAAAACTGGTTCAAATATCGACGGGAAGAGTACTGAAACATGCAGGACTAGGGACCGTGGAAGAGACCGAATTAAGGGAATGAGAAAGTGAAGGGCCCAGAAGGCAGAAACTGACACGAGGGATGAAGCCAGGCAGATTGTGCACGGGAAGAAGGAAGGATGAGGGAACTAGGAAAGGGAATAGAGAGCGTTAGACGACTAGGGAGTCCGCGAGATCAGACTATGGTGCAGAGCAGAGCAGAGTTAGAGGGAGAGAAAGACGAGGACGTAAAGAAAGGCTGTCAGTGTGGGAGTTGGAGGGATGACAGCTGCCGTCCCGATTTTATCTTTTCATCCCTATCAAAAAGGGATACTTAAAATCACTGTACCGGTGCAGATTTTCTTTTAAAGTCACACAATGAGTGGAAAAGAGCCAGTTGCCAGTGCTTTGCCACGAACTCGGGTTTGGTATCAGAACCCTAATGAGTGGGTCAAGAAAAGTTGCCAAGTAAAGAGAAACGATATGTGAATTTGAATATAATAGATAAAGTTTACAATGTAAAGTGAAGCATGTCAAGGAAATTCATACTAAATGGTCTTTTCGGCGCGCTTCGCTCTAATAAATCATAATTGCATAGGTTGTCGTTAGTCAGTTTTACAGGACAGTTTGAGCAGAATTTACTCAACCTGCTCAAAGCCTTATGCGTCCCTCATTAACCATCATCCATCCTCTCAGGTGCAGATCCAGAGGGTATGGATCCCATCTCCCCTAGGCAGAAAATAGGAACAAATTTTGAAAAATAAAGGAAACAAACAAGCAAAAAAGATCTGGAAAGAAAAGAGACGAGAATAAATTAGAAAGATTTTTAGACAATTGAAGAAAAACAATGCCTTGCAAGGCAAGCTCTCTTAATTCAAAAAGGATTTTTCCGGCGTGCTTGTTTCATTTTTGCACTTTGTGAAAATCTTAAATGGATTAATCCTCACAAAGACCCGTGTAGTTCCCGGCATAATCCATTCGCTCCCATCTACACTCACCCTATCACCGTGGCCATCATATTGACCTACCTATAGCCTAGTCCAAGTTAGGTAATTACAAAAAATCAAATTGTGTGATTAAAAATATTTGATTTCCTGCAGAGCCAAATAGAGTGGACTAAGCAACATTGGTGATGCTGTGAGTGTGTGACACACAAATCTCAAGGAGGACAAAATTACAGGGTCTTAAAAAATTGATAGGAAGTTGCATCATAGTCAGTAGATGAAACCGATCAATTTTGATGGAAGCAAACCGAAGATATATCGCATTAGGAAGCACATATTTTCAAACAATTGTAATGTCGATTTATGAAATTGCGTTGTTTGAATTAAGTCGAGGTCCAAGGTAAACACAAGATTTCTAGGGCTACTTGACTCTCATACTGCATTTGTTGGTGCTGTATACATGGTAGGAAGGGCTGTATTGTACATGCTTAATATCAAGTTATCAGACTGAGATATTGAAACTGTGAGAACGTTTTTACACAGTACAGTGATATAACATTCAAACCATGAACAGTACACCTCCCCGAAAGGAGTCATATTTACTATTGCCATCTTCACTTTGATTTTATCATTGTGGTAACACTCACTTACATACATATACTGACCACAACAAGGACAAAACCGTCAAAATCTTTAGAAAAGGACTTCATCTGCATGTAAATTAAACTGGAATTTCTTCACCCATGAAGTAGCTCAATTCTTATTGTGTATTTTGGGATACTATTAATATGAATCCACTGTAATTTGGGAAATAAAATTAAAATTAGTAGTAAATCATATCGCTCAATTACATGAAAGTTCAAAAAGTTGTTGTAAACAAAGTAAAAATTGATCCTTTTTACAGCCACCTGTGGACTTTCTGGGAGTTCGAATTCAACGAGCAGTTCACTACTGTCAGATGCCTCTTCAGAAACCGTTCTGTTGGAGCCTGCTGGTCCTTCTCGTGCAGATCAAAGTAGGTATGTTGAAAATTTTAATTTCATTTAATTTGACTTTACTTGTTTAAGACCTCCAAGCTTTTGATCATGAAATTTGGCCAGAGAAGTACTTGGTATTGAAGGTACAATGTTTTGCTGAAAACTACATTTATGAAACTGGGGTGGCTTTCTTGGCAATCTCAGACAATCCAGTTCTGTTTCATGACAGGTGTGTACCTGACCAAATGCTTTTCTTCCTGTTACGTAAATTTTTCTGGGAGTGTGGTCAGAGACAAAAAAGGATACCTTCAGAATTAAAATTCATGATACATCAGTTTATCAATTATAAGTTAGGTAATAATGTAAGTATCTGTCACTGTATTTACTTTTTATATCACCATCGCACATTTCTGCTTGCAAAAATTACTGTGTAGTAAATTTGCTAGTATTTCTCCTGGAGGGACAAAATTTGTCAGAAATATGTCAGGAAAACCAGTACAATTAATTCCTTTTTCAGAAATTCTATGAGCCCTAGATTTAGTCTTATTGCCTACAAATTGTTATTTGTAATACATAAGGGGTTCTAGGTTCTACCTATGCATGCTTTGTGAACATGACGTATCACTGTCTTCATCTTAACAGGGAATAATTTATCCGGAATCGCATTGCAATTTGCTGCACAAGCTGGCCAAATTGCTACACAAATGCAAAAATGTGTAGCACTTTTTTGTATGCATAACCATAAGGTTTTCAGTGATTTTATACCACAGAAGAAAAAATGCAAAATTTGAACACTATATTATTCCCTGCTTAATAAACCATTGCTCAAAATTGGTGTTCTAGTTATCTTTAATAGTTCAGTGCTTCTTTCAAAGCATTAGGCATAGGCAGTGGGTTGCCCTACATTAGGTGTACAGTAGGCATTGGATTGTCCAACAGACACAAAGTGAAACTGAAGAAAATACCTTTAATGTGGCTTTAACCCCCACCCCACCTCCCAAACAAAATTTTATATAGACTAGTTGTGGTGAAGACATATGGTCAGAAAATGTTCCTCATAGCTCTTCATCTGCTTTCACCAGGGTCAAAGGCAGCATACTCCCCCAAATATGTCTCTACAACCGCACCTGTTCTAGCACCTCCATACAGGATTTAGCATCTCTTTATAATCTCTTGAAAAGTTTGAGGCTGAATTAGATCAAGAAAAGCAGTCTATCGGTGCACTATTTTTAAGTGCAAACCTGTTAGGAGGGAACTCATGTCATTACAGAACTAAAGTTACAGTTGTGTGTGTGTGTGTTGTCCAGAATTTTAAAGTCATAAGTCTTATACTTCTTGCTACTTGTCATCACTGACAAATTGTTATTTATCTTTTAACTTATTTTTTGTTTTCAGCAGGTTACTTGCTAACATCAACCCTCAGGGTGGCTCAAAAGCGAAAAAAGGGGGTCAAGCTGGAAGAATTGAAAAAATGCTGGAAAAGGTCAAGGACTTTGAGTGGGACCTTTAAACTATCAAATTTCGGATCTCTAAGCTTCACATTTTACCAGTAGCCAAAAAGTATTTATATGAGAAAATGACTTCTTTTCACCTCGTTTTGTTTTATCCCGTTTAAACTCACCTGATCAAGGTATTTTATCTGATACTCTGGGAGTTGTATCTCATTCTCCATTATCCCAGCTGTTGATTTGAATGGTCATTACAGTATTTTTCTAATCATTCTGAAATCATCTTAAAGTCTGTCATTTTTAAATTCATTGTGTTACCACTGTCGTTATTAATCTTCATAATGATCTTCTTAACAGTGGAGAGTATTCTGATGTTCTCTTATGTTCTTCTATTATTATTATTATTTCATTTTGATTAAGTTTACACTGAGGAAAGCCATGAAAGTTTACATCATCTTTTGTTTCAATTTATCACAAACGTTAAACGTGCTGGAGCAGGTGTGTGGTGACAAGAACTAATGATGTTTATGTTTGGTAAGAATTGATTACAGGATGAAACGAAAGTTGAAAGGATGGTCCAGCCAGAAAATTAACAAACAATAATTGCTGGTATCTCGAGAACCATACGCGGGAATCAAATTTTCAATTGCTAGTATCCGAAGAACCATGCATACGTGGAAATCAAATGGAATTTCACAAGAATGGTTAGATATACTCA
This sequence comes from Holothuria leucospilota, assembly GCA_029531755.1. Taxonomy (NCBI): domain Eukaryota; kingdom Metazoa; phylum Echinodermata; class Holothuroidea; order Aspidochirotida; family Holothuriidae; genus Holothuria; species Holothuria leucospilota. The sequence goes on from CM055964.1 coordinate 32,484,365, forward strand.
CTATTTAACACACCAAAACTGAATATGTGGTTGGACAATCCTTTTAAATGATTGCCAAATCACATAGTAACTTTTATAAAAAGTTACGATCATCCTATTCAAATCAAAGTTAAGATCGATCTCAACCCTTTTTTTAACAGACCCCAGGTATTTTCTTAAGAAGTGACTAGCAGCAAGTATATTTTGTCATTCCAACTTGAAACTCACAGCAATGTCTATTGTTTCATTCATTGCATAGTATGCTCTGCATACATATGGCTATAGAATGCAATAGGAGGATTTAGCCATGAGGCGAGATAAGACCAATATTTTTTACCTGGGAAAATGGCCGGTAAACTTTGGCTAAATATTAGCCTATTAAATTCTAGTGGTATGTAAGCAAAGAATTCACCAGATTTCAGAAAAATTGTAATGATCTTGCATATCTCTGGGGCCCATGATTTAAAAATGTTATTTTCCCATCATGGGAACAGCCAAGTTAATAAGTAAAAACATTGCATTTGGTGAAGAGAGTAAGCTTCTATTATCATACATGAACTGCCACTAGGAAGTGATCTGTAAGAACAACTGTTTCTTGAAAATCAAGCCTAGCATGCAATATGCCAGTCTGCAGTCTTTTGTGACAGTGTTTACATTTAAGCATTTCTTTCTCTGATAAGTTCACTAGAAATCAGAACCTAAATTATATGTCTCCCACAGTTTCAAAATTTATGTCCACTGATTGTTCATGATCATGAAATTATGCATGTTTTCAAATGATCTAATATATTCTTTGCTAAAGTTTCATTTATTTCCTTTTGCAGTAATCATAAAGAAAATATGATGTTAAATGTTTGCTTCAAAAATTACCCAATAATAACTCATCTTGTTATGATTGCAAGCAATGGCCTTTGTGCTTTTTTTCTTGTTTTTGTTTTTAATGACATCTTATTCATTATATGTAACTTCCCCTCCTCTACCCACATGTTAAATTGCTTTCGATTAAGGGACAGAATTATCTCGGTTTGTGTAACGTGTCATTTATAAGTTGCAAAAACTCTCCAGACCCAAGTGCAAATGGCCATTCTCATCAATGTTACCAGCCAAAAAAATAAAAAAATATCACAGGACGGTGAAATATCCATAGGGCTATTTTCTGCTTGGTTACATGATTTACCTGTTGATGAATCAACGGGTTCGGTAGTACTACGACGGGCCTGTTGTGAAACAATAATTCTGTTGTTAAACAGAAAAGGCCAGTTTAGGATCAGACTTCGTTCTGGCAAGAAATTGCAAAGTGGTGTGACAGTACAAAGTAACTCTGTTTGGTAACACACAATTACTGTCTACCGACAGTACTTTGTGTTAGCAAATGATTGACAGAACTGTTATGTTACAGAAAAATTCTGTTAAAATGAACAGAAATGTTCTGTTTCCCAACAGTACTTTGTGCTAGTAACAAATTGACAGCACATTTTCTGTTCTCCAACAGAGAAATTTTTTACAGTGTAAGGAAGGCCCGATTAACAGGGCATTGAAACGGAATCTGGTCAACTATTTGACTATTCGGCCCCAAAAGGACTAGTTCTGGTAATTTGTGAACCAAACCTGGCCAAATAATTAATTAGGGTCCGGGTTGGTGCCTTGGTTTATCAGATTTGATTTAAATTTTCCAGTTCTGCTTCTGTTAGAGTTAAGCCTATTTATCTCGGTCAAATTGTTTGACAGGCCGCAAATCTTCACTGTTTGAAAAAAATGTCTGTAACCTTTTATATTTGAATTGTAACGACCTATGGCAAAATCCGGAACACTTTATGTGGGAAATAAACTGGTTTATAATAAGGGTAGATAGTACTGTAGCACAATAGCATTTCATTCCCTTTTTCCTTTAGATTAACAACAAATTTAAATATGAGTGAACGTCAAAGTTCTGATCATGATAATATCTCTTCTCGAAATTGTAATTCCGTTATTACTCATTTAGTTTTTGTTTTTTCTGTCCTCAGGTTGTCCACCATGGCGGGTGAGAACCGTTTCGTACTGCACAGTACATAGTTTACATAGTGATTATAATGTAGAAAAGCTAAGGTTGTTATAGATATCACAACATCATTATCAGACAACGCGGATATAATAGCAATCGGATCGACGGTCACATAGCCACCAATTAAAACTACAAGCTCTGAGATAATAAAGATACCAAAGCTTGAAGATTCCTCCCTAAGATGAAAATCCTTGATTACGCAATAATTTGCTATGTATTTCTTGTACTACTTGATTTAATCACTAATTGTGTCACTTTGTTTTAATTAGTTTCAAAATGTGATCATTTTCTTAAAGTTATGAAATGACTTGGCTATGCAAGCCCTCTCCCCAATTATACCGTGCCAGAAAAGAGTCATTTAAAGGCCACACTAACATTTTTTTCAAATGGTAAACTAGGAGCAGATAATATGACTTTTACTAGAAGGATGTAACAAGTTATTTTGCATTTGACTTTTTTTCACATGAAGTAAATAAACTGCAACATTTTATTATATCTCAGTAACTGAATACGCTATGAAGATGAGAGTTGGACTAAGAAGATATATTTTCTCCCCTTTGTAATATATGATCTTGAAAATTTAGACATTATGTACACTTTAACACTAGACCATTTAATTGCAAAACTTTATACCACATAGGGTAATATGTGTTTTATTAAAAAAGTGGAAAAGAGGATTTTGAAAGAAAAGGAAAAAACAGAAAAAATGAAATATGAAAGTACATATGAACGTGAAATGGTAATCTGTTTTTCAAAGCCGAAAATAATGATTTTTTTAGAAAACAAAAAAGAAAGAAAAAATAAAACGTAAATTAAAGTAAAACGACTTAACGTTTTAATATCCTGGAAAAGAGCGACTTGGGTTTTGCTTATGATGATAAGCGTAAGTAAAAAGACATGTTTTCAGTGTTAAATTACTTCTCCTCAAATGATAAGCAAACGTGTTGAAGAAGTGGTGGTGCATAGTTCTCATAATTATTTTCAACAAGATAATAAGAAATCGACGAGAGTAAGCTTACACAGCCTTGACTACAACATATCATATGTCTTCAATTACCATGCCGGTCCATAAAAACGTGCATGGCCTACGCTGATCCCCCCACCATCACTCCCCCACACCATCACGTCTTACCTATGACCTATACGGCAATGGATACATTTTCAATAGAGTTAATTACATAATGTTTATTTTCGTAACACTAGAAGCATATGAAATGATTATTCGGTATCCATTCAAATAAGACTGTAACTTATTTTTTGTAGATCGCAGAGAATTACTGAAATTACTCATACGCTATTTTCAAAATAAGTAGACCACAAAGTACGTGATCGCATGTCGAAGTCTGACAGCTTCGAAGATTATATCAACCCCATACAGCGGCGTAGTGAACATTATCGTGACCTAGGGCAAGCTTACCTATGCTCCCCTCTCTTCCACCAACTGTAAATAAAATGAATTGTATAGCATATGTATTAGCCCACAGAAATATAAATCCGTTTCACTTTTCACAATATTTAGAAAAACAAAATTTACCTTATCTCAATTTGTACTCCTCATACCTTTGCTGTTAGAGTAATTACAACCACACCTCACTACATAGCTGGGTATAGGTGAACGAAATAAGTTGAAAATGGAAAGCTTTACAAAAACTTGCGTTTGATCAAAGTTCAAAAGTTTTTTCATTGCCTCCATACGACTCCATACTTTCACAGAACTTAAAAATCTTTACCTGTTGCAATATTTGATGAAACGCTTAAAAATTGACGCCATGCTATCAAAGAAAGACAAGACAATTTGTTTTCGTTACAGAGACGTTCAGGCTTAACGTTGAGAATAAAGAAAACAAAGATCTTTGTGCCAATTTTCAAGTTCCAGTAAGACCTGACCAAACCATGTATGTTTCATTGTCGAATTTCCAGAAGCAGCCGGATGCTGGTTTCAGGTAATTGGTTTTTCACGTATAGAAAACCTAGTAAACTCATATTCTGTATGTTTTGCACCTTTATCAGTAATCAGCATTGTCAGTTATCATAACAGCTACATCCAATTCCATGAAATAATTTAGATAATAAATAATAAATCTACCATCCTAAATACGCAAAACTTCTTCTCTTGCAATCGAGTGAGATTTCAACATTCGGTTTGCTAAGTGCGACATTTCCAAAGACTCTCTCCACGAGAAGTCGTATTAGGTAACGGTAACAACCCTATACAACGCCTTGTTATTATACTGCTCATTAATCCTGCAGTCGAAATGATCCTTAATTCAGGAAACCTAAAATACGAAAATAATTTCAACAACTGGTTCACCTTTGCATTAATGTTAGTATGCGATTTATTTCCCGGAAATCGACTCACACAATGAAAATTTGTCGTTGTCCTTGGGATCTGAAAGGAAATCAATGTTCGTATTACTAGGTTACACTTTGCCTACGTATATACGTAGTAGCATGTGCGGCAGATTCCTTGCTTAGTCGTATCTCTTGTTAAGAAAGTCTAAAAGAGGGGCCGAGCAAACAGGGTCCCCTCCTCGGGGTAGGTAACAGCCGCATCAGAGATCCTCTTAAATGTTGATTTTTTTTTCCTTGTTTTTAATCTAACGGTAATGTGAAACGTAACAATAAAAACATGGTTTGTGTATATATGTTCTCTTTGCTTGCCAACTGTCTTGTCAACCCGAGTGTCATTAATTTCTTTAAATATACCTTTACAGCTTTACCACCATACAAGACCCGGACATTGTTGCAAAAGTTCAATCCATAACGGTGAAAGGACAAGAAGTCGCAAATGATCCCTCTGAGAACTGCTACTGGACACTCTGTAAAGGAGGTAATGAGGCGAGACAAGGTAACTTTCCACTTTCATCCAAGATCATGAATCAATTCAAGTATAGGCCTACTCCGCTTAGCTAAAATCACGATTGGTGTTATTAACCATTATTCATGTTACTGTAGCATGCTATAAGAGGCTGCTAGGGCCTTTCACAATCTTTCAAATCACGTCCTCAGTTCATTCGTTGAACAGTTTGTTCTAACCTTCATTTTTGTCATACCTTTGGTTTTTTGTGATTCGTATTGGGGACCACTTCCAGCCCATATTCAACAGGTACCAGGGGAATGCGCCCCTCCCCTCTAAAAATTTCGCACCTCAGAACATCAAAAATCATGCCATTTGCCTCAATGCATACAGTATGATAGCCTTTCTCACCCCTTCAAAACGATTCGTTCAGGTGCGTATGCAGGTATTTTGTACCCGGGCGGCACGACTTGGGCCGACCATCTAAGCGGAGCACCACAATGATTGGCGCCGAGAAAATTTTGTTTTTCGTACCTCCCAGATGGCTGGAAATGGCCCTTCCCATACAGGGCCGTAGCTAGGGTCATATGTTTGGGGGGTGTGAAGGTCCCAAATTTCGACTGGCTGGATGTTTTTCCAACTGTGTGGTGGCACGTGAATTTCACTATTTTATGCGCCCTACGTTTGTATACAGCAGTCGGGATCCTTCCTTGTCACTACATAAAGGTGCCGTCCTGAAGGAGAGGTTTAAGGGGAGGGGGGACACCCTCTCACCTTTGGGAAATTTTTCTTAATTTAAGGTTGCTTGGAGGTAAAATGGTTCTATCTCTGGGATAATATTGTAGCTGATCATATTTGGCTGCAAAATGTCCATAATTAGTGAATTCTAATTTTTGGTAAGATGAAAAAAGACAGCATGTTGTTTTAAAGAGAAAAACACGTTGTCAACAAACTCCCCTGCGCCATGCCATGCCCTGCCCTATAACATAACAGTCAACAGAAACATTCCTGGACTATTACGAAAATTTTCTCTTCCTTCATTATGCATTGTAAAAGGGCATCCAAGGCTGGTTTATACCTGTATAAGACCTCCTGGAAGCTCTTGATCAATTATATAAAATGGAGCAAATGCATCATCCAAATGATAATATAGAGTATGACGAAAACACTTTACTACATTTATCGTATTTTTATTAATTTTGAACTAAAATCCAGACGAACAGCTTCCAGCCATGGGGAATGGGCGGGAGGGAGAGTATAGGTGCAGGAAGGTGATTTTAGATCTCCCTGATAGGTATAGCAAAAGGCGTGAAGGACTAACACCATCTATACAGGTAACGGCTGCGCGCGAAGCGCTCCGTAAAAAAATTGAAAAATGTATAACCGACGGCAAATACGTACTTAATCTTCCACATAATGCTACAAATTGAATTGAAAGATCCCATATTGATGCCAGCCCCCTACAAATGTTTGGCGATGTATCTCTGTTTTTCAGAAAGTGTTTAATTAGAACAGTTCCATGAATAATTACCTTAATAATGGTCATGAGATGGAGTGCAAACCGTGACGCATGCGCGCGAAGCGCTGAAATGTTTTGATTAGATAAGATTTCCATGACAAAACCTGCATTCAGATTGCCCAACAAAGCTACATGCCAGTCAAAAAGCCCGTCTTTTACCTGGTAATTCGTAAATAGCTTTCAACTTTTGCTGCTGTGCAGGGGCGGTTGTAGAGACATTTCTTAGGAGGGCTATGTTGCCATTGACCCTGGTGAAACCGGATAAATAGAAAGCCCGTGGCCAGAGATTCTGACACAGGGGGCTCCGGTAACGCAAAGGTGGACACTGAAGAAGATTATGTTTGTAGCTAGTGGTGTCAACAGATGATGGCAGTTTAAAGAAAGCACAGGGGATGATATCTCAAGCCGTACCCGAATCATCACTGAAAGAAATCCGGCCTACTTATGAAGGTGCGCCCTAAGTGCGCTAAGTTCCCCCTTCCTGTCGGCAGCTCCCCTTCTCTTGCGATTCAGAGACGTGGAATATATGGAAAGTCTCAAAAGTGAACGCACCATGGCTATGGCCTCGATGGTGTTTCTTCAGTTCCGCAAGCGTACATGAAGAGTTTTTTTTTCGGACGATGAGGAAAACATGCTGCCATGGAGTACCATAAGGTCCCGGGGATGATTCAGTATAAGATTACACCTTGCTTATGCTAGAAACGTTCACTGGTAATTTTGTGCTAGTTATGTTCATAAGTGATAAGAGAAAAGCCTCCCACCAGGACCTCTCAAAAGGGGAAATTGACACTCACATCACACGGGTTGCTGACGATTGTATCCTCCAGTTGACGGGCTAAATAACCTAGTTGGGAACATTCAGAGGCAGTTCACTAACGTACCTAGCTATGCCGCTGCTACCATTTCATCAAACGCATTGTTTCCGTTCCCTTTTCCTTTTTATTTTCCCTCTCTTTCTTCCTTCTCATCTTCCTTTTTCTTTTCTCTTCCTCGCCTCTCCTTATTTCTCTTATTTCCTCTTCCTTTTCCTTTTTTCTTCTCCTGTCTTTCCTCTCTCTCTCATTCTTCTCCTCCCTCTTACTTTGTACTTTGTATGAACCACTGTGTTCGAGGTAATATATATGCTCAGAGAGGGGGACTTTGAGGTGACTCAATAGTTATCCACGCAAAAGCACGTGTTAAGTGTACCTACAGTTTACGCACATGTTTACTTGTAGGTCACTTACTACGTAAATGATCGTCCTCACAAATTTCTAACACAAAGCCTTGTGTATACATATTCAGAAACAGGCATTGGATTGGCACCAAGTGTGAAGTCGATCTTTAACTCGACAGCTCCATGACTCCAACCATACTCAAAAATGCATGTAGTGTCAACTTCGGATCCATGAGTTTTCATAGGGGATGCGCCCAGAAGAGAGGTACGGGATGGGACCAAAATGAAGTCTGCTCATGTCCTTTTACAGCATAAACACCTCTTGACACGAACGCATGGTAGAGGCAGAAATTACAAGCGGCTTTTCGCAAGGGTATATGTTAAAATTACACATAACGCACGTAGGTATTTGAGTCTTTTCGACAGAGAAGACGCGTGGTAACACTATGGTTTAAGGTTTAGGGCAATACTCAAGACCCTTGATAAGGTCTTTGGGGGATACCCCGGTGGTAGCAGGGCAGGGACTCTGGGCCCTTGCACTATTGTAAGAACTGACTAAATTTTGTTAAGTTTTCTCAAATAACACCAGGTACATACACAACAGGTAACAAAAGTGACAATCTTTCAAGATTTTCAACACAGTGAACCAATGCAATTGTTAACTCACCAAGCACATTAATCCTGAGATTCCCGGTCTGCCCTTGAGTGGAATTTTTTTTTGCATGAAACCATTTTGTGAACTGAATTTACTTTTAGTGCAGTACTAGAGTTCATCAACAGGACACAGAGCCTTTATACATGCCGTTATGTTAGTCTCGTTTACAGGGCTATTAACACTAAACAGGTGTCTTACATATGATCCCCCGCCCCCCCCCCCTAAAGTGAACATTGAAGGAAATTCCACCATGTGTCAGTAGTTGTGACTGACAGTAAATAATTGGCAGGTTGTACAGATGTTTGTTTGTTTAAGGCCATGGGCCAGAGGCACTTCACAGGCACCCCCCCCCCCACACACACAAAAACTCCCCTACACAATCTTTTTTGGAACACTGATAGTTCCCTGAACACGAAATCAAGTGGTAACAGGTAAATATTTTTGGTCTCATTCTTTCAAAATGGCTGCCAAAAACAAAATGGCGGCAAAACTTATGAATATTTTGTAAAAAAATAATAATTAAGAAAAGATTCTTAAAAATATTTTGAGGCACAGACTCTTAAAATTTCGTCATTTTTAAAGACGAAAATTCCAAAATTAATTTTTGAAACTGTATTGGAGAGAGTCAGGTAAACCAAGATGGAGGGGAAAAATGGTCACCAAACTGAATGAATATTTCCAAAAGTTGTAAAACTTTGCAAATTTTCACAGTCCCCAATCATAATGATGTAAATTAATGTTCAATAATTAAGGTTGAACTTTACAATCCTTGGCAAAAGGGTACTTGCCAGCTAATATGGCGAAAAGTAACCGAAGAATTATAAACAATACAGTAAAAATTCCCCACAAATTTAGAAAATAATTAAAAAAATGCAAAAGAATTTCAGAAAATAATCATTAAAAATGTATTTCGATAAAAGACTCTAAATATCTTTATAGGATCCATAAAATTCAACGCATGGTTTCTGATATTTTTGCAGGACCCAAAATTGATCAAGATGGCGGAAACAACAAAATAGCCCCCGATATAACGATCATAACGTATAAAAATAATATGAGAAGTAATCATTAAAAATACTTTTAAAAAAATTGCCCTAAATAGGCCTATCTGGCCATATTTTGTAACAAATAATCCAAAATTATTTTTTAAAATATTTCTTTTGAAATTCAGGTCAATCAAGATGGCGTAAAAAGCAAAATGGCCTCCACTGCAATAGTTTTGATCATGCATTATAGTAGGTGAAATAATAATAATTAAAAATATTTTTGACACAGGTAAACCCAGCCTGTGTCCATATTCTGTTGCAAATATCCAAAAAGCTTTAATAACAGCGTGACAACTAAAATCAAGATGTAACATTTATGAAATCCGAGATATTTACTTGAAAAAGATCTCTTTTGAGGGACCATTTTACCCCCCCCACCCCCCCCCCCCCCACACCCCCAAACGCCCCCCCACCCCCGCCCCCCCGCCCCACCCAACCCGCCCGCCCCCCCCCACCCCAGCCCCGCCCCACCCCCCCCCCCCGACCCCACCCCACCCCCCCCCCACCCCCCCCCCACCACCCCCACCCCCCCCCCCCAACCCCACCCCCGCCACCCCTCACCCCCCCCCTCCCCACACCCCCCCCCCCACCAACCCCCCCCCACCCCCCCCCCCCCCCCCCCCCACCACCCCCACCACCCCCCCGACCCCCCCCCCCCCCCACCCCCCCCCCCCCCCACCCCCCCCCCCCCCCACCCCCCCCCCCCCCCACCCCCCCCCCCCCCCACCCCCCCCCCCCCCCACCCCCCCCCCCCCCCACCCCCCCCCCCCCCCACCCCCCCCCCCCCCCACCCCCCCCCCCCCCCACCCCCCCCCCCCCCCACCCCCCCCCCCCCCCACCCCCCCCCCCCCCCACCCCCCCCCCCCCCCACCCCCCCCCCCCCCCACCCCCCCCCCCACTTTTTTTCTGGATTTTTATGCTTTTTGACATCAAATATCCAACTATTGTTATTTTACATGTCACAACACGCCACCTGTTAAGCAATAAAAACAGCCCCGTTATTTCCTGCCACACAGGAGCGAGCTTCATACAGTTGTGCGACGAGGCAGCCGTAAGTAAGTGTGCATAGTGGGCAGTAATTAGCCCGAACCTCTGGGATGCCATGAAAATTTCCCTTATCCCACCCCCCCATTCAAGTAATAAATGCAAAACTATAGCTGCAATGGCTGGATAATGAGCGCCCCCCCTCAATTGTCACCTTACTCATTACTCTCCCTTCCCTTCGATATAGGAAATGTCGCGAACTTTTGGGCTAGCCTGACATGCCGAGCCCCCCATGTTCTGAGGACGAAAATTCTAGCCGCCACCCATAGGCGGCGTATTATTTAGCAGTCTTTCATAGGGTACGACTCGCGATAAAACCTCATAAATGTAGGCTACGCTTTGTACTCATACTCTCCATCGAGTTCCGTCTAGCCCTATACCTATATAGCTTCAAATATAGTAACAGAACCCTTATCCCTTTACCAACTTTTCAAGTTAATAAGTAATAGAATACATCAAGATATTGTAAACATGCTTCAGGATTGACATAGCATTTCGCCTAAACCTAAGTCGTACGGTACCGCGTACGGCTAAGCTGACTCGAGGCAGCGCAGAGTCAGTGATACAATAAAGTCTAGCCCGATAGGGCCCCAACTGTCTCTTCCGTTCCCCCAGGAACCAATTGTTCTATATAGCCTTTAAATATAGTCAAAAATTGTCTTATAATCCATATAGGCTTATCCCCAAAAAAATTTTCCGCGCGCCTTGCAGATTTCCAACCTGTTTAAGATACCAGGTCTTTCATCCTAGTTTTAGCATGTATCTATGGCCTTATTCTTCTCTTTGTACAATATGCGAGCCTAAATTGCTATAATCGCTGACGCTTAATAAGGCGAACCGAAAAATTATAAATGTTTCTTTTTTTATTTTTTGGATTCGTGAATGTGCCCTTTTTATCGTTGGACACCCCCCCCCCCGGCAAAAGACTCACTCACGGATCCAGACCCCTGCCTACAGAAAATATAAATAGCACTATAACGCCTTATGAAGGCCCAAGCACGATAATTTTACAAAATTTTCAATATTATTTTTTTTTGGAAATTGCATTATGGGAGCCGCGAACGCCACCCCATATTGCCTTCCTTTCCCCCCCCCCCCCCCCCCCCCCCCAACACAAGCGCCACTCACCCTCGGATGACTACACGATACCATGCACATAGCATGGGTTTAACTACTCTAAAGTTCGATTACAGCCTAACTTGGTAAAAATTAAACTGTTAATCCATGGACAACCATTAGCGATTTTAAGAAACTGCTATTACCGTATACAGTGGAATAGGCGCCAAGTTATATTGCTAGCAATATACTCAACATTCGTATCTTCACCGGGAGGGGGGGGGGGGGAACGATGAGATACTAAAGCAATATTTACGGTTTCATAGGCGTAGAGATAGCTTTTCGAGAACTAGGGCATGACGTGGGGGATCGGGGGGGTCGCTGCAAACCTTGTGTCTGCAATCTCCGTGCATGGGGAAGGCGCGAAATTTTTTGGGGTATGTTGAGAGGGCCCTCAGTTGCCAATTTCGGCTCTAGCTTGCAACATTTTTTATTTTTTCTTTGTTTGGCGACAAACTTAAGCTTACTAGCCATAATTTTTGACCATATATTCTGTACAGAAGACTCACGCAGCAAATTAAAAGCCTTCAGCTCCCCCCCCCCCCCCCCCTCCCCGCTTCCTACGCCTACGTTATAATTGGCGTTCCCAATTGGCACTATGTGCGACCATCTGACTCCCTTCCACCAACAAATTAAGCCTACCGGTCAAAAATATGAATGTTGGACAGTCCTGTACGGCAGACGTTTGATTTGTCCTAACGTAGTAACGTACCGCGAAAAGCAGGTGACCGCGGTCCAGAAAATTTTCGAAGAGACTGCATCCGGGAGACTTAGAAACCACCCTTTCAGATATTACTCCGTAATGATTAAAACATCAAGACCCTAATTTTAGCCGGTATTATGCTTATTGCACTTGAACTTGTAGCGCGAAGGTAAGACCGGGGGTGCCCACCCTGCCCGCGGCCTACCCCCCCAGGCAAAAGTCCCCCTCCCCCACCACCCCCTTGCGATCCGTGCCTGGAAAAAGGAGCTCGTGCGCGGCTATCCCCCCTTTTGTTCTTTCTTTTACGAGAGCGAAACCAAGCTCTTTCTTCCAGCTTATTTTTTTTTAACCAAAACCCCAACCGGACGCGACGAGCAATGCCCGTATACATAACATACGGTACCGCATGCTATGGACCAGCCGTTAACCGGACGCACTGTGTAAAGGCCATATCTAAGATAGAAATACTTAAACTCATATGTACGCACCAAGGTTCGTAACGACGCTACAGTTACCCTTAGAACCTAGCTTGACTTGGTTGTGATCCATTAACGGTAGAAAATTTGCTTCCAAGGATTTTTTGTTAGATAGTTTTCAATTACCAGAGAAGTCTTATATGCTTTTGACGGAGTGGCAGGCCCGAGCTTACAGAAGACGTTTCGATCACTAGATACTGACTAAACATAAAAACCCCCCCCAGAGGCCCCTCGATTTCAAAATGCGCGCCAGGTAAAAATCTTCATTTTATTTTTAAACCTCTTGCCGCCTTGTGTTAGCCTAGCCTAAGGTTGGCCTAATGTTACAGTGTTAGGCCAGCATAGGCCTAGCCTACACAGCTACACTACACTAACGTATGTGTACTAAAACTACTAATAATACTGTATGCATTACTTGACCCTAGCCGGGAAACATACAGCCTAGGCCTATAGCAACTTACAGTGTTCACCGATATCTAAAATGTCACATTTCCGAGGTTATTTCAGTTCTGTAGGAAAGACTTCTTAACTTTTTGAACAATTTAGCCTAGCCTAGAACTAACCTAGGCCTAGCCTACAGTAGGGGTATCCAGTCAAATCGTCCCTTTACCAAAACGGTCTCTCCCCATCCTCCACCACGCTTTTAGCAACCAAAAACGTCCCCGCTTTTTTACCAAAACGTCCTCGTGTTATTACGTACGTAATACAAAAACGTCCCCGCCTATGAATGATATATCATATATGTAATGATACAACCTCTTGAATGAATTTTAATAATGAGAAGTTATATTCTTTAAATGTAATTTATTTATTGGCAGGTACTTTGGAAATCGTTAATAAGTTTTTTGGGTTGGAACAGTAATATCACGACATGAAAAAACTACTTAGAACAACGATAACGCCTGCCTACTTTTCACTTACATTCTCACACAGGCGTTCAAAACATTACATTAAAGGCAGTAGGCAGTCACCCCAAACAGAGTGAGTGTATCCTGTCACTCTAGTTCATGGTCTATTTTGATCATGTGACAATATTTTTGTTTAGTGAATTGTGGATTTCAAGGTGAATTTCGCCTTGCTTTACCTATTGTTTTGTAATAGTTATGTTCAAAACGTCTTCAGAGGTGCTTGTAATGCTATCCAGAGGAGATTTTGCAAGAGTTTGCTGATTTTTCAAAGTAAATTTTGGGGCGACTGCCTATTGCCTTTAAAGGGCAAGAGTAGTCGCCCCAAACTTATTTTGAAGCAAGAGCTTAAATCTCACAATTTTCTTCTAATTTCTCTTCAAAAGTACTTTCGTATATTTTAGGACTTCAATATTGCATATTCAAGGAAAACCATCAGTTACTTCTATTAAATTTCACATTTTAAGAGAAAAAATATTGTCACATGACTCTCAAGAGCCAATCATGAAACAGGACAGTCTACTACACTACTTCAAGTTGGGGTGACTGGCATTTCCCCTTTAATTTTAGTATTGCGGCGGTAAAGTTGTAAAGTAAATTGCTATTAGTATTTTCATTTTCCTTGAAGAAACAGAAAAATAAGCCTTCTAAATGTTTACAAAAACATTTACAGATAGTTGAAAAATTAGCATGAAACTAGCCTAATAACGATTCAATCCGGGGACATTTTGGTAAGTGGACGTTTTGACCAATAGCGGGGACGTTTTGGTACGGGGACGTTTTGGCAAAGGGACGTTTCAACTGGTAAGCACAGTAGGCCTATAGTACAGTAAAGTGGTTTCAAAGTTTGAACGGGTTCTAATTTCGAACACCTGATACAAAATGCTCATATATTTACCAGTCTAGGCAAAGTGACCGTTAATTTAAGCTATTAATAAGTAGGATTTAATGTATTCTGATGAAAGGAAGTCATATCTGAGCAAATTAATCAACATTTATCCATTAATAAAGGTTAAAACTTTGAGGCACTTAAGTTCTTCCATGTTCGAAATTCGAACCTACAGTACAGCCGGGAATGAACAGAAATGAAACATCGTCCTTACTGTGCGTTTAATCCTCTTAGACAGCCAAACTAAGTTTACTACGTCTTATTCTTTGTCAATTTTGAAAAGAACCATGGCAACAAGTCAGTCAATGTTGCCTATTGTTGTCAACGTTTTCAACTAGTTTACTCATTGTCCAAGTCAGTCATTTCCCTTTCAGAGTTTCCGTAATCCCTTCTTTTGTTTTGGCCGATACTTGTTGGCAATCAATAGTCTGAAGTTCACAAGGGGGGACACCATGCATGCACTGAACTAGGAGTACTGTATTGTGAACGGCAAATGTGTTAAACACGCATCCTCGTAGCCCGTGAAAATTATATCCCGAGATTCCGACTGCGTATCCTCGTAGCCTTTGAAAAGGATATTTATCCTCGTAAACTTTTACCGGCTTTTTATATATTATTTTTAACCGAGATTCCCTGTGTGGTATCCTCGTAGCCTTCTAAAAGGATAGTTTGATTGTACGTATCATCGTTAGCCCTTGTCCGAGATTCCAACTGTGTATCCCCGTAACTTCTTACATTATAACCTGCCGAATCCAAATACTGAGAAAATGGTAGGCCTAGCTGAATAGTTGCGGGTTTTGAAAACTCAGCAAGAACCAGGAACTCTGTCAGTACAGTAAATTGGAATACAAAAGACTAATTTTGAATACGACAATGGAATTAAGAGAAGTTCAACTTCATGCTTAGAATATCGATCTGAAGACCAAAGTGATAAAAGCCTACCGGGACCGGCTAATGTTTCAGGTTGTTAGTTTATTCACGTTCAATTTGCTACTTACTCGAATATGTGATAGTTCCTTAATGAATGTATATATCTTTATCACACATTTAACGGAAAATAACACGTGCAGCGTAAAAGGGTAAACAATTTGAAGTACAAATTCCGTTTATTCCTATTTTCGATGCACAAAGAAACTAATATGACATGCACAATCACGGAGAAAGCTTGTCAAGGGATATGGGCACGATACTGATTTATCAGCGATGGACATCAAAAACGATCCGCTAATTACTGGGTAAATTATTGTTGAGCAAGAAATCGTACGTTTCCATTTGATGTTTTGCATAAAGGTCTTTACCTTTTTTTTTGAAAATATGTCAAGTGAAGTATGAATTGCTTAAAACAGCTTATCTTCCGATCGTGCTTTCTTCCTGCTGCACGGGCCCGGAGCCACGAAGGGGGGGGGGGGGGGGGGGGACATTTCAGGCAATGCTCCACCAAATATATTTCTGCCCCCAGATGAAAATTGAAACAAAGTACACCGGGTATTAGGAGAAAATTTTATGCCCCCATGTTATGCCATGGTTCAACAGTCTTGACTTTGCATGGAACCTCATATTCCGCGGACTAAATGTTTTTAAAAACTGTTTAGGTCCATAAAATTAGTCAGAGGGAACGCCATTGCAATGGTATCACATTTTAGTTTTCGACACCTTCATGTTCTGGTACAATGCAAAGGCCTCGCCCGCATTTTCATTTCACACCGATGTTTGCGATGGATTTGGATCCCATTTTAACCCCATGCCCACCCGTGGCCTTTGGAACCAACAATGGACTTACTTTAATTCTAACAAACCTCCCTCTAGACCCTACCCTCTACGACGCAAAATGCTTAAATTTTTTGAATCTTACCTATTTTACAAACCTTTGAAGCCCGAGTCCTTAGGAAAAAATATTAATCCAATTATTGTCCATTTAGGGTAAAGAGAGAGAATGAAAGATGGCACTTTCGGCAATCAGTTTTCGAGACTTGGCTCCTGAATCTCCGACTCAGGGCCTACAGCGGAATGCAATGCATTATATATTCCCCTACCCTGCCTTTGCCGGGATGGGTTCCCTTAAATTCACCCAGGGCGTGATGTTGCTAACATGATCCGAATTTTAACACGGCCCCTGGGAAACCGTATCTTCATTAATCGCTTAGTACTGTCACAAGCTATAATACTCATACTGTACGCCGTAGCTTGCCAGACCCAAAATACCGTTTCATTTTCATACATGGGCCGAGTATTGTACTACTTTAATGTGCACATACCAGATGTTGCAATCGCATGCTACTGTATTATTATTAGGGCCACTGCAAATGCCTGGGAAATGCAGTTGCTATACGTGAAACCAACCAATCGCAGCTATGGGTTTAATACTCCATTCATCGTAAACGGCTCAGCGCCCATTTTTGCGTAACCTTTTTTGGAAGTCCGTATGCCTATTTAGTCCTTGTACGTTTACGTGACGTCACAACACATCGCCTCGAGTTTTTTTTTCAATCTTTGACAGCCAGCGCCATCTTGGCTTTTACACATAAGCGATATTTCGTCCGAATACCAAACTCTCTACCGAATACTTTTCTCAAAAAGTAGGCTTACTCAACACCCATGAATAAAGATACGGCCCACAAAATTTAGCTCGTAATGGTTGATTTTGCTGATAATCTTCATACTAAATTTTCGCCCATGGCAGCTAGTTCGTAACGCACGTAGAGCGGCACGTTACCCAGGATATGAAACTTACTTCGTTAGGTTACCATACCACTATATCGGGCCTACACGCGGAATCGACAGTACGATCGTGCATTGGCAGACGTAAGTTTTTCGGACCGTGCTTGAAGGTGGGTGAAGCCTAGTTCGAGTAGTAGGGGCGGGACTTAATAGTTCGTCGTTAACGGTAGACCGCTCACGGGGATTGGTAGCAGCCAATGGAAATTTTGCACGCGTTAGTTTGCGAAAAAGGGGGAAGTCCAATGACGTCACAAGTAAAGGTGTTTTAACTGGTTAATTACCGATTATGTGTCGTGAAAATATGCAATGCTCGCAATATACAGAACGTTGCATGCAAATAAGTTGGGACCATTGCAGGTGCCTGGGAAATTCTTGAGTCGAAGGTACGTGTTGCCACAGTATACATTTTGTATGTAGCAACGAGCTAGCCAGAAAGTGTAAGCGAGTAATGTGTGCAGTCTGAGGCGAATATTGTGTGCTGTCTGGGACTATAAGATGTTAGGCAGTACAATTATGGCTGAAAAATGAGACAATGCAGTGGGTTGTAGTTTCATTTATGCAGGCCTACTGATTGTCTAAGGGTCATTCGGCATCGTATTGCCGCTGTAAATTGTGTACCGTAATTCGCCGTTCTCTGAGCGGAAGGGTATGGACACACCCATCCATGGCTGTTAAAACGACAGCGGCATCTGGCCTTTTTGTAGGGCATATGCAGTGATGATGAATTAATACACAGACGAAGGCGCCGCTCATTTCACAAACTAGGAAATAAAAGGATATATATATATATATATTCAAAGAATGGCGGATCGGGACGACTGATTACCTTTCATGCTTTCCAAGGTAAGAGAATCTCTGCAAACACAGGATCGCAAATTTTGAGTGCAACTGTATCAATCAGGCCTCATCCAACAAGAAAACATATATGACTGCTGAGAATGGGTGGGGTGGGGAATCCAGCCCCCTTCCAACAGGAGAGACCAAGCCTATTTTTTGGGAGGATTTGTAGAAAATTCGGGTCATACATTAGGTAATTTAGACTTTTTCAAGCAGAAGCGGTTCGGTCCCCCCTTCCCCTCCGAAAAAAATGCGCATGCCTGCCTTTGTTGATGATTGTCACCTAGGAAAGTTCGAGCATATTTTCCACTCTTCTTATTAAAATTTCAGTGTGTCCTTAACGGATCTTTAAAAAGGGTACGGTAGCAAAATGAGCATTTTCCAGCCGTCTAACCGACATGTACGGTAAACTACAGGGGTAGGCCTACAGCATATAGTGACTCCACTTTCCGTTACATGACTTTCTGAAATTAATTGTCAATACTTGTGTCTTAATTTACTTCGCCTTTGCCTTCTTTAAATAACTTTAAAAAAGGACGCATAGACATAAGTTTCTTTTTTTCTTTTTTTTTACGATGTCTTCCGAAAGGGTGCCGAAACTAGTTAGCTCAGTTTCCAGTTTGTGGTACAGTATACAGTAAGCATATTTTTACTTCTGTAAATTTTTAGTGATGTTATACACCCATCCCTCACGTTTACGCAAGCCGTAAAGTGTACCGCCTTGTCACGCAGCCGCGGGCGGTGTAGAAATGAGACTATGTTGCACGGCTCGATGTGTGAGTAGCCTATTTAACTTCATGTAGATACCAGAATCGGAATGGCCTTATAAAAAAATGGAAAGAAAACATTCTTTTTGATAACTGGATTTCCTGTTTCACATTTTAGTCACGAAGCAACTCAGTAAAATAATATAGCCAATAATATGGCGTACATTTTAAAAAAAATCGTGAACGTATGTTTGCGAAATATTCTGCAAAATACTTATTCAAATTTCTCGTAAAAATCTCGCTGTCTACAGTACAATTTATTTGTTAATTTCTTTTTGATAATGTGAAGTCTTGTATAATCGTAGCATCTTGGTTATAGGAAAAATATTGTATCATGTTTCGACTACGACATTACAAGGGGATTAACACAATCACAAAAATGAATTCCATCCACACAGTTAGTTTGGTTATCTCCAGCCATCGCCAACGGTACGTTCGCCCACCGATCACCATGGGTGTAGGACAATTATACCTGTTACATGTTACAAATGTATTTTCCATTCTTAAGGCGCTATACTTTAATGTTTCATTTCAAGGCCTTGAATTTTTGACCACCAGTTTTGCAACTGACGGACCGATTGATTTTTGACGCGAATTTACAAATTATTTTGTTCACACTTTTCGTTTTTGAAACGTTTACAGTACGCTTTCTCGGTACCCGCATATTTTCAATTACTCAGTACAAGCGGCCCATGATCGTGATCATTAACCAGCCCACCACTGTAAGACTTGCCAACTTGCATAGAGGACTAATATCGATCGTCGATCAACTCCTCCATTCACAACTTCCTGTGCATTGTTGCCATTGTAACGGAAGAAAAGAACTACTCGTTTGACGGACAATGGGTGAACTTCAAAAGAAACCTTTCAACAACTTTCAGACGATTTTTACAAAGGAAGAAACTAGTTTGCAAACGCCTAGAAACTAGTTTGAAAACTAGTTACACGTTGAAAATCGATGCGTTTTTCTGGTTTATTCCCGGCTGTACTGTACCACCATACAATGCAAACAATCCAAAATTCAAAAACGTGTTTCACGCTATTGAGTATTGACATACTGAAGGCTACTGGTGGTTAATTATATAAGGCCTGGACTAGCTATAAAACTGATGAATACATTTCTCTAGCTAATTGCAATATTCTGAATTGACAGCTTGGGAAGAGGTGATAGTAATTGCAGAATAACTCACATTTGGGAGCTGTTTGGGAGAACGTACTGTACTTGGCTACAGGTAGTCTAGGCAAGAAGGTATCATGCCACTTTGCTAGGCTTAGGCTAGTTATGAGGAAACACAGAAGTTAGGCCTGATCTAGGCCTAGGTCTATTTGTTTAAATTGTGAGTTCTCAAAGCCAAATGGGGGTCATTCGGTGTTAAATCACCGAAGGTTGCTGCTCAGCCAGGCTTGGGAGATAACAGATACAATGTAGGCAGGCCTAGTAAATAACGATTATGATTTCGTCAGATTTTACAATTACAATTAATGATTATGATTACAGCTAAAAGTGAAAATAAAAGATTGCATGTAATCATGATTGCAACCATGATTACTGTTGTTATTATGGTCTAAACACCCTCTCCTCATCTGTTAATCACATATTAAGTACAGTACAGATGTTATTGCAATTTTCTGGAAACTGTCAACTTTACTATGCAGATGTCATTATTGTCTATTTGTCTTAGAAGAAAACGAAATGGAACTTCAGCATGCACTCGATGGAGTTCAATCATATTGTGATACCTGTATATGGCAGCTGACTTTTAACACATCTAAAGCAAAATTTGTATTTTGCAGGGGTGAAGTTAGACACTTGTAAACTTACAGTACATGTAGTTTCACCCTTGGAGATTCTACTGTACAGTTGATGAAGTTGTTGAGGATTACGTATTCCTACTTGGGTTGTACTTTTTTTAACTATAAGAACAGATTTACAAAGGCTGTTAAGAAACAAGTTAACCAGGCCAGACATGCTCTATACAGCCTACTAAGTAAATCCTATTTAATCTAAGGCTATTGGATTTGCAAATTCAGCTCTTCGATCAACTGGGTCTTCCAATTCTGCTATATGAGTGTGAGCTTTGGGGGTGTGGCATTTACTGTACAGTATAGCCAAGTTGAAGCCTTTCATGTTAAATTTTGTAAGCAAACTCTTAAACTCAACAAGCATACACCAAATTATATGGCATATGGTGAATTAGGACATTTTAAGTTAAATGAAATAATTGAGGCAAGAATGGTTTGTTTGTTGTGTAGGATTGTCAATTGAAGTGAGTTAAATTATCTCATGCAATTACGCAGTAAACCAACACGGTAGCATCACATAACGGTTAATTTCCATTTTGTGTTAGTTTCATATGTTTTATTACAGTATGTTCTGGGCTAATCCTTAGATGTACAGAGATAGCCTAAAATTTTCATCTTGCTACAGTACCTCAAATTTGAAAAAAATATTTCTGTGTGGGCAATTCCACATCAAAGAGGACATGAGTGACAAAATTTTAAGTTGATTCCAAAATTTTGTTTCATCAATTGCAGGTTAGGGGGATACCTAAACCTTAAGAATCTGTATTGGTAAATGGAACGATTTGCCTTTGGATCTGCAAAATTGTACGGACTTTTTGTCTTTCAAACGTAAACTTAAGACCCATTTATTTAAGTATGCTTTTGTGTAAGGTGCCATTGAATGTATGTTTACTTGCAATAATGAGCGCCATATAAGTGTTATAATAATAATAATAATAATAATTGGTATTACCTGTTTTCACTTGTTGTCATTACTACACTCTAAAAACACAATGGTTAAATTTAACCAGGAAAATGTCAAACTTTAACCAGGATTGTGGTCACGGGTTATCCAACACATTCCTGGTCACTTCAACCAGGATTTCCTGGTCATTTCATCAACCAGTTTTCCTGGTTAAAATGACCAAAGCTTCCATGTTAATGAGCAACTAGGAAAAAGTCAAATTAACACATTCCTGGTCAAATTGACCAAGATTCAGGATCAGTAGTTAACCAGGAATGATGACCATTTAACCCTTCCCATGTCATTTCAACCAGTATTCCATGTAACCATACCACTTATTGCTACAGAGAAGTTAAAGGGGATATTTTTCTAAGCAATCAAGAGCTGGCTGTTTTAAAATGTTGGTATGTAGAAATTCATGTCAGTCCAGACAGTACAAGTTGGGACTTATAAATGCAGAAACAGTTTGAAGAATGAGAAGAAATTCATGTCTTGTTCTGTACATTTATTGCTACCATTAACTTTCAATGTCATTGAATACAATTTAAAGTTAAGCACAGAAATCTATTTTTGATAAAAATTTAAAACAATGACTTTATGGTTACATTGTAGAAGACATTGGTTTTTTGAACTATCATTCATCTGATATTCAAGAAAGTTCAAAAAGCTGTCAACAGTAAACAAAAGTTAAAGTTGTCTTAGGTTTGAGAAAGACATATTACTCAGGGAATTAACTCAAGCCATCAAGTATTTAATTGTTGCACCTTTGATTCCTGTAAGTGTAAACCTTGTTTTGTGACTAGAGAAAAACTCACAGCAATAATACCTTTGATTCTTACACTTTCAATAACAGTCACAAACTAATACATGAGGTAGACATGAGCAAGATGACAATGAAAAAATATAACCTTATTCAAACTTTTCACTTCTTCTATTAAAATGGAGATAAATACTCTCTCCTACAAGAAAGTGGCAAGAATTTCTACAAGACTGGCTTATTTAGCACACAATATCATAAAAAGTCACACACTTGAAGATTATTGAATACTGTTTTTGGAAGATGGATAAGTTCTTAAATGACAGAAGTTTTTGAAAGCATAATGAATATGAAAGAAATGTAACAGATTCACATTCTCTGAAAAGGACCTTTTTGAAATGAAATAAAAACTGGCAATTATTTCCTTGAAATCAATGGAAATCAAATTCCGTAATATTTGACTTGTTAAACAAAAAGAGAAAAACAGGTCACATATAAAATGTTTGAGGAAAAGGATGAGTGATAGACTACGTACTTGTGAACTAGCAGAATACTATCGAGTCATCCTAATGACAAAAGTTACTATGTACGTCTTTCAAAGTCACAAAAGGTATTGGAATGGCAAACAAAAGGTTAATTGTAAGGTGAAATAAAGCAAGTTGATTTTGGAGATAAAATTAAAAATGGAATTGCCTGAATTAAAATATAAAATAAACTAATAATACAATAAGACCATCCGCTGGCCTAAAAAGTGTTGTTCAAAGAATGTTGTGGGTCTTCATGTGTTATTTTTGAACTTTACTTTTAGTGTAAGATGGTTGTAGTTTAAAGTGTACACATAAAGTCTAAAAATTCAAAAATATATGTTACAACTCCCATCTTCACAGGTCATTCCTGAGCTGAGGTATAAAATGTTAGAGCTTATTCAATCAATATAAAATGAGATTGCACAATAATTTGAGATATCATTCTTGTACTACTCAAATTACCGTCTTTGTTTTTATTTTTTTTTTCAATGGCCAATGCACCTGTACCAATATGTGGTCACTGTCTTACTGTTATAGGGCGATTTTGGGTATGTTAGCCCTCTCTGTACAACATGCCATGGTAGGGAACAGTAACTGTTTCAAGGTCTTACAAACAACTTTCATTTCAAAAGGTATTAACAAAAGCTGGTAATGTGAGTTGTACAAGAAGGACATCACAAAGTAATGCACAATCAACCATTTCGAATAAAGTGAATGAAATTTATTTTCCATCCTCTAAAATATATATTTTGGTAATTCTAATCTCTAGACTTAGGTCCACTTTAATGAATACAATACACAATGCATGTATCTTTAAAAGTAAAGGATCAGCTGAGGTTCTAAATGAGTTGTGAATTGAGATAGTAGTAAGAGTTGTGGAATAAATCAGAAAGCCTTGTTCTCCAAAATCTATCAATCCCCCCCCCCTCCCCTCACTTTTTTCAATCTACAGCTTGTGCCCCAATTTGTAAAAGAAAGTTAACTTGAACTGATTGAGGGATGGGAATCTATACAACCATCCATGATTGAACATATTTTGCAGCACACAGGCAGATGAAGTAAAAATATAAACCCTTGCCCATACAGGGATTGGTTGTAATGCCACATTTGCAGTTTCATCATTAGAGGTATGGGAAAGTAGACTACCTGATTATTATGAATGTTGGGTAAAATAAAAAAAAAAATGCTGGACCTCTTTTCATAAGTAAACATAGCAGAATATTGAATTATAACTTAACCTTCAATGGTGCACTAGGTTTAAGTCAACTTTATGAACACTCCACGTTGTTCAGACTGGCCCTCATAGATATGACAGCAGAAGAGGTTGTTTCATTTGCTTCTCCAAGGCTGTAAATAGCCTTCTGGAAAAATTCCCAGGTAGTTGCAGACTGCCAAGGATACTGGAGATTTAAAACATAAAACAACTTAAAACACACATCAACTCCTTTTAAGAGGGATGATTGTGGCAGTGCTTTCCTCTCTGCGATAACGAATATCCCTTGTGGCTCCTCTCTGTCACCAAGGATAAGCATGCATGGTTGCTTGTTGGTGATTCTTTTTTCCAGATACTGAGGAATGTTGGTACCAATCTGAAGGTAAAAGGAATCACATTCTATAATGTTTGAACTATACAAAAAATAGTGAGTCCCTTCTTTGGCGACTCACTTAAACACTGCAACTGTATTATTTTTTATTTTTTTTTTGAATGAACCATTAAATACAAAAGTCAGTTAATATGGCACCAGACAAAGATAGATGCAATCATTATGTAGCTTCTCTGTCTCACCAAACAAATGCAGGTAAAAGATTTTAACATTAAATATACTGGAATTTTTAATGTTTCATCACTTGAAAAATTCTACAGTCCCGGTGGACAAATTATTTTGGAGCTATAAAAGAGTGAATGCCTGTCTCTCCTTTGAAACATTATTTCAAATGAGAGTATCATCCATAACAATAAACCATGTTTTTCAAGAGTTTGGGAAATTTCAGCACCACAAATGTCACTTTGTTATGGGAGAGGGGAGAAGACTAGAACCAACACAACTTTGTAATTCACCATAAAATGCAGTTTACAGGAGTACAATAATGCTGGTGCTCCCAGTTCCACACCTATTCTGATTGATGCATACATCATCAGTTCTTATGCACTCAAAAATAATTGGCAGTGGGACACGCAAAATCCTCTACAACTTTACTGGGCAATAAAATGTCAAAAAACTTCTAAAATTTGTCATTTTTGAAAATCTGCGCTTGCTGAGAAAACCTTCTATACAACTGAACAAGCTTAACTTGGTTTAAAAGGTGATGTAAAAGAAACTCATTGAGATTGTGGCCTAAACTTAACACGAAGTGAACATTTTACAAACGCAAAAATACATTTTGGTATAATGTTGGGACAGTATGCCTCAGCACCTTAATTAGTCTTTATTAGTAACACCTTAGCAACATACCGGTTGCACATCTATGAAGGAACTTATTGCAGTCTGCACTGTCGCCAACTGTTGCTTTTTCTTCCCGCATGGTAGAATAGCCGGCAACAACTGTAGTGATATGTTCACTTTCTTGATATCTGTATAAAAGAAACAGAATGACATTGAATTTGAATTTGAAATTCATTTACCAAATTAATTGCACATTCAACATAGCTATACACTTGATAATTATAAAGCTGGAATACTTTGAATGTTTGTGTCTCCTCAGTCCATCATCAATTTAAAAGGCAACAGACAATTACAGACATAATGTAAGAATGTGATGTCTGAAAATTGAAAACTTTTGAAAGTTCAGCACCAATATACACAACATGAAGTCCACTGCAGGACAAGTACTCTACAACAGCAGAGATGTCAAATATTCTTTCGTATACATGCCTTATTTTGTGTGAACTGAATACTATGTGCTCATTATTTTCTTAAACTTAAAAGGCAGAAGGCAGTTGCCCCAACTTTATTTTAAAAAAAATTGCTAAATCTTACAGATCTTCTCTTATTTCTCTCAAAAATATTTCCATAATGCCCCTGTATAAACTCATTAAATATTGAGGGTGAACCAATGAGTTATTCTGCAAAAATTTAGGAAATGAGTAACAAAAATATTCTCACACAATTGATAGGACCCATTCCTGAACTAGTGTGATGGGGTACACCAATTCAAATTGGGCAGACTGCATTTTCCTTTTAACAGCAAATTGAAAGTAGTAGTTTCAAACTCAAGACAAGTAAAATGTGGGGCCACCTTTTTATAACCAAATTATGAGAAATCCTTGACTGTTTACTTGTCATTCAGTATCAAGTTCACAATAAAAATACACATTAAGTATTTGTGGAAGTACAAACCCTTTTCAAGGCTGCATAATATTTTTGCAAAATATTTTTTTTTTTGGTAAACTCATTGTAAATTTATCAAGTAAGAATATGTGCTACATTTTCAATCTCTATTTTCACTAGTGACATAGTCAAGGTGTATCACATACCTGTGTCCAATTTGCCCTCATCAACTCCTAGACAGCGAGCCCAGCTTCTTTGCAAACTGGCATACCTCAAAACCTTCACTGCAAAAGCTGGGGTCCATTTGAGGTACAGCCTCTCAGCCACTTCCGGAAATATTAGGCTGAAATCCGTTTCTATCTGAAACCGTAATGAACAGAACACTTACACTTGTGAATGAGGTTAAACCTGGCTTACAGAAAGTGTATAGCAGTGGTTTCAACACTGCCAATCTGCAAAGACCCCAAGAGAATGAAGAAATAAAGTGGACAATTGATATACAAAGCATGAGTGATGATGACCCGGCTTCCTTCACAGACACACTAAAACTTCCAGGAAAGTGCGAAGACTTCCACAGAATTGCTGGGGGACCCTAAGATTGGAACAGGAGTATAGAATATGAATTTTTTTTGACCATATGAGTTTCTCCTTGCACATAATGGCAGACAGTAAGATAATCATTAAAATATTCTACTCTACATTCATTATGTTTGAAATGAAAATGTTTTGCAGAAGTTCAATCAGAATTCACAAGCACCTAATAATTTAAGTTCTCTCATACAATATCATAAAATCTGAATTTTATTTCAAATGCACAAGCTTTTGACATTTGACAACCAATATTTTCCTTGAAAATCTTTAGCTCCTGTAGGTAATGGTTACTGGTAAAATCATCATTATGTACAAAAAACTATGTACACACACCATGCCAGGCACATCGAACAAACGAGGGAATTCTTCTATCACTACCGCCAGTGGTTTCTCACTGTCCCTCAACAATTTGGCACGCATTGTGGCTGTCCTTTCCATATACTCTTTCACTTTGGCAATTGGATGGATATTGTGCTTAAGCCACTCCTTCATACCATCATATTCTTCTAGTTCCATATCTGGTTCTGTAAACCAACAAAAAATGATATGATGGCAAACATGCCACTGTACTGACATGTACAGTTTTATTCAAGTTTTCACAGGCAGCAGGTGATTTCTATTTTGATGAGAGCTAAGGTAGCTGGGATTATAAACACTTAAAACTGTTGTTCGAAAAGACAGGGGAAGTGTGGATTTACAAACTTGTGAAAACATTACACTATGGCAGTTCACTAGCCATAAAAATGTGTCAGATATATCATTCAGGCAAGAAGCAATTATCCAATACAGAGCTGTTCAAGCAGTTTCATGAAAGAAACAAAGATCAAAAATATTCTGCTTCTTTATAGTAAAGCAGATATGGCAGTTTCTTTTATTAACCCTTTACCTGCTGGCCTCTTGACCTTTGCAACAGACCTCTTGACCTTGGCCACGGATTCTTACTTTAGTTGATATTTTGAAAAAATTTGTACAGAGACCTTTATATCATTGGAAAGGTCAGAGTTTGAGGATTCAATGTAGCATACTATTTTTTCACAATTTGTCTCGATAATGGTGCAAAATTATGCAAATTAGCTCAGTATACAAGTTGTTTTGTTTCCATAGAAACCACATTCAAATCATCCTTGTTTTGTTTCATGGTGTGGTGGCATGTTGGCCACACTTTTCTCATTCATTTCATACCAAATTTTAGAATATAGATGGTAAAATGACAAAGATAGAACAATTTTAGTCGAGGTAGGTGGCTAACGCTATGATTCGTAGTAGCCTAGGCCTGCACTCGTACATACATACTGTATGTAGCCTAACTGCACACAGTGTGTGCACACTACATGCACCACATACCTGCTTGGGATCGATAAAATAGAGCTAATTCCACCGATTTGGAGAGTCACTTGACTTGGAGACCTTGAAATTATGGTTATGGCCTCCCTTTGTCGTCCATTTTGACTGTCTTTTGTGTCTTGTGTGGTTGTTGTACGTTGTTATCGATCACAAAATCAGCATACGAAGTAACGTTACCAGTACAGTGTGTGTACATGTGAAAGACTCTTGTTTTGACCAGGAATGATGGCGCTATACTGCTGAGTATCGCCTGAAAAATCTAAGGAATTTTCTAAAGACCATTTTGGTGTTTGAATGGAAAAAATCGGACTTGCCGTTGCGGAGCTATGATTATTTTTGTCGGGCCGATTTTTGGGGTAATTTTCGACAATTTTGAACCAGTTTTTGACCTAAATTGTAGGATATACTCTAAATCCTGTACCCCTCATACTGGGGCTTTTCTCAGCGTGTTTTTGATGCCCTGGGATACTTCAGAAAAGGGATGGGGGTGTTGGCCCATGTTTTATTGCTGAAAATAATTTTTTTGAAATTATAACAGAAAATTCCCGAGTTTTGCGATTTTTTTTGAATAATAACAAATTCAACTCAATTTTTAGACAAACTTGTCAATAGCAACCCACCCCAAAAATAGTAGAATTGGACATATCTTTTTGTTAGCTTCAATTTGGTGGTTGAATGAAGGCTCAGGAGTGTAAAATGACAAAGTTATAATTTTTTAAAAAAGGTCTCTAATTTGACGTCGAATTCGACGTCGCGACCAAGAAGGGGTTAACTCAAAATGACTAACTTACACTAGGAAGTGGCTACGTAGACATTAAGAGAAACTAATCTGGAACCATAAACCTTTTTTCAGCCATTTACCATTATACAAATAATGTTTTTGAGTGACTGTTCAATCTTTCAATAAATGTAATTATTCATACTACTGCACGAATAGGAAATATTCATTACTTGTTTTATATAACACCTAAGTTCCTAAATAGATCTTGGTCAAATTTTGATTGTATGTACCACAGTGATAGCTGATGCCACTGTGGTGGGTTTATCTACACTAACCTACCACTGTGGGTTAGTGCCAATAACCCATGGCATGTGACCAGCAATCCTCCAATCAGATTTAGAGAAAATGCCAAGGTGTTATAATAGTGAACACCCTATGTATAGTGTAAAACAATGACTGAGATGTTTCATCTCTTCTTACTCATGTGCATGTTGTAACACTATTAATCAAATTTTACTATTGCCCTTACTTCTTTGCAATAAACAGTGGTTTACATTTAATACTACCTAACTGCTTTTGGTTGTTAATGTATTATTCCATTATCAATGACCTTACTGGTATCAGGGGTGTCAGGTAAAGTTGCTGATCACATTAGGTGTAAATTGAAACTCTCAGACATCAAAATTGGATGTCTTATTAGTGCAATCCTCATTGAAGGATTTTGTCCTACTGATGGGATGCATGCGAACAAGACATGCACATTGGAATGGATACTAACAGAATTACCCTTCACTGACACTCATTTATGAATGAAAATAGCTACCTACCTGGGAGGGTAGCCGTGCTTGTAAGACTCGTCTTCTTCTTTCTTGACTGAGGTAAAAGGTTGGGCTTTCTTGAGGGACCACGTCTAACATTCCTTAACCTTTCCTCCAGCCATCCTGTTGCGGAATGACGACCTGTTCCTGAGGTGTACCAAGCTTCCTGTTGAATGAAAATATCATCTCAATATTTACATCACATGAGAAAATGGGACAACAGGAAAAGCTTTAAGATGCTATTTGAAACCTAAGAATAAAAAGACAAGCCAATTCCATTTGTAATTGTAGAAACTGAGTTGATGAACCACAGGGTTGGTGCCAGCTCAAAATTTAAGGGGGGAACTCCTCCCTTCGTGTAAAATTTTAGGGGATCCTAGCCATGACAAATGGTAGAACAAACTGGATGTGTACCTGCCAGGGTGCAAACATATCGTGGCATTAACCATTTCCCACCCCCATCTCTTCTTACATCACCCACCCCCACCTCTTCCTACATTTCCAAGTTGGCCAGAGGTTGGCCTTTTCATGATTCATAAGATAACTAAAAACCAAAACAATCAGGCCTTAGCTATCAGCATTTGCAGCCACTGATTCTTAAGGAAAGCTAATGTCTTCTGCACTGATTACTTCCAGACTGAGACACGGCAACAAATGCACTTTATTTCAAATACTGTATTTAGAGTTAGATGAGGTTTTACGGCCCAGTTTCTGTACTTGAGGTCCCAAGTCTAGAGTGTATGTAAATTCACCAAATAAACCTATATAGGCTACAGCTAAAAAATTACACTTTTCAAACAACTCAATTCATTTTCATTGACAATGACAAGGTTTTGCCAATCTAGCATGAGTATAAAATTCTGAGATTGTGGTCCCAAAAGTTTAAGCCTCCCATCATTAAAATCCTTTCCAATGGCAATACATCTGTTGTACATTCTATAGACAAGGTGTTAGCCTGCAGTCTTTGTAGCAACTAAGCCCCATCGTTAAATTTGATAACTCTGGTGTACGATACTTTCTTCTTCAGAGCTGCTGGCACCAGCTCTCATGCCATCCTAACATATTACATATATGGATACATGTCACAGCCTAGCCAAATATTAGTCTTTAGTGTACCTAACATCCTGTGACATCGTCAACCTCCACTACGACGGTGGCATAGAATGTTAGGTACACTATAGGTATAGTGTTCAGTGAACCTTAACATTGTCTTACCTCACTGAACCCCATAAAGTTAGTGTACCTAACATCCTGTGGCATCGTCAACCTCCAACCAAACTGTATGGAGAGTTTATGTACAAGCTTTCAGAGCACAATGGTAAGTACTGTATAATGAGACCATAGGCGCAAGCAACAAGAATTCATGGGATTTTCGTACGGAAAGCACATCCACTGAGTGGTTAAGTCAGTTTGATACTGCATTGACTTACACTAATGTGTGCAGAAATTATTCTGAATGCAAGGCAGACAGTACACATATTTGCAAAAAGGTCCATACAAAAATCTGTGCTGGAATTCCCCCTCAACAAGTTTTCTTTGTGCGGGAGTTGACAACCTTTGAACGGGATTTCCACAATCCTGCGCCAATCGCCAACCCTGATGAACCATGCATACTACATATCAACAGACATTAGTTTTATTCAGTTTCACCTCTCATTTGCAACAATCAACAAATTGAAAATAACAGTGATGACAAAAGATTTGCAAAATCAAATGGTAGGGAATAACTCCTCACAGCCCTGTCTTGTGAAGGTGATTACAAAAGAAACCCTGCAAGAACTTTGAAACATTATAGCCAACGTATGAATGCTGCTAGTTATTTACATAACTAGGAAAATACTGAAGTGTGACATAATCATTTTTTCATGATACAAATGCAAAGTAAACCAAGGTGCTACACCTACGGTATGTGTAAAGAGAAATCAATCAATTTGGTTGAAGAAATATCAAATTCTCATGATTCATGTGATACATTACAAGAGTATTAACTCTAGAGATGAAATCCCATAACTTACATATCCTTCCCCTTCGCTGTCTTTCAAACTTGGGAAATCCTCCACAACAGACTGAGCGATGGCAAGTTTAATATGACTTTTTGGTCTACAAAGAGATAAAAAGAACCGATCCTTTTTTCAGTGAAGAGTTAAAATAGACTTTGTCATAAGGAACACAGCAGTCATTGATGTTGCACAAATAACCATGTGGATAGCAAGTGGCATACTTAACTTGATGCTGAACAGGGAGAGACTCAAATTCTTTTATACATGGCTGGGAATGTTCACATCTATGCCATTTGTTGACAAAAATTATTTATACAAGACTCATCAGATGCTGCTTACAGTACAGTACTTGATCATTACAAAAGGTCAGAGGTACATCAAGACTGGAATTTGTGACAATCACGGATGTAGCTACCGTGCTTGGCTCTAGCCACTCTCAATTTCCGGCCACTACTGGAGACAAAAATACTTTTTCCGACCACCACTTGTGCACCTGTGCGACGAGCACTCTAGTCCAAGCTAAACGTTGAATGTTATTAAACATCGCTGACTTTACTACAGTTGTTGTAACTATTCCTAAATTCTCAATATATATTTATCAAAACATTAATAAATATAGCACCATTTAATCTATGCACTACAGTACTACTTATGCAAAAATTTGCCCCTCCCCAAGATGCGCATTTTAAACAACCACCACTTCAGAAAAAGTAACCACCACTCACAAAATGCTAGCTATAGGACAGCAGCTTTTTCTAAAGGCAGATGAGGGCAGATGTGTTTAAATTATACTGTACCTGTCTCCATAATTGCTGATCATGTAGGCCACTAGGATCCTGACCATCTCTAAGCGAAGTCTCCTGCTTAAAGCTCCAGCTTCTATCTCCTCTATAATATCCTTACCAACCTGGCCATGCTCTTCAAGATATTTCTTCACGCTCTGAAGTTGTAATTTCATTCCAGTATATAAAATGAGACAACAGAGAAGAGAAAATCAAGTTGAAATAAGTTCTGCTGCAGGGTAAACCATTCACATTGAATTGAGGTCTTTTAGGTAGCCTAAGCTGTTAATCAGACAACAAGATACTTATTTTATTTCATCCCTTTGAACAGTAGTGTTCAGTATTTATTTTAAGTGAGAGTGATTAAGTTGAGAAATATCTTCATCCCCCAATTTTATTTCTTCACAATAATCATTAAGTGCAGATTACTTCCTATCAGTGTTTCCTCTAAGAAACTAGAAATCTTGAACTTACAGGCAAGTACATCGAAGCCCAGGAAGACTGTTGAAATTGTTGGCCTACTAGTTGGCTAGGAGGTGGAAGCTTACCCTAAGCTAGGCCTATTGAGGGCAAGTTTAGTTTGGGAACACCTCATAGTAGTTTATAGTGTACCATAAACTTGGCGTAATGGCAGGCCTATTCTACTTTGAAGACATCTCATATTACGATCATTTAACACACCATTAACAATGTGAGTGATTTTGAAATTCATACTTTTCTGATACCTGCATGTGATTTACATGTATCACCAGATGGTGTACATGACTTCATATTAAGCATGCGTTTTTTTAAACGGTACCCTACAGACTCACACGTTCCTAAAGTTTAATTACAGTATACAGTATGTTACTTTGCACTGTACTTACAAAATCAGCCTTGAACTTCTTTGAAGGAGGAGAACAGGTTGGTTGGCTAGCAATGGTCTGTTCCACAGAAATACATTGAGATGTATCACTAGTTGAAGGTGAGGGACAGGATGAATTGCCACTCTTAGCACAGCTCTCATGGTTGGAAGAGTAATCTTCAGGAATCTGAAAAATATGCAGAACTCACCATGATAATCACATACTATACAAAAGACAAAGAATATATGTATGTATATATATATATATATATATATATATATATATATATATATATATATATATATATATATATATATATATATATATATATATATATATATATATATTTTGCTAATTTGGGATTAGGGGGAAATATTGTATGAAAAAACGTGCCTAAAAAAGGAAATCGTCTAAAAGGGGAAAAAATCAGGTCGACTTTGCGAAATCACACGCTTTTTATATAGGAATACGTAAACGGATGGTAACGTCCGTTTCACCACATGATTTACATGCTATTACTTCAATGTTGACTAAGTTACGTAAGCGTTTCTTTTAACACGTACGGATGGTGGGCTATTAAAAAAGCGTTGTTGTATATCTGGTTTCCAAAAGGGGAAATGTTTTTTAATGTATTTTATTGTTTTTTTCTTCGCCTTAACGAAGCCCCGATATATCGATTTCCCCGTACAGTAGGAATTAGCGTTATATATATATATATATATATATATATATATATATATATATATATATATATATATATATAAATATATATATATATATATATATATATATATATATATATATATATATATATATATATATATATATATATATATATATATATATATATATATATATATATATATATATATATATATATATATATATATATATATATATATATATATATATATATATATATATATATATATATATATATATATATATATATATATATATATATATATATATATATATATATAATTTGTCTAATGGCACTCTACCTCCCCTGGCAGTGCTGTAGTTAAGTCCCCACCTTCAAGAGTCAGGTCCTCACCTGCCCAGTCTAAGTCCTAGGATGAGTCACTGTGATTCCAGTCTAAGACCGAGACACAAGCTCCAAGTCAAAGTCCCCCTTATGGAAAAGTGTACACTAAAAACAGGAATTTACAATCAACTTTTACATTGCCCTTTCTACAATGTTGTGTGTTACAGGGCTCAAAATAGTTTTTCAAAGACAAGGGCTCTTTTCTAAATGAAATCGCCATAGTCATTTTTATGGGGGCTATTTTAGGACAACAAGGGCTTTTTTGAGATTTGCGAGAATAGGAGTGTATACTTACTGTATACAGTAAGTTGACAAGTTGTAAGACCTATAAGTTCAAATTCAAAACTTTAGTTTTCTATCTGGGTACTGTGTTACCAGATTTTTCTGTGTAGAGACTTTCGGTTGTAAGGTACATTAAGGCATTCCTCTTTGCTGAATAATTTCACATGTCATTGTGACAGGGATGAAATTTCCCTTACGAAAAGTAGCGGTTTGCTCGCCGCTCAAGAAGCATGATTCAGAACTTCCACAACAACGTTCCACATTACAAATAGATACTCCTGAAATATTGTCCAATATTCTCTAATCTTTCACCGTTATTTCGTAAATTGCATGGTCTTAAATATTCCTTTTTTAATCAATACTAATCTCGCAGATACTGTACATATACAGGGTTCCCCTGGGTTTTGGAATGAGTGAGGTGGTATTAGTCCATGGGGATAATATGGTACCATCTTTGTTACCACCAGTGAGGGAGAACTGTACATATTATATAGCTAGGTAGTACAGTACAAGTGGAAACTATACAGGTAGCAAATTTCTCTGAGGTGGTGGCCAAAAAGTGTAAGGTGGCTGCCTCATAAAAAGAACACCAGGGGAACCCTGTGTGTTATAAACAGTATTACAGTAATATCATGCGAGTTTTGAACATTGAATTTCACAAAAATTTGACGGCTTTTGCGAAAGTGGAACTTGGGCTAGCATTTTCACCGAGTTAAGCCTGAAATAATGTTGAAAGTTACAGAATACAGTATTGGACAATGTTTCAGGAGTATCTATTTATAATGTGGAAGTTGAACGTTGGTATGGAAGTGCTGAATCATACTGTACTTATGAGCAGCGAGCAAACCCCTACTGTTACTAAACCGACATTTCGTCTCTGAGACAACATGAGAAATTTTGCCATAAACTTAAGTTATTTTTTCGAGCTCGGAGATGTGTGACATACCTTGCCGTCTATATAATATATAGTATATGGTGTACTGCATAACGTAAGGGGAGCCTGTGAATTGAAGTAGCATCCTTGTTCCTCACCATACTTTCTTTTTTCAATGCTTGGTGACCATTTAAGAAAGTACCCCCGATCCTTTCTGCTCTAGTGTATTTTATGTCTCACCGAGACATAAAATAACCTATCATCTGGTTTGTAGCTTTTGGCAGCATGTAGAGGCTGGAAAAAGAGTAGGTCATCTACTGAAACAATAGACCAGTTTAGCTCCTCAGAAGGTTGTACACAATAGCTGTGAGAGTGTCTGTCATAGTGACGAGTTTCCCAACATTCAGTTATTAGTTTAAGTCCAGTTTGCAAACAAATAATATACTGGATTTTCTGGAACTGCGGTTCATCTTCAGACATTCCAGTGATGACCAACAGTGATTTACAGTACTTCACACCATACACAACACACCAGTTTGCAACAAAAACTTCATTGTGCAGAGGTATTTCAAGGGCAGTACTCAAGAAATTAGCATTTGGCAGAGATGCTAACAGCACAGAGGTACCAGGCCCAATTTCTGTATCTCTTTCAACAAAACTCCTTTCTGTAAACAAGTTATGGCAAAGGTACATCTGTTGCCTGTAGCTTAAGGTTTTGAGTATGTTCTTGAAGTTGCACACAATATGCCCTAGACGCTTGAAAAAGCTGTGTTTAGCCTCAAACCTCATTGTCCAGTATCTGATTAACGGACCAAGCATGCGAATTTGTCGAGGATAGTGAGTCATAAAATGATTCTTTGGCTTAAGTCTGCGGTCAGGAAACAGATAGAGGAAGTGGCTGTGATGATCTTTGATAATCTGTTTCAAAAAATAGGTATCTCCAGTACTAAGTTCAGGGGAAAAAATGATATCCATGCATTCTAGGAGTAACAATATCAATTCAAAGTGTTCATTGTCTACGGGCACTTTGTCTCCAATCAACAGCGGGAAGTTGCGGAAAAGACACCACATTTGAGCAGCAGTTTGACCACTTGCACCATCTGGTCTTTGTAGCTTGGTTTCCTGTAAGACTGAAGGTTTATTTTTTGATTCTAATGGTCCGTAGTCAAAACTGGTGATTCTGCTGTTCAGAGTATCTAAGTCAAAGAAACCATTCCTAATTAAAACATCAATGACAAGGTGTAGTTCTAAACCACACACACCTTCAAGAAGGTCATGCATGATGTCTGGTGCATGATTAGTTGTAACATGGAAATGGGCTAAATCATTCAGAAGGCAAGAAGTCTTGATCCCACTGGATGATGGATCTTGAAGCAGTAAATTTGCCTCATAGGAATCATGACT
Source organism: Holothuria leucospilota (assembly GCA_029531755.1). Taxonomy (NCBI): domain Eukaryota; kingdom Metazoa; phylum Echinodermata; class Holothuroidea; order Aspidochirotida; family Holothuriidae; genus Holothuria; species Holothuria leucospilota. The sequence continues at coordinate 32,521,024 of CM055964.1, forward strand.
GCGGAGTAAGGGAGCACACTCTGTTGAAGCTGTTTGCATTTCTTCTCTATGCATCCTGCAATGTCTGCAATAGTGATTTCCAACAAAACTTTCCACAAATCCTAAGAGTCCATTGAGTCCAAGATTGTCCCCTGCAACCTGTGCAACACTTGCCTTAATTGTGCCCTCAAAAGTGTCTGTTGAAATGTGTAAACCCTCACGTTCTAATGATTTCAAGTCTTCCACTAGAGGCCTGAGAATTGCATCATATCCATAGCTTTTCAAATCACCAGAATTATAGATTGCTACAAGGAAACAATTACTAAGTGAAGACCTGTACTTAGGTGGGATATCCATCAAGGTCATATAAACAACCCCAACTTTGTGTAATCCTGCTTTGGAACCAAGAGGATTTACAACCTCACATTCATCAACATAAAAGAGCAACTTCAGTCTATTAGGTTGAGAAAAAAATCCATGTGTCTTACAAAATGTACCATCATGGAAATCCCTGAGTAAACCATCATCAGAAGGATTATATTCAGATATGGCAGCCATGTAGTTCCTACTTTGAAGAATAGATGTTAATAACTGCTTCAAAGGAATATATTGGAAAGTTATGTGTTTCATTACTTGATCAACATGGCCGGTTACAGGATTCTTTCTAGGGAAAAATCCAACACCGATTGGTTTATCTTCAGGGGCGATAAATTTACCACTTTGGGCAAAGTATTTTCTCTGCTTGTAATCTGTGTCCAAACTTTGATAAACATTTTGAAATGTTTCAAAAGTTTGCATCAGTGCACTAAAATCATTGTCTGTTGCATCTATGTTCTTTTGAAGGGCAAACTGGGTGGTCTTTGATTTCAACATTTCAACAATATCTGACATAATTGAGGAGGACTCTTCAACAACCATGTTGATTCCTGACTGTACTATACTGCTTGTAGCCTTCATTTTAGAGATAAATACTGCTATTCTCTTAGTGACCTCTTCTTCGGTTAAGTCATCCCACACACCAAGCTGTTCATTATCTTGCACATAATCAGTGTCATCAGCAAGGCCACCAATATCACTTTCATCATCACCATCATCATGTCCATTGTCAAATTCTACATTTTGATCTTCGATAGCTTCGTCTCCATTGCCATGTGTTTTATCAAGATGCTTCTTTAGAGCATAAGCATCTCTATATGTCTGCATACAACCATCTTGTCTGCAAGTTACTGGAGTTACAAAATATCTACCATGCACCATAGCATGTGCATTTCTTAAATGCCATATCAGTCTCCTCGAGTCTCCATTTATATAAGCTTCACACCTAAAGCAGAGAAAACCCATAGTGGGTATATTTAATTAAGTACCTGTTCTTTCTTCAATTCTTGAATCCTTTTCCAGAACTTAGCCCGAGGTCCAATTGGCTTAATTAGCTCCTTGACTGTAAGCTCATCTAACAGAATAAAAGCCTCTTGATCGATCTGGTTTTCTGAAAAAAAAATACAAATTGTAGTTATATTTATGAAACAACAGCAATGTTCATGGATACCACTGTATAATACCAATGCAAGTGTGACAAAAAGTAGTTTTGAATACGCAGAATCCCACTTAATTAACAGTTAGGCACAGAGTAAGTGTACAGTACAGTAGGATTATTCTTTCTGGGATTGGGGTGTGACTTCAAAGTTGCCATGGCATGGCCTCTCACTGCATGACATAATTTGGCGTAATTCTGTGGCGTACAGCATACAAACTTTCCAGTATGGAGCCTAGCCAAATGTTGTAACCCTGACCGGATCCGGGGAACTGGCTGGGTTAGGCATAGGCTAGAGTGGCTAGACCATGGAGCTCTTACTGATGGTACAGTATTATAATATTAGCTCCATGGCTAGACCCACAAAATGAAAGTAAAAAACCCAAGCACAGTCATTCCTAGCCTAGGATACCTAAGTTTAGGCTAGGCCGGCTTCTCATGTAGCCTAGGGCATACACTTTGCGCTCTGAACTAACGTAGGCCTAGGCTATGGCTGTATAAAGTTTTTCCTGCATATTACTGTGATACTGAGAGTAACATCATCTGCATGTATTGCTGCAGTCAGTGCAGTGCCAGTGACTGTTGCTACAGTACATACCCATAGGCCTTTGTGCGTGTATCAACATAGCCATAGGCCCTAGGCCTAGGCCGGTGCCGTGACTTACCAACCCTGGTACTTACCACCCCTAAAAACGGTCCGAACCGCCCCTGTCATATTGGAAAACTTTGAACCATTTTTAAAGGAGGTATAATTCATCTTGTATTTCTTTGTCTTAAAACTTGAGGTACTTTAATACCGTAAAAGTAGATCAAGATTGAAGATATAATAAGGCAAAATGAGCTGGTAGTTTAATTAATCTGTTGATGAAATGTTTTGATTTTGTGTATAGCTAAGATGACATGCATGTAGGAGTACTAGTAGGATGGGTTCACTTTTGTGATTTTACCAGTATTCCAGTGAGATTTTATAGTTAGTTCTCTATTGTCCTGTGAAAATGATATTTCAATATTGGATGTAAAAAAACTAGGTTGCCATATCGAACTTGAAATTTGGGATTTAAAAGTTTAGTCATCCATTTGTATGTCTAGGAGTACAGTACTGAGTATTCTTGAGATCCATTAGGTAAGGACACACAAAGAAGAGAAGTGCAATCCTTCCACCCACAGAAGAAAAATAAGCCTAAATGTGATGTCATGACATTCATAAATCAGAAACCAATTGAACGTGAACGCCACTGGAACACAGTGTGAACCGCCCTTGATACTAGCGGCGGTTCAAACTGTTTTGTGGTGGCGGTTCAAAATACCAGGGGAGGTAAACCGAGACGCAGCCTAGGCCTAGCTAGCCTGTGGACTAGGCCCCAGTGTTTCCGTTAAGAAATTGTCCATTGGGTCAATTATACCCAATTAGCTATATGAGAAAGTTTGACTCACTAGAATTTAAATGCCATGCATTCACACTGCACCAACTTTACCAATGAATGAAACCCTCTTTTTCTATTTTTTGCCAAGAACATAGGCACCAAGTGCGTAAAATTATTCAAATTTGCACCATAGTGGCTTAGTGGAAACACTGCTGGCTAGGCCTTAAGTCACAATTGAACGGCAATGCATGCTATAATTTACTGTAGCATGAACAATTGTGTGAATGTCCAAGGAACAAGAACAGTTTCATAGTCTAGGCCAGAGTTCGAATTACAAAAAAAAGTTACATGCACCTGTGCATGTAATCTTAAAATTTTACCTGCACAAATAAATTCTTACATGCACCATTGAAGTACTGTATGACAATGAAAGATTAAAAAACTCAGGCCTAACATTACCCCAGTTTCTTCCCTTTTTATAATAGCCTTGGCATACATGCAGTAAGTAGGAACAATCAGTAATGCATGTCACCTGGCAATGGCTATGCATGCACGTTGATACCATCATTACATCTTGGGCCCCCGAAAAAAAAACGGAACTTTGACAATTCTCTGCGGAATTTAGCAAAGAAATTATCCAGCTCAAAATAATGTGACTTTTTGTAGAAAAGATGAGCTATTATTCTCCAAAACCATATCAAACGAATGTCTGCATTTATGAAAGAGATACACAGACATTTTACCATCTATAATGATGGCAATTCACCCCTTAAATTATCAAAATCCATCAAAAATATGATCCAAAAAGGAGAAGCAACTTATTGAAAATCTTCAAAATTTTCTCGGTAGGCTATAAGTTACAATTTGCCTGTGCAGTAGTGTGTTAACATAGTTTGCTCATACACAGTAGGCTTCAAACGAAAATTCCGGAATTTGGCTATGCTTGAAACAGAATTTTACAGAATTTTTAAAGTTAAAAACGGAATTTGTGATTTTTCAGGCGGAAAATCTGTGGCTCTACCTTTAATACATTTCTCTTTAAACTACCATTAGGCCTAGCCCAGGCCTAGGCCTACATGCACGCGTGCAGGTAAGCAACTCAAATTTTTATGCACTAACAAAAAGTTACATGCAATGGTGCACGTGTGCATGCGTTATTTCGAACCCTGGTCTAGGCCTAGGCTAGAATGTAAAAACAAAACCGGATCAGGTACAACTATACTGTAGAATACCCCACCAATAATAAACCTCACTTCACCTCATAGTGTATGATACACATACAGTGTAAAATGACTCACATTTATGAACGGTCACTGTGACTGCGCCTCCACTCAAAACTGGAGGCTCAGTGGACTTGGACATTTTGCAAAAAGCATTTGTAACATACAAACACACATAATTATTGTGTTACAAAATAACACAAATCCATAAACGGCCACTGCGACTGCCCCTCCACTCAAAACTGGGAGCTCAGTGGACTTGGACTTTTTGCAAAACACATTTTGGCCTAGCCTACAGTACATAAAAACACATGTAGGCTAATTATTGTTGCAACATAACACAAATTCATAAACGGCCACTGCGACTGTGCCTCTCTCCACTCAAAACTGGATGCTCAGTGGACTTGCACATTTTACAAAAAACATTAGGCCTACAGGTAGGTAGGCTAGCACAAAACATAGGGCCTAGGCTAGGCCTACGTTGACTTGTTCTCAAAATAACAATCTTCGGGGAAGTCTCCTCATTTTGAAAAAGGTGTTCTTCGACCTTGGTGGAACACCTTTTTCAAAATGAGGGGTATTCTATAGTTAGGCTACAGTACTCCCAGGATCATTTGCGTGAATCAAAAAATTTTTTAGACAAAATTAGGCCTAGCCTATACTAGCTCTAGGCTAGGAGTGCAACTTTTCTTACTCTTACTGTCCTAGTTAATAGCCCTAGGCTGGCACATAAACATTAGGTAAGGCTGGAACTGGTAGGCTAAATGAGACCATTTAAAATTTTTCAAACTGCAGTAGGCACTAAGTAGGCTACAAGGCTAGGCCTAGCCCAATTTTGCAAATGGTGATAGCTATTGGCGTATTGCTGGTTTAGCCTAGGCCTAGGCTAGTAAATTGTAACATGGGAAGTCAAGCCCCAAGCGACCCATGTACTTTGTACTAGGTCAGCAGACTGCAGATTAAGTCGTTCCTATTGTGATTCAGTAGCCTACGTATGCATATCATATAGGCCTAATACAGAATATAGGCCTAGGCTAGTAGCGTACCTAATAATAGTATGGATTTGGCTACCTATGCTCCGCCTAGCCTTGAAGTTTGGCTACTAGGCCTAGTACTAGGCCTAACTTAGTACTAACAACAGTACTAGGCCTAGGCTAAATTCAAGTAACAATTAGGCCTACGCCTAACGTTAGGCTGCAGAGGAATGCCTGTGGCAAAATCAGGTCCATTAACTACATTTCTGAACATAACCTTCCTACGAAAATTATACATACCCTCGAAAACTGGTGTAAGTAACTCCAGGTTCCATTCCTGTAACTTTTGCTTAACAAATTCGTCCATTTTCCCGAGGAGAACAATCAACAACAGACAAAGGAATAACGTTCGGTGGATGGTGATTCAGCCTAAAATGCGCGGTAAATAACTTATGCGATATATATGCTGTACTGCAGTACAGCAGCATTGTATGGAACGTGTGCAATTGCACATATACTGCATGCATAAGATTGTAAGTACGTACAGCGGCGTCGCGTTATCATTACAGTCATATATCTAGCTAGCTGTGTACTCATTTGCAATTCGCGCGGAAAATAGCAATAAGTACAGTAACACAATCAGAAATGGATCTACTGGATGCGTCACATAATCCTGGTGAAACGTTGAGTCAAGTTAACCAGTAAAATGTTAGTGTTTGGTTAACCAGGATTTTTTGACCAGGATGTTTTTAGAGTGTATTTTACCGTTTATACATGACCAGCATGGGAAAACTCAAAAAATTGCAAATTTTCCGTAAAACTTCCTCATGTGGTCCCAAAGTGAAGTCCCTCTATTAGAAAAGGTTTACATTTATTATTTTGTGTTTTCAAGTAAATGCTGGGAATGATCCTTTTATTAGTAAGAACAAAGATAGAAAATTGTTTATTTCTTTTTCGTTGATAGGGTGCAGTTTATTGGAATTTACGCTATTACATTTTCCATGGAAGCTGTAACGTCCGTAACGGTTTTTAGCATTTTTTTCACCCCTAAATACAGTAGATGAACCGTTTTTTAATGATGCTTCATATTTAAAGCTACACTTTTGATGAGTTGTCCCATGAATCAATAAATAATAAAAATTTGGGTAACTAAAATCTAGAGTTAGAGCGTTACGGACGTTACATTTTGGACAATATTTGACCATAGCCAAAAATGACATTTTTTTGGTCCTTTAACCCAGAAAAATATAATTGCATTAACATGCTTGGACTTTCACAGTTGTGGCTATAATTTTAAAGTACTTTTGATGGAGCAACTAATGAAGTAGGAAATAGTAGTAAATTTGGCTGAAAAAATTAAAACTGGGCTAAAAATTGTAAAATTATGATTTTGAGGAAAATTATTACGGATGTTACACGTACAGTATGGGCAATATCATAAGAAAATTTGTAACATCCGTAAACATTTTATTTTCTCTCAGTAATTTCACTCAAATTAAATTTATTGATTTTAATGATTCATGTTCATATTTGGAAGCTATTTCATGGTGGATTATGATATGAAAAGAAAACTGTGAAATTAGATTTATTTAAGCTTACACCTCCCTGCACCTAACCAGGGTTTCAAATTACATGTAATGTCCGTAAACTTCTAAAATGTACGTCCGTAACAAACAATACAGTGAAGCAAGTCTAACAAGGAATTGCTTTTTACAATATTTGGGTCTGTTTCTAGAGTGTGTACTTAGACCAACTTCAGGCATAGAAAAAAATATAAAGGATTGAACAAGTAAACTTCACAGAAGTTTTTCTAATATGTCAGGAGTTTTAAAAAGTCATGTCAAAATATGTAACGTCCGAAAACGCTGTCTCGTTATCAACACCCCTAGCTAATTAGCAAAAAAAGATAAAACTAATCCTACTTCAATTCAAATTTAGTACCAAACGCCATTTTGCATGTGGCTCACCTTGCGTGAGCAAAAATTTTGCCAAGAGGAAGGGGAACACCCTCTCTCCTTAGACCTCTTCAGGACAGTGATCATTGTCATCTGTCATCTGTCATATCAGATACAAGCCCTCTGTTACAAATTTGGACCTGTGGAGAATACCGCATATACCTCTTACAGAAAGTGTTTACTATAAGAACACACTCTACAAAGACGCAAGTGCAATACCCTACTGTAGGACTTTATTGTTACCAATGCTTGTACAGGTCTGTAGACACTTGCATTCAGGGTTTTTTTTTTTTTTATTTCAGTGAGAGCAACACACACAACATTGCCAATGGGCCCTAATATGGAGGTCTTTTGAAATGTGTTCCCCGAAACAAAACTTTTAAGACAACTTGTTTAAATCTTTTAAAGTACTGAAAAGATGATTTTACAGGAACATGACCGGTTTTATTTTTCTTTTATTTCAGTGAGAAGGCAACACACAACATTGCCAATGGGCTTCCTAATATGGAGGTCTTTGGAAATGTGTTCCCCCCGAAACTAAACTTTTAAGACAACTTGTTAAATCTTTTAAGTACTGAAAGATGATTTTATACACATTTCGAGTTATTTTTTCTCTGTGTTCAAGTGGCAAAACGCTTAAAAATGATGTTTGGTGTGGTGCGCACTTAGCTAAGGGGGGCTCATTGAGTTGATAATCGATTATTTTGTGAAAGTTGAAACAAATGCTTGCATGACAATTGATGTTCCTAATTAGTCTCTTAAGTCATGTACATATGTCAGTCCCTGTACAGTACGTAACCAAAAGTTTACACCTGTAGTTTATACCATAATGTGAGAAATTGAAGCTTTTGTGGACAGGGGTTGCATACTGTATGAGTAATACCTATGGTGAAAAGTGTCTGGTCATGGATTGTAATTTGATTTCAATCATTAATTACCCAAAAATAAATCATTGCCATTTCTATGTCAGATGGTGCAGAACATCTCTTTTTTTTACAGTAGTTGGACCGCCATTTTGTACAGTATCAGGATGTGAGTAAATCTCAACAGGTGTGAAAAAAATCATGAATTTTGTGATCATCAACTCACTGTATATGCCCTTTAAAACATTGCAACCACATGTAAAGAGTGCATTACTGTAGAACTGGGTTCTTTCCGAGAGTGGGCTGAAAACCCAACTTTTTCCAATTCCAACCTCCAGACAGTAAACCTAGTCATGCTTTGTACTTGTTCTAAGTCAGTTTTTCAGATTTGGGGGTAAAAGCCACAGTTACTGTGCTTACAAAGTATTTGAAAATGATCTTTTTCTTTCCATTCCCTTGTCGGATGTGTTAATGGAATAGGAAGGGGATTCCAATGGTACAGCTATTTACTGTCCCCTCGCCGTATTCAATTCATTCTCTAATTTGGATTGTCCCAACTGCAATCAGAAAAAATAGAGGAACAAGGCAACGCTTTTCGTGTTTTGCACCATGCACTTCCCTTGTACAGTAACCCCCTCATGTAAAAGACCATAAACACACGCGGTAGAATGGCCAAAGTGTGCTGGTTTCTGTATATTATATTACTGTACGTGTAGTCATGTACATACTCTCATTTCTTGAAGTTTCTGAGTCTGATTATTTTTGAAAACATTGTCTTCTGCAGTGAGTGTCTGATAACATTCCTCAACAACCAGCAATTCAACACTTTAAGTAAGAGTGGAAAAAAAAAATTTCGCACACATGCACCTACTGTATATGAGAATACATTAGTGTTTCTCTGCTTTGTAATGTGAAGATTTATTTCTGTCAAAGATATTCTGAACTACGTCTAAACAGTACATAACAATCACTTAGACTATTTAAAAAAGTTCTGTGTTGATAATGACGATGGTGCAGGTGTTTCTGCCAAAGGTGGGAATAGGGGGGTATTTGTTCCCGCCTTTCCAGACGAAGGTGGGTAAACCCCCCCCCCTTTTCATGTTCCATAAAAATTAGAAAAATTGCCAATATCTTGGTCTCCTCTTACTTAATGAAGAAGCACTCCTTTGCAGGCAATGTTTGGAACCATTCATAAGAAATGGCCTTTAAAACCCTTCAAAAAAAGGGCATCTTATAGGGGTCTTGAAGCAAGCTTTTGTCCCCTTGAACCCATTTGTAACTTTTACCCAGGGACAGCATCAATTTAAGACTAAGGGGGTTTAGGAGCAATTATCCCCCCTTTTTTTTTTGGCTTTCTGGCGGAATCCTTGACAGAAATTTATGATTGTCCAGTATAGCTTAAATCGAGAGCTTGATTTTTTTACTATACAGTAGTACCATACTGTACAAGTACATGCTTCTGAGGAGAGGCAGAACTCAACTCATGCGGCCTTTATTACTGTACACAGTTAGATACATACAGTAGCAGCACTGTATCCTCATCACCCAGTACTGTACGTACAGTAGGCACAGTTTGAATTAAATTGTAATACACATTCATTATTGATCCCCACATAGGGCAACTGCAGTAGAGTTACAGTACACTGTTAGCATCTAAAGCTCTGTGTACAGTTCTATTTGCACAGTACCCTGAAGGCACAATACCACCCCCTTTGTAAAATGGCAGATCTAAGCGTTTGGCAAATTTCCCTCTTCTTTTTGGCTATCACCATGGCAACCCTGGCCCCACATGTGAGTCTGACAGGATGGAAGTCTTTGCATTGTTTGTGGTCTTTGTGTATGATATATATCAGGAAGTTTACTGTTAAATTGTTTGTTTTGTGTTACTTTAAAACCCAAACAATTAAACAGTAAAAACTTCCTTGATATCATGTATCATCACACAAAGACCACAAACAATGCAAAGACTTCCATCCTGTCAGACTCACATGTGGGCAGGGTTGCCATGGTGATAGCCAAAAAGAAGAGGGAAATTTGAAACTGTTAGATCTGCCATTTTACAAAGGGTGGTATTGTGCCTTCAGGGTACTGTGCAAATAGAACTGTACACAGAGCTTTAGATGCTACAGTGTACTGTAACTCTACTGCAGTTGCCCTATGTGGGGATCAATAATGAATGTGTATTACAATTTAATTCAAACTGTGCTACTGTACGTACAGTACTGGGTATGAGGATAACATTGTGCTACTGTATGTATCTACTGTGTACAGTAAAGGCTGCATGAGTTTGCTCAGCAGCATGTACTGTACAGTATGGTACTACTGTATAGTAAAAAATCAAGCTCTCGATTTAAGTATACTGGACATTAATTTCTGTCAAGGATTCCGCCAGAAATGCAAAAAAAAAGGGGGGATTAATTGCTCCTAAACCCCCTAGTCTAAATTGATGCTGTCCCTGGGTAAAGTTACAAATGGGTTCAGGGGGACAAAAGCTTGCTTCAAGACCCCTATAAGATGCCTTTTGAAGGGTTTTAAAGGCCATTTACTTATGAATGTCCAAACATTGCTGCAAAGGAGTGCTCTTCTTAAGTAAGAGACCAAGATATGGGCAATTTTTTTAATTTTTATGGAAATGAAAAGGGGGGGGGTTTACCCACCTTCTTCTGGAAAGGGGGGACAAATCCCCCCTTTCCCCCTTTGGCAGAAACCCTGCCTGTCATTATCAAACAGATCTTCTTTAAATAGTCTAGTGATTGTTATGTACTGTTTGTAGTTCAGAAATATTTGACAGAAATAAATCTTCACATTACAAAGCAGAAACACACTGTACTCTCATATACAGTAGGTGCATGTGTGGAAATTTTTTTTTCCCTCTTACTTAAAGTGTTGAATGGCTGGTTGTTGAGGAATGTTATCAGACACTCACTGCAGACAATGTTTTCAAAACTAATCAGACTCAGAAACTTCAAGAATGAGAGTATGTACAGTACACGTACAGTATATATATACAGAAACCAGCACACTTTGGCATTCTACAGCGTGTGTTATGGTCTTTACATGAGGGTACTGTACAAGGGAAGTGCATGGTGCAAACACGAAAAGCGTGTTCCTCTATTTTTTCTGATTGTTGGACAATCCAAATTAGAGAATGAATTGAATACGGCGAGGGACAGTAAATAGCTGTACCATGGAATCCCCTTCCTAGATCCATTACCACATGGGACTGGAAAGAAAAAGATGCATTTTTCAAATACTTTTTGTAAGTACAGTACCTGTGGCTTTTACCCCCAAATCTGAAAAAACTGACTTAGAAGCAAGTATAAAGCTATGACTGGTTTACTGTCTGGAGTGGAATTTGGAAAAAGTTGGGTTTCAGCCACTCTGGAAAGAACCCAGTTCTACAGTAATGCACTTTTTCACAGTGTTGCAATGTTTTAAAGGGGCATATACAGTGAGTTGATTCACACAAATTCATGAATTTTTTTCACACCTGTTGAGATTTACTCACCTCCTGATACTGTACAAAATGGTCCCAACTACTGTAAGATTCTGCACATCTGACATAGAAATGGCAATGATAAGGGTAATTAATGATTGAAATCAAATTACAATCTCATGACCAGACACTTTTCACAGCCGACATTAGGTATTACTCATACAGTATGCAACCCCTGTCCACAAAGCTTCAATTTCTCACATTATAGGTATAAACTACAGGTGGTCCTGTACGTACTGTAGCAGGACTGATACTGTACATGACTTAAAGAGACTAATTAGGAAACATCAATTGTCATGCAAGCATTTGTTTCAAACTTTTCACAAAATAATCCGATATCAACTCGATGAGTCCCCCTTTAAGTGGCACCACAACAAACATCATTTTTTAAAGCGTTTTGCACTTGAACACAGAGAAAATAAACTCGAAATTGTGTAAAAATCATTCTTTCAGTACTTTAAAAGATTTAACAAGTTGTCTTAAAAGTTTGTTTCGGGGAACACATTTTCCAAAGACCTCCATATTAGGGCCCATTGGCAATGTTGTGTGTTGCTCTCACTGAAATAAAAGAAAAATAAACTCGAAATTGTGTAAAATCATCTTTTCAGTACTTTAAAAGATTTAACAAGTTGTCTTAAAAGTTTGTTTCGGGGAACACATTTTCCAAAGACCTCCATATTAGGGCCCATTGGCAATGTTGTGTGTTTGCTCTCACTGAAATAAAGAAAAAACCTGCCTGAATGCAGTGTTCTACAGACGAGACCTGTACAAGCATGGTAACAATAAAGTCCTACAGTAGTAATTGCACTTGCGTCTTTGTAAATGTGTGTTCTTATAGTAACACTTTCTGTAAGGGTATGCGGGTGATTCTCCACAGGTCGTCCAAATTTTGTAGGAGAGGGGCTTGTATCTGATATGACAGATGACAATGATCACTGGTCCTGAAGAGGTCTAAGGAGAGAGGGTGTTCCCCATTCCTCCTTGGCAAAATTTTTGCTCACGCAAGGTGCAGCCACATGCAAAATGGCGTTTGGTAGCTAATTTGAATGAAGTAGGATTAGTTTTATAGTTTTTTGCTAATTAGCTAGGGGCTGTTGATAACGAGCCGTTTCGGACGTTAAATATTTTGACATGACTTTTTTAAACTCCTGAGCATATTAGAAAAAAACTCTGTGAATTTACTTGTTCAATCTTATATTTTTTTCTATGCATGAAGTTGGTCTAAGTACACACTCTAGAAACAAGACCGAAAAAAATATTGTAAAAAGGCAATTTCCTTGTTAGACTTGCTTCCCTGATTGTTGTTACGGACGTTACATTTTAGAAGTTACGGACATTATCATGTATTTTTGAAAACCGCTGGTTTAGGTGGGCAGGGGGTGTAAGCTTAAAATAAATATCTAATTTCACTTTTTCTTTTTTCATATCATAATCCCACCATGAATAAGCTCCAAATATGAAGCAGTAGAATCATTAAAATCAATAAATTTAATTTGAGTGAAATTACTGAAGAAGCAATAAAAATGTTACGGATGTTACAAGAATTTTCTAATGATATTGCCATACTGTCAGGGCGTGTAACATCCGCTTAATAAATTTTCTCAAAATCATAATTTTACAATTTTTAGGCCGCAGTTTTAATCTAGCCTAAATTTTACTATTTGTCTACTTCATTAGTTGCTGCCATCAAAAAAAAAAAAAAAGTTTGTAATTTTAAAAATTTATTAGCTAGCCAACTGTGAAGTCAAGCAATTAATGCCAATTATATTATTTTCTGGTAAAGGACTAAAATGTCATTTTTTGTGCTATGGTCAACTATATTGTCCAAAAATGTATAAACGTCCGTACGCTGCTAACTACACTAGTTTTAGTGTACCCAAATTTTATTTTTTATATTCATGGGACAACTCTCATCAAAAGTTAGCTTTAAATATGTAAGCATCATTAAAACTGGTTCATTCTTACTGTATTTTTTAGGGGGGAAAAAAATGGGACTAAACGGTTACGGACGTTACAGCTTCCATGGAAATGTATTGGGCGTAAATTTCAATGAAACTGGGGGCACCCTTATCAACGAAAAAGTCATTAACAATTGTCTTGTTCTTACTAATAAAGGATCATTCCCAAGCATTACTGAAAACACAAAATAATAATTGTAAACCTTTCTTAGAGGGACTTCACTTTGGGACCACATGAGGAAGTTTTACGGAAAATTTGCAATTTTTTGAGTTTTCCCATGCTGGTCATGTATAAACGGTAAAATACACTCTAAAAACATCCTGGTCAAAAAATCCTGGTTAACCAAACACTAACATTTTACTGGTTAACTTGACTCAACGTTTCACCAGGATTATGTGACGCATCCAGTAGATCCATTTCTGATTGGTGTTCTGTACTTATTGCTATATTTCCGCGCGCGAATTGCAAATGAGTACACAGCTAACGCTAGACTATATGACTGTATGATAACGGTAACGCCGTGTACGTACTTACAATCTTATGCATGCAGTATATGTGCAATTGCACACGTTTCGCATACAATGCTGCTGTAACTGCCACAGTAGCTACGTTCAATATACTCTCGCATAAAGTTATTTACCGCGCATTTTAGGCTGAATCACCATGCCAACGAACAGTTATTCCTTTGTCTGTTGTTGATTGTTCTCCTGGTGCGGAAAATGGACGAATTTGTTAAGCAAAAGTTACAGGAATGGAGACCTGGAGTTACTTACACCAGTTTTTCGGATGGGTATGTATAATTTTCGTAGGAAGGTTTTATGTTCAGAAATGTAGTTAATGGAGGGCGGGTCCTGATTTTTGCCACAGGGCAATTCCTCTGCAGCCTAACCGTTAGGCGTAGGGCCTATTGTTTACTTGAATTATTAGCCTGAGGCCTAGTACTGTTGTTAGTAATAATTTAGGCCTAGTACTAAGGCCTAGCTAGCCAAACTTCAAGGCTAGGCGGAGCATAGGTAGCCAAATCCATACCTATTATTAGGTACGCTACTAGCCTAGGGCCCTATATTCTGTATTATGTCCTTATATGATATGCATACGTAGGCTACTGAATCACAATAGGAACGACTTAAACTCTGCAGTCTGCTGACCTAGTACATAAGTACAATGGGTCGCTTGGGAGGCTTGACTCTTCCCATGTTACAATTTACTAGCCTTAGGCTAGGCTAGAACCAGCAATACGCCAATAGCTATCACCAGATTTGGCAAAAATTGGGCTAGGCCTAGCCTGTTAGCCTACTTAGTGGCCTACCTGCAGTTTGAAAATTTTAAATGGTCTTCATTTAGCCTCTACCAGTTCCAGCCTTACCTACATGGGTTTATGTGCGCTAGCCTAGGGCTATTAACTAGGACAGTAAGAGTAAGAAAGTTGCACCTCCTAGGCCCTAGAGCTAGTATATGGCTGAGGGCCTAATATTTGTCTAAAAAATTTTTCGATTCACTGCAAATGATCCCTGGGGAGTACTGTATGGGCGCTAACTATAGAATAGCCCTCATTTGAAAAAGGTGTCCACCAAGGTCGAAGAACAACCTTTTCAAATGAGGAGACTTCCCCGAAAGATTGTTATTTTGAGAACAAGTCAACGTAGGCTAGCCTAGGGCCCCCTATGTTTTTGGTGCTAGACCTACCTACCTGTAGGCCTAATGTTTTTTGTAAAAATGTGCAAGTCCACTGAGCATACCCAGTTTTTGAGTGGAGAGAGAGGCACAGTTCGCAGTGGCCGTTTATGAATTTGTGTTAATGTTGCAACCCCCCCCCCCAACCCCCCCCCCACAATATTTACGCCCATTACATGTGTTTTTATGTACTGTAGGCTAGGCCTAAATATGTGTTTTGCAAAAAAGTCCAAGTCCGCCTGAGCTCCCGAGTTTTTGGAAGTGGAAGGGGGCAGTCCGCAGTGGCCGTTTATGGATTGTGTTATTTTGTAATCACGAATAATTATGTGTGTTTGTATGGTTACTACCAATGCTTTTTTGCAAAATGTCCAAGTCCACTGAGCCTCCAGTTTTGAGTGGAGGCGCAGTCACAGTGAGCGCGTTCATAAAGGGGTGAGTCATTTTACACTGTATGTGTATCATTACACTATGAGGTGAAGTGAGGTTTATTATTGGTGGGGTATTCTACAGTATAGTTGTACCTGATCCGGTTTTGTTTTTACATTCTAGCCTAGGCCTAGACCAGGGTTCGAAATAACGCATGCACACGAGCACCATAGCATGTAAATTTTTGTTAGTGCATAAAAATTTGAGTTGCTTAACCTGCAGCGCGTTGCATGATTAGGCCCTAGGCCTGGGCTAGGCCTAATGGTAGTTTTTAAAGAAGAAATGTATTAAAGGTAGAGCCAGCAGAATTTTCTGCGCCTGAAAAATCACAAATTCCGTTTTTAACTTTTAAAAATTCTGTAAAATTCTGTTTCAAGCATAGCCAAATTTCCCCGGAATTTTCGTTTGAAGCCATACTGTGTATGAGCAAACTTATGTTAACACACTACTGCACAGCTAGGCAAATTGTAACTATATAGCCTACCGATGAAAATTTTGAAGATTTTCAATAAGTTGCTTCTCCTTTTTGGAATCATATTTTTTGATGGGATTTTGATAATTTAAGCGGGTGAATTGCCATCATTATAGATGGTAAAATGTCTGTGTATCTCTTTCCATAAATAGCAGACATTCGTTTGATATGGTTTTTTGGAGAATAATAGACTCATCTTTTCTACAAAAAGTCACATTATTTTGAGCTGGATAATTTCTTTGCTAAATTCCGCAGCATCTAGATTGTCAAAGTTCCGTTTTTTTTGATCGGGGGCCCAAGATGTAATGATGGTATCAACGTGTCATGCTAAGCCCATTGCCAGTGAACATGCATTAACTGATTGTTCCTACTTACTGGCATGTATGCCAAGGCTATTATAAAAAAGGGAAGAAAACGGGGTAATGTTAGGTGTTGTCTAGGCCTGAGTTTTTTAAATCTTTCATTGTCATAGCCGTACTTCAATGGTGCATGTTAAGAAATTTAATTTGTGCAAGGTAAAATTTTCAGATTACATGCACAGGTGCATGTAACTTTTTTTTGTAATTCGAACTCTGGGCCTAGACTATGAAACTGTTCTTGTTCCACTTGGGCACATTCACACAATTGTTTTCATGCCTTTACAGTAAATTATAATAGCATGCATTGCCTCTTCAAATTGTGACTTACAAGGGCCTAGCCAGCACAGTGTTTCCACTTGACAGCCTAGCTTATGGTGCAAATTTTGAATAAATTTTTACGCACTTGGTGCCTAATATGTTCTTGGCAGAAAAATAGTAAAGAAGTAGGGGTTTTTAAGTTTCTACAAGGAAACAATTATAAGGAAGACCTGTATTAGGGGGGAACCATAAGGTATATAAAACCCCAACTTTGTGTAATCCTGCTTTTTGGAACCAAGGGATTTTTCAACCTCACATTCATCAAATAAAAAAGAGCAACTTTTAGTTTTTAGGTTTGAGAAAAAAAATCCCGTTCTTACAAAAGTAAACCCCTGGAAATCCCTGAGTAAAAACCCTCATAGAAAAGGGGTTATATTCAGATATGGCAGCCCATTTTAGTTCCTACTTTGAAGAATAGTGTTTTTAATAACTGCTTCAAAGGGAATAATTGGAAAGTTAGGTTTCATTACTTGATCAAAAGGCCGGTTACAGGATCTTTTTAGGGAAAAAATCCCAACACCGATTGGTTTTTTTTAGGGGCGATAAATTTCCACTTTTGGGCAAAATATTTTCTCTGCTTTTTAATCTGTGCCAAACTTTGAAAAAAAACATTTTAAATGTTTCAAAAGTTTGCCTCAGGCATAAAATTTATTGTCTGTTTCCTCGTTCTTTTGAAGGGCAAACTGGGTGGGGCTTTGATTTCAACATTTCAACAATATCTGACATAATGAGGAGGACTCTTCAAAACCATGTGATTCCTGACTTGTACTATCTGCGTTGATGTAGCCTTCATTTTAGAGAATAAATACTGATTCTAACTAGTGACCTCTTTAGATTCTTTTAAAGTGATTCCCACACACCAAGCAGGTTTCAATTATCTTGGAATGCAAATACGAGTGTATCACAGCAAGAGCCAACCAATATACTTTTTAGCAACGGTACATAGTATATGACGTCGAATCGATCACCCAATTCATATTCATTTGTTAACACTTCTACATTTTGATCTATCAATTAGCCTAATGTCTATGGCCATTGTGTTTTAAAAAGATGTTTATTCTTTTAGAGCATAAGCACTATTATATGTCTGCAAAAGCAAACCCATTTTGTAATATTCTGCAAGTTTACTGGAGTTACAATAATATCATACCTATGCACCATAGATGATGCATTCTTAAAGCCATCATCAAGCTATCCTCCAGCATTCTCAATTATTATAAGCTTCACACTAATGTCAGAGAAACAACCCATAGTGGGTATTTTATTAATTTACAGTAATGTATCTTATGTCAATTCTTGAATCCTTTCCAGAAACCATTACCTTGATAGATGGTTCTCAATTTTTTGGTTAAATTACTCATTACTGTAATCATCTTTTCTAACAGAATAAGCCATTATGATGACTGGTTTTTTCTAAAAAAAAATTACAAATTGTATTTATATTTTGAAACAACAAGCAATGTCAATGGATACCACTGTCTATAATACAATGCCAAGTGTGACAAAAAAGTATTTTTAATTACGGCAGATTAGTCCCAATTAATTAACAGTAGGCACAGAGTAACGTGTACAGTTAAGTTAGGTATTTTTCTCTTTGCTGGGATTGGTGGATTGTGACTTTCAAAGTTGCCATGGCATGTGCCTTATCACCTGCATGACATAATCTTGGCGTAATTCATGTATCGTACAGACATATAAACTTCTCATATGTGAAAGCTAGCCAAATTTGTTGTAACCCTACACGGATCGGTGAAGTTGAACTGTGCAGTTTGCATAGTTAATTTAGACAATGTGAGTCTTACTGAGTGTGAGTATAATATATTTAGCTTTCATGGCTTTAGGGCATCAAGAATCTGAACAAGCTAGAAAACAACACAGCTTCCTTTTTCCTTTTAGAAAAAAACACAAAAGGAAACAAAAAACCCCCTTCAAATTTTCCCTTAAAATTTTTTTTTTTAATTTAAAAAAATTTTTTAACTTTTTTTTAATATTAAAAAAAATTTTTTAAAAAAATTTTATTATAAAATGAAAAAAAATTTTTAATTTTAAATTTTTTAAAAAATAAAAAATTTTAAAAAAAAATTATATTCTTAAAATTTTATTTATAATTTCCAAATTTATATAAGCTAAAAATATAAACAGGAAAAAAAAAATTTAACCCTTTTTTAAACCAGTCTTCCCTTTTAACCTTTGACGACAAAGAAACTTTGAATTTCAATTGGTTAAAGATGTTATTGGTAAAATTTTCATAAAATATAAAATTCGTTATTTTTTTCGTTGGTGGTTTTAAATTTAAAAATTGTAGTATTTTATAAAAAAACAGGCAATCCAAATACCCTTAAATTTTATAAAGCAATTAAAAAAATATTTTTTAAATAAAATTAAATTTCCCATTAATTACTAAATGAATTTAACGGAAATACAGAAGATTTATTTTTTTGGTACCTTAAAAGTCTAATGGATCATTTCCCCCTTTAAATAACTCTAATTGTAAAATTTTTGCTTTCTTCTTCAATTGTTTTAAAATTAGGAAAAAAAATTAATTAAAAAACTGGGAACGCTTTAAAATTTCAAGGGGTTAATCTGGTTGTTAAAGGTTTAGTTTAATCGATGTCATACGCATCGACAGATATAATATTACATCCATGGCTTTGATGAAAAAGTAAATAACCTTAAGCAGAAATCCCTGCCAGTATAATAAACCTTTTTTTACCTTAAAGCCTCCAATTTGTTAAGGAAATGGCCCAGTAAAGGAAATTTTCCCCTTATTATCTTGGCTGGAAGTAACATTTCTTTGAAAGTGCATGCATTATGTTTGACAAAAGGTTTTTTTCCCTTAACACCATTAAACCTTCTAGCCCGGGGTTACAACTAATTCTGTCTTACCACCCCAAAAACCCCTTATTGGGAAGCCCTTTAGGAAACTTTAAAACCATTTAAAAGTTTATTTATTAATTATTTTAAAAAAAATTGAGGGTTGTTTCAAAACCTGAGATTCAAGGTATTAAGATAATAAAAAAGGGGTTGTTTAAAAATTTTTTAAAAAAGTTTTTTTTTTGAAAAAGGTTCAGGGTTTTTTTCAGTAGGACTAATTAGGCATTCCTGGTAATTTTGGAAATTTTAGCAATTGAAGAAGTACAATTGGTCTTTAATTAATTCCATATGGGTTTTTGCTTTAGGGTGAATTATAAAAAACTAGGTTGGAAAAAATTTGGGTTTTTAAAATTTGTATCCTTTTTTTTTCTGGGAGACAGTTTTAAAAAAAAAGTTTTAAGGCAAAAAAAAAAAAAAAATAATTTTCCCCCAAAAAAAAAAAAATTTGCAAAAATTTAAAAATTTAAAAGGGGTTTCCTTTTTTTGGGGTTTCCCGGGGGGGCAAGGGGAACCCTCCCCCCCAAATTTTATCATTTAAGTTTTTTACCACAAAAAAACCCCCCCCTTTTTCCCCCCTTTTTTGCTTTTGTAAAAAAAAAAAAAAAAGGGGGAAAAACCTTTTCCCAAAAAGGGGCCCCGGTTCCCAAAAATTAAAACCCCCCCTTTTTGAAACCCGTACCAAAAATTTTTTATGGAAAATTTGTTTTTTAAAAATTTTTTTGGAATATTTTTAAAATTTTGAAAACTCCCCAACCCCCTTTTGGTTTAACCCCCCTTTTTTGGGGGGGAAAAAAAAATTTTTTAAACCTGGGTTTGTTCCCCAAAGCCAATTGGCAATTTAAAACCTTCCTTTTGGGGGAAAAAAAAACCCTTCCCTTTTTTTTTTCCCCTTGGGTAAATGAAAAAATGGGTTTTTAAAAAAAAAATTTTTTTAAATTTTTAAATTAAAATTACAAAAATTTTAAAATTTAAAGGGAAAAAATTTTTTTCGAACCCTTTTTTTAAAACCCTTTTTTGTTGGGAGTTTCCCTGGAGAAAAATTTTTTATCCTTTTTGGAAAATTAAAAAAAAACCCGGCTTAAAATTCCCAAAAATTTTTTTAAAAAAAGGGGGGGAATAAAATTTAAACCCCGGAACTTTGCTTTAAAAATCACCCGGGCTTTAAGAAATTTGGGAAAACCCCCTAAAAACCTTGTTTTCCGGGGGGTTTTTAAGGGTTTTTGGGGGGGCCGAAGGGGTTTAAAAACCCCCGATTTTTTAAAAAAATTTTGATTCATAAAAAGGGAATTTGAAAATTTTTTAAAATATTAAAAGAAAAACAAAAATTTAAAAAATTTAAAATTTTTCCTTTTTAAACGGCAAAAGGTCAAAATTTTTTAAATTTTTTTTATGGAAAAAAATTTTTAAACAAGAAAACCCCCTTTTTCCCCTTCAAAAAGGTGACGAAATTTTTTGGCAATTAAAACTTTTAATTAAAATTTGAAATTAAAAAAAGTAAAATTCGCCCTAATATTTTCCTTTCAATTTTGTTTTTCCCTTAAAACCTTTAACGCAATGACTTAATTTTAAAAACCAAACTTTTTTTTTCCTTTAAGGAGTTTTCATCTTCTTAAATCTAAATGGGGCCCTTTTTTTACATGCACCTACAAACAAAAAATTGTGTTGCTATGTACAAAGGACTATATAGAAAGGTTAATTACATAGGACAGTTTACAAATTTAATCACGCAAAACTACAGGTAAACAATCACCCGCCCCGCCCGCACTGAAGCAATTGGCCCCCAGCGCCTGCCAAAAGTCGACCTTGGCAGACGAGCAAAGTCGGCCTCAACCCTCAGTTTAATCTCCGATCTCACCGACGCCAGGACGAACGTCTGGTGGCCTCCCTCCTTCCCTAAAAACAACATATTACACCGGTCTCTCCATATAGCTAGCTTAATGGAGGCCGAAACAAACGTAAGTATGGCCCGAACACTTGTATTGCCTGGTGGGGGCAGTAGACCATACAAAGCATAGTCCTGGCTGACCGCCCAGGTGTTACGAAACGTTAGACGGTCAGCCAGGCCTTGAAACCACTCCCACAGGAGGGCCACAAAGCCACAATGCCAAAACACATGTGGCACACTCTCCCACTTTGTGCACCCAGTGCGGGGGCAAATGCCATCTCCAAGACGCCACCGAAGGCGCTTGAGATTAGTTACGATGGCGTCATGTGCAATTCGCCACAGCAGGTCTCGCCGGCGGTGATCTAGTGACCTGCTGTGCACCACGCGCCACACCTCCGGCCCCAAGGCGTAGTGGCTTGGTTGGACCCGGCCAGCCAAGCCATCAAAGATGGCTTGGTACAGGTCCCCCGCACTGGACTGCAAAACGTCCCCTACAGTTGACATCATACGGAGAGTGTCCCTCATATGACCATATGTCCCTGAGGGCCTCCCGCTGTGGGGTACACTATTACTAAAAAGGGACGGAAAGAACCCACGGAGTGACAATCCCCCCCAATAACGGACAAAGTAGGCAAACGGCATCTCACTGTCGACAGCGCTAAAAACACACTTGGTCAGGAGAAAACGGAGCTTTGAGGGAAAGTGCACAAGGCCCAGTCCCCCATGCCTAAGGTCCTGGTACACCACCTTTCTTCTGACCAGCTCCGTTTTCCCTGACCATAGGAATTTAAATACGGCCCTCTCAAGTCGCACAAGGACACCTTCTGGGGGGCTTTTTAAGTGCATCGAAACGGCACATACAAACAAAAAACAAAACTCAAACCGGATCGGACAGGAATATAAAGGCAAAACTATCCACACACCACCAAATCAAACAGAAAATTATGTTCATTACAACAATAGAACCACACACACACTGACAACAACCCAAACACCCCACAGACCAACCTCCCCCGGTCACACTAAAAACAAAGCCCCACAAAGACCACACACCCAAATCCACCACACACCCAAAGACAACACCACGCCCGACGGCAACACCACGCCCGAAGGCATCACCACGCCCGACGGCAACACCAAGCCCGAAGGCAACACCACGCCCGAAGGCAACACCAAGCCCGAAGGCAACTCTAAGCCCGAAGGCAACACCACGCCCGAAGGCAACACCACGCCCGAAGGCAACACTAAGCCCGAAGGCAAACACCACGCCCGAAGGCAACACCACGCCCAAAGGCAACAGCACTTAAAAAGCACCGGGGCAAATACAGGTGCACCTTGCCCAAGGGTGCCCCGGAGGCAGTTGTGGCAAAGGGTAACCTCATTACTCCCACGTTTAAACAAACTCCACAACCGGATGCAGTTTTAAGTCCTACCCAGGACACCTTCTGGAGCAGCCAGAACAGTACCCGGGTACCACAAGAGAGGGTAAATGAATCTATTAATTACTGTTACTTTCCCCATCAGACTTATGTAGCGCCCTCCGTAGTCTGCCAACCTAGCTTCCACCAGGTCCACTTTCTCATTCCAGGTAAGTGACTCGGGTGAACCGTAACCGAACCATATGCCATTGATTTTTATGGCGTCGTCTACCCATGATGCCACGAAGGGCAGTTGATTCGACCGCCACTTACCTAGACGGAGTCCTTTGGTCTTGGTGGGGTTCAGTCTGGCACCTGTCGCTCTTTGGAAAGTGGACAGGGTGCCAGTAAGGGCCTTGAAGGAAGCTAGGTCAGAGACTACGCATGTAACATCATCTGCATACTGGAGGCACCTGACTGTGGCTCCCCCAGGAATGTGAAAAGGTCGGAACATAGGCTCTACATGGAGGGCTCTTGCGAGGGATTCACTGAAACAATACATAGAGCAAAGGTGACAGTGGGCATCCCTGCCGTACCCCACGTTGGACTCTGAAGGGGTCCGACGGTGGCCATTAACAATAACACGACTATATACACTATTATACAATAAGGTGATCCATTTAACAAAAACTGAGTTCAGACTAAACTTCTTCAAGACTTTAAAAAGGAATCCGTGATCAGCCATGTCGAAGGCCTTCTCCTGATCGAGGAGACAAGCGCACAAGGAAGATCACGGTCCATCACATACTCGACCAAGTCCCGCACCAACCAGAGGTTCTGCTGAATACTGTGTCCCCGCACCGCACATGTCTGAAAAGGCCCCACAAGATCGGCATGACGGTGCCTAGCCTGTTGCAAAGGGCTTTCGCCAGGATCTTGTAGTCCACATTTAACAGGGTGATTGGTCGCTTGTTTTTAGGTTCAAGGGGGGTCACCAGGCTTGGGTAACAATGTTATTACTCCTGTGCGCTGCGAGGGGCTCAACGAGCCAGCAAGGAAGGCAGAGACGAATACATCACGGAGATCGTGTCCAACGGTTACCCCAAAAGCGTTGTAGAATTCTACCGGAATACCGTCGGACCCAGGTGACTTTCCACCCTTCATCTTCGCCACTGCCTTCCAGAGCTCGTTCGACAGTCAAGGGGGAACCAAGTTCATCGTTCTGCTCATTAGTGGGGGTCTTGGTAATGTTATCTAATAGGGACTTTTTAAGGCCCTCATCAACATCTGCCGGGTGTAAAGCTGTTCATAGTATCTTTTAAATACTTCTACGATGTCCAGAGGGTCCTTCTGTACTGTACCGTGGACGTCACGGACTGCCTTTATTCGACGGTCAGTAGCATACTTTGTGACGTCCCGGTAGAATTTGATGGTTGGTTTTTCCTCCGCCTCCACACAATGAACACGAGCACGAACACGGGCCCCGTGTAGTTTTTCATCCAGATACTGCTGGATTGCGTGGAGTGCAGAGGAGTCCCCATCCCTCTCCCTAGAGCAGAGCGAGAGGAACTCCTCCCTTTTTCGACGAGCTCTTGCTACACAATACTCAACCGTAAACTGTTTGATGCGAGACTTGACATCATCCCACCACTCTAAACCCGTAGAGAATGCTGGCTTCAAAGTTCGCCATCCCCCGTACCTGGCCTTAAACTGGGTACAATAATCATCCTCCATTAGAATATCTGTGTTCATTTTCCAGAACCCCCTTCTTGCTGGCCATGAATCTGGGGGTTGAAAGGAGACAGTAACTGCATCATGATCCGAAATTGGACATGCCACAACTTCACAATCACTCGGCGACAGAGCAAGTGGAGAGTACACCCGGTCCAGCCTTGAGGCGTCCGTGCCGTCAGGGCGGTGCCAAGTGAACACGGGACAAGCCGGGATGTTGCACTCTCCAAACGTCAACCATGTCGTGACTCTTTGTAAACATGTCCAATTCCGTCATGCCGACACTACAGCCTGAAGACGTACAGGAGGTCATTCGGTCAAGCTGTGTGTCGGGGACACAGTTAAAATCTCCAGCCAGGATACAAGGGGCACTGCCAGGAACGAAGGACGGCAGGGTCATGAAAAAGTCCCTTCTGTCTGAAGGCCGATTAGGAGCGTAAAACGTTACAGAGGAAAAGGTTCCCACAAGGGTGCTTTATGGTTACGCACACCAACCGGCCCCCATGGTCAGAATCAACTTTTCCGACCAGGGGAGTCCACCTTGGCGAAACTAAAATACTGAACCACATGATGTCGAAGAACCAAGGAAGCATGCAAACCCCCTCCCCACTCAAAGGACCAGGTGTGGACATCGTCCTCATTCACAATGTGGGTCTCCTGGAGGAAAACGAAGTCCACACCTAGTGATCTACAAAACTGAAAGTATTCTGGACCGCTTCGGCTGTCCCTCATGCCATTAACATTCAGGGTCAAGAGGGACAGAGGATCAGCAGCCATGGTAAACTAGGGGGCTATGTATCATCTACCTGGGCCCTGGCCTTTTTATTACTCCGTGGACTCGGGGTGGGTCGGTCTGACGCCTCGCCCGAGGCCGACCTCTTTAGGGATTCCGAGTCGAACCCCTCACAAAAATCAAACCATCCCTCCCCTGGTGGATCCTTTGCAGGAGACTCTGAGGCAGACTCTCCATCATCTGACATGGCAGAAACAGATTCATTTTCTGAAGAGATCTGAAGGTCCTCCTGCACTGTCATCGCGTCAGCCTCCACGGGTGGCGGAGAGGATGATGATGGAGAGCCTGTCTCAGGGGACCCGGGGCCCTCCTCACACAGTTTGGAGGAGGCGAGAAAATCCTGTTCCACCTGTTGTGCAGCCTCCTCCAACTCTTGAGTGGAGTACTCTGGGCCTGACTGCGAGGGCTCACC
Organism: Holothuria leucospilota; assembly: GCA_029531755.1. Classification (NCBI taxonomy): domain Eukaryota; kingdom Metazoa; phylum Echinodermata; class Holothuroidea; order Aspidochirotida; family Holothuriidae; genus Holothuria; species Holothuria leucospilota. The sequence continues at coordinate 32,546,667 of CM055964.1, forward strand.
TGCCGGCTCCACACCTGCACTAGCACGTGCAGAGTACGATGTGGGGCAGGCACCAGAGACATGTCCCTCCTCCCCACATAGGTTACACCGCACCTCGTTAGGACACGATGCCTTGTCATGCCCCAACTGCAGGCATCTGCCACAGCGTTTGTTGGGACACGACTTGGCCTCGTGCCCCTCCTCTCTACACTGGAAGCAGGTGCGGGGCTGCCCGAAGTACCTTATGTGGGCCTTCGAACCCCCTATGAAGAGGACGGAGGGAATGTCCCTATCCAGTTCCATACGGAACTGCCTCTTTCCGTTGAGAACACCCTTCATTTCACCATCATTATAGGTAACCCAACGGGAATCAAAGACAGTCCCGTATTGCCTTAGAACCCTCGCCACCAGGCCCTGTTCCACCTCAAAATTCAGGTACAACACTGTCACCACCACAGAGCGATCATATGGGGTGACAGTGAGACCTTCCACTCCTTTAAGGGAGGAAACCCCCTTAATGCGGGCAGCATCATCCCTAAACTTCAGGTCGTAAGTATTCCGGACTGCCAGGGCCTGCAGCATCTGAATATCCTTAATCTCCACCTTATTCTCCTTCAACAAACCAAAAACTTGCTTGGGAGTAACAAATCCCCTCGACTCGAACTGTAACTTAACAATGCTGCTATCCCGACCTCCGGGCATAGCAGCGAGTGGTTGTGGCACTAGGCCACGCAAACACAAGGAAGAAACCCCCAAAACTAAACAAATAAACTAAGTACAGGGAACAGGTGAAGAAACCCAACACAAATTACACTGAAAAACAAGTCGTGGTCGAAAAAAAAACCCACCACGACTAAGCCTTCGCCAACACGAGACAACACACTGAAGTTATAAACGCTGTACACACCGCGTATAGTTTAGTATACCAATGAAGCACCAAATTCAGCACGGCAACACGACGAGAGCTCGACCAAAACACGTCTGCTCTCGTCGAAGACCTGAACTGAACTCTGGTGTCTTACTGTAATGCATACCAACCGGCCTTCATGATCAGAATCGACTTTTCCGACCAGCGGAGTCCACCTTGACGAAACTAAAATAACTGAACCACAAGATGTTGTTGAACCAAAGGAAGCGTGTAAACCCCCGCCCCACTCAAAGGACCAGGTGTGGACATCGTCCTCATTCATAATGTGGGTCTCCTGGGTTTCCTTTGCTGTGTGTGGGTGGAGTGGATTTCAATAACGTTTTTGTCCGACCGGTTTGAGTGGGGGCTTTATAAGGGCATCGAAACGGCACATACAAACAAAAAACAAAAACTCAAACTGGATCGGACAGGAACATAAAGGCAAAACTATCCACACACCACCAAATCAAACAGAAAATTATGTTCATTACAACCGGTTTGAGTTTTCGTTTATTTCTCAGTGCCTGTTTCTATGTACTAAAAAAGCTCCCTGTGAGTTCAGTTCAGGTCTTCGACGAGAGCAGACGTGTTTTCGTCGAGCTCTCGTCTCGTCTCGTCTCGTCTTAAAACTGCATCCGGTTGTGGAGTTTGTTTAAACTTGGGAGTAATGAAGTTACCCTTTGCCACAACTGCCTCCGGGGCACCCTTGGGCAAGGTGCACCTGTATTTGCCCCGGTGCTTTTTAAGTGCTGTTGCCTTTGGGCGTAGTGTTGCCTTTGGGCGTAGTGTTGCCTTCGGGCGTGGTGTTTGCCTTCGGGCTTAGTGTTGCCTTCGGGCGTGGTGTTGCCTTCGGGCGTGGTGTTGCCTTCGGGCTTAGTGTTGCCTTCGGGCGTGGTGTTGCCTTCGGGCGAGGTGTTGCCTTCGGGCTTAGTGTTGCCTTCGGGCGTAGTGTTGCCGTCGGGCGTGGTGATGCCTTCGGGCGTGGTGTTGCCTTCGGGCTTGGTGTTGCCGTCGGGCGTGGTGTTGTCTTTGGGTGTGTGGTGGATTTGGGTGTGTGGTCTTTGTGGGGCTTTGTTTTAAGTGTGACCGGGGGGAGGTTGGTCTGTGGGGTCTTTGGGTTGTTGTCAGTGTGAGTGTGTGGTTCTATTGTTGTAATGAACATAATTTTCTGTTTGATTTGGTGGTGTGTGGATAGTTTTGCCTTTATGTTCCTGTCCGATCCGGTTTGAGTTTTGTTTTTTGTTTGTATGTGCCGTTTCGATGCACTTTAACCCCCCCCCCTCTCGTCGTTTTACCGTGCTCAACCTTTATCACCGTGTGTTAGCTGTACTAGTTATTGCAATTGTGCATAAATCCTTATAGCGTGCTTGTGTTGTAGTTCATAAGTAGGTCTGGTCGTGCACATTTGTTTGCGACCGCGCCTTGTTTCTGTGAAGCTTGTGTTTTTCTTACTTCATCCTGTTTTTTTGTCCTTTGTAAAACTAGTTCTGAGGTTTTTTCTCCTTTCATTTCGTGGCCTCGAGCCACACAACTGGTGCTATGCCCGGAAGTCGGGATAGCACAATTGTTAAGTTAGAGTTTACGTCCGGGACGAGCGTTTCTCCCCCGCAGGCGTTTACTGTGTTAAAGAATAATGGTGTGGAGGTAAAAGAAATAGAGATGTTGCAGCCGCTTGCGGCCCGCAACACGTACGACCTAACGTTCAGGTCAGATGCTGCCCGAATTCAGGGTGTTTCTCGCCTTAGAGGGCTGAAAGGGCTCACTGTCAACCCATATGATCGCTCTGTGGTGGTGACAGTTCTGTACCTGAACTTTGAGGTCGATCAGGGGTTGGTGGCGAGGGTTCTCAGTCAGTACGGGACTGTCTCCGATATGCGGTGGGTCACCTACCAGGAAGGTGAGCTGAAGGGCACCCTGAACGGAAAGAGAGTTCCGTAAGGTACTGAAGAGGGAAATACCGTCCTTCCTCTTCAAAGGGGGTTCCAAGGCTCATATAAGATACTTTGGGCAGCCCCGCATCTTTTTGAAGTGTTCAGAGGAGGGGCACCAAGCCAAGTCGTGTCCCAACAGACGTTGTGGCAAGTGCCTGCAGGTGGGGCACGAAAAGGCCGAGTGTCCCAACGAGGTGCGGTGTAACCTATGTGGGGAGGAGGGACATGTCTCTGGTGCCTGCCCCACATCGTACTCCGCACGTGCTAGTGCAGATGTGGAGCCAGCAAGTGAGCCCTCGCAGTCAGGCCCAGAGTACTCTACTCAATTGGAGGAGGCTGCACAACAGGTAAGAAGCCCTACAGATGGACGTTACCAACGTTACCAACCTCTACATCCCCCACACTGATTATCGTCCTCAGATCAACTGCTACATAAAATCCAAGTGGCAGGAACTGTGGGATTCTTTCCCCGAGAACAAATTGTACCGAGTTAAACCAACGGTCGAAACTGTGAGTAATGCAGTCCCCAGAAAGCGACGAGACGATTTAGTCCTGACTAGGGCTCGTATCGGTCACACTTACCTTACCCATTCCTACTTACTTCATGGTGACGAGAGACCATATTGTATCCCATGTGATTGTGCTGTCACCGTCAGTCACATTCTCGTAGACTGTTGTGAATACTCTCATATTCGTCAGAAGTACTACACTGTGCCAGACCTGAAGACGTTATTTCAACAGACAGACCCTTATCTCATCCTGGACTTTCTCAAGGAAAGAGACCTTTATAGGACGTTTTGACATGACTCCCGCGCTTGCTTTCGTGTTGACATTTCAAATAGGATTATGCCTTATCCTTGCCCTTTTTAGCTAACTTTCTCCCAAATTTACTTTTACTTTTTTACTTGCTGATACTATATAACACATTCGTGTTGGTGTGTCGTTAAACCCTATTTAACTAACTAACTAACTGCACAACAGGTAGAGCAGGATTTTCTCGCCTCCTCCAAACAGTGTGGGGAGGGCCCCGGGTCCCCAGAGACAGGCTCTCCATCACCATCCTCACCGCCACCCGTGGAGGCTGACACGATGACAGTGCAGGAGGACGTTCAGATCTCTTCGGAAAATGAATCTGTTTCTGCCATGTCAGATGATGGAGAGTCTGCCTCTACTCTACTCTATGTATTGTTTAGTGAATCCCTTGCAAGAGCCTTCCAAGTTGAGCCTTTGTTTCGACCATTTCACATACCTGGTGGTGCTGAAGTTAAGTGCCTTCAGTATGCTGACGATGTCACATGCGTAATCTCCGACCTAGCTTCCTTCAGGGCCCTTACTGGCACGTTGTCTAACTTTCAAAGAGCACAGGTGCCAGACTGAACCCCACTAAGACCAAAGGACTCCGTCTAGGTAAGTGGCGGTCGAAAAAACTGCCCTTTGCGGCATCATGGGTAGACGACGCCATAAAGATCAATGGTATATGGTTTGGTTATGGTTCACCCGAGTTACTTACCTGGAATGAGAAAGTGGACCTAGTGGTGGCTAGGTTGAAGGACTTCGGCGATCGCCACATTAGCCTGTTGGGAAAGGTAACAGTTATCAATCGTTTTATTTACCCTCTCTTGTGGTATCCGGGCACTGTTCTGGCTGCTCCAGAGCGTGTCTTGGTGCGACTCGAGAGGGCTGTGTTTAGTTTTTTATGGTCAGGGGGGACGGAGCTGGTTAGAAGAGGGGTGGTATACCAGGATCTTAGGCGCGGAGGGTTGGGCCTTGTGCATTTTCCTTCCAAGCTCCGTTTTCTCCTGACCAAGTGTGTTTACAGTGCTGTGGACAGCAGAATGCCTTTTGTCTATTTTGTCCGTTATTGGGGGGGATTATCATTCCGTCGGTTCTTTCCCTCCCTGTTTAGTAACAGTGAACCCCACAGCTGGAGACCCACGGGGGCATACAGTCAAATGAGGGAAACGCTCCGTATTATGTCAACAGTGGGGGATGTTTCACAGTCAAGTGCAAGGGACCTATACCGGGCTGTTTTTGATGAATTGGTTGGCCAGGTCCAACCCAACCACTTTGCTTCAGGGCCGGAAGTGTGGCGTGTAGTCCACAGCAGATCATTAGATTACCGCAGGCGAGACCTGTTGTGGCGAATCGCACATGACGCCATTGTAACTAATCTCAAGCGCCTTCGGTGGCGTCTTGGAGATGGTATTTGCCCCCGCACAAGATGCACAATGTGGGAGAGTGTGTCACATGTGTTTTGGCAGTGTGACTATGTGGCTCTATTCTGGGAATGGTTTCAAGTCCTGACTGACCGCCTAACGTTGTGTAACACCTGGGCTGTCAGCCAGGACTATGCTTTGTATGGTCTTTCACCTCCGCCATGCAATACAAGTGTTCAGGACATACTTACCTTTGTTTCGGCCTCCATAAAGCTAGCCTTGTGGAGAGACCGGTGTAACGTTGTTTTTAGGGGGGTGGGGAGGCCTGCTGATGTCGTCCTGGCGTCGGTGAGGGCGGAGGTTAAGCTGAGGGTGGAGTCGGACTTCGTCCGTTTGCCAAGATCGGCATTCGGTGGGCGGTGGGGTCCGCTTGTTTCGGTGAGGGTGGGCCGGGTGGTAGTCAACTTGTAAATATTGATTTTGTTTGTAAATATGGCACTACTGTAATTTGTAAATGGGGCTGTGTTTGTATGTGGGTGGCTTGTGAGGTGCTTGGTTGTAAATATGTTGTAAATATGTATATATGTGTATGTAAGTATCTGTACATATAGTTCTATTACTGTAATGAACATAATTTTCTGTTTGATTTAGTTGTTTGTAAAAAGTTTGCGTTTATGTTTCTGCCCGATCCGGTTTGAGTTTTTGTTTTTGTTTGTATGTGCCGTTTTGATGCACTTAAAAATTATTAGAGTCTGCCTCAGAGCCTCCTGCAAAGGATCCACCATCAGGGGAGGGCTGGTTTGATTTTTGTGAGGGGTTCGACTCGGAATCCCCACTAAAGAGGTCGGCCTCAGGCGAGGTGTCGGACCGACCCACCCCAAGTCCACGGAGAAATAAAAAGGCCAGGGCCCAGGTAGATGATACGTAGCCCCTATTTTACCATGGCTGTTGATCCTCTGTCCCTCTTGACCCTGAATGTTAACGGCATGAGGGACAGCCGGAAGCGGTCCAGAATATTTCAGTTTTGTAGATCACTAGGTGTGGACTTCGTTTTCCTCCAGGAGACCCACATTGTGAATGAGGACGATGTCCACACCTGGTCCTTTGAGTGGGGAGGGGGTTTGCACGCTTCCTTTGGTTCTTCGACATCATGTGGTTCAGTTATTTTAGTTTCGCCAAGGTGGACTCCCCTGGTCGGAAAAGTTGATTCTGATCATTAGGACCGGTTGGTGTGCGTAACCATAAAGCACCCTTGTGGAAACCTTTTCCTCTGTAACGTTCACGCTCCTAATCGGCCTTTAGACAGAAGGAACTTTTTCATGACCCTGCCATCCTTCGTTCCTGGCAGTGCCCCTTGTATCCTGGCTGGAGATTTTAACTGTGTGCCTGACACACAGCTTTACCGAATGGCCTCTTGTACGTCTTCGGGCTGTAGTGTCGGCATGACGGAATTGGACATGTTTACAAAGAATCACGACATGGTTGACGTTTGGAGAGTGCAACATCCCGGCTTGTCCGTGCTCACTTGGCATCGCCATGATGGCACGGCGCCTTAAGTCTGGACCGGGTGTACTCTCCACTGGGCTTTTTAAGTGCATCGAAACGGCACATACAAACAAAAAACAAACTCAAACCGGATCGGACAGGAACATAAATGCAAAACTATCCACACACCACCAAATCAAACAGAAAGTTATGTTCATTACAACAATAGAACCACACACACACTGACAACGCAAATACCCAACAGACCAACGTCCTGGGTAGGACGTTAAACTGCATCCGGTTGTGGAGCTTGTTAAAGCGTGGGGATAATGAGGTTACCCTTTGCCACAACTGCCTCCGGGACACCCTTGGGCAAGGTGCGCCTGTATTTTTGGCCCAGTTTTGTTCAGTTTTTTGTTTTTGTGTAAATAGTGTATATAGTGTACATAGTGTAAATATAGCAAGTTGACTCCACCCCGGACTCCTCGTGGCAGGTGGACCCCGCCCCGGACCCCTCGTGGCCCCTGTTGTTGGTGTCTGGTTTTTTGGTTGTTGGCGGTATGTAGTATTATTGCTTTAGGTTGGCCGGGGGGAGGTTGGTCTGTTGGGTATTTGGGTTGTTGTAAGTGTGTGTGTGGTTCTATTGTTGTAATGAACATAACTTTCTGTTTGATTTGGTAGTGTGGATAGTTTTGCATTTATGTTCCTGTCCGATCCGGTTTGAGTTTGTTTTTTGTTTGTATGTGCCGTTTCGATGCACTTAAAAAGCACCCAACAGACCAACCTCCCCCCGGCCACCCTAAAGCAATAATACTACAAACCGCCAACAACCAAAAAACCAGACACCAACAACAGGGGCCACGAGGGGTCCGGTGCGGGGTCCACCTGCCACGAGGGGTCCGGGGTGGAGTCAACTTGCTATATTTACACTATGTACACTATATACACTATTTACACAAAAACAAAAAAAAACTGAACAAAACTGGGCCAAAAATACAGGCGCACCTTGCCCAAGGGTGTCCCGGAGGCAGTTGTGGCAAAGGGTAACCTCATTATCCCCACGCTTTAACAAGCTCCACAACCGGATGCAGTTTAATACTGCACTCTCCACTGGCTCTGTCGCCGAGTGACTGTGAAGTTGTGGCATGTGCAATTTTGGATCATGATGCTGTTACTGTCTCCTTTCAGGGGGGGGGGGGGGGGCTTTTTACGTACGTAGAAACGGGCACGAAGAAACAAAGTAGAACCTAAACCTGACCGGACAAAAACACAACTCTGAACTATTTACAGAATTCTGTACATTGCGCTAGCAAACAAAATGTTTGTGCTAACTATGTACAAAACCACCCCAAAACCAAGCCAATCACGTAGGACTATTTGCAATTTCAATATTTACAATATTTACAAATTAACTATCACCCGGCCCGCCCGCACTGAAACAAGTGGACCCCAACACCTGCCGAACGTCGACCTTGGCAAACGGACGAAGTCGGCCTCCACCCTCAGCTTAATCTCCGTCTTCACCGACGCCAGGACGACGGCCAAAGGCTTCCCCTCTCCCCTAAACACAATATTACACCGGTCTCTCCACAAGGCCAGCTTTATGGAGGCCGAAACAAAGGTAAGTATCCCGCGAACACTTGTATTGCATGGCGGGGGTGACAGACCATACAAAGCGTAGTCCTGGCTGACCGCCCAGGTGTTACAAAACGTGAGGCGATCAGCCAGAGCTTGAAACCACTCCCAGAGGAGGGCCACAAAGCCACACTGCCAAAACACATGGGGCACACTCTCCCACCCTGTGCATCCAGTGCGGGGGCAAATGCCATCTCCAAGACGCAACCGAAGGCGCTTGAGATTCGTTACGATGGCGTCGTGTGCGATGCGTCACAGCAGGTCACGCCGGCGGTGATCGAGTGTCCCGCTGTGGACTACACGCCACACTTCCGGCCCTGACGCATAGTCGTTGGGTTGGACCTGACTAACCAAGTCATCAAAAATGGCCCGGTACTGGTCCCCCGCACTGGACTGCAAAACGTCCCCTACAGTTGACATAATACGTAGTGTCTCCTCATCTGACAGTATGCCTTCGTTGGCCTCCAACTGTGAGGTACACTGTTGCTAAACAGGGTAGGAAAGAACCAACGGAATGATAATCCACCCCAATAACGGACAAAATAGGCAAACGGCATCTGACTGTCGACAGCACTAAAAACACATTTGGTCAGGAGAAAACGGAGCTTTGAAGGAAAGTGCACAAGGCCCAATCCCCCCTGCCTAGGAACCTGGTACACCACTTTTCCTCTGACCAGCTCCGTTTTCCCTGACCAAAGAAAACTAAACACAGCCCTCTCGAGTCGCACCAGGACACCCTCTGGAGCGGCCAGAACAGTGCCCGGATACCACAAGAGAGGGTAAACGAAACGATTTATAACTGTTACCTTCCCCAACAGACTAATGTAGCGATCGCCAAAGTCCTTCAACCTAGCTTCCACCAGGTCCACTTTCTCATTCCAGGTAAGTGACTCGGGTGAACCGTAACCAAACCATATGCCATTGATTTTTATGGCGTCGTCTACCCATGATGCCGCGAAGGGCAGTTGTTTCGACCGCCACTTACCTAGACGGAGTCCTTTGGTCTTGGTGGGGTTCAGTCTGGCACCTGTCGCTCTTTGAAAAGTGGACAGCGTGCCAGTAAGGGCTCTGGAGGAAGCTAGGTCGGAGACTACGCATGTGACGTCGTCAGCATACTGGAGGCACTTGACTTTAGCTCCACCAGGTATGTGAAATGGTCGAAACAAAGGTTCAACTTGGAAGGCTCTTGCAAGGGATTCACTAAACAATACATAGAGTAGAGGTGACAGGGGACACCCCTGCCGTACCCCACGTTGAACTCTGAAGGCATCCGACGGTAGGCCATTAACGATAACCCGACTATATACACTATTATACAGTAAAGAGGTCCATTTAACAAAAACTGGATTCAAATTAAACTTCTTCAAGATTTTAAAGAGGAATCCGTGATCAACCATGTCGAAGGCCTTCTCCTGATCGAGGGAGACAAGCGCACTTGGAAGATCACGGTCCATCACATATTCAACTAAGTCCCGCATCAACCAGAGGTTCTGCTGAATACTGTGTCCCCGCACCGCACATGTCTGGAAAGAACCTACAAGATCCGGCATGACCGTGCCTAGCCTGTTACAAAGGGCTTTCGCCAGAATCTTGTAGTCTACATTTAACAAGGTAATTGGTCGCTTGTTTTTCGGTTCTAGGGGGTCTCCAGACTTTGGTAACAAAGTTATAACGCCTGTGCGCTGCGAGGGACTCAATGAGCCAGCAAGGAAGGCAGAGGCGAATACACCACGGAGATCGTGCCCGACGGTACCCCAGAAGCGTTTGTAAAATTCCACTGGGATACCGTCGGACCCAGGCGCCCTTCCGCCTTTCATCTTCGCCACCGCCTTCCAGAGCTCGTCGACAGTCAGGGGAGAACCAAGTCCATCATTCTGCTCTTTAGAGGGTGTCTTGTCAATATTATCTAATAGGGACCCTTGAAGGTCTACCTCGACATCTGCCCGCGTATAAAGCTGTTCATAGGTCTTAAATACCTCCACGATGTCGAGAGGGTCCTTCTGTACCGTACCGTGGACGTCACGGACTGCTCTTATGCGGCGATCGATGGCATACTTTGTGACGTCCCGGTAGAATTTGATGGTTGGTTTTTCCTCCGCCTCCACACAATGAACACGAGCACGAACACGGGCCCCGTGCAGTTTTTCATCAAGGTGCTGCTGGATTGCGTGGAGTGCGGAGGAGTCCCCGTCCCTCTCCCTAAAGCAGAGCGAGAGGTACTCCTCTCTTTTTCGACGAGCTCTTGCTACACAGTATTCAACTGTAAACTGTTTGATGCGGGACTTTACGTCATCCCACCACTCTAAATCTGTTGAGAAGGCCGGCCTCAATGTTCGCCACCCTTCGTACCTGGCTTCAAACTGTTCGCTATAGTCAGCCTCCGTTAGAATATCTGTGTTCATTTTCCAGAACCCCCTCCCTGTTGGTCATAACTCTGGAGGCTGAAAGGAGACAGTAACTGCGTCATGATCCGAAATTGGACATGTCACAACTTCACAGTCCTTCTGTTACTGTCTCCTTTCAACACCCAGATTCATGGCCAGCAAGAAGAGGGTTCTGGAAAATGAACACAGATTTTCTAATGCGGCCGGTGCCTGCAGTTGGGGCATGACAAGGCAACCTGTCCCAACGAGGTGCGGTGTAACCTGTGTGGGGAGGAGGGACATGTCTCTGGTGCCTGCCCCACGTCATACTCTGCACGAGCTAGTGCAGATGTGGAGCCGGCAGGTGAACCCTCGCATTCAGGCCCAGAACCAATGATGGAGGAACCCAGGTCCCCTTCACCTGATGAGGTGGCACATCAGGTGGAACAAGACTTCCTAGCTTCCAAGGAATGTGAAGTGGTCTCTGGGAACCCAGAGGTAGGCCCTTCTCTACCTTCCCCATCAGCACCTGAGGCACCCTCCCCATCAGCTCCTGGGGAGGCCGGAATTTCAACAGTGGAGAAAGACCTTAATCTTTCATCAGACTCAGACACTGCCATGTCAGATGTTGGAGGACCTGCCTCAGAGCCTCCACCAAAGGTCCCGCCATCCGGGGAGGACTGGTTTGATTTGTGTGAGGGGGTTCAATCAGAGTCTCAGTTAAAAAGGTCGGCCTCAGGCGAGGTGTCAGACCAGGGAGTCCATCCTATTATGCCACCAGCACCAAACATAAATAAAAAGGCCAGGTCAGAGACGGTTTTGTAGTTACACATTACACATGCAATCATGACTGGTCCTCTGTCCCTCATGACCCTAAATGTTAATGGCATGAGGGACAGTCGGAAACGGTCAAGAATATTCCAGTTTTGCAAATCATTAGGTGTGGACTTCGTTTTCCTCCAGGAGACTCACATTGTTAATGAGGACGACGTCTACACCTGGTCCTATGAATGGGGTGGGGGTTTGCACGCTTCCTTTGGTTCCTCGTCTTCTTGTGGATCTGTTATTTTAGTTTCTAGATGGACTTCCCTGGTCGGAAAAGTTGATCATGATCATGAGGGCCGGGTGATATGGATCACCATAAAACATCCCTGTGGGAACTTCATCCTATGTAATGTTTACGCACCCAATCAGCCTACAGACAGAAGGGATTTTTTTACTACCCTTCCATCCTTCGTTCCTGGCTGTGCCCCTTGTATCCTAGCTGGAGACTTTAACTGCGTTCCCGACACACAGTTCGACAGAATGTCTACGTGCACATCTTGGAGCTGTGGTGTCGGCATGGCGGAATTGGACATGTTTACAAAGAATCACGACATGGTTGACGTTTGGAAAGTGCAACATCCCGGCTTGTCCGTGTTCACTTGGCACCGCCCTGATGGCACGGACGCCTCAAGGTTGGACCGGGTGTACTCTCCGCCTGCTCTGTCACCGAGTGACTGTGAAGTTGTTGCATGTCCAATTTCGGACCATGATGCAGTTACTGTCTCCTTCCAACCCCCAGAGTCATGGCCAGCAGGGAGGGGGTTCTGGAAAATGAACACAGATATTCTAACGGAGGCTGAATATAGCAAACAGTTTAAGGCCAGGTACGAAGGGTGGCGAACATTGAGGCCGGCCTTTTCAACGGGTTTAGAGTGGTGGGACGACGTAAAGTCTCGCATCAAACAGTTTACAGTTGAATACTGTGTAGCAAGAGCTCGTCGAAGAAGGGAGGAGTTCCTCTCGCTTTGCTCTAGGGAGAGGAATGGGGACTCCTCCGCACTTCACGCAATCCAGCAGTATCTTGATGAAAAACTACACGGGGCCCGCGTTCGTGCTCGCGTGCATTGCGTGGAGGCGGAGGAGAAACCAACCATCAAGTTCTACCGGCACGTCACAAAGTATGCCATCGATCGCCGTATAAAAGGAGTCCGTGACGTCCACGGTGTGCTTTTTAAGTGCAACGAAACGGCACATAGAAACAAAAACAAAAACTCAAACCGGATCGGGCAGAAACATAAATGCAAACTATTTACAAACAACTAAATCAAACAGAAAGTTATGTTCATTACAGTAATAGAACTATATGTACAGATATTTACATACACATATATACATATACACATATATACATATTTACAACATATTTACAACTAAGTACCTCACAAGCCACATATGTACAAACACAGTCCTATTTACAAATTACAGTAGTTCCATATTTACAAACAAAGTCAGTATACAAGTTAACTACCACCCGGTCCGCCCTCACTGAAACAAGTGGACCCCATCGCCTACCGAACGCCGACCTTGGCAAACGAACGAAGTCCGACTCCACCCTCAGCTTAACCTCCGCCCTCACCGACGCCAGGACGACATCAGCAGGCTTCCCCACCCCCCTAAATACAATGTTACATCGGTCTCTCCATAAGGCCAGCTTTATGGAGGCAGAAACAAAGGTAAGTATGTCCTGAACACTTGTATTGCATGGCGGAGGTGAAAGACCATACAAAGCATAGTCCTGGCTGACCGCCCAGGTGTTACACAACGTTAGGCGGTCAGTCAGGACTTGAAACCATTCCCAGAATAGGGCCACATAGTCACACTGCCAAAACACATGTGACACACTCTCCCACTTTGTGCATCTATTGCGGGGGCAAATGCCATCTCCAAGACGCCACCGAAGGCGCTTGAGATTAGTTACAATGGCGTCATGTGCGATTCGCCACTACAGGTCTCGCCTGCGGTAATCTAATAATCTGCTGTGGACTACACGCCACACTTCCGGCCCTGAAGCAAAGTGGTTGGATTGGACCTGGCCAACCAACTCATCAAAAACAGCCCGGTATAGGTCCCTTGCACTTGACTGCGAAACATCCCCCACTGTTGACATAATACGGAGCGTTTCCCTCATTTGACTGTATGCCCCCGTGGGTCTCCAGCTGTGGGGTTCACCGTTACTAAACAGGGAGGCAAAGAACCGACGGAATGATAATCCCCCCCAATAACGGACAAAATAGGCAAAAGGCATTCTGCTGTCCACAGCACTGTAAACACACTTGGTCAGGAGAAAACGGAGCTTGGAAGGAAAATGCACAAGGCCCAACCCGCCGCGCCTAAGATCCTGGTATACCACCCCTCTTCTAACCAGCTCCGTCCCCCTTGACCATAAAAAACTAAACACAGCCCTCTCGAGTCGTGCCAAGACACCCTCTGGAGCAGCAAGAACAGTGCCCGGATACCACAAGAGAGGGTAAATAAAACGATTGATAACTGTTACCTTTCCCAACAGGCTGATGTGGCGATCGCCGAAGTCCTTCAACCTAGCCTCCACTAGGTCCACTTTCTCATTCCAGGTAAGTAACTCGGGTGAACCATAACCAAACCATATGCCATTGATCTTTATGGCGTCGAATACCCATGATGCCGCGAAGGGCAGTTTTTTGACCGCCACTTACCTAGACGGAGTCCTTTGGTCTTAGCGGGGTTCAGTCTGGCACCTGTGGCTCTTTGAAAGTTAGACAACGTGCCAGTAAGGGCCCTGAAGGAAGCTAGGTCGGAGATTACGCATGTGACATCGTCAGCATACTGAAGGCACTTAACTTCAGCACCACCAGGTATGTGAAATGGTCGAAACAAAGGCTCAACTTGGAAGGCTCTTGCAAGGGATTCACTAAACAATACATAGAGTAGAGGTGATAGGGGGCACCCCTGCCGTACCCCACGATGGACTCTGAAGGGGTCCGACGGTAGGCCATTGACGATAACCCGACTGTATATGCTATTATACAATAGGGAGGTCCATTTAACAAAAACTGGATTCAAACTAAACTTCTGCAAAATTTTAAAGAGGAATCCGTGATCAACCATGTCGAAGGCCTTCTCCTGATCGAGGGAGACAAGCGCACATGGAAGATCACGGTCCATCACGTAATCAACTAAGTCCCGCACCAACCAGAGGTTCTGCTGAATACTGTGTCCCCGCACCGCACATGTCTGAAAGGACCCTACAAGATCCGGCATAACTGTGCCTAGCCTGTTACAAAGGGCTTTCGCCAGAATCTTGTAGTCTACATTTAACAGGGTGACTGGCCGTTTATTTTTCGGTTCTAGGGGGTCTCCTGACTTGGGCAACAAAGTTATCACGCCTGTGCGCTGCGAGGGGCTCAATGTGCCAGCAAGGAAAGCAGAGACGAATACATCGCGGAGATCTTGTCCAACGGTACCCCAGAAGCGTTTATAGAATTCTACCGGAATACCGTCGGACCCAGGCGCCTTTCCGCCTTTCATCTTCGCCACTGCCTTCCAGAGCTCGTCAACAGTCAACGGGGAACCAAGTTCATCGTTCTGATCTCTAGATGGGGTCTTATCAATATTATCTAACAGGGACTTTTGAAAGCCTTCATCGACATCTGCCTGAGTATATAGCTGCTCATAGAAGCTTTTAAATACTTCTACGATGTCGAGAGGGTCCTTATGTACCATACCGTGGACGTCACGGACTCTTTTTATGCGGCGATCGATGGCATACTTTGTGACGTCCCGGTAGAACTTGATGGTTGGTTTTTCCTCCGCCTCCACGCAATGCACGCGAGCACGAACGCGGGCCCCGTGTAGTTTTTTACGTCCACGGTGTGGTACGTAAGGACCCTCTCGACATCGTGGAGGTATTTAAGAGCTTCTACGAGCAGCTATATACCCAGGCAGATGTCGATGAAGGCTTTCAAAAGTCCCTATTAGATAATATTGACAAGACCCCCTCTAAAGATCAGAACGATGAACTTGGTTCCCTGTTGACGAGCTCTGGAAGGCAGTGGCGAAGATGAAAGGCGGAAAGGCGCCTGGGTCCGACGGTATTCCGGTGGAATTCTATAAACGCTTCTGGGGTACCGTTGGACATGATCTCCGCGATGTATTCTTCTCTGCCTTCCTTGCTGGCTCATTGAGCCTCTCGCAGCGCACAGGCGTGATAACTTTGTTGCCCAAGTCAGGAGACCCCCTCGAACCGAAAAATAAACGGCCAATCACCCTGTTAAATGTAGACTACAAGATTCTGGCGAAAGCCCTTTGTAACAGGCTAGGAACAGTTATGCCGGATCTTGTAGGGTCCTTTCAGACATGTGCGGTGCGGGGACACAGTATTCAGCAGAACCTCTGGTTGGTGCGGGACTTAGTAGAATACGTGATGGACCGTGATCTCCCATGTGCGCTAGTCTCCCTCGATCAGGAGAAGGCCTTCGACATGGTTGATCACGGATTCCTCTTTAAAATTTTGAAGAAATTTAGCTTGAATCCAGTTTTTGTTAAATGGATCTCCTTACTGTATAATAGCGTATACAGTCGGGTTATCGTTAATGGCCTACCCTCGGACCCCTTCAGAGTCCAACGTGGGGTACAGCAGGGGTGCCCCCTATCACCTCTACTTTATGTGTTGTTTAGTGAATCCCTTGCAAGAGCCTTCCAAGTTTGAGCCTTTGTTTCGACCATTTCGCATACCCGGTGGTGCTGAAGTTAAGTGCCTTCAGTATGCTGACGATGTCACTTGCGTAGTCTCCGACCTGGCTTCCTTCAGGGCCCTTACTGGCACGTTGTCCTGGGTAGGACTTTAAACTGCATCCGGTTGTGGAGTTTGTTTAAACGTGGGAGTAATGAGGTTACCCTCTGCCACAACTGCCTCCGGGGCACCCTTGGGCAAGGTGCACCTGTATTTGCCCCGGTGCTTTTTAAGTGCTGTTGCCTTCGGGCGTGGTGTTGCCTTCGAGCGTGATGTTGCCTTCGGGCGCGGTGTTGCCTTCGGGCGCGGTGTTGCCTTCGGGCGCGGTGTTGCCTTCGGGCGCGGTGTTGCCTTCGGGCGCGGTGTTGCCTTCGGGCGCGGTGTTGCCTTCGGGCGCGGTGTTGCCTTCGGGCGCGGTGTTGCCGTCGGGCGTGGTCTTGCCTTCGGTAGTAGTGTTGCCTTCGGGCGTAGTGTTGCCTTTGGGTGTGTGGTCTTTGTGGGACTTTGTTTTGGGGTTGTTTGTGGTGGTTGGGCTGGAGTGTTGTTTTGGGGTTGGCTGCGGTGGCAGTACTAAATCTCAGTAGTAACAAAGACTCTTTTGTTCCTTGTTGCATGGTATGTGTAGGCTGTTTGACATTGTGTTCGTGATCCGTCAGGGTTTTTCTTTGGGTTTGGGATTATCTTTTAGTTTGTCAGTGCCTGTTTCTACGTACTTAAAAAGCTCTCACTGGCACGTTGTCGAAGTTTCAAAGAGCCACAGGTGCCAGACTGAACCCCACTAAGACCAAAGGACTCCGTCTAGGTAAGTGGCGATCGACGAAACTGCCCTTCACGGCATCATGGGTAGACGACGCCATAAAGATCAATGGCATATGGTTTGGCTATGGTTCACCCGAATTACTTACCTGGAATGAGAAAGTGAACCTGGTGGAGGCTAGGTTGAAGGACTTCGGCGATCGCCACATAAGTCTGTTCGGGAAGGTAACAGTTAGCAATCGTTTCATTTACCCTCTCTTGTGGTATCCAGGCACTGTTCTGGCTGCTCCAGAGGGTGTCCTGGTGCGACTCGAGAGGGCTGTGTTTAGTTTTTTATGGTCAGGGAAGACGGAGCTGGTTAGAAGAGGGGTGGTATACCAGGATCTTAGGCGCGGAGGGTTGGGCCTTGTGCATTTTCCTTCCAAGCTCCGTTTTCTCCTGACCAAGTGTGTTTACAGTGCTGTGGACAGCGGAATGCCTTTTGCCTACTTTGTCCGTTACTGGGGGGGATTATCATTCCGTCGGTTCTTTCCCTCCCTGTTTAGTAACGGTGAGCCCCACAGCTGGAGACCCACGGGGACATACAGTCAAATGAGGGACACGCTCCGTATTATGTCAACAGTGGGGGACGTTTCGCAGTCAAGTGCAAGGGACCTATACCGGGCTGTTTTTGATAAATTGGTTGGCCAGATCCAATCCAGCAACTATGCCTCAGGGCCGGATGTGTGGCGCGTAGTCCACAGCAGATCATTAGATTACCGCAGGCGAGACCTGTTGTGGCGAATCGCACATGACGCCATCGTAACTAATCTCAAGCGCCTTCGGTGGCGTCTTGGAGATGGCGTTTGCCCCCGTATAAGATGCACAAAGTGGGAGAGTGTGCCACATGTGTTTTGGCAGTGTGACTATGTGGCCCTATTCTGGGAATGGTTTCAAGTCCTGACTGATCGCCTAACGTTTTGCAACACCTGGGCGGTCAGCCAGGACTATGCTTTGTATGGTCTCTCACCTCCGCCATGCAATGCAAGTGTTCAGGGCATACTTACCTTTGTTTCGGCCTCCATAAAGCTGGCCTTATGGAGAGACCGATGTAATATTGTATTTAGGGGGGTGGGGAGGCCTGCTGATGTCGTACTGGCGTCGGTGAGGGCGGAGGTTAGGCTGAGGGTTGAGTCCGACTTCGTTCGTTTGCCAAGGTCGGCGTTCGGTAGGCGATGGGGTCCACTTGTTTCAGTGAGGGCGGACCGGGTGGCAGTCAACTTGTAAATATTGATTTTGTAAATATGAATTGACTGTAATGTGTAAATAGTACTGTGTTTGTACATATGTGGCTTCTGAGGTACTTCAGTTGTAAATATGTTGTAAATATGTATATGTATACATATCTGTGCCCTTACAAGGGGTTGGAAATATTGGTTTGGGTGGCTGGAAGGAGGTTGGTCTGTAAGGTATTTAAGTTGCTGTAAATAGTATGTAAATATCTATGTTGGTGTGCATTATCATGATCATGATCAACATGATCAACAATCAATATCTATGTTTATGTACAGTTTATCTGTGCCGTTACAAGGGGTTGTAATATTGGTTTGGGGTGGCTGGAAGGAGGTTGGTCTGTAAAGTACTTATGTCGTTGCAAAAAGTATGTAAATATCTGTATATATAGTTCTATTACTGTAATGAACATAATTTTCTGTTTGATTTAGTAGTGTGTAAATAGTTTGCGTTTTTGTTTCTGCCCGATCCGGTTTGAGTTTATTTTTTGTTTGTATGTGCCGTTTCGATTCACTTAAAAAGCACAGATTTTCTAATGGAGGATGATTATTGTACCCAGTTTAAGGCCAGGTACGGGGGATGGCGAACTTTGAAGCCAGCTTTCTCTACGGGTTTAGAATGGTGGGATGATGTCAAGTCTCGCATCAAACAGTTTACGGTTGAGTATTGTGTAGCAAGAGCTCGTCGAAAAAGGGAGGAGTTCCTCTCGCTTCGCTCTAGGGAGAGGGATGGGGTAGGACGTTAAACTGCATCCGGTTGTGGAGCTTGTTAAAGCGTGGGGATAATGAGGTTACCCTTTGCCACAACTGCCTCCGGGGCACCCTTAGGCAAGGTGCGCCTGTATTTTTTGGCCCAGTTTGGTTCAGTTGGGGTTCCCGAAGAGAGTGGACGTTCCTGATCCCCTACCGGGCTCGTTCGATCTCTTCGGAAAGTTTGTCTGTGTTACATGTAAATAGTTGTGCACAGTGTAAATAGACTGTAAATAGGAATTTAAATGTAACGATTGGCCCCCGTATCCCCCTGTGCTATGGTTGCCTTCGGGCGTGTTTGTTGCCTTCGGGCGTATTTGGTTTTGCTTGTGGATGTGGTGCTTGTTTTAGGAGCTGGGGTGTCCTCGATGGTCGAAGGATTCATCTGGTGTTCTTTGCGGTGTGCTTTTTAAGTGCATCGAAACGGCACATACAAACAAAAAACAAAAACTCAAACCGGATCGGACAGGAACATAAAGGCAAAACTATTCACACACCACCAAATCAAACAGAAAATTATGTTCATTACAACAATAGAACCACACACACTGACAACCATATACCCCACAAACCAACCTCCCCCGGCCACCCTAAACCAATATTACTACATACCGCCAACGAAAGACAACACCAGACCAAACCACCATCACCCAACAACAACCAAAAAACCAAAACACCTGACTAAACAATCATCACAAACTGCCCCAAGGGGCCACGAGGGGTCCGGGGCGGGGTCCACCTGCCACGAGGAGTCCGGGGTGGAGTCTTTGCGGTGTTGGTGGTTTTGTTTTGTTTTGTTTGTGGCGGTGTCGTTGTGTTTGGTTTGTTTGGTTGTTGGCCATATGTAGTGATCCTTTCGCCGGTCTGGCCGTGTCCGTTTTTAGCACGTAAAAAGCACGAGAGGGATGGGGACTCCTCTGCACTCCACGCAATCCAGCAGTATCTGGATAAAAAACTACACTACACTACACTACCGTGTTCGTGCTCGTGTTCATTGTGTGGAGGCGGAGGAAACCAGAAAGCCAAAAGGCTTAGTGATTCCTTGACACTGTCATATCAGTTGAGTGCTGTGGCTTGAAGTTGACACTTTTTCCATAGTGAAGCCCTTCTTGCTTTTAGTTTTGCCATGTCACATGCTAGCAGAGCTCAAAATAAGAATCACAAGGGCCCAATGAGCACTATGGTTCCTTGCTGAATGTAATGACACTAAGCCATGAGAATACAAACAAAATATTAGTAAAGTTTGCCTCTAACTCTGGTGACTGAGCTACTGTACATGACCCCTAAAGTTGTTGGCAGTGAATGCTGACTTCATCTACCAAGTTTTCTCTAAGTCCACAACTTGATGTCAATATGACCTCTGATAACCTCCAAATACCCGTCCCGAAGTATGAGGTTTCCCAATCAAGTTATCATATTTATTCCATAATTTGACATGAGATGATCAATAAATGAGCACATACGTCAATGTTCTCCTGAACTGTTGCATCCTCCTTACAGACGTTGGTTCAATGTGACAAATATTGGATGGTTACTTTTGGGGTTACATATCATTAAAAAGCAGTATTTGACACAGGTTTTCATAATAGCAGAATTAAGAGTACAAATCATAATAATTCCACCTAAAATCGAGATACTTGGCATCTCTGCAAGATGTCCTATTTCTTTCAGTCATTGGTTGAATGTGATCTTAATGTGCTGGAATGATACAATTTTGTGTTCATATTTGACCTTGGGAATTTGCTTTTGGCATCTCGTGATTTCACCTCTGACATCCGACAAAACTGGTATGCGTTTTCTGCTGGATTAAATGCAGTGACCTCGATGACCTTTGACCTCCACCAAAAAGAACAGGATTGATCTTCTCACCATACCGCATCCACATACTAAGTACAAAATCTATCCAAGCCTCCTACGTTGAGATATTGTGTTAACAACAAGTTTTCAGTGCTCGACTGCCCGGCGAACCCAGATGACCTTTGACCTCCACCAAAAGCAATATCATTCATCTTCTTACCATAACGCATCCACATACCAAGTATGAAATCTATCCAAGCTTCCTACCTTGAGATATTGTGTTAATTACAAGGATTTCAGTGTTTGACCCCCAGTGACCCCAGATGACCTTTGACCTCCACCAAAAACCTTCTTACTATGTTGGATCTATATACCAAGTTTAAGCTTAGTCCAACTTTCCCTTGTTGAGTTACAGCATACCCAAGCATGTGTCACAGACACACAAACACACATACACACAGATGCCAACCTGACTACATAGGTTCCTTTGCTAAAACAAGGAGCCAAAAAAGGACACAGCCAAATGACTATCACTTTTTGTTGATTTTAGAGGGCAACATAGCTATTGTAAAGGGCACCACAGCCAAATATAAAACAAATGGGCACCCATAGCCAATTGTATAAATTTTCAACTCCAACTCCCCAAGAAAATTTCAACAGTGCCAGTTTTTCCGAGGTCCAAACATTCTACCGCAAGATGTGAGTTTGGGCAAAAACATGTTTATAAGCACTGGTAGCATGTACCAAAATGACCACTGGTTGACCACTGATGTGTAATTTCCAACACACTTAAGGAAGCAGTTACCAAAGTTATATCACAATGATTAACACCCAAGACTGTCACTGCATAATCCTTGGGGAAAAAACATTTTTCCAATTCATAAAATGACCTCAAAATGACCCCTAGATGACCCTTGACTCCAATTTCCTAACCACCACTGATAACCCATTACCAAAAAAATATTGAGTCCAAGTTTGACTAAAATTTGTTAAAGTATGTGCTCATGGGGTAAGTCTTGATTTTTTGATACTCTGTCATAACACTAATATATATGGCTAATAAAACAAAAATAATACAAAAAATTTACATGAGCAGCAATGAAATCATATCATTCATTAGACTTTGTGTCATTCATTAGACTTTGTGTCCATAATAAAATTTCGAAGAACAAATGTGGCAAAGAAATGTAAGAATCACTGTTGAAAGGTTTTAAGAACATCATTTAGCACCAGAAGGAGACCTTGCACAGTAGATGAATTGCCCATGTGTAGGTTAGGTTCTTGGTGTCATATGCACTACATGTTAGGCAATGGCAAAAGTGCTAAGTCCCTGTGGAGAAAGTTGCCCGGCTGAGAAAGACCTTCGCACTGAAGCTTGCGAAAATATTTCCGATTGTTATTTGAGACGCTTTTGCACATGTTAGGTCCATGTTTTGACCATATTTTTGACGAGTTACATTATTTTGGATCTTACGATGCTCAATCCTATAATTAAGTAACTGACACACAGTAAACAGTGCAGACTTTCATGAACAAAGCTGAATGTACATTTGGAAACCAACCATGAATTTCAGGTCTAAAATCTCTGCCTTTTGGAAGACAATATATAATTTACAGATTACCAAAACTATCACTGCTAGAATTTTTAACAGTTCAATCCATTTTGATGTAATATGGTTTTGATTGAGACTGCTGGTTTCAATTAGGCCTGCCTAGTAGCAAAGTTCCTTGTTTGAACTAGGCTATGTGTACTGCACTTGCAAGACATGCATTAGGCTACATCTGAGTAAATATATCTTATGATGCACATGTAACAAAATGTTTAATGGTCCTCCCATCGTTTAAAATTATGTAGGCCTAAAGAACACGCATGATATTTCCAATCTTTTTGAACTGCTGGACACTAGGCCTAACGTTAGGCCCTATAGGCCTAGGCCTATACTTTTGCTGAACCTGAAGAACTGATAGAAAAATTAGCAAAATCATATCCTTCTTTTAAGGACACTCAGGCTGATAATTGTGCACACAAGGGCACTGCGGCAGTTTTGGCCTCCAGTAAAGGTTAATTTACAAGAGGCAGCGCGGCCACTGCCGTCGGTTATTTCAAGCCCTGTGCTAACGATAACAATTATGAATTAACATCCATACATCTTTCGGTATCCAGTCCAAAACCAAAACGTCCCCGTATTTTCGCTACCAAAACGTCCCCGCTTTTTACCAAAACGTCCCCGTACTATTATATATGGGAAGTCAAAACGTCCCCGCCATTGAGACTTTGAACATGATTTTAGGAATCCAAATTATAACTAGACATGTTAAGAGACATGTTAAAAAAATTGAGTGTATCAGGATCGATTACGATAAAGTTAGGCAGGCCTAGGCCTAAGATAACGTTAGAACTTAGGCCTACTAACGTTAGAACTGAGCTGAGATGCTATCCGACTAACGTTAGGCCTATAGGCCTAGGCACAAACACTTTGGAATTTAACATAGGGCCTAAAAGGTTAAATTTTCCAGAAAATTTCCATTTCATTCCAATAACATGTACTTTACAAAATTATTTGAACTTCAGAGTAGGCATACTGTATGGGAAGATAAAGGCTTCCAAATCCGGGGACGTTTTTGCACGGGGACGTTTTGACCAATAGCGGGGACGTTTTGGTACGGGGACGTTTTGGTCAGGGGACGTTTCGACTGGTAAGCCATCTTTCATGGTTACCGTTAGGCTAACGTTAGGCATATAGCTACCTAGGCCTAGGCTTAGGCCCTATACTAACTTTATACTATGTCACTATGTGGTCAGTCCAGGCTAAGTTTAGAAGCGTTGCACAACCGTCGGAACGAAGCAAAACCATACCAATGGCTCTTTGTACCAGGAACTCACCTCGATCACAATTCTTTGTGAGGTTTAAAAAATTTGTCACCATCAAGAATCTTCAAACTTTAACAAAGAACGTTCTCAAACAAGAAGGTTTTCTAACTACAAACTGTAGGCGAAACCGCAGAATTTCTGCTTGCCTTGAGTCATAATTTTGCAGACGAAGATAATATACGTACGTACACACGCCGCACCCATCGTGCGATTTCCCGAAGTTTATACAGCTTTCCATTGGATCGATGATCACGGTGTGCGCAAGCGTTATTTTTTATGCAGCCCAGATAAGCAGACATAATTTTGAACTATCTGTTCTGCAGAAAAAAAAGGGGTGCACAACGACCCAATGATGGCGTACATAGCAAAGCAACTACGTACTTCAGTTTCAATGTGTACAATGCATTCAGTACAACATGCGCACGTACACTGACCTACTGCACGAGGTGGAGTCTAGACAATACCCCTCGACTAAGCAACAGATAATGTAATGAAACCATGATGAAGCACAAGCTCACTAACAATTCAAATACATTTGCTGAGTAAAATGGCAACCACATAGCGACACTTTCTTCTTGTTTTTTTCTATGTGCCGTTTCGTTGCACTTAAAAAGCACTTTCTTCTGTTTACCAACCGTTCTGTATTTTAGTTCAGTGGTCTAGTCATATGTTGTGATTGAACTTTACAATACGGATACCAATGGGGTACGATTAAGTTTTACATCGCGTGTAGTATCTAAATGTAGATGTTATGACATCATTGGATCTGAATGGTCAATCTAGACTACCGTAGAATGACCTTCAAAGAAAATGCCAATTTTGACCTCAAATGACTGTTAATCTCCATGAAATTTTGGGACAAGTATGTACTAAATAAAAGCAAGCTACACAGCAAATTTCAAGTTGAACCAACTTTTACATTCACAGATATTGTACTTGGAACATTTTGACCCTTTTGACCTCTAGTGACCCCAAAAGACCCCTCAACTGTACCAAAAACAATAGGGATCATCTTTCTTATATGGGCCATGCACATGCCAAGTATGAAATTCCTGGATGTTACATATCAATTTTTAAGGTATTTACCATTTGACCTCTGGTGACCCCAAATGACCTTTGATCTTCACCAAAAACAATAGGGACCATCTACTCAATAAGGGGTATCTACATGCTAAGTATGAGATCCCTTGAGGAATCAAAAACCAACCATCAAAATCTACCGGGACGTCACAAAGTATGCTACTGACCGTCGAATAAAGGCAGTCCGTGACGTCCACGATACAGTACAGACGGACCCTCTGGACATCGTAGAAGTATTTAAAAGATACTATGAACAGCTTTACACCCGGGCAGATATTGATGAGGGCCTTTAAAAGTCCCTATTAGATAACATTACCAAGACCCCCACTAAAGAGCAGAACGATGAACTTGGTTCCCTCTTGACTGTCGACGAGCTCTGGAAGGCAGTGGCGAAGGTGAAGGGTGGAAAGTCACCTGGGTCCGACGGTATTCCGGTAGATAGTTAGGTGGGACACATCAACACTAATGTGTTATGTAGTGTCATCTAGATAAAAACGGTAAAAATAAAAAGTAAAAACGTTGAGGAAAATCCTAAAATGTCTAGACAAAAGCAAATGCGGGAGTCATGTCAAAACTTTCTGTAAAGGTTACTTTCTTTGAGAAAGTCCAAAATGTGAGAGGGGTCTACGTGCTCAAACAATGTCTTCAGTTCTGGCACAGTGTAATATTTCTGACGAATATGGGAGTATTCATAGCAGTCGACGAGAATGTGACTGACGGTGACATTGCAATCACAGGGGATACAATATGGTCTCTCTTCCCCGTGGAGCAAATAAGCATTTTAGATTTTAGATTTTATATAGCCGTTGATGTTAGGGCGATAATCAGTGTGGGGTACTTGGAGGTTGGTAATGTCCATCTGTAGGGCCTCCTTAGCTAGCGTGTCTGCCTTTTCATTTCCGTGTATGCCCACGTGACTCGGAACCCACGCGAGCACAACTGACTTCTGCAGTCTCACCAAACTGGAGTAAATTTCACGGAGAGACATCACACAAGTATGTTTTTCCTCATGACCTTGAAGAGCTAAAAGGCTGGATAGTGAGTCTGTGAAGACAATGAACTGGCGGTCGTGCGAGGTTTCGATCAGCTCGAATGCCATCTTAAGTGCCTGGATCTCGGCGGTAAATATCGATGCATCATCGGGCAATCTGACTTGCAAGAATGTATCTCGGCCTGCTGCTGCAGCTGCCACCTTGTTCGTGGCTTTGGAACCATTGGTATTCCGGTACAATTCTACAAACGCTTTTGGGGTACCGTTGGACACGATCTCCGTGATGTATTCGTCTCCGCCTTCCTTGCTGGCTCGTTGAGCCCCTTGCAGCGCACAGGAGTAATAACATTGTTACCCAGGCCTGGTGACCCCTCTTGAACCTAAAAACAAGCGACCAATCACCCTGTTAAATGTGGACTACAAGATCCTGGCGAAAACCCTTTGCAACAGGCTAGGCACCATCATGCCGGATCTTTTGGGGCCTTGACATGTGCGGTGCGGGGGTACAGTATTCAGCAGAACCTCTGGTTGGTGCGGGACTTAGTCGAGTATGTGATGGACCGTGTGCTTTTTAAGTGCAACGAAACGGCACATACAAACAAAAACAAAACTCAAACCGGATCGGACAGAAACATAAATGCAAAACTATTTACAAACAACCAAATCAAACAGAAAATTATGTTCATTACAGTAATAGAACTAAATGTACAGGTATTTATATACACATATATACATATTTACAACATATATACATACAACATATATACATTTACATATACATACAACATATATACTATATTTTGTGTGCTTTTTAAGTGCATCGAAACGGCACATACAAACAAAAAATAAACTCAAACCGGATCGGACAGAAACCACTAAATCAAACAGAAAATTATGTTCATTACAGTAATAGAACTATATATACAGATATTTACATACTATTTGGAACAACTTAAGTACTTTACAGACCAACCTCCTTCCAGCCACCCCAAACCAATATTACAACCCCTTGTAACGGCACAGATAAACTGTACATAAACATAGATATTTACATACTATTTACAACAACTTAAATACCTTACAGACCAACCTTCTTCTAGCCACCCTAAACCAATATTTCCAACCCCTTGTAACGGCACAGATATGTATACATTACAACATATTTACAACTGAAGTACCTCAGAAGCCACATATGTACAAACACAGTACTATTTACACATTACAGTCGATTCATATTTACAAAATCAATATTTACAAGTTGACTACCACCCGGTCCGCCCTCACTGAAACAAGTGGACCCCATCGCCTACCGAACGCCGACCTTGGCAAACGAACGAAGTCGGACTCAACCCTCAGCCTAACCTCCGCCCTCACCGACGCCAGTACGACATCAGCAGGCCTCCCCACCCCCCTAAATACAATATTACATCGGTCTCTCCATAAGGCCAGCTTTATGGAGGCCGAAACAAAGGTAAGTATGCCCTGAACACTTGCATTGCATGGCGGAGGTGAGAGACCATACAAAGCATAGTCCTGGCTGACCGCCCAGGTGTTGCAAAACGTTAGGCGATCAGTCAGGACTTGAAACCATTCCCAGAATAGGGCCACATAGTCACACTGCCAAAACACATGTGGCACACTCTCCCACTTTGTGCATCTTATACGGGGGCAAACGCCATCTCCAAGACGCCACCGAAGGCGCTTGAGATTAGTTACGATGGCGTCATGTGCGATTCGCCACAACAGGTCTCGCCTGCGGTAATCTAATGATCTGCTGTGGACTACGCGCCATACATCCGGCCCTGAGGCATAGTGGCTGGATTGGATCTGGCCAACCAATTTATCAAAAACAGCCCGGTATAGGTCCCTTGCACTTGACTGCGAAACGTCCCCCACTGTTGACATAATACGGAGCGTGTCCCTCATTTGACTGTATGCCCCCGTGGGTCTCCAGCTGTGGGGCTCACCGTTACTAAACAGGGAGGGAAAGAACCGACGGAATGATAATCCCCCCCCCCCCAGTAACGGACAAAGTAGGCAAAAGGCATTCCGCTGTCCACAGCACTGTAAACACACTTGGTCAGGAGAAAACGGAGCTTGGAAGGAAAATGCACACGGCCCAATTCTCCGCGCCTAAGATCCTGGTATACCACCCTTCTAACCAGCTCCGTTTTCCCTGACCATAAAAAACTAAACACAGCCCTCTCGAGTCGCACTAGGACACCCTCTGGAGCAGCCAGAACAGTGCCTGGATACCACAAGAGGGGGTAAATGAAACGATTGATAACTGTTACCTTCCCCAACAGACTTATGTGGCGATCGCCGAAGTCCTTCAACCTAGCCTCCACCAGGTCCACTTTCTCATTCCAGGTAAGTAATTCGGGTGAACCATAGCCAAACCATATGCCATTGATCTTTATGGCGTCGTCTACCCATGATGCCGTGAAGGGCAGTTTTGTCGACCGCCACTTACCTAGACGGAGTCCTTTGGTCTTAGTGGGGTTCAGTCTGGCACCTGTGGCTCTTTGAAACTTAGACAACGTGCCAGTAGGGGCCCTGAAGGAAGCCAGGTCGGAGACTACGCAAGTGACATCGTCAGCATACTGAAGGCACTTAACTTGAGCACCACCGGGTATGCGAAATGGTCGAAACAAAGGCTCAACTTGGAAGGCTCTTGCAAGGGATTCACTAAACAACACATAGAGTAGAGGTGATAGGGGGCACCCCTGCCGTACCCCGCGGTGGACTCTGAAGGGGTCCGAGGGTAGGCCATTAACGATAACCCGACCCATTTAACAAAAACTGGATTCAAACTAAACTTCTTCAGGATTTTAAAGGGGAACCCGTGATTAACCATGTCGAAGGCCTTCTCCTGATCGAGGGAGACAAGCGCACATGGAAGATCACGGTCCATCACATATTCAACTAAGTCCCGCATCAACCAGAGGTTCTGCTGAATGCTGTGTCCCCGCACCGCACATGTCTGGAACGAACCTACAAGATCCGGCATGACCGTGCGTAGCCTGTTACAAAGGGCTTTCGCCAGAATCTTGTAGTCTACATTTAACAAGGTAATTGGTCGCTTGTTTTTCGGTTCTAGGGGGTCTCCAGACTTTGGTAACAATGTTATAACGCCTGTGCGCTGCGAGGGACTCAATGAGCCAGCAAGGAAGGCAGAGGCGAATACATCACGGAGATCGTGTCCGACGGTACCCCAGAAGCGTTTGTAAAATTCCACTGGGATACCGTCGGACCCAGGCGCCTTTTCGCCTTTCATCTTCGCCACCGCCTTCCAGAGCTCGTCGACAGTCAGGGGAGAACCAAGTCCATCATTCTGCTCTTGAGAGGGGGTCTTGTCAATGTTATCTAGCAGGGACTCATGAAGGCCCTCATCGACATCTGCCTGCGTATAAAGCTGTTCATAGAAGGTCTTAAATACCTCCACGATGTCGAGAGGGTCCTTCTGTACCGTATGTGATGGACCGTGATCTTTTCTGTGCGCTTGTCTCCCTCGATTAGGAGGTCTTCGACATGGCTGATCACGGATTCCTTTTTAAAGTCTTGAAGAAGTTTAGTCTGAACTCAGTTTTTGTTAAATGGATCACCTTATTGTATAATAGTGTATATAGTCGTGTTCTTGTTAATGGCCTACCGTCGGACCCCTTCAGAGTCCAACGTGGGGTACGGCAGGGATGCCCACTGTCACCTTTACTCTATGTATTGTTCAGTGAATCCCTCGCAAGAGCCTCCATGTAGAGTCTATGTTCCGATCTTTTCACATTCCTGGTTGACCCACAGTCAAGTGCCTCCAGTATGCTGATGATGTTTCATGCGTAGTCTCTGACCTAGCTTCCTTCAAGGCCCTTACTGGCACCCTGTCCACTTTTCAAAGAGCGACAGGTGCCAGACTGAACCCCACCAAGACCAAAAGACTCCGTCTAGGTAAGTGGCGGTCGAAACAACTGCCCTTCGCGGCATCATGGGTAGACGACGCCATAAAAATCAATGGCAGGCATATGGTTTGGTTACGGTTCACCCGAGTCACCTGGAAAGAGAAAGTGGACTGGCGGAAGCTAGGATGGCAGACTACGGAGGGCGCTACATTGGTCTGATGGGGAAAGTAACAGTAATTAATCGATTCATTTACCCTCTCTTGTGGTACCCGGGCACTGTTCTGGCTGCTCCAGGTGTCCTTGTGCGACTAGAGAGGGCCGTATTTAAATTCCTATGGTCAGGTTAGGTTAGATGAGGTTTAACGTCCCAGTTTCCAACCAATTGGTTCAAGTCGAGACGACCACGGCCTTTTTTCCAGTTGTGGCTCACTGGCTTGTTTTCCCTACTCCATTGTTTATGCTGAGCACCAAGCACAAAGGCAGTAGGTTCCATTTTTAAAGTCTTTGGTATGACCCGGCCAGGATTTGAACCCTAGACCTTCCTATGGTCAGGGAAAACGGAGCTGGTCAGAAGAAAGATGGTGTACCAGGACCTTAGGCATGGGGGATTGGTCCTTGTGCACTTTCCCTCAAAGCTCCGTTTTCTGCTGACCAAGTGTGTTTTTAGCGCTGTCGACGGTGTGATGCCGTTTGCCTACTTTGTCCGTTATTGAGAGGGGGTTGTAACTCCGTGAGTTCTTTCCGTCCCTTTTTAGTAATAGTGTACCCCACAGCGGGAGGCCCTCAAGGACATATTGCCATATGAGGGACACTCTCCGTATGATGTCAACTGTAGGGGACGTCCTGGGTAGGACGTTAAACTGCATCCGGTTGTGGAGCTTGTTAAAGCGTGGGGATAATGAGGTTACCCTTTGCCACAACTGCCTCCGGGACACCCTTGGGCAAGGTGCGCCTGTATTTTTGGCCCAGTTTTGTTCAGTTTTTTGTTTTTGTGTAAATAGTGTATATAGTGTACATAGTGTAAATATAGCAAGTTGACTCCACCCCGGACCCCTCGTGGCAGGTGGACCCCGCCCCGGACCCCTCGTGGCCTCTGTTGTTGGTGTCTGGTTTTTTGGTTGTTGGCGGTATGTAGTATTATTGCTTTAGGTTGGCCGGGGGGAGGTTGGTCTGTTGGGTATTTGGGTTGTTGTCAGTGTGTGTGTGGTTCTATTGTTGTAATGAACATAGCTTTCTGTTTGATTTGGTGGTGTGTGGATAGTTTTGCATTTGTGTTCCTGTCCGGTCCGGTTTGGGTTTGTTTTTTGTTTGTATGTGCCGTTTCGATGCACTTAAAAAGCCCCAACTGTAGGGGACGTTTTGCAGTCCAGTGCGCCGTCCTGGGTATGACGTTAAACTGCATCCAGGTGGGGTGAGGAGGTCGTGTGTGGCGAGTAGTTTGTCCCCGACTATCGCCTATAAAATGCGCATATAAGACCGTTTTTACTCATCCCACGACTGGCGGGTTGTCGGCGCCACAAAACCGAGCAAGCCCCTCCATGGTTGTCCCCCTTTTGGCTGGGGGTTGTAGAATATGCCCACGGTATTTCCCGCCTGTCGTAAGAGGCGACTAAAGGGAAGGACTTAAAACGTGTTTAAACTTGTTGACACTATATAACACATTCGTGTTGGTGTGTCGTTAAATCTCATCTAAATCTCATCTAACTGCAGTCCAGTGCGGGGGACCTGTACCAAGCCTTTGACGGCTTGGCTGGCCGGGTCCAACCAAGCCACTACGCCTTGGGGCCGGAGGTGTGGCGCGTGATGCACAGCAGGTCACTAGATCACCTGCTGTGGCGAGACCTTCTGTGGCGAACTGCACATGGCGCCGATGGCGTCTTGGAGATGGCATTTGCCCCCGCACTGGGTGCACAAAGTGGGAGAGTGTGCCACATGTGTTTTGGTATTGTGGCTTTGTGGCCCTCCTCTGGGAGTGGTTTCAAGTCCTGGCTGACCGTCTAACGTTTCGTAACACCTGGGCGGTCAGCCAGGACTATGCTTTGTATGGTCTATTGCCCCCCACCAGGCAATACAAGTGTTCGGGACATACTTACGTGTTTCGGCCTCCATTAAGCTAGCTGTATGGAGAGACCGATGTAATATTGTTTTTAGGGAAGGGGGAGGCTTGCAGACGTCGTCCTGGCGTCGGTGAGAACGGAGATTAAACTGAGGGTTGAGGACGACTTTGCTCGTCTGCCAAGGTCGACGTTCGGCAGGCGCTGGGGGGTAATCGCTTCGGTGCGGGCGTGGCGGGTGATAGTTAACCTGTAGTTTTGCGTGAATAAATTTGTAAACTGTCCTATGTAGTTAACCTTTTTATATAGTCCTTTGTACATAGTAACACAAGTTTTTGTTTGTAGTTGCATGTAAATAGTTTGCTGTTGCGTTTTTGCCCGGTCCGGTTTGGGTTCTCGCCCTTTGTTTCTCAGTGCCCGTTTCTATGTACTTAACCAGAATGCAAAAATGCATTGCGGTTTCGATGACTTCATTACACCAGTAAAGTGAAAGCAGCAATACTTTGATAAGCTTGAGGAGGTTGTAGGGTTTGGAGAAGGTGATATGTTTTCCTGTTTGTAAATAATCTTGTGTGGTGGGTAGACTGGGGGTGTCGTATATGTTGGCCACAGAAATTTTGTTTTGCTAGCCTAGTGTAACGTTACTTTGTAAATGTGCTTTTTAAGTGCATCGAAACGGCACATACAAACAAAAAACAAAAACTCAAACCGGGTCGGACAGGAACATAAAGGCAAAACTATCCACACTGTCCTGGGTAGGACGTTAAACTGCATCCGGTTGTGGAGCTTGTTAGAGCGTGGGGATGATGAGGTTACCCTTTGCCGCAACTGCCTCCGGGACACCCTTGGGCAAGGTGCGCCTGTATTTTTGGCCCAGTTTTGTTCAGTTTTTTGTTTTTGTGTAAAAAGTGTAAATAGTGTATATAGTGTACATACTGTAAATATAGCAAGTTGACTCCACCCGGACCCCTCGTGGCAGGTGGACCCCGCCCCGGACCCCTCGTGGCCCTTGGGGGCAGTTGTGATGATTGTTTGGTCTGGTGTTTTGGTTTTTTTGGTTGTTGTTGGGTGGTGGTGGTTTGGTCTGGTGTTGTCTTTCGTTGGCGGTATGTAGTAATATTGGTTTAGGGTGGCCGGGGGAGGTTGGTTTGTGGGGTATTGGGTTGTCAGTGTGTGTGTGGTTCTATTGTTGTAATGAACATAATTTTCTGTTTGATTTGGTGGTGTGTGTTTATTTAGTTTTGCCTTTATGTTCCTGTCCGGTCCGGTTTGAGTTTTTGTTTTTTGTTTGTATGTGCCGTTTCGATGCACTTAAAAAGCACTATCCACACACCACCAAATCAAACAGAAAATTATGTTCATTACAACAATAGAACCACACACACACTGACAACCCAATGCCCCACAAACCAACCTCCCCCCGGCCACCCTAAACCATTTACTTTGTAAATGATTGTAAGTAGTTCATGGTTGTGTTCTTGCCGGACCGGATTTGGTTCTTCCTGTTTGGTAGTGTCCGTTTCTATGCACTTAAAAAGCACAGGTGATATGGGGGAGAGCTTTTTACGTACGTAGAAACGGGCACGAGGAAACAAAGTAGAACTTAAACCTGACCGGACAAAAACATAACTCTGAACTCTGAACTGGTGTTGCCCTCGGGCGTGGTGTTGTCTTTGGGTGTGTGGTCTTTGTGGGGCTTTGTTTTCAGTGTGGCCGGGGGGGGGGGGTTGGTCTGTGGGGTATTTGGGTTGTCAGTGTGTGTGTGTGGTTCTATTTTTGTAATGAACATAATTTTCTGTTTGATTTGGTGGTGTGTGGATAGTTTCGCCTTTATGTTCCTGTCCGATCCGGTTTGAGTTTTGTTTTTTGTTTGTATGTGCCGTTTCGATGCACTTAAAAAGCCCCCTGAACTCTGAACTGAGTTCAGTTCAGGTCTTCGACGAGAGCAGACGTGTTTTCGTTTCGCTCTCGTCAATGGCATGAGGGACAGTCGGAAGCGGTCAAGAATATTCCAATTTTGCAAATCACTAGGTGTGGACTTCGTTTTCCTCCAGGAGACTCACATTGTTAATGAGAACGACGTCTACACCTGGTCCTATGAATGGGGTGGGGGTTTTTACGCTTCCTTTGGTTCCGTGTCTTCCTGTGGATCTGTTATTTTAGTTTCATCCAGATGGACTTCCCTGGTAGGAAAAGTTGATCATGATCATGAGGGCCGGGTGATATGCATCACCATAAAACATCCTTGCGGGAGCTTCATCCTATGTAATGTTTACGCAGCCAATCAGCCTACAGACAGAAGGAATTTTTTTACTACCCTTCCATCCTTCGTTCCTGGCTGTGCCCCTTGTATCCTAGCCGGAGACTTTAACTGCGTTCCCGACACACAGTTCGACAGAATGTCTACACACACATCTTGGAGCTGTGGTGTCGGCATTGCGGAATTGGACATGTTCACAAAGAATCATGACATGGTTTTGACGTTTGGAGAGTGCAACATCCCGGCTTGGCGTGTTCACTTGGCACCGCCCTGATGGCACGGACGCCTCAAGGTTGGACCGGGTGTACTCTCCACCTGCTCTGTCACCGAGTGATTGTGAAGTTGTGGCATGTCCAATTTCGGACCATGATGCAGTTACTGTCTCCTTCCAACCCCCAGAGTCATGGCCAGCAGGGAGGGGGTTCTGGAAAATGAACACAGATATTCTAACGGAGGCTGAATATTGCAAACAGTTTAAGGCCAGATACGAAGGGTGGCGAACATTGAGGCCTGCCTTTTCAACAGATTTAGAGTGGTGGACGACGTAAAGTCCCGTATCAAACATTTTACAGTTGAATACTGTGTAGCAAGAGCTCGTCGAAGAAGGGAGGAGTTCCTCTCGCTCTGCTCTAGGGAGAGGAACGGGGACCCCTCCGCACTCACGCACTCCAGCAGTATCTTGATGAAAAACTACACGGAGCCCGCGTTCGTGCTCGCGTGCATTGCGTGGAGGCAGAGGAAAAACCAACCATCAAGTTCTACCGGGACGTCACAAAGTATGCCATCGATCGCCGCATAAAAAGAGTCCGTGACGTCCACGGTGTGGTACATAAGGACCCTCTCGACGGAAGTGTAGACTTGCAGTTGCGTTATGTTTGAACAGTTCTAATGTTTGAGATGTAATTTCGTGCTGCACATGCCTGTAGCCAGACAGGGTACTGAGAGAAACGCATAATAGTACACGACATTGAGGCAATGTTAATTTGTAATGTCCAAGGAGGGAGCAGGGGAAAATATTTTTAAAGGGGGAACCACCCCTGCCTCGGCTATATGCTTGATGCTGCAACATGATGTGTATATTTCGGCTGGAGTGCCAGTTTGGGTAATGTACTAATAAATCTGTATTTTATAAGAAAAAATGTTTCGTCTTCTTTTTCTCCATTAAACCAGAATGCAAAAATGTATTGAGGTTTCGATGATATGTTTTATTCCAAATAATGCCATGTCCTATTTCTTTCAGTCACTGGTCAAATGCTATCTTAAGGTGTTGGGAAAATACAGCTTATCTACATATCAAGTATGAAATTTATCCAAGCTCTCTAACTTGAGGTATTGTGTAAACAACGTTTCCAGACTTTGACCCCCAGTCACCCCAGATGACCTCTGGCCTCCACCAAAGACAATAAGGTTCTTCCTCTTACTACAACGCACCTACATAATAAATATGAAGGTAAAGCACCGTCACCGCCACAGAGCCATCATATGGGGTGACAGTGAGCCCCTCCACCCCCTTCAGGCATGACACACCCTTAACACGGGCAGCATCAGACTTAAACTTAAGGTCATACGTGTTGTGAAGAAGTACGTACGGAAATTCGATCAAGCTGTGTGTCGGGGACGCAGTTAAAGTCTCCGGCCAGGATACACGAAGCACTGCCAGGAACGAAGGATGACAGGGTCATGAAAAAGTCCCTTCTGCCTGAAGGCCGATTGGGCGCATACGCGTTACACAGGAAAAATTTCCCGCTAGGGTGTCTTATTGTACCAACCGGCCCTCATGATCAGAATCAACTTTTCCGACCAGGGGAGTCCACCCTGGCGAAACTAAAATAACTGAACCACACGATGTTGTTGAACCAAAGGAAGCATGTAAACCCCCACCCCACTCAAAGGACCAGGTGTGGACATCGTCCTCATTCGTAATGTGGGTCTCTTGGAGGAAAACGAAGTCCACACCCAGTGATTTGCAAAATTGGACTATTCTGGACCGCTTCCGACTGTCCCTTTTGAACATGACTTTATAATTATTCTTTCTTGGTTGTTCTTGCAATAAATGAACCCAATGGAGAATGGTTTGGTTTTGTTTCTTTGTTTATGAGTGTATCATTGTGCTCTTATAAATGTAATTTCGAGTCGTCACGATTATGGTAATTCTCATCTGGTGGGTGGGCTATCTCGCAGTTAGGGAGATTCAAAGGATTTAAAACACGGCCGCTCATATAGTCTTTAGGGTAAGCGGGTTTACTCATATCAAACCTATATTGGAAGATCTACACTGGCTACATATCAGACTCTGTATCGACCGTATCGACTACAAAATACTCATTCTAACTTTTCAGACCATTAAAAGTGGTACCCCAACCCTACCTCAAGGCATACTACACTAACAAGCTAATTTCAGACCAGTACGGTCGACTATCAATTTCAGCTACAGGTTCCTATGTCACTAGAAAATCTTTCTGTGACCATAGTTTCGGAATGCTGCCCCCCGTTTATGGAATTCCCTCCCCATAAAACTTAAGATCTTTGGATTCCATCGCTCCATTCAAGCATAGCCTTAAAACTTCCTTTTTCCCCAAATTTAACTTTTTGGCATTTTCAGCACTCGTAAAGCGCATTGAACAACTCTCGTCGGATGGAGTCTGCGTTTATAAGACTAGTTATTATTATTAAATAACATGAATAAAAAGAAAGTTTTTAAATGAAGAAAACATAGTAATTATCAGTAATAATCCAGAGTATGCAAAGGTTTTATTGTTCCCTTGATGTAGGTCATTGTAGTTGGGTGCTTGTGGAAAAATGGAGAAATCCTGCGTCACAAATTTCACAAATGTCAGAAACGTTGGAAAATGAATCTAAGTGATCCAGATCCCATCTTCAAAGCTTAGTCAGTTGCCGAGGTATAAAATATTTCAATTTATTCACATTGTTTGACAAAGTCTCTTGCATAATAGTTTATGATGACCTTGTTATACAACTGACATTGTCTGCTTTATTTTGCTTTTGAGATGAAACTCCTATATCATGGAGCTAATACCCTTTCGGATAGCTCCATGCATGCTTATAATACCTTGGAAGAATTTATCGCTTAATACCTTGTAAAGACAGGGCATGTCTACCCAGTTTACTCTAAGACAAGTTTATCTACCTAACATCACAGGTTAGTTTCTTCTAGTATTTCCCTATTACCAGGACTGGACTTACCGTCCTGGGGGCCCTGGGCCACCCCTGCATGGGGGCCCTATAATCTCATATTTTTCCCATCATTTTACATTTTCACCCCAGTTTGGGGACCCCGAGCCCATGCCTATCTGGCCCAACGGGAATTTATCCGGGCCTGCCTATTACCCCTTAAAACATTTCTGTCCAAATGCAGCACTCATTATCGCCTCACCCCGTGACACCAATGATGAAGTTGCCAGCATCTGTCAGCCCAAACATATTTAGGACAAGCCCCAGAGTGTTTAGCCTGCTGTAAGCAGGCTATTGTTGAGTTTTATCATCTGCAAGTAAAATTCATAATATTTGCTTACCCCTTATGTTAATGTACAGTATACAGGCGAAGTTTAATACAATACAATAGCCTGCCAACTTTCTAGCCAATCTCATTTCCGAGACAAAAATAACTTCATGATAATTAATGCACACGTCATCACTCGTTGGTAAGGGGTGGAGTCAGCACGAGCGACCGGTTGCTTCGCTACAGCAGACACTTGTAATGTGAGCTTTACGTAGAAACAGGCGACTGAAAAACTAAAGGATAATCCCAAACCCAAAGAAAAACCCTGACGGAACACGAACACAATGTCAAACAGACTACACATACCATGCAACAAAGAACAAAAGTCTTTGTCACTACTGATATCCAGCACCGCCACCGCAGCCAACCCAAAAACAACACTCCAGCACAACCACCACAAACAACCCCAAAAGAAAGTCCCACAATGACTACACACCCAAAGGCAACACCACGCCCGAAGGCAACGACACGCCCGAGGGCAACACCACGCCCGAAAACAACACCGCGCCCGAAGGCAACAACGCGCCCGAAGGCAACAGCACTTAAAAAGCATTTGTAATGTATACACGTTATGCAGTGCAGTACGGCTATTACTGTATAGTCACTGGCTTAGCTGCTACCGTGTACATGTTTACATATACAGCTAGCACGGAACGTTGTCGCCTTGTCCATGCGAGGTCCTATATACAGGCCACTGTTGACGCCTAACGTTAGGCTTGACTTTCTACTGCAAGGATTAGCTCCGTTTTTAGCCCATACATGATAATAACATACCTTTTTAAGATGTCACCGTATCTTCAGAAGTATTCGTATATGTGCATCGTCGCAGGCATGAATAGTCAGTACCGTGAACACCATCTGACCTTCTTATGAATAATAATCTATCCCGTATTTTGGGGATTCGCGTAAATGAAAACTGGACGAAAGTTTGCAGACTCTGTATACAACCAGAAAGCCAAAAGGCTTAGTGATTCCTTGACACTGTCATATCAGTTGAGTGCTGTGGCTTGAAGTTGACACTTTTTCCATAGTGAAGCCCTTCTGGCTTTTAGTTTTGCCATGTCACATGCTAGCAGAGCTCAAAATAAGAATCACAAGGGCCCAATGAGCACTATGGTTCCTTGCTGAATGTAATGACACTAAGCCATGAGAATACAAACAAAATATTAGTAAAGTTTGCCTCCTAACTCTGGTGACTGAGCTACTGTACATGACCCCTAAAGTTGTTGGCAGTGAATGCTGACTTCATCTGCCAAGTTTTCCCTAAGTCCACAACTAATTGATGTCAAAATGACCTCTGATAACCTCCAAATACCCATCCCAAAGTATGAGGTTTCCCAATCAAGTTATCATATTTATTCCATAATTTGACATGAGATGATCAATAAATGAGCACATACGTCAATGTTCTCCTGAACTGTTGCATCCTCCTTACAGACGTTGGTTCAATGTGACAAATATTGGATGGTTACTTTTGGGGTTACATATCATTAAAAAGCTGTATTTGACACAGGTTTTCATAATAGCAGAATTAAGAGTACAAATCATAATAATTCCACCTAAAATCGAGATACTTGGCATCTCTGCAAGATGCCCTATTTCTTTCAGTCATTGGTTGAATGTGATCTTAATGTGCTGGAATGATACAATTTTGTGTTCATATTTGACCTTGGGAATTTGCTTTTGGCATCTCGTGATTTCACCTCTCACATCTGACAAAACTGGTATGCGTTTTCTGCTGGATTAAATGCAGTGACCTCGATGACCTTTGACCTCCACCAAAAAGAACAGGATCGACCTTCTCACCATACCGCATCCACATACTAAGTACAAAATCTATCCAAGCCTCCTACGTTGAGATATTGTGTTAACAACAAGTTTTCAGTGCTCGACTGCCGGCAAACCCAGATGACCTTTCACCTCCACCAAAAGCAATATCATTCATCTTCTTACCATAACGCATCCACATACCAAGTATGAAATCTATCCAAGCTTCCTACCTTGAGATATTGTGTTAATTACAAGGTTTTCAGTGTTTGACCCCCAGATGACCTTTGACCTCCACCAAAAACCATCGGGCATACCTTCTTACTATGTTGGATCTATATACCTTTAAATTTAAGCTTAGTCCAACTTTCCCTTGTTGAGTTACAGCATACCCATGCATGTGTCACAGACACACAAACACACACACATGCCAACCTGACTACATAGGTTCCTTTGCTAAAACAAGGAGCCAAAAAAGGACAAAGCCAAATGACTATCACTTTTTGTTGATTTTAGAGGGCAACATAGCTATTGTAAAGGGCACCACAGCCAAATATAAAACAAATGGGCACCCATAGCCAATTGTATACTGCAACTCCCCAAGAAAATTTCAACAGTGCCAGTTTTTCCG
Organism: Holothuria leucospilota; assembly: GCA_029531755.1. Lineage (NCBI taxonomy): Eukaryota > Metazoa > Echinodermata > Holothuroidea > Aspidochirotida > Holothuriidae > Holothuria > Holothuria leucospilota. The sequence continues at coordinate 32,586,298 of CM055964.1, forward strand.
AGGTCCAAACATTCTACCGCAAGATGTGAGTTTTGGCAAAAACATGTTTATAAGCACTGGTAGCATGTACCAAAATGACAACTGGTTGACCACTGATGTGTAATTTCCAACACATTTAAGGAAGCAGTTACCAAAGTTATATCACAATGATTAACACCCAAGACTGTCACTGCATAATCCTTGGGGAAAAAACATTTTTCCAATTCATAAAATGACCTCAAAATGACCCCTAGATGACCCTTGACTCCAATTTCCTAACCACCACTGATAACCCATTACCAAAAAAATATTGAGTCCAAGTTTGACTAAAATTTGTTAAAGTATGTGCTCATGGGGTAAGTCTTGATTTTTTGATACTCTGTCATAACACTAATATATATGGCTAATAAAACAAAAATTTAATACAAAAAATTTACATGAGCAGCAATGAAATCATATCATTCATTAGACTTTGTGTCCATAATAAAATTTCGAAGAACAAATATGGCAAAGAAATGTAAGAATCACTGTTGAAAGGTTTTAAGAACATCATTTAGCACCAGAAGGAGACCTTGCACAGTAGATGAATTGCCCATGTGTAGGTTAGGTTCTTGGTGTCATATGCACTACATGTTAGGCAATGGCAAAAGTGCTAAGTCCCTGTGGAGAAAGTTGCCCGGCTGAGAAAGACCTTCGCACTGAAGCTTGCGAAAATATTTCCGATTGTTATTTGAGACGCTTTTGCACATGTTAGGTCCATGTTTTGACCATATTTTTGACGAGTTACATTATTTTGGATCTTACGATGCTCAATCCTATAATTGAGTAACTGACACACAGTAAACAGTGCAGACTTTCATGAACAAAGCTGAATGTACATTTGCAACCCAACCATGAATTTCAGGTCTAAAATCTCTGCCTTTTGGAAGACAATATTAATGTTTGTATAATTTACAGATTACCAAAACTATCACTGCTAGAATTTTTAACAGTTCAATCCATTTTGATGTAATATGGTTTTGATTGAGACTGCTGGTTTCAGTTAGGCCTGCCTAGTAGCAAAGTTCCTTGTTTGAACTAGGCTATGTGTACTGCACTTGCAAGACATGCATTAGGCTACATCTGAGTAAATATATCTTATGATGTAACAAAATGTTTAATGGTCCTCCCATCGTTTAAAATTATGTAGGCCTAAAGAACACGCATGATATTTCCAATCTTTTTGAACTGCTGGACACTAAGTTAGGCCTAGGCCCTATAGACCTATACTTTTGCTGAACCTGAAGAACTGACAGAAAAATTAGCAAAATCATATCCTTCTTTTAAGGCCACTCAGGCTGATAATTGTGCACACAAGCGCACTGCGGCAGTTCTGGCCTCCAGTAAAGGTTAATTTACAAGAGGCAGCGCGGCCACTGCCGTCGGTTATTTCAAGCCCTGTGATAACGATAACAATTATGAATTAACATACATACATCTTTCATGGCTAACGTTAGGCATATAGCTACCTAGGCCTAGGCTTAGGCCCTATACTAAACTTTATACTATGTCACTATGTCTAAGTTTAGAAGCGTTGCACAACCGTCGGAACGAAGGAAAACCATACCAATGGCTCTTTGTACCAGGAACTCACCTCGGTCACAATTCTTTGTGAGGTTAAAAAATTTTTCACCATCAAGAATCTTCAAACTTTAACAAAGAACGTTCTCAAACAAGGTTTTCTAACTACAAACTGTAGGCGAAACCGCAGAATTTCTGCTTGCCTTGAGTAATAATTTTGCGGACGAAGATAATGTACGTACGTACATACGCCGCACCCATCGTGCGATTTCCCGAAGTTTATACAGCTTTCCATTGGACCGATGATCACGGTGTGCGCAAGCGTTATTTTTTATGCAGCCCAGATAAGCAGACATAATTTTGAACTTTCTGTTCTGCATAAAAAAAAAAAAAAAATGCGGTGCACACGATGGCGTACATAGCAAAGCAACTACGTACTTCAGTTTCAATGTGTACAATGCATTCAGTACAACATGCGCACGTACACTGACCTACTGCACGAGGTGGAGACTAGACAATACCCCTCGACTAAGTAACAGATAATGTAATGAAACCATGATCAAGCACTAGCTCACTAACAATTCAAATACATTTGCTGAGTAAAATGGCAACCACATAGCGACACTTTCTTCTGTTTACCAACCGTTCTGTATTTTAGTTCAGTGGTCTAGTCATATGTTGTGATTGAACTTTACAATACGGATACCAATGGGGTCCGATTAAGTTTTACATCGCGTGTAGTATCTAAATGTAGATGTTATGACATCATTGGATCTGAATGGTCAATCTAGACTACCGTAGAATGACCTTCAAAGAAAATGCCAATTTTGACCTCAAATGACTGTTAATCTCCATGAAATTTTGGGACAAATATGTACTAAATAAAAGCAAGCTACACAGCAAATTTCAAGTTGAACCAACCTTTACATTCACAGATATTGTACTTGGAACATTTTGACCCTTTTGACCTCTAGTGACCCCAAAAGACCTCTCAACTGTACCAAAAACAATACGGATCATCTTTCTTATATGGGCCATGCACATGCCAAGTATGAAATTCCTGGATGTTACATATCTTGAGATAGAGTGTTTACAAGCAATTTTTAAGGTATTTACCATTTGACCTCTGGTGACCCCAAATGACCTTTGATCTTCACCAAAAACAATAGGGATCATCTACTCAATAAGGGGTATCTACATGCTAAGTATGAGATCCCTTGAGGTTACCGTTCTTGAGATAGTGTGTTTACAAGCCAAGCGTCACATACACACACACACGCACGGCATCACCATCGCATAGATTCCTCTGACTACGTCAAGGAATCAATAAATATAGGAGGCATTTTATGATTTCTGAGAGAACGCCATCTCTTGAAAGGCTGCTGCAGAGTCTGCTCCGCGGGCTACAGAGTGTTAAGTGGTAACTGCACTCCGATTGACATTCATTCAAACATGGAATTGCTATTCTGTCCTAATAGCATCCCCCTAATTCAAACAATACTGTCACTTGTACAAAACAATGACACTCGGTGTTTGACAATATTGCCTCAAGCACTTAAACCAGCAGCTACTGTGTCTCTGTCTTGAAGGAAAACATTGTCTTGTGGAGGAGAAAAATTTCCTGTCTTTGAAAACATCTCTTAGTATTGGTAACAGAGTGGTAGTAGGCAATTCAAAGCGGGTGCTTTTTAAGTGCATCGAAACGGCACATACAAACAAGAAACAAACTCAAACCGGATCGGACAGGAACATAAATGCAAAACTATCCACACACCACCAAATCAAACAGAAAGTTATGTTCATTACAACAACCCAAATAACCAACAGACCAACCTCCCCCCGGCCACCCTAAAGCAATAATACTATATACCGGTAACAACCAAAAAAAACAGACACCAACAACAGGGGCCACGAGGGGTCCGGGGCGGGGTCCACCTGCCACGAGGGGTCCGGGGTGGAGTCAACTTGCTATATTTATACTATGTACACTATATACACTATTTACACAACAAAAAACAAAGCAACTGTAGCAGAGCAACTTGATTTTCAAGAATTGAGGTTCTCAGAGAAAAGAATTCATGGTTTTGTAGCTCAATTTATTCACCCAAACTTGAATTTATAAAAGATGCAGCATTCACATTGGGAAACAAGAACCCTCCACTTCCTTATAGGGGTGAACCCAAATATGCCATTGGGTTTCAAATAAATTTCTAATAGTATGGAAGAGTACCAGAAAATGCAGGACAATTTGTTTCAAAATATTTTTACTTCTTCCAAAAATCAGTACTGGCCAGTTTTGACATGAAAAAGTCTCCAGAAGGACACTGTCAAAATATAGTGTCCCTTTTATATGCAGTTGCATGGTAAATAAAGTGTGATTTGCAGGTTTCAAAAAGCTTTATTTCGGACTCTTTCATTCATGTAAATAATGTAGGAAATACACAGGGAGTACAAAATACAGAAATAGAAAGTGGAGAGTTCTTACGGGGGCCATGACCCTGTGACATAAAGTGCAAAATATAGTTACAGCAGGAATACAGAAAGAACAATGATATATAACAGAAAATAGTAAAAAAAAAAAAGAGGAAAAGGGAGTAACATAAAAGAGGAAAAATGGCTGGAAATGGGAGCTGGGGTGGATAACATTCTAGGGTGGCCCCTAGAATGTAAAAATGTGAGAAAAAAATCCAGATGTGTCATACATCTACCAGGGGTGGAGTTCTCAACAGTTTTCAGAGAGAAGGCTGGAATACTATTAACACTTTAAATTTTATTTGTTGTATACTTCTTTGCGTTCCATGGTCCACGGTGTTGTAAAAAATGTAACAGCCTTGACCCCTTCGTATATTCATGGGAGGCAGTGTTTGCGCTAAGGCACAAGATTAAGTGAACCCCGTTTTTGTTTCCCAATCCCTCACGATGATATTTCTAATGCGGGAAAAGTCCTGCACACTTTTCCACAGCTGAGATTGTAGTACAATTATAATACACACGCACAATAAATTGCAACAGAATCTGCGCCAAGTGACAACTCCCCCTTGATTTTGAAAATTTCTCTCCCAAAAAATTTTTAGAGAGGGAATTCCATCCCAGGTTCAATTCCTTAGCATAAGCAGCACTGGTGGGAGGAACTATTTCTATCAATGAGTATAATATGCCATTATAAGGAAGGGAAGTGGAGACATGAGGAGCCACACCCCACCCCCTCCACAGAAGTCTCATGTCCACCACTGTATATGACTTTTTAATGAAATGATTCAACTCACAGAACCCCCATGAATTACTGCATCTTCTCTAAAATTAAGTCCCCGCAATGAGTTAGATGAGGTTTAATTACGTCCTAGTTTCCAACCAATTGGTTCAAGTCGAGACGACCACGGCCTTTTTTCCAGTTGTGGCTCACTGGCTTGTTTTTCCTACTCCATTGCTTATGCTGAGCACCAAGCACAGTGGCAGTAGGTTCCATTTTTAAAGTCTTTGGTATGACCTGGCAATGAGAAATCTCTGGACCATAAGCACCTCTATATATGGACTATCATGCCCTATCCGTCACCCAATATGGCATGTATTTTGCCAGTTTAATATCCTATAAAATTCAGATGCACATGCATGCATAAGGGGACAGTCGAAGGGGGGGGGGGGGCACATGGCCACAGTCAAGTGGGGGAAAGGGGTGCTTTGCCCCTAGAGTTTTCAAGTTGCCATTGACTTAACATTTTTACACATTTGCCCTCTGAAAAATGTTCCCCCTGGAAGCCATATTGCCCCCTTCAGTGCCGTGTCTGCCTACGGGCCTGGGGGACTGGGTTTTCCCTCAAAAGTATGCACAGACTGGTATAAATGAAAAAAATAAGGATGACATGATAATTGTGATTCAACAAAAAATTTTAATGGTTAATTACTGTTATGCATTGTTTCTTAAAACAGTTTCCTGAAGAACTAGCACCTGCAGGGACTCTCTTGTAATCACTATCCATTGACTGCACATAAGCCAAATATTCAAGTTACAACTGTACTACTCTCCATAGAAATTTCACACATGGCACAAACACAAGGTACAGTGCATTGGTTCAATTAATAAGACAATGAGTGTATGTCAGAGAACACTACAGTGGCCTTTCACCAACCACAGAGTTCACTGTACAAAAGGCACAGGTATTGTGTTACCACAGAGCTGCAGCTCCCTGGTATTTAGGTTGTTGCAATGTGGAACATAACAAGTAGTACCGGTAGTTGTTTACACTAGAGCTCAAGGGCAGAGGTTAATTAGAAGAGGATGGAGAGGCTTGCATCCAGTAACATTTTATAGCCTGTGTGGTGTCCCTGGTCGGATTGATGCCATTGTGCCAACCTTGTAGAAATCTCTGAAGAAATCGAAGCTGAGGTACTTTACATTGTATGGGGTGGGTTAGTTAGATGGAGTATGGGGTGGGTTAGTTAGATGGGGTTTTACGACACACCAACACGCAGGTGTTATACAGTGTCACCTAGAAAGAAAGAGGCAATGTTGGGTACAAAAAATAAAAAAAAAAAGGTCAAAAGTGTCAAATTCCACTAGAAAAACTTTTCAGGTTTCACTAAAAATCCAAGCAAATGCGGGAGTCATGTCCAAAATGTCTGTACAGTCTACTCTCCTTGAGTTAGTTAGTTAGTTAGATGGGGTTTAACGACACACCAACACGAATGTGTTATATAGTGTCAGCTAGATTAAAAAAAAGGAATGGTGAGGTGAAATCACCTAAAAGGAAAAAGGATTGGGCAAAATACTAAGGTACCTAAACAAAAGCCAATGTGGGAGTCATGTCAAAATTTCATGTAAAGGTTACTTTCTTTGAGAAAGTCGAGAATGAGCGAAAGATCTGTGTGCTCAAACAACGTCTTCAGGTTTGGCACAGTGTAGTACTTCTGACGGATATGGGAGTATTCATAGCAGTCAATGAGAATGTGACTGACGGTGACATCACAGTCACAGGGGATACAATATGGTTTCTCATCCCCGTGGAGCAAATAAGCGTGGGTTAGGTAAGTGTGACCTATGTGAGCCCTAATCAGTACCAAATCATCTCTCCGTTTTCTGGGGGCTGCATTACCCACAGTCCCGACCGTTGGTTTCACTTGGTACAATTTGTTCTCTGGAAAAGAATCCCACAGTTCCTGCCATTTTGATTTTATATAGGCGTTGATGTTAGGACGGTAATCAGTGTGGGGTACGTGGAGGTTGGTAATGTCCATCTGTAGGGCTTCCTTAGCTAGCGTGTCTACCTTTTCATTTCCGTGTATGCCCACGTGACTCGGAACCCACGCGAGCACAACTGACTTCTGCAGTCTCACCAAATTAGAGTAACTTTCCCGGAGAGCTATTACACAAGGGTGTTTTTGCTCATCGCCTTGAAGAGCTAAAAGGCTGGATAGCGAGTCTGTGAACACAATGAACTGGTGGTCGTGCGAGGTTTCGATCAGCTGGAATGCCATCTTAAGTGCCTGGAGTTCGGCGGTAAATATTGATGCATCATCCGGCAATCTGACCTGCAAGAATGCATCTCGGCCTGTTGCAGCAGCTGCCACCCTGTTCGTGGCTTTGGAACCATCGGTATAGATTGCGTGATAACCATAGTACTTATTTTTCAGTTCATTAAAGCTGGCACGGTACACCAGTTCATTGGTTGAGTTCTTTGGATGCTGTCTCAAACTGAGGTCAACAACCGGTTTGACTAACCTCCAGGGGGGAGTGATTGAGAAGGTAAGCTGTGCTATGGAGTCGGGGCTAGTACACACCTGTGGTAAGGCTCCACCAATGCGAAGAGCAAATGGAGGGATAGCTGATGGTTTCCTCGTGTATATGTCACTAAACTTATGGTTGAAGGCCACTCTCCTTGAGAAAGCCCAGAATAAGGGAAGAATCTGTTCGCTCCAATAAAGTTTTCAGGTCTGGCACAGCGTAATACTTCTGACGAATATGGGAGTATTCGTGAGTCGACCAGAATGTGACTGAAGGCGACAGCACAATCACAGGGTATACAATATGGTCTCTCGTCCCCATGAAGTAAATAGGCATGGGTAAGGTGCTGGGGGCTCTATGTCCCCCAGTTCCAGCCCTCGGTTTAACTTGGGTGGGATTATCTCTGCATAGTAGGCTGGTCAGTAGATGGATGCTTTCTTCAATTTTCGCTCTATGGTAGCATGTACACTGTCGACCTCCATCTGGGTGTGACCTCGTACCAGAATTTTCTGCATTACTATTTTCCCCGTCTCTCTGGCGAACTCGTTGAGCGCATTGGCTAAGATGACATTCCGATTCTGGTATGTACATACGTCAATGTAGAGGATGGAGGTGTCGTACTCCAAGTTGTTGAGCAAGTATTCGATGACACATGACGCAAATTCATTTGCAGTAAGCCCTCCTTTTCCTTCATGCCAGACATTTGTTAGATGAAATTTAACGACACACCAACACAAATGTGTTATATAGTGTCAAGCAGAGTTTTTGTGAAGTTTGTTTAAACGTGGGGATAATGAGGTTATCCCCTTTGCCACAACTGCCTCCGGGGCACCCTTGGGCAAGGTGCACCTGTATTTGCCCCGGTGCTTTTTAAGTGCTGTTGCCTTCGGGCGTGGTGTTGCCTTCGGGCGTGGTGTTGCCTTCGGGCGTGGTGTTGCCTTCGGGCGTGGTGTTGCCTTCGGGCGTGGTGTTGCCTTCGGGCGTGGTGTTGCCTTCGGGCGTGGTGTTGCCTTCGGGCGTGGTGTTGCCTTCGGGCGTGGTGTTGCCTTCGGGCGTGGTGTTGCCTTCGGGCGTGGTGTTGCCTTCGGGCGTGGTGTTGCCTTTGTGTGTGTGGTGAATTTGGGTGTGTGGTCTTTGTGGGACTTTGTTTTGGGGTTGTTTGCGGTGGTTGGGCTGGAGTGTTGTTTTTGGGTTGGCTGCAGTGGCAGTACTAAATCTCAGTAGTAACAAAGACTCTTTTGTTCCCTGCTGCATGGTATGTGTAGTCTGTTTGACATTGTGTTCGTGATCCGTCAGGGTTTTTCTTTGGGTTTGGGATTATCCTTTAGTTTGTAAGTGCCTGTTTCTACGTACTTAACCAGAATGCAAAAATGCATTGAGGTTTCGATGATATATGTTCTATTCCAAATAATGCCATGTCCCATATCTTTCAGTCACTGGTCAAGTGCTGCTATCTTAACATGTTGGAAAAACAATTTTAGGTTCATATTTGATCTTGGGAATTCCTGGGAAATTTTGCATTTTGACATCTGATGACTCAAGATGATGATCTTGGGAATTCTTGGGAAAATTTGCTTTTTGCCTTCTGGTGAACCCATGAGACGATCTTGGGAATTCTTAAAATTTTGCTTTTTGACCCCAGATGACCTTTGACATCCATCAAAAACGATAGAATTCTTCTTCTTACCATAATGCATGTACATACTAAGTATGAAATTTATTCAAGCTTCTTATCTTGAGATATCGTGTTAAAAACATTTTCAGTGTTTGACCCCTGGTGACCCTACATGACCTTTGACCTCCACCAAACATGATAGTATTCATCTTCCCACCATAACACATCCACATACCACCTATGAAATCTATCCAAGCTTCCTATCTTGAGATATCGTGTCAACATGGTTTTCAGAGTTTGACCTCCGGTGACCCCGGATGACATTTGACCGCCACCAAAAATGATAGGGTTCTTCTTCTTACGATAACACATCTACATACTAAGTATGAAATTTTTCCAAGCTTCCTAACTTGAGATATCGTGTTAACAAGGTTTTCAGCATTCGACCCCCGGTGACCCCAGATGACCTTTGACCTCCATAAAAAATGATAGGGTTCTTCCTCTTACCATAACACATCTACATACTAAGTATGAAATTTATCCAAGCTTCCTATCTTGAGATATCATGTTAACAAGATTTTCAGAGTTTGACCTCCGGTGACCCTAGATGACCTTTGACCTCCACCAAAAACGATAGAGTTCTTCCTCTTACCATAACCGATCTACATACTAAGTATGAAATTTATCCAAGCTTCCTTACTTGAGATATCATGTTAACAAGGTTTTCAGCATTCAACCCCCGGTGACCCCAGATGACCTTTGACCTCCACCAAAAACGATAGGGTTCTTCCTCTTACCATAACACATCCACATACTAAGTATGAAATTTATCCAAGCTTCCTAACTTGAGATATCGTGTTAACAAGGTTTTCAGAGTTTGACGTCCGGTGACCCCAGATGACCTTTGACCTCCACAAGGAACGATAGGGTTCTTCCTCTTACCATAATGCATCTACATTCTAAGTATGAAATTTATCCAAGCTTCCTAACTTGAGATATCGTGTTAACAAGGTTTTCAGCATTCGACCCCCGGTGACCCCAGATGACCTTTGACCTCCATCAAAAACGATAGGGTTCTTCCTCTTACCATAACACATCCGCATACTAAGTATGAAATTTATCCAAGCTTTCTACCTTGAGATATCGTGTTAACAAGGTTTTCGGAGTTTGACCTCCGGTGATCCCAGATGACCTTTGACCCCCACCAAAAACAATAGGGTTCTTCCTCTCAATATGGGGCATCTATGTACCAAGTTTGAGAACTGTCAGAGTTTCCCTTCTTGAGATATCGTGTTAACGAGCAAAGTGTCACAAACACACATACACACACACTCACATACACACATACGCCATCACGAATGCATTGGTTTCTCTTATCATCGAAACCAAAAAGCTCTCGCCTTAGATACTAGATTGCCTTCGGGCGTAGTGTTGCCTTCGGGTGTGTGGTGGATTTGGGTGTGTGGTCTTTGTGAGACTTTGTTTTGGGTGTTTTGGGGTTGTTTGTGGTGTTTGGGCTGGAGTGTTGTTTTTCGGTTGGCTGCTGTGGCAGTACTAAATCTCAGTAGTAACAAAGACTTTTGTTCCTTGTTGCATGGTATGTGTAGTCTGTTTGACATTGTGTTCGTGATCCGTCAGGGTTTCTTTGGGTTTGGGATTATCCTTTAGTTTGTCAGTGCCTGTTTCTACGTACTTAAAAAGCTCTCTCTCGGTGCAAGTCCTTCCCTTTAGTCGCCTCTTACGACAGGCGGTAAATACAGTGGGCATATTCTACAACCCCCAGCCCACAGGGGGCTCAACCATGGAGGGGCTTGCTCGGTTTTGTGGCGCCGACAACCCGCCAGTCGTGGAATGAGTAATAACGGTTTTATGTGCGCATTTTATAGGCGATAGTCGGGACAAACTACTCGCCACACACGACCTCCTCACCTACCTGGATGCAGTTTAACGTCATACCCAGGACGAGGTATCGCGACTCACAAGGTCATAGATTGTAAAGTTACGTACACATAGTTTCGTCTTGTAGTACAACGCAGAGGCTTGCAACCGTCGTGACAGGAGAACAGCTTGCAACTCCATTGTGAGAACAAAAGCTCATCTTCTCACCTTCCTGTGGTAGAGTCTCTTCTTTATCAGCTTCTTTTGCACGTCTGGCTGCCTCGACATTAGCCCTGTGTTGTTCCCACTCTTGTTTGGGGATGTTGTCAGCTTCGTGTGACACACGTGTCACACTGGTCCTTCTTGAGCCACAAGAGCGACAGGTCCATACCATCAAATTCCTCTTGAAGTAGTCTGCGACACAGTGCTTTCCGTCCTTTCTGGCATTTGTGTATAGTTTATACAGCATTGACATGTTGCCAACTATAGGTTCAAGACACAACTTCGCTGATGAAGCTCGGCAATAGTGGGATGGAAGTTTAGGCATCTTTGCCAGAAACTTGTTTCGGAGGTAGTTCCGATCTTCTGTGCTCCTCGCATAGAATGGAGATTTCCGAGATGATGTTCCTAGTTGTTGGTAGTCTTAAGAGATAGCCCATTCTCTGACAGACCACTCTCCAACCCCAGTTCCAGCCAGGAAAATCGCCTTGCAGACAGGTTTACGTAGTCCATCTTTCGTGAGATGGTATGACAAACTTGCCTTGCGCCTCGAATCTGCATCCCCTGTTGTCCTCTGTTTCACTGGTTTTGCACCCACTAGTCCCCATACCAGCACTTTTTTCTTGCCCCAATCCAAGGTCCCCAATGTTTCGTCAAATATCTTTTTTTCTGTCTGCTTCGGTAAAGCCACTGCAGTGACGTTTATCTGTCCTCTTACAAGTGCACATTGGTTTTAGTGAACGCTCATTCCTTACTTTACACTTCCATCCCTTGTATTTCTTCCCCTGCTCCCTCAACTTTTGATGCGTTTCTTTTCCATGACTGCGGATCTACATGTCCTCTCTTGGCTCTCTTCTTAACTGGAGAGTCAATCGGTTCATCTAGATGAGGAAAGGGAAAATATAGATTTAGATATATTACATGTATTAAAGTTGTATACAAAAGCTATTTCATATTAAGCAACTCCCTTAGATTTATCAGGAAAAACAAACATAGGTATGTCAATGAAATTCGGTTTACCTTGGGTCCCAACAGCAGCTTCTTGGTCTGGAGAAATATTTAAAAAGAATTTACTCGAGAAACCAGAATGCAAAAATGCCTTGAGGTTTCGATGATATATGTTCTATTCCAAATAATGCCATGATGTCCCATGTCTTTCAGTCGCTGGTCAAGTGCTATCTTAACATGTTGGAAAAATAATTTTAAGTTTATATTTGATCTTGGGAATTCCTGGGAAATTTTGCTTTTTGCCTTCTGGTGAACTCATGAGACGATCTTGGGAATTCTTAAACTTTTGCTTTTTGACCCCAGATGACCTTTGACCTCCATCAAAAACGATAGGGTTCTTCCTCTTACCATAATGCATGTACATACTAAGTATGAAATTTATTCAAGCTTCCTATCTTGAGATATCATGTTAACAAGGTTTTCAGCATTCAACCCCCGGTGACCCCAGATGACCTTTGACCTCCACCAAACATGATAGTATTCATCTTCCCACCATAACACATCCACATACCACCTATGAAATCTATCCAAGCTTCCTATCTTGAGATATCGTGTCAACATGGTTTTCAGAGTTTGACCTCCGGTGACCCCGGATGACATTTGACCGCCACCAAAAATGATAGGGTTCTTCTTCTTACGATAACACATCTACATACTAAGTATGAAATTTTTCCAAGCTTCCTAACTTGAGATATCGTGTTAACAAGGTTTTCAGCATTCGACCCCCGGTGACCCCAGATGACCTTTGACCTCCATAAAAAATGATAGGGTTCTTCCTCTTACCATAACACATCTACATACTAAGTATGAAATTTATCCAAGCTTCCTATCTTGAGATATCATGTTAACAAGATTTTCAGAGTTTGACCTCCGGTGACCCTAGATGACCTTTGACCTCCACCAAAAACGATAGAGTTCTTCCTCTTACCATAACCGATCTACATACTAAGTATGAAATTTATCCAAGCTTCCTTACTTGAGATATCATGTAAACAAGGTTTTCAGCATTCAACCCCCGGTGACCCCAGATGACCTTTGACCTCCACCAAAAACGATAGGGTTCTTCCTCTTACCATAACACATCCACATACTAAGTATGAAATTTATCCAAGCTTCCTAACTTGAGATATCGTGTTAACAAGGTTTTCAGAGTTTGACGTCCGGTGACCCCAGATGACCTTTGACCTCCACAAGGAACGATAGGGTTCTTCCTCTTACCATAATGCATCTACATTCTAAGTATGAAATTTATCCAAGCTTCCTAACTTGAGATATCGTGTTAACAAGGTTTTCAGCATTCGACCCCCGGTGACCCCAGATGACCTTTGACCTCCATCAAAAACGATAGGGTTCTTCCTCTTACCATAACACATCCGCATACTAAGTATGAAATTTATCCAAGCTTTCTACCTTGAGATATCGTGTTAACAAGGTTTTCGGAGTTTGACCTCCGGTGATCCCAGATGACCTTTGACCCCCACCAAAAACAATAGGGTTCTTCCTCTCAATATGGGGCATCTATGTACCAAGTTTGAGAACTGTCAGAGTTTCCCTTCTTGAGATATCGTGTTAACGAGCAAAGTGTCACAAACACACATACACACACACTCACATACACACATACGCCATCACGAATGCATTGGTTTCTGTTATCATCGAAACCAAAAAGCTCTCGCCTTAGATACTAGATTGCCTTCGGGCGTAGTGTTGCCTTCGGGTGTGTGGTGGATTTGGGTGTGTGGTCTTTGTGAGACTTTGTTTTGGGTGTTTTGGGGTTGTTTGTGGTGTTTGGGCTGGAGTGTTGTTTTTCGGTTGGCTGCTGTGGCAGTACTAAATCTCAGTAGTAACAAAGACTTTTGTTCCTTGTTGCATGGTATGTGTAGTCTGTTTGACATTGTGTTCGTGATCCGTCAGGGTTTCTTTGGGTTTGGGATTATCCTTTAGTTTGTCAGTGCCTGTTTCTACGTACTTAAAAAGCTCTCTCTCGGTGCAAGTCCTTCCCTTTAGTCGCCTCTTACGACAGGCGGTAAATACAGTGGGCATATTCTACAACCCCCAGCCCACAGGGGGCTCAACCATGGAGGGGCTTGCTCGGTTTTGTGGCGCCGACAACCCGCCAGTCGTGGAATGAGTAATAACGGTTTTATGTGCGCATTTTATAGGCGATAGTCGGGACAAACTACTCGCCACACACGACCTCCTCACCTACCTGGATGCAGTTTAACGTCATACCCAGGACGAGGTATCGCGACTCACAAGGTCACAGATTGTAAAATTATGCACACATAGTTTCGTCTTGTAGTACAAAGCAGAGGCTTGCAACCGTGGTGACAGGAGAACAGCCTGCAAATCCATTGTGAGTACTAGAGTCTTCTTCTCACCTTCCTGTGCTAGAGCCTCTAGTTTATCAGCTTCTTTTTTACGTCTGGCTGCCTCGACGTTAGCCCTGTGTTGTTCCCACTCTTGATCGGAGATGTTGCCAGCTTCATGTGACACACATGTGTCACACTGGTCCTTCTTGGGCCTGAAAAGTGACAGGTTCATACCATCAAATTCCTCTTGAAGTAGTCTGCGACACAGTGCTTTCCGTCCTTTCTGGCATTTGTCTGTGTACAGTTCGTTGATGAAGCTCGGCAATAGTGGGATGGAAGGTTCGGCAACTTTGCTAGAAACTTGTTTCGGAGGTAGTCCCGATCTTCTGTGCTCCTCGCATAGTATGGGTATTTTCGAGATGTTTCTAGTTGTTGGTAGCCTACTGAGGTAGCCCATTCTCTGTCAGACCACTCTCCAACCCCAGTTGTAGCCAGGAACATCTTCTTGCAGACAGGTTTACGTACTCCAGCTTTCCTGAGATGGTACCTTGCGCCTCGAATCTGCATCCCCTTTTGTCTTCTGTTTCACTGGTTTTGCATCTACTAGTCCCCGTACCAGCACTTTTTTCTTGCCCCAATCCAAGGTCCCCATGTTTCGTCAGATATCTTTTTTTCTGTCTGTTTCGGTAAAGTCACTGCATTGGCGTTTATCTGTCCTCTTACAAGTGCACATTGGTTTCAGTGAACGCTCATTCCTTACTTTACCCTTCCATCCCTTGTATTCCTTCCCCTGCTCCCTCAACTTTTGATGGCTGTTTCTTTTCTATGACTGCGGATCTGCATGTCCTCTCTTGTCTCTCTTCTTAACTGGAGAGTCAATCGGTTCGGTCGGTTCTTCCTCTAGATGATGAAAAAGAAAATACAGGTTTAGATTTATTACATGTATCTAAATTATATACAAAAACTATTTCATATTAAGCAACCCACCTAGATTTATCAGGAAAAACAAACATAGGTATGTCAATAAAATTCGGTTTACCTTGGGTCCCAACAGCAGCTTCTTGGTCTGGAGAAATATTTAAAAAGAATTTACTCGAGAAACCAGAATGCAAAAATGCCTTGAGGTTTCGATGATATATGTTCTATTCCAAATAATGCCATGATGTCCCATGTCTTTCAGTCGCTGGTCAAGTGCTATCTTAACATGTTGGAAAAATAATTTTAAGTTTATATTTGATCTTGGGAATTCCTGGGAAATTTTGCTTTTTGCCTTCTGGTGAACTCATGAGACGATCTTGGGAATTCTTAAACTTTTGCTTTTTGACCCCAGATGACCTTTGACCTCCATCAAAAACGATAGGGTTCTTCCTCTTACCATAATGCATGTACATACTAAGTATGAAATTTATTCAAGCTTCCTATCTTGAGATATCATGTTAAAAACATTTTCAGTGTTTGACCCCCGGTGACCCTAAATGACCTTTGACATCCACCAAACATGATAGCATTCATCTTCCCACCATAACAATCCACATACTACCTATGAAATCTATCCAAGCTTCCTATCTTGAGATATCGTGTCAACATGGTTTTCAGAGTTTGACCTCCGGTAACCCCAGATGACCTTTGACCGCCACCAAAAAAGATTGGGTTTTCTCTGACCATAACACATCTACATACTAAGTATGAAATTTATCCAAGCTTCCTAACTTGAGATATCATGTTAACAAGGTTTTCAGCAATCGACCCCCGATGACCTTTGACCTCCACCCAAAACAATAAGGCTCCTCTTACCATAACGCATCTACATACTAAGTATGAAATTTATCCAAGCTTCCTATCTTGAGATATTGTGTCAACAAGGTTTTCAGAGTTTGACCTCCGGTGTCCCCAGTTGACCTTTGACTTCCACCAAAAAAAAAATAGCTGGGTTCTTCCTCTTATCATAACGCATCTACATACGAAGTATGGAATTTATCCAAGCTTCCTATCTTGAGATATTGTGTTAACAAGGTTTTCCAAGTTTGACCTCCGGTGACCCCAGATGACCTTTGACCTCCACCACAAACGATAGGGTCCTTCCTCTTACCATAACGCATCTACATACTAAGTATGAAATTTATCCAAGCTTCCTAACTTGAGATAACGTGTTAACAAGGTTTTCAGAGTTTGACCTCCGGTGACCCCAGATGACCTTTGACCTCCATCAAAAACGATAGGGTTCTTCCTCTTACCATAACCGATCTACATACTAAGTACGAAATTTATCCAAGCTTCCTATATTGACACATCGTGTTAACAAGATTTTCAGAGTTTGACCTCCGGTGACCCCAGATGACCTTTGACCTCCACCAAAAACAATAGAGTTCTTCCTCTTACCATAACACATCTACATGCTAAGTATGAAATTTATCAAAGCTTCCTAACTTGAGATATCATGTTAATAAGGTTTTCAGCATTCGACCCCCGGTGACCCCAGATGACCTTTGACCTCCACCAAATATGATAGGGTTCTTTCTCTTACCATAACGCATCTACATACTAAGTATGAAATTTATCCAAGCTTCCTATCTTGAGATAACGTGTTAACAAGGTTTTCAGAGTTTGACCTCCGGTGACCCCAGATGACCTTTGACCTCCACCACAAACGATAGGGTCCTTCCTCTTACCATAACGCATCTACATACTAAGTATGAAATTTATCCAAGCTTCCTATCTTGAGATAACGTGTTAACAAGGTTTTCAGTTTGACCTCCGGTGACCCCAGATGACCTTTGACCTCCACCACAAACGATAGGGCCCTTCTTCTTACTATAACGCATCTATATACCAAGTATGAAATTTATCCAAGCTTCCTAACTTGAGGTAACGTGTTAACAAGGTTTTCAGAGTTAGACCTCCGGTGACCCCAGATGACCTTTGACCTCCGTCAAAAACGATGGGGTTCTTCCTCTTACCATAACCGATCTACATACTAAGTATGAAATTTATCCAAGCTTCCTATCTTGAGACATCGTGTTAAAAAGATTTTCAGAGTTTGACCTCCGGTGACCCCAGATGACCTTTGACCTCCACCAAAAATGATAGAGTTCTTCCTCTTACCATAACACATCTACATACTAAGTATGAAATTTATCCAAGCTTCCTAACTTGAGATATCATGTCAACAAGGTTTTCAGCATTCGACCGCCGGTGACCCCAGATGACCTTTGACCTCCACCAAAAACGGTAGGGTTCTTCCTCTTACCATAACACATCTACATACTACGTATGAAATTTATCCAAGCTTCCTAACTTGAGATATCATGTTAATAAGGTTTTCAGCATTCGACCCCCGGTGACCCCAGATGACCTTTGACCTCCACCAAAAATGATAGGGTTCTTCCTCTTACCATAATGCATCTACATACTAAGTATGAAATTTATCCAAGCTTCCTATCTTGAGATATCGTGTTAACAAGGTTTTCCAAGTTTGACCTCCGGTGACCCCAGATGACCTTTGACCTCCACCACAAACGATAGGGTCCTTCCTCTTACCATAACGCATCTACATACTAAGTATGAAATTTATCCAAGCTTCCTAACTTGAGATAACGTGTTAACAAGGTTTTCAGAGTTTGACCTCCGGTGACCCCAGATGACCTTTGACCTCCATCAAAAACGATAGGGTTGTTCCTCTCAATATGGGGCATCTATGTACCAAGTTTGAGAACTGTCAGAGTTTCCCTTCTTGAGATATCGTGTTAACGAGCAGCGTCACAAACACACATACACACACACATACACACACGCACATACACACATACATACACACATACGCCATCACGAATGCATTGGTTTCTCTTATCATCGAAACCAAAAACGAGAGAAAGATGGCAGAGACAGCTAAATTGAAAAGGGAAGAGGCAAGGGAAGCCAAAACGAAAGAAACAAAACATGAAAGGAAAAACAAAAGAGAATATTAACTCTAATATTTGTTCAAGCTATAAGGAACAGTATGACGAAATTCCAGAAGACTGGACTGGATGCCCTTGTGGTAAATGGTTGCACTGACATTCCTGATGTGCATGAGCTGATAGATGAAGTGATTGCTGTTTTAGATTGGTACTATGTATGGTGTGCAGCAAGGGAAGCATGAGCTTGACTTCTTGGCTCACCTGTTGATGAATGACCTGTTGATGAATGAAATATCAAAACAAAAGATTAACATCTCAAGTAAAACATTTGATTTGACGAAGTTGAAAGAGATTAATTTAAATTTCAAACTTTAATTTACCACTTTGAATTTAAAATGTGCAACTTACTCAAATATATTCCTTCCTTTAGTTTACAAAAAATTAAAATGTTTTTTTGTTTCACACGATTAACAGAACTTGATTGATAAGGCAAGGTGGTATTTAAAGTGAAATTCGTCTGATTTTCAAACAAACACCTTGCAAATGCAATGGTATTCCTCCATTGGATGGAAAATTTGGTGTTAGTTAATATTTAAAAAGAACTGTGTCATAAATGTGTAAATATGATGGTAACCTTTCCATGTTCTTATTGGCCCATGTATGTCACTGGATAATATACAATGGTTTCTCTGAGGTTTCATTTTTTTAAAAAAAATTACACAGCCGAAATTACGGTTACAAGGTTACAAGGTTTCGAAATTACGTGCAAAGGAGCCGAAATTCCGGATCTGATATCAGAAATTTGTATGAGTAGGTAATTTGTCAACCCACATATGGATTAGTCAACCTCGGTACAGGGTTTTCTGAAGAGGGTCTTGCAATTTGTATAGAGGAAAAGCATAAAGTGGACAACTTTGAGAACAGCTTAATATTCATTACATTACGTACCTATTTTGGCCCATCCTACTTACGTCACCCTTATGGTGAAATCGGAGAGAACCGATCCAGCACTGTTATTGCACTGCGTGTTTTTGCAGATCACACAGCACAGTAAGCCAAGTACTTAAGTGCATAGAAACGGACACTTGTCAAAACAGAAAGACCCAAAACCGGACCGGCAAAAACGCGTACAGTGTAATACCAGAGGGATGCTTACTCTAGCATCTCCCTGGTAATACAGTAGAAATCCCCACGTGAAATGTATGAGGAATTTACAGGTTCCCCACGGAAACCTGGAAATAATGTAACTGAAAAACTTATGGGAGCTTTGTCTTCACGAAAGCTACTTTATTATTGCATGCGCAGCAAATGGTGTTATAACTTTTGAATCAGGTATGTTTAAAAACCTTTTCTTACGAAACATTTCTTCATTTAAACTGTACCACCATCAGAGTATAAGTATGCGGAAAAGAGGTTCGCTCTCGACATTTACCTGCTGTAAAGGTATACTATAGGGTGGGCTGAAGGGGGGGGGGGCGCCAGAAATTAGCTGCCAACCTGAGTGTCCAATTTATAGTATTAGGGATAACACCTTCCCTTTTGAAAAAGTATGTGTGGGGCCCGCACGTAATGGTGTTGGCTTATGATCAGTTTGCCAATGCTTTTAACTAGGCGGCCATTTCAAGAATTCGGAATGGAGCTTGTACATTGCCAAGTCATCAAATGTGAAAGCTCTGCTTCAATAAACCTATCCCTCAGTCCAAATGATAAGGGAAAGCATGGTTGACTCTGCGTTTAATTGGAGCTACATCTGGGCGCATTTCCCATGCAGAAACAGGCAGAGATTATAGAAATCACCCTAGATCATTTTGTTTTTCAATCAGTGGTTCCTCCAGGATCTGGTGGTGGGGGCGGCCACCACAGATGACACCGTAATGCTATATCAGTTAAGCCCCTAAGCCTTCGTAAAATGAACCTTTTCAAGCTTCCCTTCGATTGTATTCCGCAGTGGGATATCCTTCCTTTGTCACTTTACATGAAGGTGCCGTCCTGGGGGAGGCGTCTAAGGAGAGATCCCCTCCCCTTTAATATTTCAGAACTTTTTGTTGACTTTAGGGTTACTTAGTTGCAAAATGGTGCTATCTTTGGAACTACATGGTCATACATGGTTGGAAAATATCCATAATTTAGAAAATCCTAATATTGGTTAGCTGAAAGAGGCGAGTATGTTGTCCACAAACCCCCTCGCTTTTCGCGGGATCGTCTAAAACCCGTGACGACTCCATGACGTGACGAACGTGACGAAAGTTAAAATCCGTGATGATACCGTGACATAGATAGGCTAGCAGCAGTAGTAACTTAGAACAGTAGGAGGCTGACACATGTGTACACTAACCTAGCCTAGGCCCTAGTGCAATAGAGTGACATTTAATTTTACCGTGATGGTCAAGCTTTCATGTCTGAATTAGAGTCGTCCAGTCTTTGAATGAAATTAAAACTTTCTTATGGTAGCATTATCCAGGGAAAATCCTGGTTTGTAATTCAGTATCTTCTTACCGAATTGTCTCCGAGTACGAGCGTGCTAATTAGAATCGAATACGGATACTCATAAAGGTGCTATATACGCGAGTGCGTACCTCACACGTACTAAAGCACGGGAAGTACATAGTGGGTAAATTACACAGAGAAGACGCAGAAAATAATTACGGTACTTTTTAAGAGCCATGTGTATTTAAAATATGAGTCACGGAATTAAATATCGCACATTTTTGGAATCTGAAAGGAGCTTCGGGACTTTCGGCGAATCTGACAAGACGTGCAATATGCTTTCTTTTTAATTATTTGCTCAGTTGTTCCTTGACATTCAGGATGGAACCATATTGCGCACTTATCACACTGGAATTGGAATCCCGATTCCTGAGTCCTGCAAGAGCAGTGAATGTTCACTCTCTCAGACCTGACATGTTGCCCAATTGACTTTTTTCTTCTGGTGGGGAACATTTTTATTTTTTCTTTAAAACATTGCAGGAGATGCTTTCTCATTTCACTTTTGATATACTCACTTGGGTTCACTTGGGTCTTCACCAAATGCAATCGAGGTAGCATTTGCAATAGAATGCACCCCACAGTCATTAGTGTTGGCCTGTTTGTCCGTTCTCATAAATACTACTACTACTGCGCTACTTTACTGCGGTCTATTCGAGTAAAGTTTTCACACAAAATAAAAAGTGCGTGGGGTCCACAGAAACATTCTTGGAATTTCTACGATTTTTTTCACAGAAGTACAAGGGTATCTACGGCTGACAGACACAATGCAGGGCCCCCTAGAAGCCCTCGGTTAATTATATAAAATGGGGCACTGTCGCACTGACATCAGGGCGTAGCTAGGATGAATTTTTTTAGGGGGTCTAGGTATCAAATGGGGAGGGGGGTACGGCATTGATCGCCGTCCTTAATCCTTAGAAATTTTATAAGGACGCGAACATCTGAGGCCTTACACCTACGCACCTAATTGACATGATGCTTATTACCTTATATCGAAATGATATAAAGTATGACGCCGAGCACTTTTTACTAATTTTGAACGACAATCCTAACAGCTTTCAGGAATTGGGAATGGGAGGGAGAGAGAGCATATGTGCAGGGAGTTGATATTGGACTGCCCTGATAGTTGTAGCAAAAGGGGTGAAAGACTTACAAGACTTACTTTCAGTTCAGGTCTTCGACGAGAGCAGACGTGTTTTCGTTTCGCTCTCGTCGTTTTACCGTGCTCAACTTGTATCACTGTGTGATAGCTGTACTATATATTGCAATTGTGCTTAAAACCTTATAGCGTGCTTCATACTAAATTTTGTCTTTTGTAACACCTGGTCAGAGTTTTTTTTTTCTTTTCATTCCGTGGCCCCGAGCCACACAAACTGCTGCTATGCCCGGAGGCAAGGGCGGATCCAGGGGGGGGGGCAACTAGGGACAACTGCCCCCCTATGACCAGTCTAGCGCCCCTCAATACAAGAAAAATGCGCCCCCTGCGTCCTAAAAGTTAAGTAAAAACTGTCCGAAAAGTAAAAAAAAAAAAAAAATCCTCAGAATTTCGAACCGTATAGCTATATATAACTATGGCAATGGGAGTTGGTCTCCGAAATGTAGTCGGTCAAATTCAAGAGTATGCGGCCCCTGCATGATGTTGGCGCCCCCCCCCCTTTTCAAACTGCCCCCCCCTCCAGCTAAGGGCTGGATCCGCCCTTGCCCGGAGGTCGGGATAGCACAATTGTTAAGTTGGAGTTTTCGTCTGGGGTGAGTGTCCCTCCCCCACAGGCGTTTACTGTGTTAAAAGACAATGGTGTCGAAATTGGAGAAATTGAGATGTTGCAGACGCTTGAGGCCCGCAACACGTATGACCTTAAGTTTAAGTCTGATGCTGCCCGTGTTAAGGGTGTGTCATGCCTGAAGGGGGTAGAGGGGCTCACTGTCACCCCATATGATGGCTCTGTGGCGGTGACGGTGCTTTACCTTCCCTTCGAGGTCGATCAGCGCCTGGTTGCGAGGGTTCTTAGTCAATACGGAACTGTCTCTGAAATGCGGTGGTGTAAATATACTGTGGGTGACTTGAAAGGTATATTTAATGGCAAGAGACAGTTCCGTATGGAACTGGTGAGGGACATTCCATCGTTCCTTTTCATAGGGGGTTCCAAGGCCCACATTAGGTACTTTTGCCAGCCCCGTACCTGTTTTAGATGTGGAGAGGAGGGGCACGAAGCCAAGTCGTGTCCCAACAGACGTTGTGGAAAATGTTTGCAGTTGGGGCACGGCAAAGCAGTGTCCCAACGAGGTACGGTGCAACCTCTGTGGGGAGGAGGGACATGTGTTTGGTGCCTGCCCCACATCGTACTCTGCCCATGTCAGTGCCGATGTGGGGTCGTCACCCGAACCCTCGCAAACAGGCCCACAATATTCAACCCAGGAATTAGAGGAGGCGGCACTTGAGGTTGAGCAGGACTTCCTTGCCTCCAAGCAGTGTGAGGGGGGTACTGGGACTCCTGAGGCAGACTCTCCGCCATCGTTGGCAGCGGCACCCGGTCAGGTTGAAATAATGACAGAGGAGGACCTCGATCTGTCCTCAGACTCGGCGATGTCGGATGGCGGGGAGCGTGCCTCAGAGCCTCCTCCAAAGGATCCACCTTCGGGGGAGGGTTGGTTTGATTTGTGTGAGGGGGAGGGGCCAGAGTCTGCACTAAAGAGGTCGGCTTCAGGCGAAGCATCAGACAGGGGAACCCATCACTCTGGGACGCCCGTACCGAGCCCACGGATTAAAAAGATAAGGTCCCAGTCAGAGTATTTAGTGTGAATGGTTTTGCCTTTGTGTCCCCGTTTTCTTTTGGGGTTTCTGTTCTGTTTGTGTCTGTGCCCATGCATGCCAGAAAGTTTTTTTTTGGTAGTTCAGTGTAAATAGGTTTGCTTTGTTCCACATTAGGTCCGCCCGGCTACAAGCATGTAAAGAGCACATCACATTGTTAATACTGTAAATAGTGGGGGTGCTTTTTAAGTGCATCGAAACGGCACATACAAACAAAAACAAAAACTCAAACCGGTCGGACAGGAACATAAAGGCAAAACTATCCACACACCACCAAATCAAACAGAAAATTATGTTCATTACAACAATAAAACCACACACACACCGACAACCCAAATACCCCACAAACCAACCGCCCCCCGGCCACCCTAAACCAATATTACTACATAACACCAACGAAAGACAACACCAGACCAAACCACCACCACCCAACAACAACCAAAAAACCAAAACACCAGACCAAACAATCATCACAAACTGCCCCAAGGGGCCACGAGGGGTCCGGGGCGGGGGGGGGGGGCTTTTTAAGTGCATCGAAACGGCACGTACAAACAAAAAACAAAAAACTCAAACCGGATCGGACAGGAACATAAACGCAAAACCATCCACACACCACCAAATCAAACAGAAAAGTATGTTCATTACAACAATAGAACCACACACACACTGACAACCCAATACCCCACAAACCAACCTCCCCCCGGCCACCCTAAACCAATATTACTACATACCGCCAACGAAAGACAACACCAGAACAAACCACCACCACCCAACAACAACCAAAGAAAAAACCAAAACACCAGACCAAACAATGATCACAAACTGCCCCAAGGGGCCACGAGGGGTCCGGGGCGGGGTCCACCTGCCACGAGGGTTCCCGGGTGGAGTCAACTTGCTATATTTACAGTATGTACACTATATACACTATTTACACAAAAACAAAAAACAAAACTGGGCCAAAAATACAGGCGCACCTTGCCCAAGGGTGTCCCGGAGGCAGTTGTGGCAAAGGGTAACCTCATTATCCCCACGCTTTAACAAGCTCCACAACCGGATGCAGTTTAACGTCCCACTGTAAATAGTGGGGGTTGGCCACATGTGGTGTATATAGTTGTCCTTGTGTTTCATGTCACGTCCGGTGTTTTGTTCCGGAGCACGTAAGGAGCACCCATAGTTCCAAAAAGCATTGAACAGACTCAACCTGAACACTCTTCTGTTGATGTAAATGGGTATGTAAATAGTTTTGCCTAGCGAGATTGTAAATAGTCCTATGTAACTGGTTTGGTTCGGGGTGGTTTTGTACATAGTTATCGCAGAAATTTTGTTTGCTAGCGCAATGTACAGAATTCTGTAAATAGTTCACCTTTGCAGTTTTGTCCGGTCAGGTTTAAGTTCTCCTTTGTTTCTTCGTGCCCGTTTCTACGTACGTAAAAAGCTAAGTTGCAGGGTAATTTTTAGCCATAACTCCGTCGCTTACCACTTTCACTACAATTAATGGGAATACGAGGGTCCTGCAGGGAAAATGTTGAAATTAAACACTCTTAGAAGCTATTTCATGGCACCTTCCAAAAGATAATTCTCATGCTTTGCAGAACATCCGAGGAGGGAATGTAACACACATGCATCTTCGACTTGTTGACGTCATTTCCTTTTAATGCAAATCAGTTTGAGGGCTCAGATAGAGAAACCCTTTAGAAATCATATAAGGCCCAGTTTATATTTAATTTCTCATTATTTGCAAAGCGCCCCCTGCCCCTAGCGCTCATCGCCCCTGTAGTTGCGCAAACGCTCCGAGGGCGATAAGGCCCCAGTTAAGAACCCCTGCCCCAAACGGTAAAATTTCTCCATTAAGTTACTTGTATTATCCCTTCTCCAATTTAAATTAAACCACCTGGAACCTTCATCTCCTAAATAAAGTTACAAAAGCTTGCATTTGCCCTGAATTATGATTGCTCAAGGCTTTACCAATATACTACTGTGTGTTACAACTGACTCTTCAAGCCATTGACCAACCAGAGGGAAGCTACTGTTTGCAATAATATCAAATAAAATGCACTCACCAATTGTATTTAGAGATGTAGCCATATTGCTAAATATGTTTGGGATGATACCATGTCCCCTTTAATAAGGTTCCCCTGGTACTAAGAGCTAGGGGAGAGGGCACCCGGGAAGCCTCGGGAGTTGTGGGCTTTAAAACAAAGCACCATTTTATAAACAGCATCAAATGTGCACTAAACAAACCACAGCAATTAAAGTATGATCTCTTTTTTACTCAGATCAAAGCCCCCTGGTCGTTTCGTAATACTGCGCGGTGGTTTAGGGTAGTAATGGAAGGGATTCACATAAGTGGGGAGGGTGTTTCTCAGATAGGTGAAAGTACATAATCTTGGTGAGATTTTGACAGGCACATACGCAGCGTAAAAGGAGTGGGGAAGGGGGTAACTTCTCCCCCTTTCCGGAGAAAATATCGGAGATAAATAGGTGTAAAACCAAAACGAAAACAAGGAGAAGAAAACAAACGAAATCAAAAAAGGAAACAACAGAGAACAAACGAAAAAGGAAGAAAGAATAAAGGGGAAAAAATTAGAAAAAGAAAGTCATGAAATAGTAGGCCTACAGGAATTATTGAAGAAAGGAGGCCAGGAAGGAAAGCACGACTACGGGACTAATATAATAGTGATGGGATGAGTAATTAGGACTTGGGGCGATGGAAAAGACGGAACGGTAGACGGAAGGAGCCTAACAGATTAAAGGGTAGAGAGGGCAAGACTGGGATGAAGTTGATACTATGGATCGATTCATTTGCCTTATAAGGGAAGGTTAGGATAGAATGAGGGAGGAAAAGGGATGGCTAATAATAAAAGTTAAGCGGTCTAGTGTTCCCAGTTACTACCCCCTGCAGCCCGCCACCGGTCTGCCTGCCGGCAGTAAAATGCCCAGCTTTACTCCCGCGGTCCATATATTCCCAGTAGCTGAACACTTCAATCTCCCCCGGTCATGCCCTTGATAATCTAAAAGTAACTCTCATAGCTAGCGACTTTGTTTGCACAGAAAACCGTAAACGTACGGAACTAATTTCAGGGTTCCTGCACCTTAAGCAAAATAAAATTCCATGACTTTTCCATGACTATTTCATGACCTTAACATGACCACTTCATGACAAAATTGCAAAAAACACCTATCATCTAGCTAATGACGCGACGAACGTGATAAAAAGTGTAAATTTTTAACTTGTAAAAAATAGCAGTCTGCTCTAAATTTCATGACTTTTCCATGACTTCTGCCATTTTTACAAAATTCCATGACTTTTCCAGGCCTGGAAAGTGAAAATCAAATTCCATGACTTTTCCAGGCCGCGGGAACCCTGTAATTTGGATAATGAGGCTTCAATCACACCTCACTGGACTTAACAAAGACCTCGGTCTTCTTAATCAGTATACCTTTCACCAAACGCTTTAATCCTGTTATGTTTGTTTATCTAACTTCCAGCACATTGTTTGTTGCTTGTAATTTTCTTGATTGAGTTACTCACTTTGTTGTAAGATTTCGCTGAGGAAGATTCCAGGGGAACCGAAAATTTCGAAGTAAATTTAAGTTTTGTACTCCAATAATCAACCAGTTATGCCCTTTATTGCATTCGTTCTCATTTTGTATTTTAATCTTGGAGTATACGTGGAACTTAATTTTTCTGTTATGTTTGGACCACGCCTTGATGGCGAAGCTCTCCA
Organism: Holothuria leucospilota; assembly: GCA_029531755.1. Lineage (NCBI taxonomy): Eukaryota > Metazoa > Echinodermata > Holothuroidea > Aspidochirotida > Holothuriidae > Holothuria > Holothuria leucospilota. The sequence goes on from CM055964.1 coordinate 32,613,505, forward strand.
CGCTAGAAGACATGAGTAACTTGTTCACAAACTTGCTAGGAACAGATCCGACATCGTTTTCCTTACCCAATGCAAAAAAGCTTGACATGATTCCTAAGGGACTCCGCCTGTCTAACCCCCTCAAAGGATACGGAGGCCGCCACGAGAACATTGCGGAAAGGATTTGCAAACAGGCATCCAGCCAACTACGTAACATTTCCATAAGGGAAGCTTACGCCAAGCAGGACTACATATCCAAGGATATTCACACTTCTGCTTCTCATATTAAGGACGTTTTACCCCCAGATTTCGACACTTCTGAAGTTTTCAAAACCTTGGACTATTCTTACAAACGTCATATCCGTGAGTGCTTCACCCGAAAGCTACGGAAACTAAACAGACTAGCCAGTGAAGACCCCCTCCTTAAACACCTTGTAGAACAAGATGCAACCATTGCTGATAAGTTCCCGACAACGCTCCGACGTACCGGTACTCGAGCTAAAAATGACAAGATTGTTAAATCTTTCTGACTACGAACTGTCGAAAGAGGAAAGTTCCGTGCTGGAAAGGGGCCTATCATTCTGCCCTTCCAGCAAATTATCTTCGATAGACTTATGTGCCGACCTTGACAAGTTTACAAGGCGAGTTAGACTTAGGGAATATTTCGCGGAATCCAAAGGCCATGACACTACTCTTAACAACTCAAACAAAACCAACAAACCCAAGATTAGCTCCCACTGGACCCCTCCCCCAGGACGCAACGTTTATATTGATAACTTTGCTGCTAAAAAACACCTTGACGATTTCTTACGAAGCCATGCTACTGGCGACGTTCACACCAATCTTTCGAAAGGGGAATTTGGTGCTATTAAACAACTACGCAGGAACAAATCTATTGTCATCCGCCCAGCAGACAAAGGAGGTGCCGTCACCATCCTTAATACCAAGGACTGGGGAGGGGGGCTTTTTAAGTGCATAGAAACGGACACTATCAAACAGGAAGAACCACATCCGGACCGGCAACAACACAACCATGAACTACTTACAATTATTTACGAAGTTACCTTACACCAAGCTAGCAAAACAAAATTTCTGTGACCAACATATACGACACCTTCATACCAAGGACTATATTGACGAAGCAGAAAAGCAGTTATTGGACACTAAGTTTTATGTTCAGATTAATTTTGACCCGGTCAGCACATTTAATTCAATTTCTAAGGATCTTTTGGATGGACTTTCACCACATTTCTGGTACGGTAAGAGAGCTCATCCCCTCCCAACCAAAATTAGGATATTTTTACACCTTGCCCAAAGTTCATAAACTTTCTAAGGTGCTTCAAAGCCATTTGTCTTGTCATGTTAATTCTAGTGACCCCCTCCCCGATTTCAACAGTTTGTCAGTCCCTGACATTTGCCAACTAGCCAAGACTCATTCCATAAGTGTACCGGGTAGACCCATTATTTCAGGTATTGGGACCCTTACCGAAGGTGCTTTTTACGTGCTAAAAACGGACACGGCCAGACCGGCGAAAGGATCACTACATATGGCCAACAACCAAAAAACCGAACACCAACAACACAAACCACCAAAATCGCCCAGAACGCCAGACCGAATCCCTCGACCAGCGAGGACACTCGGGTTATGTTGATAGTATTCTCAACTCCTTACTACATAAAATTCCTAGCTACTTACAGGATAGCACCCACTTTCTTAGGATCATTAATAATATGGGTACCCTCCCCACAGAAGCTCTCCTCGTTACCATGGACGTAACGTCACTGTACACCAATATTCCGCATGAGGAAGGCGTCTGTGCTTGTAAGGAATTTATTTACGATCACACCTCAGATCAAACGCTTTCTTGTGATATATCTAAACTGATTGTATTTATCCTTAAGAACAACTTCTTTACTTTTAATGGAAACTTTTTCCACCAAATTAAAGGGACCGCCATGGGCACAAAGATGGCACCCTGTTATGCAAATATTTTCATGCATAAACCCTAAGTTCTAATGTTATCTAGTTTTCCTTTCAAACCATTACACTATTATCGCTACGTTGACATTTTTTTCATTTGGACCCACGGCAAAGATTCCCTCGAAAGCTTCAAAACTCATGTCAATTCTTTCCAAGAGAGCATTAAATTCACTTTCGAGGTTTCCAGTACTCGAATCGCATTCCTTGACATACTGATGACAATGAAGGCTGGCGCCATTGCAACTTCCCTCTATTGCAAACCCACTGACAAGCATCTTTTAATACATTTCGACAGTGCCCACCCTGCCAATCTCAAAAAGTCGATTGTTTACAGCCAATGCCTTCGTACCAAACGCATTTGCTCAGATACGGTGGACTATGACCGTTCCATCTCCTCCCTTACCGGATACTTTCTTTCGTGCGGCTACCCTATCCGTATCATTAAACAGGGTATACGCAAAGCCGCTCTAATCAATCGCCATGACCTTCTGACTTATAAAATCAAGACTCCCAACAAACGTATACCCCTTGTGTTTAAATTCCACCCCTTATCCCCAGTCTTGCACGTACCTTAAAACAATCCTTTGCATCCCTCAAAGACGACCCCACCCTCTCTGACCTATTTGCTGATCCCCCTCTCCTTGCGCTACGCCAGCCCCTAATCTTAGGAGACTTATCGCTCCATCCCAATTACCGACCTCTGATGAGGCCACTAGGGATAATACTTGTTGCAACAAACAACGCTGCCAAATCTGCAGACATATCAACACTGGAGATCGGGTCACCATCCCTAACATAAAATTTCCGTTAAAACCCCCCAACCTTAATTGCGATTCTTGTAATGTTGTTTACATATTTCATTGTAATTTGTGCAAACACGGACTCTATGTTGGAGAAACCGGGACTTCCTTCCGCCTAAGGTTTAATAACCACAAAAAGTCTATTAGAGACAACGCTATTGGATTCCCAGTAGCTGAACACTTCAATCTCCCCGGTCAAGCTCTTGATAATCTAGAAGTAACTCTCATAGCTAGCGACTTTGTTTGCACAGAAAACCGTAAACGTACGGAACTAATTTGGATAATGAGGCTTCAATCACACCTCACTGGACTTAACAAAGACCTCGGTCTTCTTAATCAGTATACCTTTCACCAAACGCTTTAATCCTATTATGTTTGTTTATCTAACTTCCAGCACATTGTTTGTTGCTTGTAATTTTCTTGATTAAGTTACTCACTTTGTTGTAAGATTTCGCTGAGGAAGATTCCAGGCGAACCGAAAATTTCGAAGTAAAGATTTGTACTCCAATAATCAACCAGTTATGCTCTTTATTGCATTCGTTCTCATTTTGTATTTTAATCTTGGAGTATACGTGGAACTTTATATTATATCTATATCTATATCTATATCTATATCTATCTATATCTATCTATATCTATATCTATATCTATATCTATATATTATATCTATATCTATATTATATATATATTATATATTATAAGGTCGAAAGGTAAATAGTCCATTCGATCTTGAATTTTTATACCAATCCTAGATAGAGCATAGCCCTTATCAAAGCAGGAAAGGTTCAGAGAAAATACCAGAGAGAAAAATTGAGCCGTACCGAGGGTTTGAACCCGCCATCCTCCGCTTTCCGGGCAGAGTCTGTGACCACTGCACCAGTTCGGCTTGTGATTCACAGAAGTGACGAACACGCTACAAATACCTCGTGTGATTCAATTTTCTCTCCTGGTTACCATGGTAGTCCAAAGCGGGATGAATAATAAGTAGGTCGAGGTTGGTAGATCGAAGTTAGAATGTGTAGGTCGAAAGGTAAATAGTAGTCCATTCGATCTTGAATTTTTATACCAATCCTAGATAGAGCATAGCCCTTATCAAAGCAGGAAAGGTTCAGAGAAAATACCAGAGAGAAAAATTGAGCCGTACCGAGGGTTTGAACCCGCCATCCTCCGCTTTCCGGGCTCTATATATTTATATACATATATATACTATACTATACTATATATATATATACTATATATATATATATATATATATATATATATATATATATATATATATTAGTATATAGTAAAATATGTAGTATAAGTATATATAGTATATAGTAAAATATGGTTCCGCGTGTTGGTTGTATAATATATCCAGTATAGATGATACAGTTGTGCTCAAAAACCAACAAGACATAAGAACAAGAGTTATAAACTCATGAAGTATATTTCGGTCTGCCTCAGACCTTCTTCAGCTTCTACTGATACAGTGAGATAATAGTTAAATGACAAATTGAACCAAGCTTTCTAAAAAAACTGTACATAGGGCCTCGGGCCGTAATGAATAGAAGTGCAGTGAACCGCTACACATAGATCAATGTGCTTTAGCAAATGAGTACCTAGATAACAGCGCTAAATCCGCATTAAGACCCGTTACGTGTGATCTTAGCCTGTAAATAAATCTGAGTTTTCATCGAACAGGCCTGTCCTACGCATTTTAGGTGGGCCAAGGTATGGCCGGGCTTATTGAAATGGACTGTGACGGGGTAACCGGGGAGGTTATGTCTGATCCTGGACTTTCTCAAAGAAAGTAACCTTTACATGAAATTTTGACATGACTCCCACATTGGCTTTTGTTTAGATATCTTAGTATTTTGCCCAATCCTTTTTCCTTTTAGGTGATTTCACCTCACCATTGTTTTTTTTTTTTTTTTTTTTTTTTTTTTTATCTGGCTGACACTGTATAACACATTCGTGTTGGTGTGTCGTTAAACCCCATCTAACTAACTAACTGATGCTGGATTTATGATTGTTAAAGCGTAAACGAAATTTTAGGGGGTTTCAACCACATAGACGGCAGTGGGACAAATGTCACAGAAAAGGATATACACCACGTGCCCAGTGTCGCAGTTTCCGGGGGGTGGGGACAGGAGGATATTGCCGAACCTGACTGAGCTATTCGTGACTATATGGTTACACACGAGGCAACGGGGTTTGTTGCATCTTGTGTTAGCACTGGTGTTTGGGGGGGCTGTTTCGAACCAGCAAGGAACGAAGGTTCTGTGGTTGTTTCCTAGCCACAATGGGGGGTAGGGAGAACTGTGAAGGGAGGGTATCATCCTCTTTGAACGACTTCCACTCCTGTCTGACCTTTTTTAGAAATGGATCTAAGCTGGGGTCAAAACGGGCAACAAAGGGGATGCGTGGGGACTCATTAGATTTGGGTTTGTAAGTTAATGCAGAAGAACGGGAAACCTTACACGCACGGGTGACTTGTTGAGATATAAATTTAAAATGATATCCGGCGTCCATAAGGTTATTTACGAGTTCCCGTATGTGGTTGTCCCGGTCAGTGGTATTAGAACAAATGCGAATAATACGCAAAACTTGGCTATACACAATCGAAGCCTTTATATTTTTGAGCACAACTGTATCATCTATACTGAGTATATTATACAACCAACAAGCGGGACCATATTTTACTATGTATTTTGGACCAGTCCTTGGTGCCACTCCTCTCCGCGCTCGAAGACATGCTGAACGTTTGGTCGTTAAATTGGCAAGAGTTAGATCTGATAAAGCGTTTTTGTCTAAATGTAAGCAGTTTGAACTAGTTCCCAGACACTCTTAAAAGAGCCGGATGAAATTTGATCCAAACCGGATCAAATTTGATCCGGATTCCGTTTCCCAGGGGCACCTATCCGTTCCGGATGAAAATGAATCGGAATTCCGGATAAAAAACAAATGACCCCATTCCGGATCAAATCTGATCCGGATTCCGTTTCCCAGGGGCACCTATCCGGTCCGGATGAAAATGACTCGGAATTCCGGATAAAAAACAAATGACCCCATTCCGGATCAAATCTGATCCGGATTCCGTTTCCCAGGGGCACCCACCCAGTCCGGATAAAGAATGACTGGGGAATATCCGGATATAAAACAAACAAACTGACACCCATATCCCTGGATCAAATCATGAGATCCACAATTCCGGATCCCAAAGGCACCCTATTCCGATCCAGATAATATAAAACGGAATGAATTCCGGATAGTAAAGCAAATGGACCCCCATTCGGGTTCAAATCGCGAATGGATGCCGAAAAAAAGAAAGGAGACCTGAGAAACCCACGGAGCAACCTAATTTGTAAAATCTGCACTGTTGTGTACTCAATAAAGAGAACCTGTTTCTGGATTATAAATTCACATTCTTACTCACAATTTTCTCTGAAGGAAACAAGGTGGCAATGCTACACAGTGTACACTCTCCAACTTACATGCATGCAATGATAAGGTCACAAAATTTTAGTAAGCCTCGAAACAATACGAAAACAAGAATTTCAATGGTGATGAGAATAAGTAAACAATCAATACTAGCTACAAATATTTAGTTGAAGTTGACAGAATGATGTATTTTGGAGCACACTGCCCCCCAAAACAAATGAACCTATGTTCCCAACAATCAAAAAATTCCGCATACACTCCCCGAAAAGCAGCAGCAGTTTCAAAGCTTCGAGATGTTGTCCATACACTAGACATGTTTTAGCATATGGTCATTTAAAACGATGTTATGGAAGAGCAAGAAAAAAAACTTAAAGAACAGACAGCGAATTTGATAATATGTAAAATCTTAAAAATGATGGAGATGAACAAAAAGCACGACCTTAATCGAGACAGCAATGTTGATACATGTAACATTGAAAGTAGTACAGTTTTACTGGTATGGCTGTACAGCATCACACTTTGATCCTATTGAGTACTTTTTTACAATTATGAGTACATTTCAACATATCCACAGATGCCTACTGGTTAGCCCTGCTTAACATGTACTTTCATAATTAGTCACTTTCATTGTTACGTTGATGAGAAGTCTTTGAAAGCTGCTTCAAACCCCCCCCCACCCCCCCCCCCCCCCACCCCCCCCCCCCCCCACCCCCCCCCCCCCCCACCCCCCCCCCCCCCCACCCCCCCCCCCCCCCACCCCCCCCCCCCCCCACCCCCCCCCCCCCCCACCCCCCCCCCCCCCCACCCCCCCCCCCCCCCACCCCCCCCCCCCCCCACCCCCCCCCCCCCCCACCCCCCCCCCCCCCCACCCCCCCCCCCCCCCACCCCCCCCCCCCCCCACCCCCCCCCCCCCCCACCCCCCCCCCCCCCCACCCCCCCCCCCCCCCACCCCCCCCCCCCCCCACCCCCCCCCCCCCCCACCCCCCCCCCCCCCCACCCCCCCCCCCCCCCACCCCCCCCCCCCCCCACCCCCCCCCCCCCCCACCCCCCCCCCCCCCCACCCCCCCCCCCCCCCACCCCCCCCCCCCCCCACCCCCCCCCCCCCCCACCCCCCCCCCCCCCCACCCCCCCCCCCCCCCACCCCCCCCCCCCCCCACCCCCCCCCCAATGTTTTGTTCAGCAGGCAGACTTCCAATTAATCTCACTCAAAGTTGTATCATTATGGTACCCACGATCGAAACTGTCTGGCACAAATGTACTAGACACAGGGGCTTCGCGTCTTAACGGAGGAAGGGATAGAAGAATTTTTACTCTGTTGAAGTCAGATTATTAAGCTCTCAGTTAGTTAGTGGGGTGTTTTACGGAACCCCAACACGAAAAATGTATAAGTGTCACCTAGATGAGAAAAAAGGTTGCATGTTGGGACAATAAATAAAATACAGGGGGATCCAAAAGTGCACAATTCCACTACAAAAATTTTTTCGGTTCACAAAAAAAAATCACAAGCAGACCCGGAGTCAATGTCAAAAATTTCTGTACAGTTTTACTCTACTTGAGACGAAAGCCCAGAATAAGGGAGAATCTGTTCGATCAAATAAAGGTTTGCAGGTCTGGCACAGCGTAATACGTCTGACGAATATGGGAGTATTCATGAAAGTAAAACCAGAAGTGGCTGCCGGTGACAGCACAATCACAGGGTTATACAATATGGTCTTTCGTACCCGGAGGTAAATAGGCATGGGTAAGGTAAGTGTGGACCGATGTGGAGCCCCTAGTATCAGACACACTATATCATCTCTCGTTGCTGGGGGCTCTACGGCCCCAGTTTCCAGGCCTTCGGGTTAATCGGTTCAGCTTTTCGACGGGAAGGAATCCCACAGTTCTTGCCATTTTATTTTACAAAAGCCATTGATCTTAGCCGGGGTAGTTCAGTGTGAGGACAAGTAGATATTGGTGAGGCCCATCTGTAGGGCTTCTTTAGCAAGTGCTCGACCCTTTCATTTTCTTGAACTGCCACGTGGACTAGGGACCCATGCTAGCACAATGGATTTTTGAAGCTCAACCAAATTGGAGTACAGCTTCACGGAGAGTTGTTACTGAAGGGTGCTTTAGCTCATGGCCTTTTAGTGCTAAAAGGACTTGACATTTAGGCGTTCTTCTCCCTCCTTTGTGAAACAATGGACTGGGGACTGGTCTGAGCTTTGACTCAGATCAAAGACATCTTTAGGGCCTGGAGTCTGCCGTGAATATTGATGCATATCTGGGGGTTTTTTAGTCTGACTTGCAAGGATGCATCCACGGCCGACGCACGCGGCCGCCAACCCTGTTAGTGGCTTGGAGCCGTAGTATAGATTGCATGATACTGATGATAGTTATGTCTAAGCTCATTAAAGTCTGGCACGGAACACAAGTTCATGTGTTGAGTTTTCTAGATATGTTCTTAATCACTAAGGTAACAGCTGGTTCGTCTCACTTCAGGTAGGAGTGACGGGGAAAGTAAGTGTGCACCGAGTCAGGGTTGTGCACACCTGTGATAGAGCTTCCCTAACGCAGAATAGCAAATGTGGGGTAGCTGCGGTCTTACTCATGTATATTTCACTAAACTTATGGTTGCAAGGCCGTCTCAAAGGCTGGTGTTGTGTCTATGGCTCCTCAGTTTGAGGGCAAACTGAACAAAAAAAGGGTTGATAACTTATTCCATTTCTATGGAGGGGTGGTTCATTCGCTTCTATGTAAGACTCTGCACTGGAGAGGTAGGAACGCATCCCAAACAGAGCCTAAGACCTTGGTTATGTATTGGGAGGAGTTTCCTGAGGTATGACTGCGGCAGAGCTGTAAACAAACAACCATAATAAGTTTGGACCTCACTAAGGATATGTAAAGTCGCGACGAAGCAAAAGGGGGCACGACAGCGCCCCAGTTCCCATCTTTGAGAAGACTTCATACAGGTTTTGCAGCGCTCTTGCGCACTTCCGCCTTGGATGGTCGATTGGCTTTGAAGTTCAGCTTACTGTCGAGTATTAGGCCTAGGAACTTGGTCTGAGAACAACTGGGATGTGAACACAATTCAAAATAGCCTCTGGGTCGCATTATTGAGCACCTTCCGCGGTTGCAAAAGTGCATACAAACAGTCTTTGTTATTTAAGCTCTCAGAGACTGCCTGGATTTTACCGGGGGAAACGGCATGGGGTCAGCATGTACTTCCTCCTCCCCCTTTCATAAGTAAGTGGGTGTCCCAAGTTACATGAAATTGGTAGCAGGCTGTGCCAATGATGGTTAGGCAGTTTGAGGGGAGATATAGAATTAAAGCACCCCCCCCAAGATTGTTCCTAGCCTCCCCACCCCCCCAAAAAATTGACGCCCAAATTTTGTATAGGCTAGTAGAGTGTTGTCAAGAGTCACTCAATTGCAGAGTTCCAGGGTCGAGTCATATGTCATTTATTTATTTTCAATTGCGAACTAGAGTTGAGTCAGGACACTCAAGCAACTTGTATTATTTCCATGAGAAAGATTCTGTATATAATTGCTCGCGTCATTTTCCCTTTGAAAATTAGCAACTCGAGTCATGACTCGTTATCTCACGGCTAGTGGTTGAAGGACAGACTTATGCCCAGATAATACTCTTTACCAGCGGTAGGCCCCCACCCCCATCCCTGGAAACCGTGCCTGAAGTTGGGTGGATGAGTAGTAGTAGAGGTATGATAAGTATGTCAATTTTTTCATGCACTTTCGAACCATCTAAGAGGATGTGGACTCTGGAATCGCAGTGCCTGCCTCCTGCTTGCTACAGTATCTGTGGTGACTCAGTGATGACTGGCTGATGGTGTCACATTTCCTCACTTCAAAGTTTCAACAACCAATTACCAAGGTGCTATGCACAATATAAGTCCTACCGGATGGAAAACTACAGCTTCTTTTTTGTCTATCACCCAACTGAACATGGTCACAGGGGGAGGGGTGTGCTCGTAGTGGAGAATGTGGCATTAGAGTACTGCTGCATCATACACTGCCTACCTGTATCCTCTATAGATAACTTTCAGGAGTCCATGTCATCACAAAGGCTGACCTGGAAGAGCTCTATCAATTTTACTTCAACACAAAGGCAACGAAATTTTACATTGCCAATAAAGCGCTAGGGGGGGACCAGGGCAAAAATATGTGCACCACTGAGATTTGGTGATGTGAGATGATTGGTCAAATCTATCAAATGAGCAACATTTTGTCTCATTAGTTTAAATAGCCACACAAATATGTTCAAATCACGGAGTTTGTCATTTTTTCTTTGTTGGCACAAATTCAACACAAGATCACAGCAATTCAAATCTTGTTAGAGTTTATCATGCCTACACAACTAATTACTTTCAGTTATACAGTATGTGCCCTGCCATGGTCACCTGCTCCTAAACAAGATTAAAAAATTCAACTTTGGAACCAAGTAGTCTTTATCCCGAGAAGCTTTTGACGAAGGATGAAGATCTAGACGGAATCATCACACATACTGTCAACCCCAATGGACAAGACTGGCCCCAACAGTGTCTAAAGGTGCAGAACAAAAAATACAGATTTTAGAATATTTTCAAGTATAAAAAAATTCAAATGACACCCCGACCAGGAAGTCAAAGCGATGAGGAATATGGGTGGTACCACATAAAGAAAAGCACAGGGGATAGGGGATGATACTCATGTCTGCCCAACCCTCCCCTTAACTATTAAATTAAAATGCCCCACTTTATACTACTTCTTGCTTCGAAATGACAGGCCACTGTAATATTTATATTTATTTTATTTCTCTCAACCCACCACTTGCAAACAATCACATGAACCCTTACAAGGTGAAAAAGTTATTTACTGACACAAAGGGAATATAAATTTTTGTGTTTAAATTTGAGACCATACAGGGGCTGTACCTTCCTCACATCTTAAAAATTTCATTGACTCATTTTTTTGGACCATACCTTTCCATGTGCTTGTTTTATCCGTACACATGATTTTATATTTACATTCTGCATTTAAGGACTTGTATGGTTGCTAAATAGCAGGGCAAAATTCTGTGAGCACTCTTCGAGATGTTGGGAAAAGAAGGAGCATATTTAAATTTGGGATGTACCACTGAAGAAATACCCCTTCCCCTTCTGAGCCAAACTTTGGGTAGCGTGTCTGACCAGAGGCTGCAGACCAAAGAAACATCTTTTACACAATTGGACTTCTAACATCTAAACCTAAGAGATGAAAAGAAACTGGAAAGATTTGAATTTCACATTTTGTAATCTGCAGAATGTGAAGCAAACAGACTTTTCTGTTCAACAGAAAGGCAGCCAAAACTGAACTTGATTAGTCATGCACCTGTCCATGTAATAAACATTCCAAATAGAGCACAACCAAAATATACTGAACGAGCCTGTGGAACTTAAGGGCCTCATCTCACAAATGTGCCTTCTAAATAATCCATAAGGACCTACCTCTGCCAACGGCGGTTCAAAAATAAATTTATATATCTTATTTATTGTTGAGTAATACGTGACACACCCAACTGTTTGATAGCAATAGGGACATTACTCTCGCCATATTGATACACATAAATTGAAAACTCTGCATGTATGGTGAAACTTGCCAATAAAAGAACATTTTTTTAAGTATAAGCCAGTTGCCTCAGGGCTGGGAACTTGGGATTTGGGACTGTTGAAAAACCCATTCAATGTAACTGCATCAAAAAATGAATAGGGCTCCCCCCCACCCTGGGACAGTGGCAAAAAAAGATGTCAAAAAAACTCTAGGGATGCATATATTGCAAAGGTTTGGGTACAATTTCCATGTGTTGTCTTAATGCCCACTTATTATACTAAGTCTCAGCATGAATGCCATCTAACCGTATGTACAACATCAAAATAAAAAGACCTAATAAAAGAAAAACTGTTAAATTCTTACTCTATTAATTGAACATTAAACCTAGGCTAGCTTCAAGCTTACTTCTGAGGCACACTTACCTATCAACGCTCACTGCGCTGCGTGAACAGGACCCAATTTTTGTGCATACTTGAAAACACTATTTAGTTAGCTCACACCATTATTAGAAACATCTTGAAGATAAGATTGACGAGACACACATAACATAGCCTGGAAACATAGTATTAGATTAAAACCAAATGCACCTTAATCAAGTTAACCACTTTGGATGCAGTTCCCTCTCATTCCCTAAAAAAAAAAAAAAAAAATGCATACAAGAGACTGTAACACTGAATCTAATGCAGTACTGTAGCACTGTTAAAGTGTGTAGGAAAACATTCCACAAATGAACTGATGGATACACTAATTTTGGCCACCAGCCATGTCAATTAAAACATAATACTGAGAAAATGACACATATGGACAAATTTGTAGGAACTTTTGGTTAGAAAAGCTTAACAGACATGCATCATTACAGTAAACTATGCAGGTATAAGTACTTCAGGGCAGTCAGTATCAGAATCAAGAAAGAACCATGAAGGGAAATGTGGCCAAATACCAAAGGTTACAATGATCAGGGACGTTGTTCGGAAGAGATACAACAGCCAAGTTTGTCAGACAATATGTACTTGAAACACGATTTAACTCTTTCTCAGGCCCTGCTATTTGATTGACACGCTCTTGTTCCTATTGTTAAGTCGGTTGTCTAAACCCTTGAAATGATTATGCATTATCTCCCCTTTTCTTTCCAAGTAATCCAGTGGACAAAGGGCCATTGTCTATACATGCTTTGAGGTAAGGTTTGTTTATGCCAATGAACAAAATATAATGATGATTTTCAGTAAAATGACTGGCAACAAACATCTAGCAATCAATGGTCAAATTCCAATCATGCCCCACGATTTTTGTAAGTCAAGTGTTAAAACAACATGTTCAAGGCCTATTACATTTCTCTTAGTTTTTACCCAAAACTTACAATCCTTGGCTCATGATTTAGCGGAGGCACATGTCCAACGGAATCACTGAAAGCCCTCATTTTGTCACAATGCATGCACATACCATGAACAGGCAGGGTTTGTACACATGGAATTCATGGAAAGGTCAGGAAAACAATACATTTTCACAAAAGGTCTGGAAAGTGTCTAGGGAACTTCAGGAAAGACATTTAGTGCTGGGGTTTCTTAATTCAAAAAGATTAAACACTGTTGGGAAAATATGCCACAAAGAAAAAAACAGATCTGTTTAGATGTATAACTGTTCAGAGGTCTGGAATTTTCAGTTGAGGTCTGAGAAAGTCACTGCGATATTCAGTGAATTTTGTTATGTGTACAAAACCCTGTAAGTAACAAACTTAGCCCACGTTCAGCTTTCCTCCGATCAGACGGATTCTTCTGTGTTCTCCTCTGGTGAGTTCCTTCTAAGTTGTCTGTGGTTTCCTCCAGAGCTACACTGAACGAAGAGGAAACAATCTTGATTTCAGCCTGTGGATACTAGAGTTGCTTTTTCGGGTTTGGGAACTTTAGCAATGTTCTGAGGCTCTGGACTGGGTTACTGAACTGTCTCATATGGATCCTTCCTTCCCTTCAAAACAAAGGTATAGACTTCCGCCATCATTTTTTCCTTTACATAATCATACGATTTGGCCTAGTTATACCTTCTTCTGCAAACCCATTTACGTGCGCTTGGGAATACGTCATGGTAAACCTAGGAGTACCAATCGGCACGGTTAGATTTAGTGGCTCTTTTGACGACTGCATGCTTTCGGTTAATATTCATTATTGTGGGCCAGTACAGCCAGATGCATACGAGCTGCATATGCGGGATGTTGTAAATTCTTGCCTTCTTTGGACAATATTTCAGGAGACTTGTGTGGAAAACTTCTAGAGCAGCTCAGTATGGCAGGATGAAACCAGAGCTCCAATGTCTTTCAGCACAGCTTTTTGAGGCTATCGACTTCTTGAAGTGAGCAAGGCTGTTAGTGTCGACGACCCTGCCTCAAACCAGGCATTTTAGCCTGGTTTCTTCCTCTGGTGTAAATTGGAGGGTGTGACACTGGTGGAACTTTCTCTCCGTCAACCCAAGAGTGGACGTCACAATGTGTTAAGTAGGGAGGCTCCACATTTCCCGTAATGCTTTTCGCATCTTGTACAACTAGTGCTGACAGCACCAACCACAACGTGATTACAAATCGCTTGAATCCAACGGTGCCAGACTCATCACAGTCCTTTCGTCTTTGCTTTGGCACGAGAACTTCTTCCCTCAGGGACCTTCACAAAGTGCCTACACATCACGTAAAGCTTGTGTGGCGAGTAGGTGGATATCTGGTCTGATGAGCTTTCGAATACCAGCATTTGCTCGGTCAGTGGCCAACTAAAAAACTTCTATGATATTGTTGCCCTCAATTTATCCACACACTTTCTTGAAGCCACATCTTACCATCTGCAACCGAAAGTCTACGTTGTGTTTCCGTGACTGTACCAGTTCAGTGTTACAATCTGCTGGTCTTGAATTCCATAAGGGTGTGTATGGATACGCAATACTTGGCCATTATAGCCAGCGTTGCAGTCACACTTTAACCAACTCCCCATCCCTGAAGAGCGCAGATATCCCTGGTGATCTCCCGCGGAGTTGCGATTTGGACCGCATGACGATGCATGGTGCTTCAAGTAGGTGTGTTCACTTTAATGGCTTATAGGACTATGCTTTTTGTATGGTCTACTGCCCCCACCAGGCAATACAAGTGTTACGGGCGGGCATATTACGTGTTTCGGCCTCACCATTAAGCTAGCGATATGGCGAGTAGACCCGAGTAATGTGTTGTGTTTTTTTTATTGGGAAGGGGGGGAGGCCTGCAGACGTCACGTCCTGCGTCGGTGAGAAACACGCGAGATTAAAACTGAGGGTTTGAGCCGACTTTTGCTCCGTCGGCAAGGTTCGACGTTTGGCAGGCGCTGGGGGCCAATTGTTCCGGTGCGGGCGGGGCGGTTGATAGTTAAACCTTAGTTTGCGATGAATAAATTTGTAAACTGTACTATGTAATTAACCTTTGTTATAGTCCTGTATTCATAAGCCACCAATTTTGTGTTTGTAGGTGCATGCGTTAAATAGTTTTGCTGTTGTCGTTTTTCCCCGGTCCAAGTTTGGGTTCTCGCCCTTGTTCTCAGTGACCGTTTCTACGTACTAAAAGCACGTGATCAGCTCGTGGTTTCAAAAGGAACCAAACCAGAGGGGCATTTATCCATTCGTTCAAATGTCTTGCAAGGCTAAGCGAGTTTAACGAAATAGGGCGATAGTTGTAGCCCTTGTCGGTCGGGTCCTTGACCGGCTTAGCGATGGGAATGATGGTGGGCAACCGCCAAGCAGCTGGAAAAATTGCCCATTTTAAAGGACAAACAGGCCAGTCACCCCAATATTTTCTTTGAAAAATCAGCAAACTCTTGCAAATCTCCTCTATTGCATATACAAGCACCTCTTGAAGATGTTCGAACATTAATTATTACAAACAATAGGTAAGCGAGGAGAACATTCTCCTTGAATTTTACAATTCACCAACAAAAAATATTGTCAAAATGATCACACTAATAAAAGGGGGGGGGGGGGGGGGGGGGAGCAATCATGAACTAGAGTGACGGGTTATACGTCACTCCTGATTGGGGTGCTGCCTACTGCCTTAAAATATCTAGTTAAAACCAGATAAAGGAGTTTAGTCTGGAAGATGTTTTAAAACTGGTAGTGAACTTTATCGGGCCAGGGGCAGTGTCCCATTGCTTTTCTCGAGAGCAATGCAAGTTCGTATGTTAAAGTAGGGCTGTTGTATGTTCTCAGAGTTATCTTACGTGAAGTTCACTTTCTGTTTTTTCAACGGTATATTGGAATGCCTGAAAGGCTTTGTTGTAGTGATTGATTGAGGATTGTTTGATTTCAAAACTCATCTGCTGTTTCTGTGCATGTGCTTCCGTCTGGTCTTGGTATGTGTAGGAACGGAGGAAATTGAGCTGATTCCCACTAATTTTCTTACCATATTCCAATGTTTTTTTGGACTGGGGTAGAGAAGTTGAGAGATGTACTGTTTCCATGACCCGCTTGCTTGTTTTGATGATGCGCCGTGGCTTTGGCACGGGCATTAAGGGTAATTCTAAGATTAAGATTAATTGGGGTAATTCTGAAAGATATTAAGGGCCTTTTTGCGATCTTTGATCGCTTTTTCACAATCCCTGTTTAAAACCACGCTTTGTGTTTTCTACGTGGTTTGGCTTGCAGCGGATCCTAGGTGTCATGGGTATGACGTTTTAAACTGCATCCAGGTAGGGTGAGGGAGGTCATGTGTGGCGAGTAGTTGTCCCCGACATCGCCTATAAAATGGCACATAAGACCGTTATTACTCACCTACTCATCCTCCATGGTTTGAGCCCCCTGGGGCTGGGGGTTGTTTAGGAAAATGCCCACGGTATTCATGTCTGTCGTAAGAGGCGAATCTAAAGGGAAGGACTTTGACCGTATTTTAAACTTCGTTGACACTATCTAACACATGTACCCGTTAACATGTGATCTAACTTACTGATTGACTGACTGAATGACGACTAACTAAAAAACTAACACTGAAACTATAGCGATAACAATTTTGTGCAGTGTCCATGATGGAGAGCATGGTAGGCAGAGTACGTGACATTCAATGACATTACAACAACCCTTACTTCGTACTCAGCCAGTGCTCATGAGCTTTGATAAGAATGTTGCAGTGGGATTCTTTCCCTAGAGAAACAAATTGTACCTAGTCAAACCAACGGTCGGGACTGTAGGTAATGCAGCCCCCAGGAAAACGTGAGATGATTTGGTACTGACTAGGGCTGCATAGGTCTCACTTACCTAACCAATGCCGTATTTTCTCCACAGGGAGAGAGACCATAGTAGTCCCTGTTGACTGTGCTGTCACCGCTCAAGTCACAATTCTGCGTTGAATGCTATGAATACTCCCATTATTTGTCAGAAGAATACACTGTGCCAAATCTGAAGACGTTGTTTGAGCACACAGACCCTTCTCTCATTTTGGGCTTTCTCAGAAAAAAGTAACCTTTACAGGAAATTTGGACATGACTCCCACATTTGCTTTTGTTGTGTCGTAGACATTTTTGTAGAAATTTTTGCCCATTCCTTTTTCCTTTTAGGTGAATTCACCTTCCCATTACCCTTTTTATCCAGCTGACACTATAATAACACCATTCGTGTTGAAGTTGTCGATTTTTAAAACCCCATCTGACGCCTCGATTGCATTTGAGTATGCAATAAAACAATGTGCAAAATCGGATGAAATGTTTTAAAAAAAAGATTAAAAAAGGCTTTGCTTAGCCTCGAAGCGAGCCAAGCGTTTCGAACAGGGCAGAAACATTCGTTTCCAAATCGGGTAAGAACTAAGGTTCGTGTTCGCCCCCAAGAATAGGGGCAGGTGTCCCTTAAGAAAAAAGTTACGTATGTTAAAAATGTATACGATTGACACTCCAAATGCCAAATCCACTGTCATAAAATTTGTTTTCTCTATTTGTTTGAACTACTCCCATCACCACTTCACCACAAACTTTCCACCAGTTCGCACCGATTACCTACCGAGTTGCCTCCTGGTTGTCTTGTTTAGTCTACCCTTTAAATTCCTACCTTTACCTCATCAGTTATACCTGTTTTGTTTAAGGTCTCCCATCATTTTAGCAAAATAATCTTTATGAATCTGTAGCGATAAGCATGACCGGTCTTTTAAACTGACTTATCTTTCGTTTGTGCTATAAACAGGGTCTATCAGACCCCAACGACGGAGGAATTTTAAAATTTTTACTTCGTAAACTCACGTTTCGGATCTAAGGATGTAGATTCCCATACGCGCATACGCCAAAGTCTCCCCCCAGTTCGTTTCCCCCGCAATTTTTGGGCAGTCAGATCTTCTTTCATACCCTTAAATAATCCTTGTTTTTCTGGTTAATTTTACCTTACAAGCAAACAATTTTGGGGGGTTTCACAACAACTGGACAAGCGTTTCGTCATTTACTAAGGGGTTTTGGATAGACATGTCCGTTATCTGCGTGAAAAAATGGAAATAAGGTTCACGGAAGGATGCGCCGGCATCGTATGTCCGGTGTTAGTTAAACAGGCTAGGGCGTGAATGGTTGTCCAAAACCAAGGAGGGTTCTAAAAACAGTCAGTTGCAATGAAAAGTTAATCGGTAAGAGTATAGATGACATTTGGGATTAGGGTCTAAGTACGCCTAACTTTCCCGATTACGAAATCTCATATGAGATTTTACCAAGGGGCTCCTTGCAGTTTACAGCTTCTCGTGACCACTTCGTTATACTACACGGCGGGAAGTAAAGGCACACTGTCGGTACTTACAAGTACTTGCGTGTTAACGTGAAGCTTTTTTTTTTAAATTCCATGTGCAGACAGCAATCGCTAAGGATTTACTTTTTGTTTTAGTTTGACTAGACTCATATTGATGCATACACGAGTTTAAGTCCGAAAGTTTAATCACGGTGCATTTCCATGGGATCGTTTTCCCACAACCAGAATGTCCTTGGGCTTCCCAAGTTGTTTTGTACTCCCTTCTGATCGAGTCACCTGGGATACAGTGTGTCTTCCAGTCAATGGGGTCAAGCTTGATCGATGTTTAAAATGGCTTTCCTTGACGTTGTTCTGGCCAAACTTCCGAACTTCTTTGCTGTACCCGTCCACTTAACAGTAAATTTGACATAATTACGCCTGAAAACGCCAATTACTGGCATGGGATCGAGAGCTTGCACCTGTGACTTGAGTTTTAAAGCATTTCTACCGTTGCCGCACTGAAGGGACATGCGTCTTCTCTCTCTTCAAACAAGAAAAGTTAGAGAACACGACGAAATTTACTTAATTGTCGTATTCTTTGTGAGAGAACAACAACAAAAATTGTTCAACTGTCGTGTTTTATTGTGTGTCGAGTAACGAGAAAAACACGATGAAATTTACCTGATTGTCATAATTTTGTGAGAGAAACACAACAAAAGTTGCTCAATTGTCGTGTTTTTGGTGTCTCTAGTAACGAGGAGAGAACCCGACGAAATTTTACTTGATCCGGTCATATTCTTTGTGGAGAGAACACAACAAAAGTTGCTGATTTGTCGTAATTTTTTTGTGTCGAGTAACGAGAGAGAGAACAAGACAAAATTTGCTTGATTGTCGTATTCTTTGTGAGAGGAACACAACAAAAGGTGCTGAATTTAGTCGTTGCTGTTTGTGTCGAGTAACGAGGGCGGAAACACGACAAAATTTGCTTGATTGTCGTATTCTTTGTGAGAGAACATAACAAAAGTTGCTGAATTGTTCGTGCTGTTTGTGTCGAGTAACGGGAGAATCACGACGAAATTTGCTTGACTTGTTGTGTTTCTGGTGTCGAGTAAGAGTAAACGAAGAGAAACACGACAAAGTTTGCTTACTTTGTCGTGTTCTTTGCGTCAGCTGATTAGAAAATATGACAAAAGTTGGTCCGCTATTGTCTTGTTCTTTGTGTCGAGTGACGAAAAAATACGACGAAATTTGCTTAAATTGCTATGTTCTTTGTGTCGACCAATGAGAAAGCGCGACTGAATTCGTTAACATGTCGCAACTCTGACTGACTGTTAGTTGGTGACAGTGCAAGACGGAATTTACTTATTTGCTATGCTTGTTGCATCAAGTAATGTTAGAAAATGACGGATTTTACTTAATTGTCCTACTCTAAGTGTCGGCCAATAACAGGATATGACGAAAGTGTTTAATTGTAGTATTTTATTATTCCATTAATGTGGGAACACTGCAGAATTTGCTTACTTGTCGTATATTTTGCAGTGGCGTAGCCACGGGGGGGGGGGGGGGCAGGCCCCCAAACTTCCGTCAGCCCCCCTCCCCCCAAAAAATTTCAAGGTTATGTGGTAAATGTCTAAATATCACTGACGGATTAGGCCTGTCATTTAAATTTCTGTCTTTCTAAATTATCACGCATTTCAAATTGTCAAACTTCCCGATCTAAACAGGTTAGTAAAATTCTTAGGCTATAACAGGTTTCTGTTTCCAAAATTTATCAGGTTTATGCGTCGACCTCGGAATTATTTTTCACAACTAGAAATAGATTTCTCTGTTCTCTGTTTATTATAGCCGGAGACATTATGTAGGGCTGACAATTCTAGACGAAAGCACTAGGTAACAAAAACTAGTTACGGGATAGTTACGGCTGCTTGTAAGCGGAATATCTGTGCTCAGGGGCGTAAATACGGGTGGAGGTGTGACACTCCTCCTGTGAAAATCAAAAGTCGATCTCTGAGCGCCAAAAAGTCGGTCTCAAATCCAGTTCAGTATGCTTTTGTTACAGTAGACCAGACATGAACAACATTTGAAGTCACTGGCGTAGAAAGCTGTTCGAGAGTGGGGGGCTGAACCTTGTTTCGGATCGCCGTCCTGGGGGAGGGGTCTAAGGGTGTCCCCCATTCCCCTTTGGAAAATTTTTGGATATTTGAGGGAGCTTAGATGCAATTTGGTGCATCTTTTTGGACAAATTTTAAGGTAAATTACTACAAATTTTTGACATTTTTGGCAATTTTTTTTGAAAATTTTTTGGATATTTCAGGGACCTAGATGCAATTTGATGCACAAATTTTAAGGTACATTACTGCAAATTTTTGACATTTTTAACAGAAAATTTCTGACAATTTTTTGGAAAATTTTTGGAAATTTCAAGGACCTTACCTTAGATGCAATTTGGTGCATCATATCGGGCAAATTTTAAAGACAAATATTCGTCATCCCAATGTATATTTTTAGTGTGGTGTTATTAAAATTCTCTGTTGGTGACTGCTCTAGGCTTGACATCAAAGTTTGAAAATTCAAAAGATGCAGAGTAGCTCACATTCCACACAACGCAGAGAGAGAGTGCGTGTGTTTAGATTACACATTATGGCCTTTTGTGCTCATCAGGCTGCCAGGACATGACCTTAAGCAATAAAATAGGTTTGTGTCTCCACAAAGAGGAGCTTTACTTAGTTATGGGAGGAGCCACACGTTGCATAGATGGGAGAATTGGAACTGTTTGGGATGATGAGAATTACCCTTTAATGTAAATTATTGCAATTTTTTGGACATTTTTTTATAGAAAATTTTTAACAATTTCTTTATAAAATTTTTGAATATTTGAGGGACCTTAGATGCAATTTGGTGCATCATTTGGACAAATTTAAGGGAAAATTACTACAAATTTTTGATATTTTTACAGAAGAGACAAATAAGGCGTTTTCGTCCTTGGAAAGTGGGGGCTGAAACATACTTTCGCCCCCACAATTTTCGCTGGAGCTGTCACCCCCTAGCCCCCCGCTTCCTACGCCCTTGTATGAAGTGCAAAAAACAAACAAAAAAAAAAAAAAAAAAACATAAAAAATAAGTTATTCGAAAATTCAGACATGAAAAAAACATATTAAGTGCAAAAAAGCAAAAAGAAGAAGAAAAAAAAAAACGGTCTTAAAATTCGGATCGCACAGCCATGTCAATGGGAGTCGGTCTCCAAGAAATGTAGTTGGTCCAAAAATAGTTCACCCCCCTGCGAATTCATGTATATACGCCCCTGGTTACATTGAGTCCCGTTACATAACTCAGCTAGTCCTGGCGTTACAAAGTGCACACACAACACATAGTCTAGGCCTACATAACCTTCAGGCGTTGAAGGTAACGTTAGGACTGTCTGTAAAATCTATTAACGGCATAAGGCCTAGCCTAGCGCTTGGCTATACGTATACGAGGACCTCACCTGTTAACACATGTCCCGCAGGTCTTTCCATGCGCTCCCGATCGGCAAACTTCCGATGCGGTTGTGTCCGTCTAGGGAAACTAATATTTCGGTTCCCGGACAACTCCCACCCGGACAATTCCCACCAGGACAATTGCTAACCCGGACAATTGCTAACCCGGACAATTGCCAATCCGGACAACTCCCACCCGGACAACCGCCACCCGGACAATTCCCACCCGGATAACTTGGCAACACGAACAATTACCACTCGGACAATTGCCAACCCGGACAACCGATGTGTTATACAGGAAAAACGATACATTATTGGGGTAGTTGGTGGGGAAAGTGAACAGCGAGAGGTGTAGTGAGCTTTCAGAATTAGTTATTAGTGAAGCTGTCCTACAGGAAGTAATAACGAGACATTTCCACCAAAGTTTTCCTATGCACAGCGGTATAGCATTAGTATGAGACATCAATTTATATGAAACTCATGCGAAGCACGCCGAAAAATTTATCGAGAGTTGCGATTCCCTGCACATGGGTAGGGTTTGGGATTTTGTTTGCAAGGACCATGGTGCATTTAATGACTTACATGATTATTTCAGTAACCCTTATTTCAAAGCTTCAAGTCACAAAAGTGTGGCGTGTTGTAGACGCACATGCTTTGAAAGAAAATATACCATACCAGACAAAGTTTTCAATTGTATTGATCAGTTTCCGAAGAGGATACGCGTCAAGCGCGCCGGGAAAAATCTTCTTAGCATTTTTATGGTGTTTGATATTGATGTTTTCTTTTCATTTAACATTACAAAATTTGATCATGATAGGCTATTGAAAAATTCTTGTATAATTTTGTGATCTCGCTTCCTTTCGCTCATGTTTTTCATTGTTTTTATTATTTATTAAACTCGGGAAAAAGTGGGGGCAAGTGCCCTTCCTTGCCCCGCCTATAAACATGCTTTCTACCCCTTATCTCGTGAACTCACATGGGCCACAGTGCCGTAAATTTTATATTGTCGCCTTGATCTGAGGCTATGATGTATGCCCTTCCCTTTTAAACGTTTTTCGTTATTATATGTGCAGTCTGGTGACATTTTCTGTAACATTGATGTAGTTTTACATTGCATTTTTGGTATGTAGATTAAATGTCACTCCCACAACTACGGAAAAGCTAATTTTTGTGTCGACCACAACAGTGTCAACAGGGACGTCCCTTAGGATTGATGAGTGGGGGATGTTGGACCTTTTCCCCGACAAAAATGGTTTCATTCCCGACAAAATATAAGAACGATTAAGTCATAACCCTCGTTTCAAGGAAATTTGCAAAAAGTACAAGATGTAAACTTTTAGTATAACGGGAGGAAGATAAGCAAACAACGCAGTTAAACGCAGTTTAAACATTTGGCAATGTCAATTTGACCCTGGCGTACTTGTTTTCATTCATCTGCTACAACAGGATGGTCGATTTGGTCATGGAAGTATTAGCCCTAAGGTGGTACTTCCATGGTGGGAGCATAAGATCGTCTTAGGCATAGGGCTCAGTTGCCCACCGTAGGGCCCATTTCAGTAATGTCCCTCTGTGGGAGTCCAGGGGGGAGAAGCCCCTGGAAACTCAGAAGCATTGACACGATTTCACGCACTGAAATGAAGTGTTTTACTGTCTACAAACGGCTTTGAGTACGCACTACACCAGGGCCGTAGCCTGCGGGGGGGGGGGCAACCCTGAGATTTTCATATTGTGAATGAAAGTTGAGAAGAAATACTAAAATGAAGAAAATATTACTGTCCAAATTATAAATTCAAGGCCCTCAAAACTTAGGAAACGGCTTATAAGGGGTCCGTTTCCCCAAATTTTCCCGGAGATGTGTTTTATGCGGGTTTCTCGTCGTGACGTATGAGCAATCTTCCTCCTACAAGAAACATCGCTTGGATACAGCAGCATATACGATGGCTAAATATTAAACAGTCTATGATTACCTATGATTACTATAGCTAAACTCACTGAGCTGGTAAAACAAATGGGCATATTTTAGTAGTCACCGCAAACTTATTTTGAACCAAAAGCTAAACCTCACAAATGTTTCCTTATTTCACTTCGAGTATCTTTTTGACATGTTAAAACATAGCCTAAACATTCCATATTCAAGATAAACCAAGGAGTTACCATATGCATGAATTTCACAACCCAGTGAGAAAAGTATTGTAACATGATCCTCAAAAGCCATTCATGAAATAGGATACCCGGTTACACTCATTCAAATTGGGTTGACTGCATTCTCCCTTTAAATCAAATCTAGCTTTTCTTCTAGAAATTTTGATTTCTTTGTAAGCACGAACTCTTAAAGGAAAAAAAAAGGTTTAGATGCACCTTTAAGGTCTAAAATGTGTTATCCTCCCGTCTGGGAGTCTTTTCTACCGAACATTTTCTTGCAGCCTACGCTTTGGATACGCGCCAACCAAAAGTTCCCCAGTGGCGTACTAAGAGCGCCAGAGCAAAGCCTCAGCCGGGTACCAGGCTTGTGGGGATGTCACGAAACAGCCGAAATAGTCAGTAAATAATTTCAGGTCATGTTATCAATATCAGTCCAAAGCTTTATCAAAGATAACACCATTTTAGATCTAGGAATACTTAGGACAAAAGAAAATCCTCAAGAATAGAGGTGTCATCCCTCTCTTGAGGCAACATTTCTTTAATTACACCCTAGCAAAATAGAAAAAAAAATCACAAAATAATAAGGATGTCGTAGCATATAATCAATTCAACACTTTAAGAAGCTTTACCAAACAGTACCATTTTGCATCCAAGCCACCTCACAAAGCGCATACAGTGTTATTCTCTACTCTTAGACAGCACCTCTTGACTTACGCCCAGCCCCCCAAAACAGGAAGAATATTACTAAAGCCCATATAAAGGATGAGGGCTGATAAACTGTTACGTTTGGCTGCCACGGCATACGTATCCGCATCCGCAAGATAGCATTTGCACAGTGAACACACACACAACACAGGATATAGGCCCAACACGATTTAAGTAGAAAGCCAACCCACACTGCACTGACCCATCTCCAACCGGACGGCAAAACCAGTCGCGTTCTTGGCAGACGAGTCGGTTGTGTTCCAAATTTTGTTTTCTACCATACGCTTTCGATCATGATTGCAATCCGACAGTCACGCCACATGCAGACTTGACAAATATCAAACTGTTTGGTAGTCCCAGTGGAGTCGAGGGTGGGGATGGGAGTCGCGTCGCAGTTGAGTAAAGTCGTGGTAGTGTGCAGCTGTTATCGACCCAACGACGACCCATTTTGTTGTGAAATGACCAACGGAGGATTTGCGAAATCAAACGATGGTTGCAGAAAGTCAATATGCTCGCCTTCATGTGTGATTGATGAAAAGTAGACTGATATCAATCCCGACAGTGTGGTGCGTGATTAACCTACAATCCGACTGCCACCCGACGCAACTGACCACGAATACTTATAACCTACAACCCATCCCGGACGAGCACTCAGATTGAGCTGAATCGTATTCCAAATGGCTTTTATATTACAGTGTCGGGCATGGTGTCAATTTCATGGCAGACAATTATATTCAATTATATACGGTAGCCAAACATTTCCGGCAGACCGAACTTTGAGCATGTCTGGGGGTGTAACACCCCTACAAAACCTGTCAAGGGCGGCGAGTTGTTCTCAATATTGGGGACATGACCCCATTTTCGAATAAATTACTGTGTGAAAAATCAAAGTCAATAGGCAATTTCTCAAATATAGAGGAGGACATGCCCCCCATCCCCCCGGATCGCCGACCATGCCTCCGGTAATGACGCCCCTGAGTGTCAACGCAATAAGCTTATTAGCCCTGATCGTAACTTGCTTCCAGGTTATGAGACACGGCTACAGGGGTTTAGCGTAATACAGGTGTGTGCACTGCCCAGTGCATCACGTAGCTTAGGCATTAACATCCGTTATTTAGATGGGCCGATCCAGTCTTTTGAAGTGGGGTTAGTCATTCGTTACGACGAGTCCTTACATGAGAGCCTGTCTGTGGTAGAGTGTCAAATTCAGAAAAAAAAAACCCCTTTTATGCGATTTTCCAGGTTCTGAGGACTTTCAAATTACAATCAAGGTATAATGATCTTTTTAAGGAGACCAATTTCAATTTAGGGTCTGGAAATTCAGGAGGGCAGCTTCCCTACAGGCTACCGTACCATTTTAATAAGCCTAGGATGTACAAGAAAAGAGCAAATGTACAAAAGTATAACGTAACCTTCTACATCGAAGAAACTAGGGTCAAAATACGAAGCGAGTGATTTTGGTATTATGACGTAATTATACGTACTATGATAGAATAGGAATAAATGTCCGTATGGAATAAGCCTATGTTAAATTTGCAGACAGTAGGCCTGTCTGCATTGCTAAGGGTAGGGAACATACAAGAAGTACCACCAATATGGCTCAAAATGTGATTCGATTTCAATGCGGGGGGGGGGGGGGGGCATTTTCAAAAGCGGACTGGGTTCGTCTGAAACAGTAGAACCTAACCCCTCCCCCGTCCCCTGCGCACGAGCTTGAGTTCAGCAAAGCAATCCACTGTTTTAAAGAGTTCTCTAGAGCAATCGCCTATGAGTTAAAGGGCTTATTTATCTTTGGTTGCCATTTTCAAGTTCTATGAAAATGTAGCCTGCATTTTATGTCACACAGTAAAGTGCAATTTTACAGGGTGAATTGTCCTTGCCATTGTTATGGGCAATTGGGAGCCATTCGGGATGGAAAATCGTAGGGGTGGAAACTCTTCTAGATATAAATTGCCCGGAGGGCATTGTTCGGGTGGGAATTGTCCCGGTTGTAAATTGTCCGGAGTGGGAATTGTCCGGGTGGCAATTGTCCGGGGGGAATGGTCCGGTCACGAATATTTCCACATCTTCTTTGACACTTTTTCGTCCTCAGACGAAGACATGATCGACTGGCCAGACTGCTCTTGACCGGAATTGTAAGAAAGAATAGTATCTAGTATATCGCTGGCGGCGAGTACTCAAGTAGCCGTTCAACTCCAAGTAGATAATTTAAGTAGGCCGAACTTATCTTAGTGCACGCCCCTGTACTAGAGCTGCGTATCATATCCATTATTCGAATCATAAAACACGCCAATAAAGTGGATTTCGTCATGTTTTCTCATACTCTGAAACATAAAATACGACAAATAAGAAAATTCCGTCGTATTCTCCTATTTTACATCACAAAGGGCACTACAATTTAAAAAAAAATTCGCTGTATTCTCTCCATTACGAGACACATACAACAGGATATTTAACCAATTTCGTATTGTTCTCACACTAATCAATACTTGAGACCCGACAATTTAGCCAATTTTGTCATGTTTTCACATTACTTAAAGTGGCTATGCCACGTGTAAATTAACGGTTTAAACCCTTTTGGTATCTTTAGAAATACGTTTTCTACAACGAAAATCAACCATTCAGTTTGTTTACAACTTGTTTTTCCGCTCGAAAATTGAGAAAAAATACACCCTCTTCCAGCCCTGAAAAGTTAGTCTTCCCGAAAATTTTCAAAATCTTGTTACGTCATGTGACGTCACTTTAGGAACTGATCGTTGTTTGCCGTGGTATCCTTCGGACATTAGATACAGTGTATGCATTCCATTGTACCGGTTACCAAGGTCGATACAATGTAAAACCTGCGTGAAAAGTTGTAAATTTTGGAATTGTTATCCCTTTTCTCGTGCTTACCACTTGTTTTAGTCAATTAAATGCATTTCACGCAGGTTTTTTGTCTTGGTGTCATGATAAGTAGCTGCATGTACAAACATTCACAACGCAACAGCATAGGTACAGCATGGAAGTACTACTGTACTTCCATGGGTACAGTACACAACATACCTGTTACTACACAATGTATCACCAGCACTGTTTCGTAGTAGGTACCATGTGAAATCAAATTTAATACTTTCTTTGGAATGGCGGATCTGAGCCAGGGAGTTGCCCTCTAATGGCAACTCTCTGATCGGACAGGAATGTTGGACTGTCGGTAAAGTGAGTTTTCTTGGATTTGAAATCAAAAAGGCGAAGGCGATACTGAACAAGACGTCAGTGGTGCAGATGGCGTGAGTAATTCGTTACGGCGCATAGGACCGTATCGATTTGAGACTGTTAGGTGAGGTAAAAGTACAACACCACAACAATTCGAGCATGAGAGAAGCATTTGGAGTAATTGAAAGGGACTTTAGCTTGGAAAGTTTTATGTAGGCAGTCAAAATATGAACTTTAGGTTACTTTTGTGCAAGTGTCAGTGGAAATTGTGGAACTAGCCTATGATCGAGTGTGCACAGTATTTCGCTGGCTGCTGCCAGTCCACTCACTGTACGTATTACTGCAGACCGAACTGAACAGTACACTGCCGAGTTTTTTTTTTTTTTTTTGTTCTTCGGTTATGAATGAAGAGTATTTGTAATTATTAGTAATAGCCTACTGCAGCCCCAAAATACAACAGACCGACACCACTCTCCAAACAGACAGAAAAAAAGTTCAAATTCAAGACATGCCGCGAATTACAATCATTACGGTACTATCTCTTACGTATGTATAGGCTATGGTGTACGCCAGGTTCGGTATACGGAGGCTGGTGTTCCTAAAATGACGTCATTATTGTGTTGGCTTGAAATCTCATTTTCAACAGTCTATTTTTTGGTGCAATTTTTTGAAACAATTTCTTTGTAATGCTCAAGGCTGTAAGGGTGATGAAAACAGTTATAGAAAGAGCTTTTTGTGTACTTCAGGCTAAATTAGTCTCCAGTTACTCCAATTTACGTGTCATGGCCACTTTAAAACTTTAAATACTACGATTACGCCAATTTTGTCATGTTCTCGCAATGCCCAAAACTGAAAAGACGGCAATTAAGCCAATTTCGTTTGATATATTAGAGCAGGGGCGTATGTTTCTTTTCAACTTTGGGGGGGATGGATGAACTATCGCAAATGTGGAAAATGTGCACGCGAAGCGTGCACGGCGAGCGCGCAGCGCGAGCCCATGACGGGTGGGGTCCAGGGGCCCGCCTTAGGGCCCTGGTGGGGGTCCAGGGGGCGAAGCCCCCGGAAGCTCCCGGGTTTTAATGTCTCAGAAGTGCCAGGAAGACTGTTTTAAGGTGTTATTTTCAGTGGTAATGTTCTTTGGTAGACTATTGGTACATTCATGCATTTAGGAAATAGCCTACTATTTTGAGCACAAAACTCGTTGATAAGTTGCACTGGATTGAAATTGTACAAGAGCAACAATGTCCTGTTAAGCTTAAAAGGCAGGGATCAACATATAGGGTCATACCAGACAACTGGATTTTGAATTCGGAGATCATTGCAAGACCTGCAAGTTGGCTTGAGATCAGTGGCGTCGCCAGAATTTTTGTGATTGGCGGCTCATGATGTCGTAATAATACCTCAGTTCCCCCAAGTCTGCTTAAATTACACCTTTATTTTTCATGCGTTCCTGCATTTGCATGCAGCAGTTTTGATTTTTCGTTTGTCACTACATAAAGGTGTCGTCCTGGGGAAGGGGTTCCCCCTCCCCTTTAAGAATTTTTTTTTTATTAATTTAAGGTCTTTTAGATGCAAAATGGTGCTATCTTTGGGATGTTTTTGGAACTGATCATATATGGCCGTAAAATGTCCATAATTTAGTGAATGTTAATTTTTGGAAACTTAAAAGAGGAGAATATGTTGTCTATTAAGAGACAGATACATTGTCAACAAATCTCCTGAAGCCCCCTCCCTTCTGTCTATTTTACTGCCTTCTATTTCGGGAAAGTTTTATACAAAAATATGTGCGTGGAGTCCACAGAAACATTCTTGAGTTGCTACGAAATATGTCCTTTCCTTCATTGTGCATTGTGAAAGGACATCTAAAGCCAGCAGATACCTGAACAGGACCTCCTGAAAGCTCTGTATTAATCATATGAATTTGGGGGGAGGGGGATTAAATAATGCGTATACTACCTGACATCCAAATGATTAAGATGATGAGTAAGACGCCGAACAATTTACAACTATCGTATTTTTACTACTTTTGAACTAAAATCCGAACGAACAGCTGCCAGCAGTGAAAAATGAGAGGGAGGGAGAGTATAGGTGCAGGGAGGTGATATTAGACCTCCCTGATAGGTGTAGTAAAAGGGGTGAAAGACTAATAAGAGCGTTACAGAGTGCTGTTTTCTTCATAAATGTATTAACAATCACCATCTATACCGATAATTGCTCAGCGCGAACTGGCGAAGCTCTGGTAAAATTTTTTGAAAAATGTATAACGGCAGATACGTACTTCCAGCCTTCTACATCATGCTATATATTAGATTGAAAGATCCCATATTGGTGCGAGGTCCCCCACAGATGTTATGAGATGTATGTGTGTTCTTCGGAAAGTGTCGTGATCAGAACAGTTTCGTGTATTATTACCTTAATAATGGTCATGACATGGAGTGTAAACAGTGACGAATAACATTTCCATTACAAAACCCGCATTCAGACTCTACATCGAGACACTTCCAATTGCCCGACAAACCTACATGCCACTGCCATAAGCCAGTCTTTTACCTATTAATTCGTAAACTTTCAACATTTTGTTGCTGTGCTTCTCCGAAAGTTGCTATCGGAAGATATTGATGACGTAAGGTTGGAAGCGCGCGGAGCGCGCGAAAATTTTGATACAGATTGCCAACGATTTGCTAAAATTCTGATAGTTTGAGAAACATTTGTCATAGAAAGTGAAGCGAGATTGAAAAAAATTTCTTACGAAAATGAAGAATAAAATATACTTACCATCATACACGTATCTGTAGACTGAAACATTGGGGGGGGGGGGGGTGATAACATGGGCCACCCCCCTGGTCAAATGTTGGGGGGATATATCCCCCATCCCCCCGGGATCTACGCCCATGTATTAGAGTCGTACTTATTCTAAGCAATTTGGTGAAATTTCCGCCGATATGTGGTTCTCAAGATATCAGCAGATAAAGTTGTCACATTTTCAACACAAAGTGAACTTGAAGCAAGCGCATATGATGTCATACCCTCACATTAATGAGCAGTCTTTTGTTTTTCTTTAAATTTTATCACCAATTTTCTCCTCAATAATCGAATGTTATCGCCATGTGATTACATTTAAGGCATGGAAAAATTACAAATTTCACATTCCCCGTGTTGAGGTCCTCCTATCCCTATTAATTGCAAGGTCAACACAACAGACTGAATAAACGCAGGAAACAGAGCATTCCTTATCAATGTGAGGAAGTGACATCAGGGAGCTGCCTACTAATATAACTTCCACTTGCCTTTGGGTGACAACTGTTGTAACTTCTTTTCCTGATATCTCGAGTAATACAAGTCCGATATGAATGAAAGTTTCACCAAAATGCATAGATTTAGTCACATACAAAAAGTAAATTTTTGCTTAAACCCTCCTTTTAAAGTACACCACATACTGGCAACTATCACCTTGAATACGCCCTTCAGAATAGACCTACATGACAAAAGCTGGGTAGGACGTTAAACTGCATCCGGTTGTGGAGCTTGTTAAAGCGTGGGGATAATGAGGTTACCCTTTGCCACAACTGCCTCCGGGACACCCTTGGGCAAGGTGCGCCTGTATTTTTGGCCCACTTTTGTTCAGTTTTTTGTTTTTGTGTAAATAGTGTATATAGTGTACATACTGTAAATATAGCGAGTTGACTCCACCCCGGACCCCTCGTGGCAGGTGGACCCCGCCCCGGACCCCTCGTGGCCCCTTGGGGCAGTTGGCGATGATTGCTTGGTCTGGTGTTTTGGTTTTTTGGTTGTTGTTGGGTGGTGGTTTGGTCTGGTGTTGTCTTTCGTTGGCGGTATGTAGTAATATTGGTTAAGGGTGGCCGGGGGGAGGTTGGTTTGTGGGGCGTTGGGTTGTCGGTGTGTGTGTGGTTCTATTGTTGTAATGAACATAATTTTCTGTTTGATTTGGTGGTGTGTGGATAGTTTTGCCTTTATGTTCCTGTCCGGACCGGTTTGAGTTTTTGTTTTTTGTTTGTATGTGCCGTTTCGATGCACTTAAAAAGCCGACAAAAGCTATTCAGGTGATTACGTAACTCTTCCTTTAAGAAGAGTCGCACTTTATTGGACAAAATAAACTGCAGCTTTTTACGTACGTAGAAACGGGCACGAAGAAACAAAGTAGAACTTAAACCTGACCAGACAAAAACATAACTCTGAACTATTTACAGAACTCTGTACATTGGACAAAATAAACTGTGATAGGTTATTCAATTTAATGTAATATTAGGAATGTTATTATAGAAAAACGTTCTCAGGTCTCATAAAAGTGGTCGATCAGAATCAAACAACGATAACCATGTATAATAAAATTATTAGAAATCATGTACTCAGTCGTCACAAGTTCAAACCATTTGCGTATTTAAATTCGTATTTCTTTATTTTGTCCTAATATTCAAATATATTAACGCGACAATTCTTGCTGGTTTGGGCCCATTCAGTACTTATATATTATATTATATATATATAATATATATATATATATATATATATATTATATATATATATATATATATATATATATATATATATATATATATATATATATATAATATTCTGGAACTGACGTTAGAAACCTGTGACTTGACCCTTGCTGTTGATGACGGCGGGAAGAACCTTCAAATGACTTGTGTATCGCCTGCATTCGTCTTGTGTACGGTCTCACTCCAAAATTTGCGCCGCTTATAAGCTCGTCTTTCCGGTTTGTGTACCTGCATAGTTGCAACAAAAATAGGCTCCACTTTTAATCTCTTGTACGGGTGTATATCAACCTGTTTCGATGGTGAAGATGGTTGTGTATTTACGTAAGAATTTGCCACTTTCAACAATAGATCAAGTTCATGTACAAATATGAAGAATAACAAAGGGGAGAGGTGCAGTTTCACTTATACGTCACTGGTGTACCATCGTTCCACTCCCTCAACGCCCCGCGTATATAAACTTCGTGCACCCAGCGCGGGCATACCCTCCCCCGCGGCAAAATCTGCCCCCACCCCCAGCCCGACGAAAGCCTGTGTGCGCCACTGGCAAATTGCCCCTATGCATGAAACGTGTTTTCAAGAGGAAACCCCTTGCAATCATCAAAACCTAGA
This sequence comes from Holothuria leucospilota, assembly GCA_029531755.1. Taxonomy (NCBI): domain Eukaryota; kingdom Metazoa; phylum Echinodermata; class Holothuroidea; order Aspidochirotida; family Holothuriidae; genus Holothuria; species Holothuria leucospilota. The sequence goes on from CM055964.1 coordinate 32,646,581, forward strand.
AAATGTGTTAAAGAAAGTCGAAACCGCATACTGTCCACGATCCTTCCATAGGAAATGTGTTGTTTGGAGTGTCGTACCAAATATAAAGTTTAATATGTCCCCCCATTCCGCGCAAAATCTGGAATTTTCCCCCCACTCCTCGACAAAATCCTGCGTGCTCCACTGGCAGATTGCCCCTATGTATAACAACGGGTTTAACATAGAAAGCTCCTTGCAAAACTTGAACATGTGGTTACGAAAATGGGGGGCGGGGACGGGGCAAGGGCAAATATGGTCACATACAGAAATATTGGAATTCGTAAAAGTAGTGTCTGTCTACGGCAAAGAAAAATCCAAAAGGCGGGGGAGGGGGAGGGTGGCGACCCCCACATATCATTTTGACTGTCTCTAAGATATGGTGTACCGTCAGCTCTAATCACTGAGTTGGACTGGTATGCACTCGGGTATGATCTGACTGGGGCGAACCGGAAGGGGGAAATATTGTGACTGTGAAGGGAAAACAAACATCGACAAGTTACACTGGCTATACAAACTTTTCTCAGGAAATGTTTCAGGTCATGCCACACGTTCTCTATCTGGTTTACATCAGGGGATCCTGGTGGCGTCTCCCACTGCTTGATGCCCTTATCTTCCATAAACTGCATACTGCGTCTGCTTCGATGTTTGGGATCGTTGTCCTGACAAAATCTGTCATTGCCATGAGGACATGTAGCACTCAAAAAAGGAAGCAATTCTTCCTCTTAAATTTCTGTCACATAATACGCGGAGTCCATTATGCAACGGCAAATAATGGGGGTTGCGCCTGCTGTTGAGATTCCGGCCTAGGTATGAACTTTTGTAGGGTGTTTAGCCGAATTTCCGCCGATTCTTGGACCACATTTTTCAGTTTTCGTTAGAGTTAACACAATTGATAGCAAAAGATAGTCTATTCTGTTGATTGGCTTTTTAATCAATTGGCAATACTTCATCCCAGTTGTCACCCAGCCGAGCTCCCTTTTCGTTTAACCGTAGAACGGGAAACGGTTAGCCCAATCTCTCTCCAAATAATTGCCTGCCCCTCTGGTGCAGTTAATTCTTTATTATTAAGTTTCAGATGGTTATCAATAATGTTTGATATACGGGGGTCTAGGACTGTTGGCCTTCCAGTCCTCGCGCAGTCACACACATCTACCTTGAACTTTGAAATAATGTTCGGTATACTGTTGCAAGTTGCAGGAAACCTTCGCTCTTCAGTGCTCGTTGAATCTGAGACTTAGATCGTCCAGTTTTGTACAAAAATACCTTTCCTATAGTATATTCGGGAATACGAGGCGGCAACCGTCACCGATACGCTGTATTGGTTCCCTGTTCCTTTAAATTTATGGGATAATATGTTAGCTGATCTACGTACAGTGCATTAAGCGAGAGCAAAGGGATAACATTAAATGCTGATTGAAGAACGTTCTATTCGAGACTGAGTATGCTATTTTAGACTGCGATATCAAAAGGTTTCGATGACCTTACGCTCCACTTAGCGAACTAAAGAGTTTCAAAAGGATGTGTGGCATGTACAAGCACTATGAGAAACACAGGAAGCCGCGGAGGGCGTTTTCCTGTGGCTATTGCAACTATTCCTCCGACATAAAATTTGACGTCACAAGACATACTTCGAGTATGCATAGCAAGGAGCAGGCGAACGGTAAGAAAGAGGATGCCCCTCTGAAGACTTCAAAAGTACTCCTGAAGACCGACCGGGCCCTTCAGAGAAATCAGATTACAAGACTGCATTCCTCCGAAGATGCGGAGGACTGGAGACTATAAACGAGCTGACTAGCTCACCAACCAACAAGTTCAGTTCTACTCTGCAGACTACTACCGTCACACCAAAGAAGCGTTTCGATGATTGTTTGGTCTGGTGTTTTGGTTTTTTGGTTGTTGTTGGGTGGTGGTGGTTTGGTCTGGTGTTTTCTTTCCTTGACGGTGTGTAGTAATGTTGGTTTGGGATGGCCGGGGGGAGGTTGGGTTGTGGGGTTTTGGGGTTGTCAGTGTGTGTGTGGTTCTATTGTTGTAATGAACATAATTTTCTGTTTGATTTGGTGGTGTGTGGATGGTTTTGCCTTTATGTTCCTGTCCGATCCGGTTTGAGTTTTTGTTTTTTGTTTGTATGTGCCGTTTCGATGCACTTAAAAAGCAGCGTTTCGTACCACCAATCCGAGACACTTCCACAACCACCGCTTTATGAAGCTGATGAAACTCACTCAGGTGTTCGTGTGATTGGTCGTAAAACCTGTGTGACCAACGGGAACCTTTTGCAAAAGACAACAGGGTCTGTGTTGCTGTGGAGAAGTATACGCTGTAGGGCAAACGAAGACGGCCAAGATGTTTACCCTTGTAAAGCATTCATTGTGTATCGCTGTTGTTGAAAACGTAAGTTTTCTTGCGATGTGTTGTTTTATTGCATTAATATGACGTACTAAGAAGTTCATTACATGCGAGGACGCATTGAGTTTAGGTGGGGAGAGTGTAACGGACGGGTGCCCCACTTAGCATTCTAGCCGTATGCTCTATCTCTTGTGCTATCCCTTTGCAAACTATGCGTTTTTGAGTGTAAAATGTACGTAAAACAATATACGCTGAAGATAGTGTGCGTCGGCCCTTCTTGTGCCTACAATTTGCACAACTTTCACCCTTCCCAATAATTTGTGCGTAAATGATATGTGCGTTTCCAGTTTTTCACATACTTCTGTACGTGCATATTTCGTAGTTTGCCATCTCCTTTTAGTATAAATTTGACTTAGTGAAATTTTAAGGGTGAAAGGACATACGTTTCATGAACTTTGTTGAGTTTGATCATCCTTTGAAGCGCGTTTTTTGAACTTAGCAATTTTTGATAAGCCAGGAGTGCGTATTTTGGACTTAGACAACTTTTGATAAGGCAGAAAGTGCGGAGTTTGGACTTTTGAGACAATTTCTGATAGGGGACGGCACTTAGATTCTATTATGCATTTCTCTGCATCCCCTTGCACTGCATTTTAATCTCGGGGCATCAAAACGCCCATTGTGTACCGCCGCACTGCTCTGCCACCCTTTTCCTGCAGTCTTATACACATTAATCCACCCGAAACACAAAGCAAATCCCGACGCATTGCATCGACGGTATTAGGAGCCAATCATTGCTAGCACGACCACGAGTTAAGCTAGCCTTTCAAAGAATCAATAACGATCGGAAATCTACCCTGCCAGTTAAAGAGAAACTTTGAGCTGCTTTTCCCCCGTCGATTCCCAGTGAAAGTTTACTGAATAGCTTTGATTTGTCAAATGTTTCGGACCATGGACATGTTTTACTTGAGTTTTTAGTTTAAAAATAATTGTTAAATGTTTACCACCAGAACTCGATCAAGTTGTATGACCCCGTGAAACCCCCTGGGTACGACTTTAAACTGCATCCGGTTGTGGGGCTTGTTTAAGCGTGGGGATAATGAGGTTACCCTTTACCACAACTGCCTCCGGGGCACCCTTGGGCAAGGTGCACCTGTATTTGACCTGTGCTTTTTACGTGTTGTTGCCTTCGGGCGTGAAGTTGCCGTCGGGCGTGGGGTAGACTTCGGGCGTGAAGTTGCCTTAGGGCGTGTTGTTGCCCTCGGGCGTGTTGTCTTACCTTCGGGCGTTGTTGCTTTCGGACGTTTGTTGTTGCCTTCGGGCGTGTGTTGTTTTCCTGTTTGTAAATGGTCTTGTGTGGTGGGTGGGCTGGGGGTGTCGTATATGTTGGCCACAGAAATTTTGTTTTGCTAGCTTGGTGTGAGGTAGTTTTGTGAATGATTGTGGGTAGTTCATGGTTGTGTTCGTGACGGTCTGGATTTGGTTCTTCCTGTTTTGTTTGATAGTGTCCGTTTCTGTGCACTTAAAAAGCCCCGTGAAACACTGGCTGTGCGAATATCCCGTGGCCTTTTACGTACACGCCGTGGCCAGGCAGAAATACTTGGCGTAGCCATAGCATATCCTAAATTTCTCTTTTGTGACAAACATGCAGCATTATTCAGGCAACTTCTCAGCTTTCTTTGAAGTGATGCAGTAGTAAAATCAATACACGAGGGTACATAATATTTTGCATACATACATGAGGGGGAAAATGTGCATTATCATGTCGACGTATCATGTCCCTTGTGATTATTGCGGGGACTGCTTGCTAGGTACATTCATGCCAGGTCTACATGAGGGTCAGTGTGAGAACTAAGGTTAGGGTAGGTTCAGAGTAATACAAGTGCGAAATTCGGAAGACAGAGACGTCGTATGCGAGACAGTGCTGTCTTTAATGTGTTACCTGTGTATTACACATAGGAAGTGCCTGAGAGATAACGTACGGTGTTTGACGTATACCTCTTGATCAGGCGAATTATTTACCGTTCAGTAAAACTATCTTCGGTTTTGCTAGTAATTTGGTTTCGTTACTTGAATTCACTTTTGTTTTGAAATACCCTACTTTTACATATCTTATCACAGGCAGACAGGCCCGCTTAACAATGGATTACCACCATTTAAATGCAAATTCGGCAGTTACATGTCACAGCATTATTGCCGAAACTACCCAGGGGTGATCCAAGTTGTCACAACTCACGAGGGTGCATGTGAAGGGGAAGGGGAGGAGAGAGGAAGTAATGACCCATGCACAGGAAGCATTTTCACACTATTCAAGTATTCTGGTAGCGAGGACGGGCCGAAAAACTTGTGTAACTCGTGAAAATAATGAGCAAATGGATGATTCATAACCTATTGCGTCAACCTACTTTGATTTCTTATCCATCATGCCACTGCATGCTCAATCACTCTGTTGGTTCTTCAATTCATACTCCAGTTGTTTTGCACACTTTACAGTCATTCGAAAAACAAACTTAACATGTTCTTCCCATTCAACGATTTCGTTATTTCTCCTCATTTTTGCCTGGGGTTTGTGCTTGGAAACTTGCAGTGTCATAAAAGCGTTTTTGCTACACCTACTATTTCTCTTTTAACATTTACATGAAAAGCGGGATCACAAGTGTTTGCACTGTGAAAATCTTTAGCAATCATGTAATCGTTAATACATGGTTGCCCCCCCCCCCCCCCAAAAAAAATGTCCAATGCATCCTTGGGTACTTCAGTGACGCTACTCACAGATGATAGATTATGCCCCAACTGAATGATTGGTTTCGTGTGTAAGCATTCCGATAGGACCCCGCCCTTTAGTTGACGGAAGTTTTTCAGTTGTTATAGCAAAATACTAAATTTGCCATTTAACGTGTTTTCTTTTTTGGTGGGGCGCCTGCAGCAGTTTTCTATGGACCGCCAGAAGGGCAAATATTTTTGATGATGGCTCTTTTTTTCATGATGATCACTTTTACAGTGATGATGAACACTTTTTGAATGATGAAGAGCACTTTTACAGTGATGATGGACATTATTTACATGATGAAGCGCATTATTACAGTGACGACGATCACTTTTTGAATGATGGCGACCCAAAATAACACGACGAAGACCCAAAGCAATTTGATGACGGCGCGATTATATTTAACAACGACGCAAAAGTACATGAATACTTTTCAAACAACGATGACCCAAGGTGACATGATGAAGGCCCAAAGTAATTTGATGACGGCGCTATTGCATTAAATAACGATGCAAAAGTACATGAACACTTTTGATATGATGGCAATTTTTTACATGATGAATGCCCAAAGTAATTTGATGACGGCGCTATTGTATTTAATAACGATGCAAAATTAGACGAACACTTTTCATACGATGGCAACTTTTTACATGACGTTTTTGAACGTGATGAAATAGTGGCATCATTCATATTTATAACACACGGATCTTACCCGCGAACTTTCAGCCAACGATCGTTCTCCTTTTACAACGTGCAGGGACGTACAACCAACGTTATGCCTAGCCGAATAAGTCTTCTGCAACTATCACTGTAGGCCTACGTGCACAATGGACTCCATTCTTCTTGAACTGGGCTACTCTCAAGGGGTAGTTGACCTATTTAATGGCGAAGGGGTGAGACCTATAAATCATAGATTGGCCTACAGAGAGGCTGTTATGATGGTTAAAAGTGTCTAGGCCTAGGCTACTGTTGGCCCTAATCTTAGGCTTAGCCTAACGGCAGGCTATGAAGTATGAATTAACGTTAGGCCTAGACAAAACTGCCTGGCGCGGGCTTACCAGAATGGGCAAACCAGAATAGGCCTAGGCCCATAGGCTAGGCCTTTGATATAATACTAACAGTTAGGCTAGGCCTAGGATACAAACTAGCCCCCAAGGGCATTCTTCAAGAAGTAGGCCTTAGGCCTAAGCAGTTGATTTTGCCAAAATTACTTGTTCGAACATTGTCATCAGTACCGTACTTGACAGTTTTTATGCTGTCCGTGTAGCGTGGATTTTAGTTCCCGAGATAGAGCGGAAACAAGTATTTAACTTTAAAAATAACTAGACACTAGATGGGTACGAGCATGCTTACTACTGTATTCGATCGAGCTCCTGGGCCCCTCGAGGACAAATATCTTGGAGAACATGATGAACAGAGAAGACTCAAGAAATAGGCCTGGCCTAATGACAAAGCATTACAGAAACAACAGACTAGCTTACTTTAATTTGCGTAATAAAACTAGGCCTACTACTGACATAGCACGAATTAACAAACTATACAAGCATTGCATAAACTTCAACCTTAAATACCAAGCACCAAATAATGCCATTTAGGACGCTATGTCATGCAGCGAGGGACCACGCCATGCCGACATATTTATACCCCGGTCTAAGAATGAATAAGCCTTATGCACTTATCAATTGAATGACGTTCCCCACTTCCCCCCGGCATTGTGAGTCATTGATCAATGACTGTGTGACTCACATGTCCGTCATTGAACCACTATTGTCAGCCACCACCAAGGGGTGGATCATTGTCAGTCAGCTGACAGGTATACCAATTGCCATTGTCAGTATGATGACCCACATGTCAGTCAAAACTGCCAATTGAATGTCAATTTTTTGACTGAGGTGTGAGTCATTTTACATTATATTGTCAGTCACAGATAGTTAGTTAGTTAGTTAGATGGGGTTTTACGACACACCAACACGCATGTGTTATATAGTGTCACCTAGAAAGAAAAGGGGCTATATTGGGTACAATAAAAGAAAGAAAAAGTGTCAAATTCCACTAAAAAAACTTTCCAGGTTTCACCAAGAAATCCAAGCAAATGCCAGAGTCAAAACTTCCTGTACAGTTTACTCTCCCTGAGAAAGCCCAGAATAAGGGAAGAATCTGTTCGCTCAAATAAAGTCTTCAGGTCTGGCACAGCGTAATACTTCTGACGAATATGGGAGTATTCATGACAGTCAACCAGAATGTGACTGACAGTGACAGCACAATCACAGGGTATACAATATGGTCTCTCGTCCCCGTGAAGTAAATAGGCATGGGTAAGGTAAGTGTGGGCGATGTGAGCCCTAGTGAGGACTATATCATCTCTCCGTTTGCTGGGGGCTCTATGTCCCCCAGTTCCAGCCCTCGGTTTAACTTGGTACAGCTTGTTTTCGCGGAAGGAATCCCACAGTTCTTGCCATTTTGATTTTACAAAGCCATGAGTATGAGGCAAGTAGATATTGGTGACGTCCATCTGTAGGGCTTCTTTAGCAAGTGCATCCACCCTTTCATTTCCTTGAATGCCCACGTGGCTAGGGACCCATGCTAGCACAACTGATTTTTGTAGTTGAACCAAATTAGAGTAAGCTTCACGGAGATCTGTCACTGAAGGGTGCTTTAGCTCATGGCCTTTCAGTGCTAAAAGGCTTGATAGTGAGTCTGTGAACACAATGAACTGGTGATTGTCTGAGCTTTCAATCAGATCAAATGCCATCTTCAGTGCCTGTAGTTCGGCAGTGAATATTGATGCATCATCTGGTAGTCTGACTTGCAAGGATGCATCACGGCCCGACGCCGCGGCCGCAACCCTGTTCGTGGCTTTGGAGCCGTCAGTATAGATTGCATGATACTGATGATATTTATGTCTCAGCTCATTAAAGCTGGCACGGAACACAAGTTCATTTGTTGAGTTCTTCAGATATTTTCTTAAACTAAGGTCAACAGCTGGTTCGTCTAACCTCCAGGGAGGAGTGACGGGGAAAGTAAGCTGTGCCACAGAGTCAGGGTTGTTGCACACCTGTGATAGAGCTTCCCTAACGCGAATAGCAAATGGCGGGATAGCTGACGGTTTCCTCATGTATATTTCACTAAACTTATGGTTGAAGGCCGTCTCAAAGGCCGGGTTGTGTCTATGGCTCCTCAGTTTGAGGGCAAACTGAAGTGATAACTTCTTCCATCTTATATGGAGGGGTGGCTCGTTCGCTTCGATGTAAAGACTCTGCATTGGGGAGGTACGGAACGCTCCCAAACAGATCCTAAGACCTTGGTTATGTATGGGGAGGAGTTTCCTCAGGTATGACTCGCGTGCAGAGCTGTAAACAACACAACCATAATCGAGTTTGGACCTCACTAAGGATCTGTAAAGTCGAAGCAAAACGGGGCGATCAGCGCCCCAGTCCACCTTTGAGACGACCGTCAACAGGTTCAGCGCTCCTTGGCACTTCCGCCTTAGATGGTCGATATGGGCTTTGAAGTTCAGCTTACTGTCGAGTATTAGGCCTAGGAACTTGGTCTGAGGAACAACTGGGATGTGAACGCCATTCAAATTTAGCTCCGGGTCGCAATGAGCTTCTCTCCGGTTGCAAAAGTGCATACAAACAGTCTTTGTTCGAGAAAAACGGAATCCGTTTTTGTCAGCCCATTGTTGGATCTTATTGAGGCAGTTTTGCATTAGTCTCTCTATAGACCTCATGTTCCTTGAGGAACAGGTAATAGAGAAGTCATCCACGAACAAAGACTTTTCAATCCCAGTGTTCACCACATTAGCGATGCTATTCATTTTCATGATGAAAAGGGTAACTGACAAGATGCTGCCTTGAGGAACACCCATCTCCTGGTTATGTAACTCTGACAATACGCTCCCTACACGCACACGGAACACACGATCTTTCAAAAAATTTTGTATGAAAAGCGGCATTCGGCCCCTAAGACCCGCACAGTACAAGTCTCTCAGAATGCCGTATTTCCAAGTGGTATCGTATGCCTTCTCTAGGTCAAAAAAAGACCGATACAACATGGTGTCCGCGTACAAATCCGTCACGAACTGTTGATTCTAGGCGTACGAGCTGGTCAGTTGTACTGCGGCCACGCCTAAAGCCACTTTGGGAACTAGTTATGAGGTTGTTGGTTTCTAGGAACCAAACCAGGCGGGCATTTATCATTCGTTCGAACGTCTTGCACAGGCAACTAGTAAGGGAAATAGGGCGGTAGTTTGTAGGATTTGTCGGGTCCTTACCCGGCTTAGCAATGGGAATGATGGTGGCTTCCCGCCAAGCAGCCGGAAAGTTGCCATTTTCCCATATACCGTTGAAAATATCTAACAGCACCAGTAAAGAGCTATCTGGAAGGTGTTTGAGGAACTGATAGTGAACCTCATCTGGGCCAGTAGCAGTGTCATTGCTTCGTTCGAGAGCAATGCGAAGCTCCGTGATGTCAAAGAGGCTGTTGTAGTCCTCAGAGTTATCCGAGGTGAAGTTCATTTTCTGTTTTTCAACGGTATTTTGGAATGTCTGGAACGCTTGTGAATAGTGATTGCTTGAGGAGTTTGTTTCAAACTCAGCTGCAAGCAAATTGGCAACATCTGCTGTCTCTGTGCATTTGCTACCGTCTGGTTTGGTCACATGTAAAACAGAGGAACTGATCTGTTTTCCACTGATTTTCCTGACCATATCCCATGCTTTTTTGACAGGAGTATTTGAATTTAGTTTAGATATGTACTGTTTCCATGACTCCCGTTTGCTTGATTTAATGATGCGTCGTGCTTTGGCACGGGCATTTAGGTAATTACTAAGATTAACATTATTTGGGTACTTCTTAAAAATATTAAGGGCCTTTTTGCGATCTTTGATCGCTTGTTCACAATCCGTGTTGAACCACGGCTTGTGTTTAGTACGTGGATTCGCAGAGGACTTAGGGATAGTTTTGGTAGCAATATTCACCAAAAGTTGTGTGAAATGGGTGATCTGGTCTTCAACACCATTGAAAGCATCTCTGACGATCTCATTTTGGCAGAGATGGCTAAATTCAGACCAGTCGGCTTTTTGGAGTTGCCACCTGGGGACTCTCTCTTCGGGCATTGGGTAGACAATATCTATCAAGAGGGGGTAGTGGTCACTTCCACACTGGTCATCGTGTACTCTCCACTGAAGGTCCATCAGAATCGCAGGAGAACAGATTGAGAGATCGATTGCTGAATGAGATCCAGAGGCTGGATGAATGTAAGTACAAGACCCATCATTCAGAAGGCATAGATCCCAGGCAGCCATCATTGATTCAATCAATCCACCTATCTGATTGGTGTAATTACAGCCCCACATGTCACTGTGTGCGTTAAAATCACCAAGGAGTAGAAAAGGGGTGGGCAACTGGTTAACTAGCACTTCCAGGTCATCTCGTTTCAGGCTATACCTCGGTGGGATGTACACCGAGCACACAGTGATGGTGCGGTGAAGTGTAGCTCGAATTGCCACAGCTTGTAAGTTAGTGTTTAGATGGATGGTGGAGTGTGGGACTGTTTTGTTAACTAAGATGGATGATCCCCCGATTGCTCGATTGTCTATGGGTGATACAGCAGTTTTGTTATACATGTCATACCCTTTAAATGTGAGGTTGTCAGCGTCCCGAAGGAAAGTCTCCTGCAAGCATATCACTAAAGGAGACCAGTCTGCTATGAAGCACTTGATCTCCTCGTAATTTGGTCTAAGTCCTCTGCAATTCCATTGTATCAAAGCCGCAGCTCTCCCAAGGGTCATCCTCTGGAAATCTGCGGTTTCTGAACTGAGCCGGCGGGGTCCCCTAGCTTGGCCCGAGGGTTCTTGCCAGAGAGCTCCATCGGTTCCTCTCCATCTCCTCTTTCCTCTAACACTCCAAACTTGTTGTAAAGTTGAATAGGGTCGTCCGACCCTTTGTTCTTTTTTATCTGTATTTTCAACTTGGGTCTGTCTTTTGGTGTTGTAGGTTCTATCTTTTTCTTTTTAAGAGTTTCTGGTTTTGGTGGTAGTTTGGGTTTCTGTTGTGGGGGGTTAGATCTTTGTGTTCTGTTTCTCGGTGCTGTTCTGTCTATCGGTGCCGTCATCGTCTGCATTGTCTTCGTGCTTGTAGGCTGAGTTGGTGGTTTAGGGAACGTGTCCGCTGCGGGTTTTGTGAAAGTGGTGATGGGTTTTGGGAAGCTGCTGTCCCTTGGCCAGTTCATATCTGTTTGGGTGGCAGCTGAGACTTTTGCAGTCTTCACAGCTCCAGCGTAGCTCTTGAGCTGTGAGTCCTGCGATTTGAAGGTGTCTCTAGACTTCTTTGTATGAGATGTTGTTTGAGGCTTTTATTCTCTGAATCTGTTTCTCCTCCACCCATTTTGGACAGTTTTTGCTGTTTGCAGGGTGACAGCCCTGGCAATTAACACAATGAGGTGACCCCTCACAGGTATCACCAGAATGCCCCTCCTGACCACATTTCTCGCAGGTAGCTGGTCTGCTGCAAATCGACTTAAAATGGCCGTACCGTTGGCAATTAAAGCAGCGGACAGGGTTGGGGATGTAAATCTCCACCCTGACCTGGGGTTTTGGGGTGTTGAAGGTAAGGATAAAGGTGCCGGTGGGCTTCCTTATACCCTCCCTTAAAACTGAAATTCGATGGAGGTGGCTTACATCTTGAGATGCCAGGCCATCAAGAATCTCTTCATCAGAACAGTTCTTGATGTCCGGGCATCTAATTACCCCTTTGGATGTATTAAGTGACCTGTGAGGGGTCACTTGGACTGGCACATTAACAAACAGTTTAGTTTTCATCAGGTTATCTGCTTGGGTGCTGCGGTTGACTTCCACAAGGAGATCACCAGACCGAAGCCTCTTGATGGATTTTGGAGTGCCTACAACACCCTCAATGCCTTTTTGCACCGCAAAGGGGGACAGATTTGAAAGGGTCTTGTCGTCACCACTACTGGAGACGACAAGAAACCTAGGCCAGTTAGGAGTGGCTTCTGAGTCGGAGCAAGACCCAGAGTCGCTCCTGAAACGTTTGGTAGCTAGTTTAGCCGAGTTTGAGGAATCCATAGTAAAAGCTGAAAACTTCATCACCGGTGCTCCCCACCCACCGTGGAGCCCAACAAGGGGACATCAAAGGTAAGTGGAAAAACCCATCACAAACCGATGCCAGGGATACACTAGTGATATACTCAAGGCCATTAGTGAAACAATAACCCTGATTGACCTGATTAAGCAGCCGCCTTCTGAGAAAAACCACTCCTCTGGTACACACGGGCAAAGTCCACTTGGTGACGAGGACATGAAAAGTTTGTGCTAAGTTAGTAAGCAAAAGGTTACAAAGCAGATGAGTGGAATCTCAGGGCAAGACGCCACCAGCCGATTGGTTGAACCAGGCCTATCCAACCTCCCGACTAGGTGAATTTGAGGCCAAAGTGGTGTGTTGCTAGAGCCAGACCACAGTCATAGCCTTCACTCAACCACCAGGACCCTCTCCTCCACCGACACGGGTCGCAACTCACGGCAAACGAGTTGTCTCTTTAGTCGCCTCTTACGACATGCTCAGAAAGCAGCGAGCCAATTCTACATCCCCGAACCTGCAGGGGGGTGTCAGTCACAGAAGTGACTGAGGGGTTCGTCATTGTACAAGTTTTGTCAACACAATGACTGACAATGCTGGGGGTGGGGGCGTCATTCAATTGATAAGTGTATTACAGTACGTTACTGTCTGTTAGCAATTGTAGTCTAATTTCCTGCAGTAGTACTGCAGACTATTGTAATGGGCATTTGCTGTTTGGGTTAGAGTGTAGGCTAGGCTAATGACATGCAGGCTAGTGTTATCATGGCATAGGCCTAGGCATTGTGGCGACTGATGTGCGGTGTGCCATGACAGTACGTCAAAGTTTATTTTACGATCACATCATACACCAAAAAGGTTTGACGCAGTTTCATATGCCACAGATCTGCTTTAACACTGCTAAACTTTCCAGTATATATACGCCTAGACCTAGCCTCAGTAAAGTGGAAATTACAAACTGATAATTTTTTTGCACTTGCCCGACCGGGCACATTTAGTACCATTTCTACTGGCCCGAATCTGCCCGAAAAAATACAGTTGATTAATTTGCAGCCACTAACACTATGAGACATAAGGTCTAGCCTACAAACAGGCACACTACCCCCCCCTAAACGAAATGCAGTACGGTTCTTATCCAGTTTACCTAGCCTAGCACCCATATCTGCTTGCCACTACATGAAAAAAGCCTTTCCAAATTGATTCAGTTTCCCAGTGCACCATAATCGTAAGTCTCTCACAGAACGAACGGTAAAACAGAAATACTTTGAAGTACGCAATGTTTCATTGCAGTTACCCTTTCTACTATCGCACCATTACATGCACCGTTCATTACATATACATACACAGAAAGTTTAGGCTCACCAGTGTTTGTTTTAAGTGTCACAGACTTAATGGATGTTTTACAGACAAATGACGTCACGGCTAGTCGGCAAAAGAGTTGGTGAGACGCACGTACACTGTCGTCACAATGAAAAGTAGATTTCCATCCCTCTACTTCCTGCGTGCAGTCATGCAAGCGTCTACATATGCAACGCTTAACATGCACTCGCATATTCTTGCACATGCTCTATGCCAAACAGTGCCAACTAGTGACTTATCAGTGAATACCCTAATAGTTTCAAACAGCTAGCAAAGATACTTATATAAGCATACTGCAGATGCCTAACTGTTATACGTGCACTGTTACGAAATCGACTCCTCATGGAGACACAAATATCGGGGTGGAAGTGTGAATTTGATATGCGCGCCGTTCTAATCTCCGATCTGCATACAAAACTAAAGATGCGTCAGAGAAATCCCATTGTTTAAAGAGCCTTAGCGTGCGTGCGCAAGAGCAGTCGCCCCAAACTTATTTTGAAGCAACAGCTAAATCTCACAATTGTCTTCTTATTTCTCTTCAAAGTATCTTTCATAATATTTTAGGACTTTAATATTGCATATTCAAGGTAAACCAATCAGTTACTTCTAGTAAATTTCACGTTTGAGGAGAAAAAATATTGTCACATGACTCTCAAGAGCCAATCATGGAACAGGACAGTCTACTACACTACTTCAAGTTGGGGTGACTGCATTTTCCCTTTAAATAATGCGTGTTATACGCGCAGTATACATCTTCTGTGTATTATCCGCCGGAATATTCGACGCACACTAAATTGCGCCCTAGGCAAACAGACGCGCTAGTAACTTTCCCGTTGTGAGCGCGTAAGAAATTTGAAGCGCATGTGAACATGCGTCACTTGAAGTTACCATAGAAACTGACCAGTGAATAAGTACATGAACTTCAAACCAGTCACTGTGCGTTCATGTTCATGCAAGTGCATTTATGTGGAATGCCGCTCCAGGAAGAAATAATTACTTCTTCTAATTGAAATATAATGAAGAGTTCTTTAATTAACGATATTTCATATAACAAGTATTAATCCCTGTGTAAAGACATTCTTCTGCCTGTTTGTTTTCAAAACGACTGAACAGTGATCAGCACTTCCGCCCCGATATTTTGGCCTCCATGAGGAGTCACCGTGCCATTTTTTTAAGTTTGAAATCTATGCTTATAATATCTTAGAGAGCTGAAAGTGCTCCCTCATTTGGGGGCAAAAGCGTGTATCATTGCAAGTTACACCAACAAATGCAGACAGCCGGCTGGTGTGTCAACCAATCCTATACACCCATAAGTCCACTACACGTGCGTGAAATCTATGCATAGCCTATGTATGCCTTAATCAAAAAAGAGAGGGCTTCTCATTTCATTTCCAGCTCCCTGATATTACAAACTTGCCTAGGATTGCCTGTGCATCAGGCTAGGTTATTTAACATTAATTAGCCAGTGTTAGTTTGAATAAGGCAGGCCAAAGTCGACATAAGATGTTATCCTGTAGGTGACTTAAAGTGTGTTGTAGCAGTGGTGCTTTTTACGTGCTAAAAACGGACACGGCCAGGCCGGCGAAAGGATCACTACATATGGCCAACAACCAAAAAACCGAACACCAACAACACAAACCACCAAAATCGCCCAGAACACCAGGCCGAATCCCTCGACCAGCGAGGACACTCCAGCTCCGGTACGGCTTCTTGGAGTCTGTTACCACCAACAGAAACCACCACCACACGCACCACCAACGACCCAACAACACGCCCCAAGGCAACCACAGCGCAGGGGGACATGGGGGGGGGGGTCCACTTGTTACATTAAAATCACTATTTACAGTTTACTTACAGTATATACAACTATCTACACGTAACGAAAACAAAACTTCCCAAAGAGATCGAACGAGCCCGGCAGGGGATCGGGAACGTCCACTCTCTTCGGGAACCCAAACTGAACTGGGCAAATACAGGCGCACCTTGCCCAAGGGTGCCCCGGAGGCAGTTGTGGCAAAGGGTAACCTCATTATCCCCACGCGCAAACAAGCTCCACAACCGGATGCAGTTTAAAGTCCTACCCAGGACTTACTCAAGTAACACCGTTAGCTGTAAGATCACTGACTATGAATCAGCTGGCTTATCTTCGAATCAATGGGATGGGGAGGCAAGCAATTCTGAGCGGCCGATGCAGGTGGCATTCCTTTCAAACAATCGCAACAGGCTCAGCAGTTCAAGTAATAATGGTGAAGCCGGACAAAGTCGTCAAGGTTTGTGCTAAGTGTTTTGATTTCTATATTATTTATGCATTAGCATTCCATCGCTTTCAGTCTAATTTTTTTACGTGGCGGTGTTGTGTACCGTGTTGTGTTGTATGCCATGAATCATTACATAGTCCAGAGAAAATGTCATGAAAGGCAGCCCATTGCCAAGATGGGGAAAGAAAGGGGTATTTCCCAACTCACGTCCAGTTCTTATTAGTGAAGATAAGTTGCAACATGTCAGAGAAATTAGTGGTGGGGGAAGGCTTTCACGACTAGGGTACCGAACCAGATCCACACAATTTACAGTCCAGAAAATTTGTGAAAATTCAGAAGTATGGAGAAATGCATGGAACTTGAAGAAAAATGGAACTAGTTTTACAGTCACTCATGCTCATCTTCCCAATATGACCATTAGATCGACCTACCCCCATGTAAAAAAAAAAAGAATAATAATACATCCTTTTACACTAATAAGCCTACGTTGTAACAGTGAATGACCTACTGTAACGGCCCATACCAAAATCTGTATCGAAGTTATGATACTCATGTCTTCTTTCTATTTTTTGTTCTTTCAAAAAGCCTGTTTAACTGAATCAGCCCACTGATGTAAATCACCCCCAGCTCACTGAACCATGGTTTATACCGTGGAACGGAACCCAATTCTCAGTTCCCTAGAGCTTGTAAAACTCTTGAGGCTAAAGAAGCAATGTCATTTAAACAGCTCTCTTGGCCACAAAAATCGACCACCTCTTGCTGACACCAGCCACTTCTAGTTTTAGTCTGCAAGGCAACAGTTCCATAATGCTGGTCTCACTGATTTTCATTTACTCACAGCATTTTCAGAGACCAGACAATTGTTTTCGCTATATGGGAACAACAAAAAGAAGAAGGTACACACACTTTCCATAAACGTACTTTGTCTATCACAAAGATCAGCAGTAAGTATATAAAATACACATACTTTTCTTAGTTTGATAAATATGGCATGCATGTGGTTTTTGAAACCTATTTTAAGGAACAAAATATTAATTTGTACAGTCCCCCCCCACCCCCCCCCCCCCCCACCCCCCCCCCCCCCCAATTATCGTTGTTTTGATTCTGATCGACCACTTTTATGAGACCTGAGAACGTTTTTCTATAATAACATTCCTAATATTACATTAAATTGAATAACCTATCACAGTTTATTTTGTCCAATAAACTGCGACTCTTCTTAAAGGAAGAGTTACGCAATCACCTGAATAGCTTTTGTGTTGTAGGTCTATTCTGAAGGGCGTATTCAAGGTGGTAGTTGTCAGTATGCGGTGTACTTTAAAAGGAGGGTTTAAGCAAAAATTTACTTTTTGTTTGTGACTAAATCTATGCATTTTGGTGAAACTTTCATTCATGTCGGACTTGTATTACTCGAGATATCAGGAAAAGAAGTTACAACAGTTGTCACCCAAAGGCAAGTGGAAGTTATATTAGTAGGCAGCTCCCTGATATCACTTCCTCACATTGATAAGGAATGCTCTGTTTCCTTTGTTTATTCAGTCTGTTGTTTTGACCTTGCAATTAATAGGGATAGGACCTCCCCACGAGGAATGTGAAGTTTGTAATTTTTCCATGCCTTAAATGCAATCACATGGCGATAACATTCGATTGTTGAGGAGAAAATTGGTGATAAAATTTAAAGGAAAACAAAAGACTGCTCATTAATGTGAGGGTATGGCATAATATGCGCTTGCTTCAAGTTCACTTTGTGTTGAAAATGTGACAACTTTATCTGCTGATATCTTGAGAACCACATATCGGCGGAAATTTCACCAAATTGCTTAGAATAAGTACGACTCTAATATATCAAAGCTTGATTTGAGCTGAGACCCTTCTTTTAAAAGAGTTATGGAAAATGATTGATCTTGGACACAATTCGCCATAATACCATTCAGTAGCATCATTTCGCTGAGAACGTTCGAGCTGAGCGGACCTTATCGACACAACCAGAAACATTCTTGCTTGGATTTTTTTCATAACTTTATAACTATTCAATTACAGTTTCAGTGAGAACATTCGAGCTGAACGGACTTAATTGACACAACCAGAAAGAGTCTTGATAAGAGTTTTCACTTCGTGGGCTTCATAATTTTATGAAAGTGTATTCAGTTGAACTACAGAAATGGCTTTAAAACTCAAGTCACAGGTGCAAGCTCTCGATCCCATGCCAGGTAATTGGCTTCCTGGCGTAATTATGTCAAATTTACTTTTAAGTGGAACGGGTACAGCAAAAGTTCGGAAGTTGGAACAGAACACGTCAGGAAGCCATTTAAACATCGATCAAGCTTGACCCCATATAGACATGGAAAGACGATGGACCAGGCACTTGAGAAGGAGTACAAAACAAACTGGACGGCCCAAGAACATTCTGTTGTGGAAAACGATCCCTGAAATGGCACGCGTGCGTAAACTTTTCGACTTAAAACTCGTGTAGTGCATCAATATGACAGTCGGCTAAAACAAAAGTAAATCCTTACCGTTGCTTTCTGCACTTGAATTAAAAAAAAAAGATTCACGTAACACGCAATTACTTGTAAGACCGACGTGTGCCTTCCTAGCGCCGTTAGTATAACGAAGGTGGCACTAGAGCTGTAAACTGCAATAGCCCTTGGTAGAATCCCTTAGGAGATTTCGTATCGGAAGTGAGCGGTACTTGAACTAATCCCCAATGTCATCTATACTATTACCGATTAACTTTTCATTGCACCTGACTGTTTTTAGTACCTCCTTGGGTTTGGTAACGCAGTCAACGCTGGCCCTAGCCTGTTTACTAACACCGGAAGACGATGCCGCGCATCCCTTCCGAATTTATTTCCATTTTTCACCAGAGACGACATTCGATCCAAAACCCCTGTAGTAATGACAAAACGCTTCCAGTTGTTGTGAAACCCAAAATTGTTTGCTTTTAAGGTATAACTGAGAAAAGACAAGATGTATTAGGGGTTGAAGAAAGATCGAACTGCCAAACTTGCATGACTAGATGCTATAACAAGTATCGTCGTGCGAACGTACGATGTATCGGCATATCGTGTTAGAGTCATAAAACTATTAGACAGAGGATACTAGTAAAAACTGGTGACTGAAGGCCGGTCGTTGGTTCTGATAGACCTGTTATAGCACAAACAAAAGATAATTCAGTTAAAAGACCGGTCATGCTTATCGCTACAGTTCATGATTTTGTTGCTAAAATTATGGGAGCCTTAAACAAAACAGGGTATAACTGATGAGGGAAAGTAGGAAATTTAAAGGGTAGACTAACCAGAAACCAGGAGGCAAACTCGTAGGTAATCGGGGCGAACTGGTGGAAAGTTTGTGGTGAAGTGGTGATGGGGAGTAGTTTAAATAGAGAAAACAAAATGTTATGAAGTGGAATTTGCATTTGAAGTGTTAATCGTAACATTTTAACATACGTAACTTTTTTCTTAAGGGAAACTGCCTATGCTTGGGGGCGAAACGACCAGTTACCCGATTTGAAACGAATGTTTCAAATCAAGTAGCCTGCGTAGCAGCTGTTTAGCTATTTCACAGTGGCTACCGTCATAATTTTTATAGCTGTGCACTCGCTGCCCTGTTCGAAACGCTTGGCTCGCTTCGCAGGCTAGCAAAAGCTTTTTATCTTTTTTTAAAACATTTCATCCATTTTGCACATTGTTTTATTAGATACTCAAATGCAATCGTGCGTTAGATGGGGTTTTAACGACACTCCAACACGAATGTGTTATATACGTTAATTAAGTTTAAGTTCTCCTTTGTTTCTTCGTGCCCGTTTCTACGTACGTAAAAAGCTCACGTTAATTAAAGTTAGGGGTTTAACGACACACCAACACGAATGTGTTATATAGTGTCAGCTAGATAAGAAAGGGTAATGGAGAGGTGAAGTCACCTAAAAGCAAAAAGGATTGGGCAAAACTCTACAAAAATGTTTAGACAAAAGCAAATGTGGTAGTCATGTCAAAATTTCCTGTAAAAGCTTATACTTTTTTTGACAGAAAGCCTCAAAATGAAGTCAAGGGTCTGTGTTGCTCAACAACGTCTCAGATTTGGCTCAGTGTATTACTTCGGACAAATATGGGAGTTATGTCATAGCAGTCCAACGAGAATGTGACTGAAACGGTGACAGCACGTCACAGGGTATACAATAATGTACTCCTCATTCCCTGTGGAGCAAATACGCAGTGGGTTTGTAAGTGAGCTATGCAGGCCCTAGCAGTACCAAATCATCTCAACCGTTTTCTGGGGGCTGCATTACCTACAGTCCGACCGTTGGTTTGACTTGGTAGCCAATTTTTTTTCTCGGTGGAAAGAATTCCACTGCAACAATGCTTGTCAAAGCTCATGAGCAGCTGGCTGATACATAGTAATGGTTGTTGTAATGTCATTGCTGTCACGTACTCTGCCTCCATGCTCTCCATCAGGGACACTGCAACAAAAATTGTTATCGCTATGTTTTTTCATTCAGTCAGTAAGTTAGATCAAATTTAAACGTGTAAAATGTGTTATAATAGTGTCAGAGGCAAAGTTTAAATATGGTGGCAATCCTCCCTTTAGTCGCCTCTTTAGCGACAGGCAGGAAAATACGTCGTGGGCATATTCTACAAACCCCCAGGCCCCGACAGCCAGGAAGGGGCTTACTCGGTTTGTGTGCCGACAACCCGCCAGGTTCGTAGATGAGTAATTAACGGTCTTATGTGCGCATTTTATAGGTTTATGAGTCGTGACAACTACTCGCCGCACATAGACCTCCTCACCCTACCTGGAATGCAGTTTGACGTCATACCCATGGCGAACGAGGTCCTCTGCAAACCACGTAATAAACAAACCGTGGTTTTAGCAGGGATTGTGGATAAAAGGCGATCAAAGATCGCAAAAGGTCTTAATATCTTTCAGAAAATTAGAAATTACCTTATGCCCAGTGCCAAAGCACGGCGCATCATCAAAAACCAGCAAGCGGGAGTCATGTAAACAGTACATCTCTCAATTTTACTTTCTCTACCCCCAGTCCTCAAAAAAGCATGGGATATGGTAAGAAAAATTTAGTGGGAAGCAGCTCAATTCCTCCGTTCTACACATAACCAAACCAGACGGAAGCACGTGCACAGAAACAGCGATGAGTTTGAATCAAACTCCTCAAGCAATCATACCCAAAGCTTTCAGGCATTCCAATATTCCGGTTTGAAAAACAGCAAAGTGAACTTCACGTCATAACTCTGAGAACTACAACAGCCTCTTATACATCCCGGACTTCGCATTGCTCTCGAGAGAAGCATGACCTGCCACTGCCCATCTAAAGTTCACTACCAGTTTCTAAACATCTTTCAGATAACTCCTTACTGGTTTTACTAGATATTTTAAAGGCAGTAGACAGTCCACCCCAATTCAGAGGTGAGTATACCGCTGTCACTATAGTTGCATAATTGCGCTATTTTGATCAGATGTGACAATCTTTTTGTTAGGTGAATTGTAAAATCAAGGGAGAATTTCTCCTCCGCTTTACCTATTGTTTTGGTAATAATTATGTTCGAAAACATCTTTCAGAGTGTTATTGTCATTATGCAAATAGAGAGGAGATTTGCAAGAGTTTTTTGCTGATTTTTCAAAGAAATTTGGGGGGTGACTGCCTGTTTCGCCTTAACATGGCAATTTTCCAGGCTGCTTGGCGGGACGGCCACTGCCACCATCATTCCCATCGCTAAGGAGCGGGGCAAGGGACCCGACCAAGGGGACTACAAACTATCGCCCTATTCCGTTTAACTTAGCTGCCTGTGCAAGACAATTGAAACGAATGATAAATGCCCATCTCGGTTTGGTTCCTTTTGAAACCAAGCGAGATGATCACGTGCTTTTAAGTACGTAGAAACGGGCACTGATGAAGAAACAAAGGGACGAGAACCCCAAAACTGGACCGGTGGAAAAAACGCAACAGCCAAAAACTATTAACAAGCACCTATACACACAACAAAAAACTGTGTTGGCTATGTACAAAAGGACTATAATACAAAGGTTAACTATCATAGGACAGTTTACAAATTTATTCACTAGGCCAAAACTACAGCGTTAACTATCACCAGCTCCCGCCCGCAACCGAACCGCCAATGGCCCCCAGGGCCTGCCAAACGTCGACCCTGGCAGACAGGAGAGCAAAGTCGGCCTCAACCCTCAGTTTAAATCTCCGTTCTCACCGACGCCAGGACGACGTCGGCAGGCCTCCCCCTTCCCTAAAAACAACATTACATCGGTCTCTCCATATAGATAGCTTAATGGAGGCCGAAACAAACGTACGTATGCCCCGAACACTTGTATTGCTTGGTGGGGGCAGTAGACCATTACAAAGCATCGTCCTGGCTGCACCGCCCCCAGGGGTTACGAAACAAACGGGTCAGCCAGGACTTGAAACCACTCCTAGAAGAGGACCACAAAGACAGAAAAAAAAAAAAAAAAAAAAAAAAAAAAAAAAAAAAAACAAAAAAAAAAAAAAAAAACAATTGCCAAAACACATGTGGCACACTCCTCCCACTTCCTGTGCAACCAGTGACGGGGCAGGATGCCATCTCCAAGACGCGAGCGATTAGTTAGGATAGAGTCATGTGCAATTCGCCACAAGCAGGTCTCACAGCCGGCGGTGATCTAGTGACCTGCTGGGCACCACGCGCCACACCTCCGGCCCCCAAAGGCGTAGTGGCTTGCGTTGGACCCGGCCAGCCAAGCCATCAAAGATGGCTTGGTACAGGTACCCCGGGACTGGTGACTGCAAAAAACGTCCACCTAGCAGTTGTACATCATAACGGAGGAGTGTCCCCTCATATGACAATAGGTCCTTGGAGGGCCTCCGGCTGTGGGGTACACTATTACTAAAAACGGGACGGAAAGAACCACACGTGAGTGGACAATCCCCTCCCCCCTTCCAAAACGGGACAAAAGTAGGGCAAACGGCATACTCACTGGTCGACAGCGCTAAAAACACACACTTGGTTCAGGAGAAAAACGGAGCTTGAGGGAAAGTGCACAAGGCCCAGTCCCCCATGCCTCAAAGAGTCCCGGTACACCACCTTTCACTTACGACACAGCTCCGTTTTCAACCTGACCACAGGAATTTAAATAACGGCCCCATCTCAAGTCGCACACGGGACACCCTTCTGGAGCAGCCAGAAACAGTCCCCGGGTACCACAAGGAGGAGGGTAACATGAATCCCCTGATTGTAATCTACTGGTTACTTTCCCCATCAGACTAATGTAGCGCCCGCCGTAGTCTGCCATCCTAGCTTCCACCAGGTCCACTTTCTCATTCCAGGTAGGTGAACCGTAACCAAACCATATGCCATTGAGCACTTGTTTTCAAAGTGGCTTTCGACCTGTCCACAGTAACACTGACCGACTCGTCCACCTGGAGTCCACAGTTCGTGCCGGTTTTGTTCGCGGACACCATGTGTCGGTATTCTTCGACCTGGAGACGGCATATGACACCACTTGGAAGTATGGCCTTCTAAAGGATTTGTACAGTGAGGGTCTGAGGGGCAGAACGCCGATATTCATTCAGAATTTCCTGAAAGACCGTGTGTTCCGCGTCCGCGTAGGGAGCGTTTTGTCAGAGCTACATAGCCAGGAAATGGGTGTTCCTCAAGGCAGCATCCTCTCAGTTACTCTTTATTATGAAAATAAACAGCATCGCTAAGGTGGTGAACACTGGGATTGAGAAGTCTTTGTATGTAGACGACTTCTCTATAACCTGTTCCTCAAGGAACACTAGGCCTATAGAAAGAAAGATGCAAAAATGCCTCAATGAGATCCACCACTGGGCTGACAAAAACGGATTCCGTTTTTCTCTGACAAAAACAGTTTGCATGCACTTTTGCAACCAGAGAAGTGCCCATTGCGACCCAGACCTGAGTTTGAACGGTGTTCATATACCAGTTGTTCCCCAGACTAAGTTCCTTGGCCTGATTCTCGATAATAAGCTCAACTTCAAAGCCCACATAGACTATCTCAGGCGGAAGTCCCAAGGAGCACTAAACCGTTGAAGGTCGCTGATCGTCCCGTTTTGCTTCGACTTTACAGATCCCTAGTTAGATCAAAACTTGATTATGGTTGTGTTATTTACAGCTCCGCACGTGAGTCATACCTCAGAAAACTTCTCCCTATACATATCATGATGTGCACACTAGCACCCGTTAGCATGCACATCATTGGAATGGACAGGCAGTGCCGTACAGGCACGCCTATAGAGGTTTTTCACTGACGTCACCGCGTTCGCGCATCTCTCTATTTAGACAGCCAGGGGTGTAGTGTATAAAAAACGTAACTAATATCCTGCAGTCTTTTGCGCATGAGCAGTGACGGCCGGTATGCCATATTGAAACGCGCTGACGTCACCTGAAAAACCTCTAGCCTATACTGCGTACTGTTCATTTATGTTGCTATCATCAGTGTTAAGCAGCCATCGCGTACCGAGGCTCTGTCTACAGTGCGGTCACACGCCTTACACTAAAAATACTGGACCATTCGTATAGGTCGCGTTGGTGTCTTACACGCTAACTGCGAGGAAGCAATTCCTAGATTTGTCTTTTCACGCGCGCTAGGGTGCGCGTCAAGTACATTAAAGACTGATACACAGAGAAATGTATTCTGTCTGTATACTAAGAGCAGGCCCTCAAAGCTATTCTTTACCTCTGACCTTTGACTTCTACTTCCGGACTGGGTGAGGCATTTTCCACCCTTGGGTACATTCCCACCAATTTGAAGAGAATCGGTTAAGCCGTTTGGTAGTACATATGGAAAAGTCATGCCTGGCTTGTCTGATTTGTGATGAAATCTAACAAGTCTGGATATTCATTATTGTAATAACCGAACCAATCACAACATTGAACAAGGAACAAAATATGTATATTGAATATTCATGACTTGATGTGTGACTGCGTGACTGCAAAGCAGTATGTGCACGCATGATCCTGCGCTTACGTGAGTGTATGTAACAAGGTGCGCGGCATGTAGCGTACCGGCCCGTACCGCAGTCTAGGCTGGCTGCATATGCCGCGACCATGTTTAACCTGGCTGGCAGTTTTGTCTACAAACATTTCATTTTTTTTAGAATTGTTCATGGGCTGGTCGTAAGTCACGACTCCCCGAATATCTTCAGTTAAACCACCAGGTTTCTTTGCCCAGATTTCCAAGGTTAATATACCAATGCATCGCCAAAGGACTAGCCGAAAGACCTGGAAGAAGACGGAGACATTCGGTATTGAGTACGGCTTTATAGTATGCTAAGCGAAAGCGAACATTAGGCCTGTGGTGGATCAATCCATTGCAGGATAGGGAAAATTCATCAATTTATGTTCAGTTACACAGTTACAACGTTAGGCTAGGCAGTATCAGTATGTAAGCGCAGTAGAACATAACAAAGCTATGTACACGGGTAGGCCTAGGCCTATGATCATGACTCAAGCATAGTCCAGGACTCCAGGTGTAATCTTTGGCAAGGTCTGGGCTACTGGCATAGCCTGTTTTCTTTTCCGTCAAAGATCTTGAGGCCTTGAGCTGTACATCTTTATGGGGTGGTTAACTGAAATAATCGTTTTCCCAACTACCACTTCCCCATCAACTAGTTCGCTCCAAATTAAGCTGACTTAGCCTAAGTCATTTTGGGGTCACTTGAGGCTTCCCACAACAACGGGTTCCGTTATCACTGGTCCTAAAAAAAGATGCACATGCACAGAAGTGCACAGCAGTTTTACTCTAGCAGCTGTCTCTGTTTCCAATAAGCTATACATACACACACTTATGTACGGTACATGGCTCAGTCAGTCAGTAGGCAATATCACTTGAGCAATATACTACGTAGGGTAAAGTGCCCAGTATATATTTAACCCCCATGGTTATTCCTCTGTTTGCAGCGGCGTAGCAAGAT
Source organism: Holothuria leucospilota (assembly GCA_029531755.1). Taxonomy (NCBI): domain Eukaryota; kingdom Metazoa; phylum Echinodermata; class Holothuroidea; order Aspidochirotida; family Holothuriidae; genus Holothuria; species Holothuria leucospilota. The sequence goes on from CM055964.1 coordinate 32,672,349, forward strand.
CCTCGGGGGCCCATGGACAAGAGACACCGAGGGGCCCCAAACCAATGGTACCATAAACCCATTTTCCTAAGAACCCTCCAACCTCCATGGGGAGGTACGGGGTAAGAGTGGGACCTTTAACGCGCACCAGATCCAGGTTTAGTCCCGTATCCGGGCCATTCTTCCCTGGTGTTTCAAAAGTTGCTGATGGCTTTGTGATTCCTTTCGGGTCTGTACTGGGAGGTTAGACGGTAGGCAGAGTTACGATTTTTTGAGAAATTTTTTGTGCATTTGGTTGAGGGCCCCTTGACATTGTCTACCCAGTCCACCCGCAGGCTACGCCAGTGTCTGTTTCTCCTATCCCATAATAGAATTGTCAATATGTCCACACACAACCTTTGAAGTCAACCCCATACGTTCTACAGATATAAACAGTATAAACAATTCCACAACATTGACGATATATTTTTATCTTCATTTAATCAGGCAGGTTAAAGTTCATAAAAATGAATGTTCCTTAAAAGTCAGTTAAGCATTTCTCGTAATGAAAATTCTCGATATTTCCCCAATTGAAGAGCTTTCTACTTCAGTATTTGTAGGAACTGAGAGCTAAGGTTAGCAAGATAAGTCAAAAACTTGAAAAATCCATATGTGAAGGCCAGTTTTTCTTATTTATGGGAGGTTGAATACTGGGCTCCATTTGGAAAGTGGTGTGCAGTATTCAACCTTACATTTACAGATAACACAGCTGAGGTTCAATTCTGGTCTACAAAAGTGCTACTAGGCAGTATTCAACCTATCAAAATTAATTCTTTCATTCAATCGTTAATTTTTTTTTAATATTGATAAAACAACAAGTTATGAAGATAAAGTATCAGAGACTTGGTTTTCAAATAATTACCATGGAAATTAGGGCTACAAACTGATAATAATTAGTTCTAGTGTTGAATTCTGGGTTAATTAATTGAATACTGCTCTTACTAGGCTGAATTCTGGTCTGTTGAGAGTCAGACGGTCTGATGCCCTCCTCCCATTAATCCAAAGAATTAAAAATTAATATTTCTCATATGGTACAAAGAGGTTACACAAAGGTAGCAAAGGGAGTGATGGTTATTTTATTTCATGAATTTAAATAACTGGTATCTGAGCCAATGAATCCTAACGGGGGTGAATACTGCCTACTTACCCTAGCAAGTGCACTTTCAAGTCAGCTCGGGAGACCGACGGTCTACGAGATCAAAGTCCATGATTGCTAGTACGCTGGTATCAGAGCTAATAAATCCTTACGGGGGTGAATACCGCCTACTTTACCCTAGCAGTGCAGTTTCAAGTCAGCTCGGGAGACCGAAGGTCTACGAGATCAAAGCCCATGATTGCAAGTACGCTTACCTTAACCCTAACAATTATCCAAACAAACCACTTACTATTGCATAGATGTTGATTTTAGTCTCAAGGACATTCGGTCTAGTGGGATTCCCCTCACTGTAACAACCAATGTTTCAGTGGGTTTGCTCTCAGGTGAAACCTTGAACCAAAACCCAGTTGTAGACTTCTTTGTCTTATTAGTTCAGGGATCAAAGTGCAAGATTTGATCTTGGTCAAAGAATCTCAGGGCTCTAGCTAGATCGCCCTCAAGTATACCAGTTCGACCCCATCTATCATACTAATATAGCTGCCCATATTACATCTTCTACAAGCAGTCATAACTGTTCAAACTGAACAATTTACACTCAAGTCCAGATACACAATGGTATCAGTGAACTTATTTTCAGTACTTCATTAATTTTTATTTAGCCTATGGGCCAATTTTTTCTGAAACTCTTCAAAATTTGTTCACAGTTTGGAAAATTGTACTCATTTAGTGATTTAGTAACTCAGTCCTAAGCACTATTTAGTATTCATCCCAATTAAATTCATTGCACCTGGTGCTTTCACTTTCTGTATGGACATTCAGGTCACATGGCACATCATGACATAAAAGAAATGGTACAGTTATTTTCGTTGGGAGTAAAAAGAAGTACTGGTAGTTGTATCAAGAACCGGTAATAGTAAGTACACAAATATCTTCGGTATTTTCATTAATACCGGTACTGCTGGTACTTCTGGTATTCATAAACGTAGGAGGTGGGGGAGAGCCCCCACCACCACCACCACCACATGAAAACTTTTCTTGAAATTTGGCCAATTTGCTATTTTTTGGGCACTGCAGTGGCACATGAAGTGCATTTTTCCGGCAAGTCACATCAGCCCCTCCTCCCCGACATCAAATACGGTTACTATGCCTATATGCCGGTATATATGTGAATGCTGGTAAACCGCCCAACCCTTTTCATGAGAAAGGTTTTGTTTGGCTTTTAAATTTTCCAGGATTCGAAGTATTAAGTTGGGGTCTTACTAAGACCTGTCATCTGTGGCATATAAAAATGTGGGCCAAACTTTTGGTGTATGGCGTAGTCGCCAGATTCAGTGAACATGCTCTTAGTAGGTTTTTTGTTGGCATGGCATACTGCTAGTTTGTTTGACACAGGGAATGAATGTATTGTGTATGGTATTCAAAATTTCCAGTTTTGCCCTGTACTAATTACCTACTGTACCTTGTTTGAATTACCCCAAGTTAATGGCAACTCAATGTGGTGACTGCTATGACAATTGTGTATATACTTGTGTATACTTCATAGGTTTGGGTTAACTAAATGGTTGGTACCAAGCTTTTAACACGACTTGCATGCCTGCCCTGCTGAATCCTTGTCAGACCTGCCAACCTCTAAATTTGTGAACCTGGAGATTTCCACACAAAAACCTGGAGAATGGCACCTCAAACCTGGAGATTTCCTTTTTTTTATGGAGTACGTACCTCTAAACATGCCTTATACTAAAACATCAAACAAAGTAAGGGTTTTCAATAGAATCCTTAATGGTACACTAACCATATTTTGTTTTATGACTGAAAAACTTGAAACTCAGTCATAAATCTGCAACCTTCAAGTTTCAACATCTTTCATAAAATTCATTCACTCTGCTTGTAAGTATAATCGAGCTTGGTGGGTTTACCTTTCTGCCCCCCCCCCCCCCCAAATGAATTATCACCTTAAGGAAAGACTTAAGGACAGATTGTTCCCAGGAATCTGCGGCTGAAAATGGTGTCATGTTTTGAAGCCACTGGCCAAATTCCTAGTAAGGGAAATTTTCCATGTCTGGTTTTAACTATACATTGGTTTGCAATCATGGTGTGTATATAGCAGGGATGTACAGTGGGTGCAGGGTAAAAAAAATACTGAAAATTTTAGGTTTTATAAAGTAAATGCCGTTCTGGGGTGGGTAAACGGAGAGGGGATTTCCCTTTTGGAAAATTTTTGCTTGGGGGGGGGGGGAGGTGCAAAATGGTGCACTGTAAATCTCAAATCCCAGTTGCTTTTATGAGAACAAAAATACCAATGCAAGATGTGAAAAACTTCTCAACACCTTTCATGTAGAACTTCCAGTAAAGTTAAAAACCCAAATCTTCCCTAAGTACATTAGTAGAAGGCAATGTATTTTTGTTTTCCCATGAAATGACTGCAACATGACTACTAAATGACCGCTCATATGAACTTCTTGAACACCCTTTATGGGGCTATTACCAAACTTATATCACAACAATGAACACTCCAAACTGTTTCCGAATCTGTAGAAACCAAGGTATTTTTTGTTTTCCTATAAATGACCTCTAGATGACCATTGACCTTAAATTTCTGATCACCCGTTATGGACCTAATGCCAAAGTATATCAAATCAATGAACACCCAAAAATATCCCTTGGGGTCCACTTGTTTCAGTGCGGGCGGGCCGGGTGATAGTTAATTTGTAAATATTGTAAATATTGAAATTGCAAATAGTCCTACGTGATTGGCTTGGGTTTGGGGTGGTTTTGTACATAGTTAGCACAGACATTTTGTTTGCTAGCGCAATGTACAGAATTCTGTAAATAGTTCAGAGTTATGTTTTTGTCCGGTCAGGTTTAAGTTCTACTTTGTTTCTTCGTACCCGTTTCTACGTACGTAAAAAGCACACAAGATATCCCTATGTCAAAAGGACATAAGGCATTTTACTTTTAGATAGAGCAACCCCAAATGACCCCTAGATGACCTTTGATTCCAAATCCCTGCCATCAGTGATAACCAACTATCTTGTCATCACTGTGTGTAAGTTTTATGATCAGAATTTGTCCAAGCATGTCTTCATGTGGATTGTCTGAAGTTTTGAATACTTTCTCGTAAGAGTGTCACATAAGGTCAACATGTCCTAAACCTTTAAAATAATACAAGAAATTAAGATTATTCATAATGCCATCTTAAGATCAAGCCTTCACTTGTGTAGCAGATTAATTTGAACGGTAAAAGTACACAATTTACACCATGCTGTAATATAGATACACTGTTCAGCTGTTAAGGCCTTCAGGGTGCAGTGTTGTTTGTTTTTTGTTTTTTGTTTTTTTTTTGCATGTTTTTCTGTTTGCACTTCAACAAAATTCCATCCACTGTTTCCAGATTACTTTCCATACTTCCGGTGTGGAAAAATTATGATAGAAATACAAGAAAAAGACTGAGCATTAAGCCAATTCTTTCTAAAAATAGGGAAAACTTTTATCCCTGAATTATAGCCTAATATTTGCAATAACACAATATTTTTTAACGACTCTATCTTAGTTTTCCACTGTGAGTATTGGAGATTTGACCGTGAGATGACCCAAAAAACCGTGAGACTCACGCTGAAACCGTGAGAGTTGGCAGGTGTACCTTGTAGAAACACCATACACCTAAATCAAGTACGGTCAGAGGTGGTCAAGGGTTCCATGTTCTGAAGTAGTTGTACTAATCTGTTTAATTTTATGTGTTATTTTTTTTTACCTCAGACGTGTTTTGTTTCTTTAATTACAGGTCCTTTGTGAGACACCAACACAGTACAAGATACATTACTCTGAATGGCCTAAAAAGTGGGATTGCTACATCAGAAAGGAGGAGCTCATACGGAAGGTATCATACAAGGTTGAGTTACCTACTGACAGTATTCCACAAATAGCTTAAGAAGTGTTACATAAAACTAAGACTGTCAATTAAAAGGTCTTTAGTATCAAACAGAAAGGGAAATCCAGCTGTGTCAATCACTGTTGACTGCAGTGAGTGAGTTAGATGGGATTTCACGACACACCAACACGATTGTGTGACTGCAGTGAGGAGACTTTTAACTAAATATTTCTTAACCAGCAGATTCCATCAGCTGAGTGGAAGAATGGAAGTCTATGTATAAGGAAGAATGATGATCTCACCAGACATTTTGGTCCCAGTTGGGATACAAGGATCCTAAACAGATCTTTCGATTTTTGTTATGTTGAAGGAACATTCAAGGCACAACTACGAAGACACCGACCACTCTCTGAATTTGTGATTGAAAACGGTGTTGTTATAGAACAAACAACACCGGCATAGTCCTATTTTAGTGTGTCATTTGTACGAGGGGATGGCACAAAAACACTGAGAATCAATAGGCAAGAAAAAGTAGTGCAAAAGTTTGCTACTTTTCTGTAGTTGGTATGTCATACTTTAAATGTTGAAAGCAATTTCGTTTATAACATTTTAACAAGTATCAGTTTTGAAAGTTTTACCAAGCTTACTCTGAATGTCTTTAATGCAGTCTGTAATGCAAAGCTGTTAGAAATAAGAGTTTACTCCAAGAGTGAAAAGTCAGTTCTATAAGTAAGTATGTGTACACTTTTCAAAAAAGGATAAAGAAGTCATGGCAAGGAGGAAGATCAAAGCAATTGTTTTTAAAGTGGCTAGGCCAAAATTCAATTTGGCCTTGCAAAATAATCTATTCAGAAGTAGTTGCTAATAGACTTATAACAAAAAAAAAAAAACAAAAAACTCCTGAATGAAAATGAAATACACAAGAAAAAATTGAAAAAACATATAAAGAAGCTGAAATGTAACTCTCTTTATGCCAAAAGCTTGTTGAAAAAGTACAGTTTACAAGCAGCTAGACGAGATTCCTTAAGGAAAAAGTACAGTCGGGCTCATATATATCATAAGGCAAAAAAACTAAGAAAAGATTGTTTGGCAGCACTTGGTTTTTTACCATCACAGTGGTATAACGTTCATTCACTGGTTGTTGAAAACCGAACGACTGGGAAGCTGACTACCCTGAACTATGTTGAGTCATCAGCAAGTAAGAAAAATTCTGTTGTTGAAGATAACCACCTAAATGTTGCCATGTTAATCAAAGCTCAGTTTAGTATTTCTGATTGTGGTTACCATGCCTTGGCAAAAATCTCTAACCTTCCAAAATTATATAGTCTGAAAGTTCACCAGGCTAAAATTAACAATTTTTTCTCTACATCAGTAACAGAGGGCCTTAATCCTGGAATCCAGCGGGTTTTCAAGCAACTGCTAGCAACGAAGATTCAGAAATTGTCTGATAAGAAAATACTCTCAGCTGAAAATAACAGTGTTAGGGTTAAATTAGCAGGAGATGGTACATACTTTGGCAAATTTATTCATTTAGTGAACTTCACATGTGTAATCTTGAATGTGAGCAATCCAAATTCAGTTTCTAGAAATTATCCTCTTGTGATGTTCAGTGAGTTTGATGGGGTTTTACGACACACCAACACGCAGGCGTTATATAGTATCACCTAGAAAGAAAAAGAGGCAATGTAGGGTACAAAAAATAAACAAGGGGTCAAAAGTGTCAAATTCCACTAGAAAAACGTTTCAGGTTTCACCAAAAAATCCAAGCAAATGCCAGAGTCATGCCAAAAAATTTCTGTACAGTCTACTCTCCTTGAGAAAGCCCAGAATAAGGAAGAATCTGTTCGTTCCAATAAAGTTTTCAGGTCTGGCACAGCGTAATACTTCTGACGAATATGGGAGTATTCGTGACAGTCAACCAGAATGTGACTGGCGGTGACAGCACAATCACAGGGTATACAATATGGTCTCTCGTCCCCGTGAAGTAAATAGGCATGGGTAAGGTAAGTGTGGCCGATGTAAGCCCTAGTCAGGACTATATCATCTCTCCGTTTGCTGGGGGCTCTATGTCCCCCAGTTTCAGCCCTCGGTTTAACTTTGTACAGCTTGTTTTCGGGAAAGGAATCCCACAGTTCTTGCCATTTTGATTTTACAAAGCCATTGATCTTAGGCCGGTAGTCAGTGTGAGGCAAGTAGATATTGGTGACGTCCATCTGTAGCGCTTCTTTAGCAAGTGCATCCACCCTTTCATTTCCTTGAATGCCCACGTGGCTAGGGACCCATGCTAGCACAACTGATTTTTGTAGCCGAACCAAATTGGAGTAAGCTTCACGGAGAGCTGTAACTGAAGGGTGCTTTAGCTCATGGCCTTTAAGTGCTAAAAGGCTTGATAGTGAGTCTGTGAACACAATGTTGTGTGAGAGATACTTGTCATTTAACAGGAGTTTACTCATACTGTCATCTTGCTTCTAAAAGTTACAGAGATATCTGCAGTAGGAAAGTTGGTCAATAACTTTTTGTAAGTTCTGTGTCAGTTCATGGGTTCAGAAGGTCAAAGCACTCTTCGTGACTGGGTTGATAAAAGACTGAAATATTTTTTTTTTCAGTGCACTTTGTGCACACTGTCTTAGGTGCTTGTTTCATTACAACTCAAGCTGTGGAATAGTTTGAATGGTATTATTGGTCCAAAGCCCCATGCATGATTCAACCCCTACCATCATACAGCTTCCCAACTTCAGAGCTGCCAACATTGGACAGTATGAATCAGGAAGATTTTTGTGAATGCTGGCCTGGGGGAGGGGGTGTCCCCCTCCCCTATGGGAAATTTTGGCTTTCATGAAGTATCTTAGATGCAAACGGGTGCTACGTATTTGCCTTTTGGGGCCTTTGCTTATGTTATGAACTGAAATTCCATAATTTTGTAAGAAAATTTGTTTTCCCTTTTTGCACACACATTCATCCAACAGGGAGCTCAAAACTGCTCCAAACATCAACTGAATTGTGGAAAGTTCTACTTTGTACTTCTGGTAGTAGTACTTTACCTCTTCGATGCCATTTCACTATTCATTTCACAACAAAAACCTAGGACTCCACGTCGTAACGCAGCCGTTGCACAGTGTTAAAAAAGTTGAACCTGGGAGGTCCTTTGTATAACCACATCAACCAGACAGAATAAGGCTGTAATATGAGCAAAAAAGTCAAATGTACGTATTTGTTTTTAGTGGACATCTGATGCCATTTAGGGAAAGTTAATGCTTAGCCTTAATGCTTATACTATTTGGTAGGTATCTCATACCTCCCAAGGCCCGGGGTTTCTCTACCGGTGCCCACCAAGGATATTGGTGTTACACATGTATGTCTAGATGGTCCTTCTGAGGAAAAATGTCTCTCCCCTGCTTCATCTGGTATGAAACAGTAATACCCACCACATCCACTGGATATTTTTGACAGAATTTGAGCAATCTGTTCTAATCATTTTGGTGAGTGTTAGTTCACAGGGTGTGGTGTTGCTGTTTTCTGTAAGACATTTTTAAAGTTTGAATTTAACAATCTGGGACAGTACGTACCCCATTAAAGAATGTTTTGGTGTTGCTAATTGGTGTTCTTCCACATTTTTCTTTTTATTTTGTGAAAAGGATGAACCTTAGGCCTTGAAATTTTTAACTTGACAATTTAATTGTTGGTATTTGTTCGTTGGCAATATTTAAGCATCCGTATTAGTTCACGATTTGAGAGAAGAAACAATGATAGTGAAAATCACAATGGAAATGATGTCCACGGATATGGTCCTGCTGTTTTCAATCAAGTACAAATTTGAATAATTCTGTAAAACTGTAACATCTGAGGGGATTGAAGATCAACACGAACATGGTAAAATTCACAAGGTACCATACTGGGCCCCAATGGGAAATTTCTTACGCAAAGAGGATAGTTAAATTAAGAGTGGAATGGGGTGGGGAGGACGACTTACTGCATAATGCCATACATAATAGCGGCCAGCCTATATTTGCCCCTTTTCAACTACATATCCTTATTGTTGTACTTCGCTTTGGTATTAGGTACTGCAACAGAGTACTACTACTCTACAATGTTCTATCTTGTTATGATACTAACATAGATCCTTTCTCCTTTCATGTGACAAACGATGCTGGCATATGTGTCATGATACTGCAGCAATTATCTTTACCTCCTTCCCTACCACTTAACACCCATGTTTTGAATCATTTACTTCATTAAGAGGTAACAACAAACGTCAACTGAATTGTTTAGACTTTCAGGTTTCCTATTCTTGAAAAAAAGCTGATACAATAAACCTGTAAAACAGAATACTTTCTCAATTTGTATATTTGACTTGTTGATAAAGGCCAAGACCTCTGGTAGCTTACCCTGGCAGGTGTGTTTGTAGGCATATACACTGAATATATCCATCTGTCATTAACAGTTACTTGTAAAAATAAAGTGATAAGCCATGCTGTTGTCAGACCAAGTTCATATTCAACTCAGATCAAGTTCAAACAGAAGCAATGAGCTCGTGTGGTACATACTCAGAAGGGAACAAGTTGAGGGAATCAAATACTATGATAGTAAGCATTTACTAAGGCAGTGGATTTGGGCGAATGAAAGGGAGACTAAGCATGCATACACATACAAAATGATGGTGGACAGTTGAACAAAGGATATTAACTAAGGCATGGAAAGGAACACCAGCATACAAGCATCTAATGCAGTTAAGGACAGAACGAAGAAACTTAATTCATTGGGTGGCCTAACCCTTCCTGGCATGAAGAGGACAAGTTAATATGTTGAATGAGTACATCATGTGTACTGGTAGGTCTATAACTATACGTAAGCACCCGGCCACTTAGTTGTGTGTAGGCCTATAGTAATATGGTTGTTGTAAACTGAAATTTTGGTGTGGTGGATTTTATCTCTGATTCAAATCAACTAACATAAGACGAGGTATGCTCAGGGAAGGGGTCGGGACAATCCAGTTCCTGAACAGGGTCAACCTGTTGATCAAAGGTTCACTAGATCAAAGTTTGCTGGTGTACTTTCATTAAACTTAACCATTACTTAAACACAAAGGCACAGATTTTGAACCTCTCCCTTAAGAACCCTCACTGTTCAACATCAAAGGAAGGCATATGGCATCCACTGGGATTTCAGTTAACCACAGGCACAGGAAGCTGTTCGAGGCTGGGGGGAGGAACCTTGTTTTGGAATGCTGTCCTGGGGAGGGAGTGTAAGAGGGGCCCCTTCCCTTTGGAAAAGTTTTGGATACTTGAGGGGCCTTAGGTGCAATTTGGTGCATCATTTTCGGACAAATGTTAAGGTAAATTATTGCAAATTTTTGACATTTCTTTAAGAAAAGATGAAGGGGTTGCTGTTTTCATCCTTAGGTCTGGGGGGGGGGGGGACGGAAGCACAGTTCCACCCACCACATTGACTGGGGGACTAAAGGCCCCCAGTCCCATCCCCCACTTCCTACACCTATGTAACCTAAAGTTATTCCCCTTCTCCAGCATTCTGCTATAACAGAATGTCCCTATTTTAACCATGGCCCCAGTCCCTACCACCATAAGATCACCCTCAACATATTGCTACCAGGCGCGGTTCTATGTCTATGTCTCTAGAACCGCGCCTGATTGCTACCCTACACTCTACCCGGGCAATGTCTTTCCCCATGAAATTTGTGTAATAAGCAAAAACAGGAACACAGGTCTTGTCCTCGTTTTGCAAACCCAGGTGTTTTACCCCACCCCTACTACAAGTGTTGCCCTTTCTTTCCCCTATGGCCCTTTGTACCAAAATTGCAACAAAAGTTCAAGCAAATTTCGCCACTGTATCATTCATACGAAGGACTACAGCCTAGCCTGACAGTAACATATGCACGCACAGCATCCTAGCGATAACGCGGTAGTTTTGCTGATGCAACGTTAGGCCTATAGCCTAGCCTACGTCTCGCTTCATCGCTTCATCGCAGTACGACGACCACAAAATTATACCCTGTTTACTAAACAAATATTTACTAAAAATTATTTTAAAACGTGTTCAGATTAAGCAAAAAATTGGCTGGCAAGTTCTTTTTTTTTTTTTCTTTTTTTTGAAAATGCTATTTTAAGCTTGATCTGGCGAATAATCTTTCCAAACATAACATGATATTTTACTTCAGAAACTTAGTCATGGAATTCGAGGAGTTGTAAATAATTGGTTTAGAAGCTATTTTTTCCATAGAAATCAAGCTGCGTAAATAAGATACTTTCAAAGCACAATTCTGTAACTTATGGTGTCCCACAAGGTTCTATACTTGGACCATTACTTTTCCTTCTTTACATTAATGACCTTTGTAACTGTTCTACCTTGCTTAATTTTACACTTTTTGCTGATGATACCAGTACTTTTTTCAAGCACAGTGATATTCATTATCTTTCCCGTATTATTAATGCTGAGTTAAGTTGTGTTTCTACATGGTTTAAAGCTAACAAGCTGTCATTAAATACAAGTAAAACAAATTTCATGATATTTCATCCTATACAACGTGAAGTTGATACGATTCACTTATTTATTGATAACAATGGAATTAATCTGGTTCACAAAACTAAGTTTCTTGGTATTTACTTAGATTCCCATCTATCATGGAAAAATCACATTGCTCTAATATCTCTAAGGTTATTGGAATCTTTCAGAAAATTCGCTATTTCGTGCCATCCCATACTTTGAAAACCTTATATGGTTCCCTTATCCATTCCAAATTGTCTTATTGTAACATTATCTGGGGATAGGCATTTCCGTCTTATTTAAATCGTTATACGTTCTCCAAAAGAAAGCTATTCGCATTATAACGAACTCTAGTTATTGTGCCCATAGTAAAATTCTTTTTCAAATCTTAAAATCTTAACGATTTTCGATACTTTCAAATTGCAAGTCGGTATGTTTATGTATAGATATGTTAACAGACTCTTACCCCGCAACTTTGATGTATACTTTAAGTTTAACAGTGATATTCATACTCATAACACGTTTCTCTGAACATTTACGTACAAATTTTTCCAGCACAGAAATATCTCGCCGCCTATTCATAAATACCGGGGTCAGTGTATGGAATTCACTACACAGAACTTTAAAAGATGCTAAATCCGTATTTTCTTTCAAGAATAAATTTAAATCCCATTTGCTTAGCGACTATTCTTCCTAGGTTTTGACTTTTCTTTGTTTCTTTTGTTGTTTTTGTTTTGTCATGATTTGCTTTTGTTAAGGGGGGCTGCTCGCACAAGCTTCGCTTCCTCAGTCCTCCTCCACCACCTTGTGCAAATGTTGTATATTTAACCGTGGAAATAAACCAAACCAAACCAACAAGTCATGGACGTATTATGACACCCGTATAGTATAAATGGTATAGTTCTGATGCATATTAAGCATTTATAGGTTTACTGGACGGAATTAATAAGTGTCTTTATACGGGCGTAGTCCGGTGGGAAAAGTGTTGGGGTCGAAGGTAATCAATTTTTATTAGCAAACTGAATACTCAGTAGATCACCATGAAACAGGTATATCTTGTAATTAAAGGGTTTGAAGCGGCTAAAATAAGGCCGTTCTACGGATTCGTTGTAGGGACCTACGCATGTACGGTTGTAATGATGTTTCCTACGCGTAAATGATCAAAGCCTTGTATTTCTCTGGGTTTTTAATGAACTAAGTCCTGTGGGCAAAACTGCAAAATCAATTCTGATTTTTCTGAAGCAGTAATAGAAGGACTTAATGCTTCAGATAAAAGATGTATAACATGTCTTCCGTTTCCGAGTAGCTTTATCTCCATACACCTCACACACTAAACGACGATATGCATATTACTACTCCGAATACTCTGTACATAAATCAGACAAAACTTTTCCACATGGTTTTTAAAATAAGATGCAAATTTGACCTTCTGTTACGTGACCTTAGACCTTGGTTGCCATGGCAACCATATATTTTGTTAGTAGTAGATACGTTTATGATGTGTGTGAAGTTTCAGGTAAGTGATGTTTTCTTTTGAAATTATACAAAAATTGTGATTTTTCACAAAATTTGACCTTCACCTTCCGAGGGTCTGGGAGATAAGTTTTGACAATGTTCGAAGAGAGTCGGTCCAGCCCTTGAGTAGCAGTAACAAATAAGAAAATGTATATTTGGCCTTTTGTCGCGTGGCTTTTGACCTTGGTTGCCATAGCAACCATATTTTGTATAGTACTAGACATTTATTATATGTGTAGTTTCATTTTGGTGGGATGTTTCTTTCTGAAATAATACTAAAAAAGTGATTTTTCAATTTTTCACAAAATGTGACCTTTGACCTTTACTTCCGAGGGTCTGTGAGACACAAATTTCCACCCTGGGGTGCCTTCCCCACCAAGTTTGAAAGAGGCGGTCTGGCCCACAAGGAGTCTTTGACACTTTCTTGGTTTAAAAATATGCAAAAATAGGTATTTTCCTTTCCATCACCTAACCTTTGATCTTGGTTGTCATGGCAACCACATATTTTGGTAGTACTAGATGTTTATTAATGTGTGAAATTTCATGTCAATGGGATGTTTCCTCTTGGAGTTAATCTAAAAATATGATTTTCAGCATAATTTGACCTTTGACCTCTATCCTTTGCTCTTGACTTTCGCTAATGCAGTATGTACAATGGTTCCACCTAGAGTACCTTCCTAGAAAGTTTGAAGCAAATCGGCTGAGCCGTTTAGATGTTAGCACAACAAAAATTTACACACCCCGGTTTGAGTTTTTGTTTTTGTTTGTATGTGCCGTTTCGATGCACTTAAAAAGCACACAATTTACACACGCCCACAAACTCACCCATACACATATCATGACAGTACACACCACGGGCGTACACATACGCACACTCAATGCATTACGGGGTACTGGCAAAGGACCCCATAGGGAATGAAAGGGAATTTCCCAGCAGCGAAGAAGCCCGAGTAGACGGACGTGTTGAGGGCGGGCTGCGCTCCAAGGCAGACAGGTGCAGCCGCGCGTGACTTCTCTTCCCAGTGACGGAATTTTCGGGCAGCTACGCCAGTTTCGAGCCGCGCGTGAGCTAGGAAAGACGTGCGAAAGCTGAGTGTGGGTGGCGAGAGATTGCTGGCGGTCCCGTGGGTGGTTTTCGGTTGCGTTTTGCTCCGGTCCGGCTTGGGTTCTTTTGTTTCTCAGTGCCTCTTTCTATGTACTTAAAAAGCTCGCGAGAGCTGAGCTCTCGCCGGCTGACCCGGTACCCGCTAAGGCCACGTTGGTGAGTGCACGGACACGTTTTGACCCCTCCCACAGAAATGAAGTTCCAGTCACCTTGGGTACCCCACCTAGGGTTAAACCCTGAGTCAAGTAAATTAGGGACACCAACCGTTACCATGGCAACGGTGCCAATTTCAGCTGGCATTGCCAAATATAGCTCAACGGGCAAAGTGATTACAAGTCAATATCTTATCCTCCTCACGGAGCGATGAGACAAAAATCCATGCAGAGGGAAAAGGGGCATACCGACAGGCGGGGACAAGAGAAACTACTAATCTTCTTTATTTGGCCATATGTGGCAGGAAAAGAAAAAGAAAATTAGAAGAATAGGCTAGGTCACAATCAACTGTTACTTTAGTTTTTAACCAGGCCACGTCTGGAAGTTGCAGACTTGCAAGCTTTAAACAGAATTGCCAAGCTACCACCAAGTTTGACCATCCTAGGGCATTTGTAATGGTATTCCATTCTTGTCATGAAATCAATGTATGTCAAAGCAAGACATCTGTTAGAATTGTTTGCATATAGTCTTTCTAAAAGTGCTGTTGGGGGGGGGGCGGGGGGGGGGGGCTTCTTGAGGCCAGGCCTAAGTTGGTTAGGAACATGTTGGACAAACCTGTTCTTTGCTGTGGTTCTTAGCTACACTTTTCCCCCCCAAGATGGAAGTTTATGTATAAATCTTTGAACAGGAACAACCCATATGGTCATCCTGTACTCCCATTTCCAACAGCTCCTTTTGACAGTAGCCTTGGCAGCCAGGCTACAAGTAGTTTGGGTCAGATGTTGATCCATATTTCTGTGAGGTGCATTACTATTAATTGGCAACTCCCTGTTTTCAACCACAGCATCCTCAAGATTGTCTGGCTGCCATACAGTCCCTCTAATCTTACTGTTCCTTTGATATGAAACCTTTCAGGCTACTGAAGTTTTAGTTGCAGAGTCACCATCTGTCATAAAATTGCTATGACAATCACAAAGCTTGACCAGTCCAAGATCCATTTCTTTAGGAGTTTTATCAAAACTATAATTTCAAAGGAGTATACTTCTTATTACGGTACTCATAATGTGCGTAGGCTCAAAAGTAAAAAAAAAAACCAAGGGTGAAATTAACCTGGCGCGAGGTGCTGTTTTGCGTTCGTTTCCAACCAAACAGCGTCCGTTAACCTTAAAGAGAGAGCTACCAGGCGCCACTTTTTTACCGAAAGTAGCGCCCGTCATCCTTGAAGTGCCTAATATGGTTACATTACTACTGTCTCCTGGTTGCACCAAAAACCTGGGAACCGGGAGACACTTTGACTGAAAGTGGCCCCTGGTTCAGCTAACTTTAATTTCACCCTTGAAACATACATTTTGGTCTATGCTCATGAAGGCTATTCAATCAAAACATTGCATAATACGGTATATACTGTATATATCACAAGTTGGCAACTTGGCTGGCACTCCTTTTGACAAAGCGTTTAAATTGGGGGATATGGATACCACAAGACATTACAATGAACAACCCTCATGCAGTTAAAGATCCACAAGTTTATGCATTTACTGTAGCTACGGTAGGCCTATGTACATATGTGCACGTCGGGCGTAAAAATTAATTCTTCTAGAGTACGATTTTGAGAACTTCAAGGGAAAATAACCTCTTCGTAAAAAGAATTATGTATATCTTTTCTGCCCTCATGATTGTTCTTTTGTATAAGCTAATTTTGTAGTTGTCAGTAACCATTCCCCGTCGTACCTGCTTATTTCCAGATCATTTTCTATTCCACTTTCAAAAATAGTGTTTTTATTGCCAACAAAAGTTTGCAAAAGGGAGGGGACATCTGTCTTGTAAGACTGACCAGTCATTCTGCCACCCCATCACAGTCCTTTGCAGAGACAAAAGTTCAACAGCTTAACAAAGAGGCTAATAATGTGTACATCTTAACAAAAATAGGAGGGATCAAAGTCACTCCCTATGGAACTCTCAGAGTAGATATACAGTCCCTCAAGTTTACCCATACTGTCCCTGTGTCCTTAGATGACCAGAAGCAGTAAACATAATCACTTAGTGACAGATTTACGTCCTGCTGTAGTTTTGGCAATGCTCCTCTTACTATGCGTGTGTGCACTCACCAAGGTGGCCTTAGCGGGTACCAGGGCAGCCGGGGAGAGCTCCGCTCTCGCACGTCTTTCCTAGCTCACGCGCGGCTCGAAACTGGCGTAGCTGCCCGAAAATTCGGTCACTGCGAGAAGTCACGCGTGGCTGCACGTGTCTGGCTTGAAGCGCAACCCACCCTCAAGCACGTGCGTCTACTCGGTTCCTTCGCGGGCAGCTTCGCAGCTGTAAAATTTCCTTGCATTCCCTACGGGGGCCTTTGCCAGTACCCCGTAAGGCATCAAGTGTGCGTATGGGTGCACCCATGATGTGTACTGTCATATGTGTGTACGTGCGCCCATGGTGTGTGTGATCCAGTAAGCACAAGTTTATGCCCCAAGGCTAGAACCCTAATTGCTAAATACACAAGCTGTGAACAATATAGATGGAGACACATGTCAATTTGACTTGAACTGTCAAAGTTTTAAAGGAGATTTGTGATTGTGACACTGCCGATTGAGAAGAGTAGAAAGCCTAGTGTGGGAGATGGAGTGGTCTGACAGTGATTCTATCACAGATTCAGAGGTGGGTTAAAAAGCTGACTGAAAAGGAGATAAAAGGACCAATTACTATGGTGTAGTGCCTTACGCTGGACATGGCATACCAGCTTGTGTACTTACATTGTGGTAATTGGTTCATGTCACTCCCGACTATGACATCCAATTTTGCTAACCTCCCACTTTTTCCAACCCATGTTACACTTTAGTAGTTTGTCCAAAAGCAAAAAAAAATGTTTAACATGTTTTCATGGTTTATGAGACATGAGGTCCCTTTTTATTTCTGCACAATGGAGATTAAATTCTGGTTGCCCATCTTTTACTACATCCACCATGATACAGTAGTGAAATGGAACTTGGTTCATATAGGTAACAGCTCCTAATTGCTGCATGGTTTGATAGGTAGGTCGGATTTACAACACATCAACACGATTGTGTTATATAGTGTCATCTAGGAAAGAATAAGGTGCAATGTTGGGGTACAATTAAATTAAAAAGGCAGGGCCAAACTCCACTAAAGAGTCCAGGCAAACGCGGAAGTCAAGTCAAAAATTTCTATACTGTTTACTTTCCTTGAGAAAGTCCAACATAAGGGCAGGATCTGTCTGTTGCTTTTTAAGTACGTAGAAACAGGCACTGACAAACTAAAGGATAATCCCAAACCTAAAGAAAAACCCTGACGGATCACGAACACAATGTCAAACAGACTACACTTACCATGCAACAAGGAACAAAAGAGTCTTTGTTACTACTGAGATTTAGTACTGCCACTGCAGCCAACCCAAAAACAACACTCCAGCCCAACCGCCACAAACAACCCCAAAACAAAGTCCCACAATGACCACACACCCAAATCCACCACACACCCAAAGGCAACACCACGCCCGAAGGCAACGCTAAGCCCGAAGGCAACGCTAAGCCCGAAGGCAACACCACGCCCGAAGGCAACACCACGCCCGAAGGCAACATCACTTAAAAAGCACCGGGGCAAATACAGGTGCACCTTGCCCAAGGGTGCCCCGGAGTCAGTTGTGGCAAAGGGTAACCTCATTACTCCCACGTTTAAACAAACTCCACAACCGGATGCAGTTTAAAGTCCTACCCAGGATCTGTCTGTTCAGATAAAGTTTTCAGGTCTGGCACAGCATAGTAAACTGACGGTGACAGCACAATCACAGCGTATACTGTATTGTCTCTCATCCCCGTGAAGTAAATAGGCAGGGGTAAGGTAGGTGTGACCGATGCGAGCCCTAGTCAGAACTAAATCATCTCTCCGTTTACTGGGGGTTCCAGTTAGATGGGATTTTACGACACACCAACACGAATGTGTTATATAGTTCCGTGGGGGTTCCATGTCCCCCAGTTCCGACCGTGTTTTTGTTTACTGTAAGTTCTTGTCTTCAAAGGGGATCTCACTGGATTCACAAAAAGTGATTTTTTCAGGTTTGAAAGCTTCTTTGCAATGCTTCAGCTTTAATTTTTGTAGTACTGATCAGTTTTGATTTTTATGGTCACCATACTTTATATTGTCCGAGGGAGCTATCAACTTATTTTACCCAAACGGGATGTCAACAAAGACAAGATGTGTCTAATTATATACAGCCTAAAATTATTGCCATTGAGAAAAGTTCGGACAAGGGTGGGGCTAATGTAAGTTGCAAAACTGTTGCTAAGCTGAGGCAGTGTCATAACATTTATTCCGCCAAAGTTAGGCTACTTGTGGAAAAAGTACGGAAATTAAATGTCACCATACATTACAATGGTATGACATATTTGAAATTTAAAATAAACTCTTTGAAATCACCTTACCCTGGCAGTTTTTAAAAGACAGAATCTTTTTTTCATTTACATTCCTCTTTACACGGAGAAACTCATTGATGAAGACTCATTTCACTTGCTTGACGTGGCCACTGCAAAAGAACTGATTGAAGCAATTGGTCTTCGAGTAAAGTTTTGGAACCGGTTCAAAAGAACTCCAGGATCACGTATGCTGCTAAGTGACTGGCCTTCTGTATTGACCTTGTACACTTGAGAGGTTTGTGTTTCTTTCCTTGTGGCTTGCTGAAGTGTTAGACATCTGTTTCATGTGTAGGAAGGTTAGTCTGCTTCAAAACGATTCAATATATGAGATGTCCTATTACAAATCAACATCATGGGGTATTTTTGTTTTAAATGTGGAGAATTTATCAATGGAGAGGCAAGGAAACTTCTGTGGGATTTTCATAATTCCCATGCCTTTTATACAGGGTCGAAATTTTTCATGCTATGTTACCTGTGGTCAAGACGGATGCATGCAAAAATTTTAAAGATGCATACTTTTTAAGAGACCTTGATCGGAATCATACTGTTAACGATAGAGGTGAAATTAAAAAAGTTGAAGCTCATGCTAATGGACTCAAATTGAGACAGTAGTAGTGACAGTGATAGGGCTGAAGAGCCTTGTAATAATTTCGAAGATGGTGAGGACGTGGGATAATATGACAAGATGAAGTCATAAAGACAGTTGCAGTTTTTGTCTCAAAATTTAAAAAGTCTACCAGTGGTCTGGTGCAATCTAACATTGATATGGTTGTTAGAGAGTTATATGCTCAGATGAACTAGGGATGTTAAAAACACGGACACATAAGTTTGCTGCGGGCAAGAATATTGACCCAGATGACAATGACTTGAAAGAGTTAATGCAAATTTTCACTAAGTTCGAATATTCTTTTCAAAAGATGGATAATGACTACAAGGAAAGGGAAGTATTTTGTGCAAACTGGACATTTTAATGCACCTCAAGAGATTTCCAACAAATAATGAAACATATTACCTACCAGCATATCCCACTTAAACAGTTGCTGAAACAAGTTCTTGAGAGTGCAAACTACTCTTAGTACTCTCTTAGTATATACTAAGAGAGTACTAAGAGACTTTCATGATGGGCAGTTCTGTCAAAATCAACCATTCTCCAGAAATTCAAAGACTATGAAGTTGTTTTATATCGATGAGTGTGCGGTTGTGAATCTTCTTGGATATACAGCTGGGCTACATGAAGTTGGAGTTGTAGACAAGACAATTCTTAACATTCCTCCTGAATACCGTTCAGCTTTGAGCAATTTTCTTGAAGCAATGTATAATGCTGGTGATGTGAAAACGTACGGATATGATTCAGTTATGAGATGCCTCGTAACTGACTTTAAGTTTTTAAAAAGTAATAGGGTTATTTCCACTGACGTGTTCTAAGGGACTGTTAAAGCAAGCATTGCACAATTTGCAGGAGACAACCTTGGTGTTAATGGAGTGTTAGGATTTGTTGAGTTTTGTGAGTAATCTTTACTGCAGGCACTGTATAATGCATAAACTCGATGCGATGACTGCTGTAACAGAAAGAACCGAACTGCTTCGCCATCGTCATATCTATGAGACACACTTCCTTTTGAAAGATCCAGCATCTACTGGCATTAAACGTCCATGTCTACTCAATGAGCTTGAGCATTTTCATGTGACCAACAACTTTGCCCCTGATATAATGCATAATCTGCATGAAGGAGTGTGTGGCTTAGCGATACATCTCGTTCTGAATGATCTCATACGCGATGGACTGATTGATTTGGACACCTTTAACAGCAAAATCACAACTTTTGATTACGGCCCAGTAGAAGCCAAAAATAAACCATCCATTATACAAGACAGAAAGCTGCAGAGGCCAGATGTGATGTCTTCTTCGACATTTGCCACTTTTAATTGGAGACAAAGTTCCTGAGGATAATCAGCATTTTGAGTTTATATTGTTTTGGAATGCATAGATTTTATATTTTCACCAGAACTCAGTAAAGGTGGCACATAATTTTTAAAGCAGTTGACAGCAGACCACCCACAAACACTTCTTGACACTATATCCAGAAAGACACTTAAAACCTAAGTATCAATTCATGACACATTAACCATGTCAAATGCGCCTCCTTGGTCCATTGATTAGATATTGGACAATGAGGTTGGAGTCAAAGCACAGTTTCTTCAAACGCCTAAGGTATATTGCATGTAATGTAGAAACATTTTGAAAACATTAAATTATAGGCAACAAATCAGTAAGTAGAACCGGGATTACTGGTTCTGTTAGCTTCCTTACCTAATGCCAATTTCTTGGGTGCTTCCCTTTGACTTCATCTGTTTGACGATATTTACATCGTTAACTGGTGAAGAGTATATGGAGAAAAGTATTGCCGAAATTTGATGGTTATGACTGGGAAATCAGTCAATTCTGACCCAATGTTTAAGAAAATCCTGTACGTCTCGAGTTTGAGCACTGGTGTTCAACTGTAACGGAGTCCAGGGAAACCATGAAGTATGATAAACATTTACACTGCTATTCTGTGAAACCAGTGAACCAAGTAAGGTAGACTGTACTGTCAATTGATGACCTTTATTAATACCAGCCTCTGCATGCTTCAAAGTGCTACAGACAGGCGGATATTCTACACCACATTACTTTAAGGCATACAATACATGAGAAAGGTTTGTAGGCTGATTAAAATTCCTACAGTAAGCAAGTTTTGCCTTCTAATTAGTTACACTGTATCTCATAAAAGTCACACAGTTGATGGGTAAGGTCTCATGAAATTAACGAATTAACGAAACAATTTACAAATTAAATTTCAGACTCATATGTATCTTTCGTAAAGTACAAAACTGGGCATCTCAGCTAATCTAATGCCTCCAAATAAGAAAGTTTCATTTCTTTTTGAGTTAAAAAATTACCAATGTTGGCTCAGCACATGGCTTGATGATGATACCCATGTACGTTTATGCACACTGGCTGATAGGTTTTTCGTCCCTGTTTCCATTCCCTAAGGTGAATCACTTTACTTTCGACTTTTTAGACAGTTCTACCCAGTCAATGAGCGTGAAAACTTTGTAGGTACAGTACGTCTCTTCAATATCAAGGTGCTAAAATTTATACCATACCAATGTTAAGAAGATACTTGTACATCTGCTTCTTACATTTCAGGGGACAGTAGCAGTACCAGTCGATTACGGTAGTGAATCAGCATTAAGCACTGAACGTTCACACTCACCGAGGGAGTCTATTCTGGCTGAGACCCCCATCAACAAGAGACTTGTCATCTACATCATGCTCAAAGATGTATAATCAACCTGCTTCACCTGCACCAGCCCTAATGCTTCCTTTGAAGAATTTCAAAAATAACTTTGTGAGTGCCTAAGTGCCCATGCACTACCAACTAGCGAAGCAATGTGACCACTATGCAGTGGGGTTCAAGATTCCGTTGAACAATAGTTGTCTCATATTATCATGGCTTTAGCAATTATATGCTTATCCAAGTTGAAGGAACAGTTCATTTGAGCGCTGGTGGTACTTGAGTGTCTTCACCAAAATGTTTCACTGTTAGTGCCCCTACACATTGTGGTTTAAGAAATCACATGCCATAGGCTTACAATGTGAGATACTGTACAATCGTATATTAAGATAATGTGTAACAAGTGTCATTGTGATGGTCTTGTGACTTAAAAGGTGAAAGGTACATTCTCATAGTGTCAGTGCCTACAAGGGTTTGTTTTGTCCATTTCATATTTAAGGCAGTCGTTCAGAGCTTGTAATTTAATTTATTCCCATGAAAAGGTAATGTGTTCTATTATTCTAGTTTCAGAGTGTGAAAAGATTACTGCAGGAACACTCATCTACTGGGGGCCGAAATAGTGCAGGAGATTGAGGGTGGACCACTGAGTAGAAAAAGTCGCTTGCAAATGGTTAGAATCTTGGTGGCCTACCTGATAGACAAGTTTGGAGACAGGTGTGTACACAGTATTTGTCTGACTGACCCATATCCTGCAATACAATGTGACTGACATAAAAGTAAGATCACTCAGTAAAGACCCTATCGCACATTTTAACCGTAACTTGTTTTCCTTTATTGCAGACCAAGAGGTGAAATTAAGGTGGCCCTTGCCAAGGCTGTAATTAGAGTTCCCTTCATTGGAGGATGAAGAGGGCGAAGATATGGAAGTTTATACTACCAAATTTAGTTTAGCATTTGGTTTTGGTCTAACAACTTTTGTCAATAATGAAATCTCTTCTTTTCAAAATTTTCTAACAGTACCAGCTGCTTTATGTGTGAGCCGTACTCGTAGTAAGTAGGCCTTACACTGGCACTTCAGCACATCTGCCTGTAGTCAGTCTTGTAATTGGTGTGAATATATGGCATACTCTAAACCAAACTGCACACTTAAACTTTTAATGCCAGTTGTGTAACCAGTTTTAGTTGTGCCGCTCATAATCTAGAAGAATGAACATGTTCATTTTTCTTCCTGACTGAAGTTTGCACTAGGTTTACAGATTTGCTTAGACATATTTTGTTTTATTTTTATATTCCTCACAACTTGAGCTGATAAAGCATACAAACTGATATAGAACCTTCGGACATACTATGCCAGCGAGTTAACAAAGCAAAAGACTGACATGAATGGGACAGGAATGGATGAGATCAAAATGTCAATAATTTCACTCTCCATTCATGCAAAAGTATACAGCTCCGAGAGCCTCAAAATCTAATCTTGTGAGTGAAATAGTATGCTCGATCTGTGTTTCAGTGTTTGTTTCTACAAGGCAATGTCATCAAAACATCCTTGAATTTCGTCAGGGCTGGGTTTCGACAGTCTCAAACGTTTCTTTTTTTTTTTGTTCTCGACGTCACATTGTCAAAAATAATCGAAAACCTATCAAAAACCCCATTTTGAAGTCTAAACGTATCAAAATCCTGTCAAAAACCGTGATGCTATTGATGTAGGGCACGTTTTAGGTACATTTTATGTTTATGATCAAAAAGAGACCAACATTAAGTCTTGGCATGCATCAGCTTCAGGTAAGCACTAAAACAACTAGAAATCCTGAACTTGCAGGCAAGTACATCGAAGCCCATGACTGTTGAAACTGTTGGTAGAGAAATACCAACAATATCACACAGCAAACAGATTTAGCCATACAGTACGTAGCTCTACTGACAAAAGCTGCAATTATACCGTATGACTAGTCTGCATTGCATTCCTAACGTTAGGACTGTAGGCAAAATGCAAATCTCTTCTTTAATGCTCCACCTAGTTCCTTGTAACTTTATGAGCTTGATGGCTCCAGTAAGACTAGTCCAGGCCACCTTATGAAAAGCCCCAGGCGGACGTACCCGATCTGCCGCAGCTTATGATTCACTTTGAATCGTAGTAGCCCCCGAAGCCAGCCCGACAGATTCAGGATTGTATTTGTATGTTTGTTTCACACTTTTTGAGTGAAGAAAGATTGTTCTTGTTTTTGGTGATTTGTCCGGAGTCGAAAATGCACATGAACTGAATTCAGTTTACAGTAGGCCTAGGCAATACACAATTAGTAGGCTACTACTTCTACGCTGTAGTACTAGTAGCATGGTGGGACCGGAATTCGGTTACCTTCACGAAGGCACGATGCTGTACAATTGGTATGGAGTGAACGAATTCCGGACCCTGCCGAATTGCGGATACCATGGATGAGCTTTTTAAGTACGTAGAAACAGGCACTGGCAAACTAAAGAAAAATCCCAAACCCAAACAAAACCATGACGGGTCACAAACACAAATGCTAAACAAACCATACACACCGCGCAACAGGGAACAAAAGTCTTTGTTACTACTGAACTCCAGTAACTGCCACTGCAGCCAACCCCAAAACAACTCCCCACAACCACATACCACCCAAACAAATTCCACCTACACGCCCAAAGGAAACACCACGCCCGAAGGCAACTCTACACCCCACGGTAACAACACGCCCGAAGGCAACACTACGCCCCAAAGGCAACACTACGCCCCAAGGCAACACTACGCCCGAAGGCAACACTACGCCCGAAGGCAACACTACGCCCGAAGGCAACACTACGCCCCAAAGGCAACACTACGCCCGAAGGCAACACTACACCCGAAGGCAACACTACGCCCAAAGGCAACAGCACTTAAAAAGCACCGAGGCAAATACGGGGTGCTTTTTAAGTGCATAGAAACGGACACTATCAAACAGGAAGAACCAAATCCGGATCGGCAAGAACAAAAACCATGAACTACTTACAATCATTTACAAAGTTACTTTACACCAAACTGGCAAAACTAAATTTCTGTGGCCAACATATACGACACCCCCAGCGCACCCACCACACAAGACCACCCACAAACAGGAAAACAACACGCCAGAAGGCAGCAACACACACCCGAAGGCAACACAACACGCCCGAAGGCAACACAACACGCCCGAAGGCAACACCACGCCCGAGGGCAACCCCACGCCCGAAGGCGACCCCACGCCCGAAGGCAACTTCACGCCCGAAGGCGACTTCACGCCCGAAGGCGACCCCACGCCCGAAGGCAACCTCACGCCCGAAGGCAACAACACGCCCAAAGGCAACCTCTCGCCCGAAGGCAACACCACGCCCGAAGGCAACAACACGTAAAAAGCACAGGGCAAATACAGGTGCACCTTGCCCAAGGGTGCCCCGGAGGCAGTTGTGGTAAAGGGTAACCTCATTATCCCCTCGCTTAAACAAGCTCCACAACCGGATGACTCCACCATGGATGACTATATCATTATAGTGTACCATTAACTTGGAAAAACTACGAAGCACTCCCAACTGTTTGCGAGCCACAGAGGTTTGTTTACTATAAGCCTAACGTTAAAAGTTACATTAGCGCTCCTATTACTCCAACGGGGCAAAAAACGGACGCTATCGTTACTGTAACAAAGCAAACTAACACGAAGTTCAAAAAACGAAACTTAAAATTACCTTTGGCTAATGTTATTGACTGTAGATTGGGCTATATATACTACTTACTAGGTAGGACATATGACAGGACACATGTACATATCTTGTTTGTATGTTGCCAGGTACACATACGGTATACACACCGCGTTGCACTTGCACATCGCGCGCCTTGCCTGGGCACGTCACGTACATGTATAGACAACTTCTGTTGCATGTTACATGTGTAAGTTTTACGTATATGTATCCGTCGTACACTTGGTAAACGTTAATATGTTTCCAACGGAAATAGGGACTAGAAAATGCACTTTTTAGTTGATCGTTGATGTTTAAAAGTATTGAAAACATGTTTGAATATTATTTTACGATCATTATAATTATTAACCACTCGATCATATTAAATTACACAATCTATTAAGTATTTTCGGTTAGATGGTTGGAATTTAGTAAGCAGCATGCGTTTCGTATGCGTACCTCTTCCTATGCCGATACGTCCATGTTGAACGTGTATTCTTCATGACGGATGGATTTTGAAAAAATTCCCAATTTTGACAAGGTACTCTGTACCTGCCATAAAAATTGGAATTATATTAAGGGCACAAGCAAGATATAACAGGTGTGTTTGACCTCAAAACACGTCACTTCCGACTTTGAAAGCCTCAAGAATGATGAGAAAGCTAAGATCCAGACTGATGCCCTCTGTCCTGCTCTGATCTCTAGTATCTTCTGGTGGCGTCTGTCGACCTTGAGAACAAGCTCATGAAGTAACAGGTAAAAGAAGGCCTCCTCAAGCTCACGCTCGAGTATGTTACATCCACACTTTCAAAAAATGACAGAAGAAAAGGTAACTGTAAAGTGCTCCTTTGCTGATGCTTATATTTCCTTCATTCCTTTTCTCTTCCTTCTTTTTTTTTTTTTGAAAGGACCTTGATGCAAGGGCCCAACAATGGAATTACAAAGAAAAAAAATTTTTTTTTTTTTTTTTTTTTTTTTTTTTTTTTTTTTTTACTTACTTACAGTCACTGAAGGAAACTTACAATGTCCTTCCTATAAAAATTGAAATGTTTTATGAAATCGATTAGTGTTAACATCCACCGCATCCACAGAAACAATGAACTTGGTGTTATGAATCCCAGGGAAGGTTGATCCTCACTTCTGTGATTCCTGTAAAGATAAAAGAAGACAAGAAAACGTGAAACTGAGAAGGCTTCACCACAGCTCACAGGGTGGGTAGTGGAGGGAATAAATACCTGTTATATCTTGCTTGTGCCCTTAATATAATTCCAATTTTTATGGCAGGTACAGAGTACCTTGTCAAAATTGGGAATTATACTTCAGGGCACTGCGCAAGATATAACAGGTGTGTCTTTAAAGTCAGGGAACCTACCTGAAAAACATATGCTGCTAAGCTAGTGTGAGAAGTGGTTCCCCTGAAATAAAACTTCTTGAATGTAGCCACTCTAGTCCAATCGGCTACTTTCATTATATCCTCTACAGCCATACCTGCCCTTAAAGCTGCAGAGGTTGATGCACCCCTGGTAGAATGGGCTGTAAAAACACCAGTATCAACCCCTGCCAAGCGCAAAATGTCTTTTATCCACCTGGCGATAGTGGCCGAACAAACTTTGCGGTAGGGCTTTAGAAAAGAAATGAAGACATGGTCTTCATCATTTGAGCTACTTCGAAAAGATTTAGTCCTCTCCAAGTAAAGGTGCTTTCACACCGCCAGCGAAGCGAGGCGAAGCGAGGCAAAGCGAAACGAGCGTCTTGTAAATATGTAATTGAAAACAATGGTCAATCGCTCAAAGGTTTCACACCGCGAGCGAGCGAAGCGAAGCGACTCGAGCGGTTCGCTAGCGTCCCGCTCGGCATAATGTTGACCTATTTATTTCGCTCGAATCGCTGAGCGCCAAAAAACACACGTGCATCTTTTGCAATGTGTTTTGGTAGGTATAGTGCATGTATGTAGGCTATGTATGGATGGATGTATGATCTACCTGCAAGGAGGTGAAAATGGAGACGAACATGGCGGTAAACAGCACTGAAGATTTTCTGAGTTTGGTAGCTGAAAAGGAGGCATTGTGGAGAAAAAGTCACCCACACTTCTCCAATAAAGATATTAGAGCAAAGAATCTGGAAGAATTGTCCGAAATGAGCGGTAAATAATACATGAATACGTATCCTGTCTGGATACAGACGGAAATAATCGTGAAATTTTTGTCGATCCTGTCTCAAGTCCTCCATGAGGTGGTTGTACTCTCCATATCGCTCCCTCCGAGTGTTGATGTGGTGCACCCACTGTCGTCGGTTCACGCGCCTATTATCCAACAAGATGAATGCAGCCACACGCTTGTTTTTTACTCTGTACATGATGACGGCTAGTTCAATTATGAATGCAGCCCATAGCAAGCCGAGAAAGTGTAATGAAACGCTCCATTCGCTCGCTTGTATTCGCTCGCGGTGTGAAAGCACCAGCGAGCGTCCAAACGCCCGAGCGATGAACGCTCGAATCGCCATCGCTCGAAACGCTTTAAGTGTGAAAGCACCTTAATGACGAAACACTGAGGCTGGACAAATATCTGTTACTTTTAAAAATGGCAGAATACAGATTTTTGTTTGCCCTGGCTTGGAGGTCTTTGTTGCACCCATGATGCCCACCTGAACCTTTTCAGCATCAATTTTTACCAAATTAGTCACCATTTTGGCAATTTCAGACCCCCGGCAACCTGTAGCTAGTGCTACCAAAACCACTGCCTTTTTCGAGAGCAATTTGAGGCTAAGATCACTGTTGGCTCCCAAAGACTTTATATAATCTAGTACAACTTGCACATCCCACGTGAATGAATACTTAGCCTGTGGGGGGCGTTTAATGCTTACCCCTTTTAATAACCTGCAAATTAAGGGGTGCTGTCCCAAAGGTTTGCCATCAATTGGTGGGAGAGCTGCAGACAGTGCTGACCTGTAAATGTTCAAGGTACTATATGACTTTCCCTTCTCAAATTGCTCTGCCAAAAAGTTAGAAGCCTCTTCTAAACTTGCACAAAAGGGATTAATTTCCCTTTCACTGCACCAGCCTGAAAAGAACTTCCAAACACAGTCGTATTGGTCACTAGTCCCTTTCCTCCAAGATGAGGTAATAAGGGTCTGAGCCTCTTCCGATAGGCCTCTTGCTGTGAGATTACCCCTGAAATTTTCCAAGCGATTAGGAATAGGGTCTTGTTCAGAATTAAGGGGTGTTGTTCCCCTTGACTCGACAGCAGATTGTTGTGAGTTGGAGGAATCAGTATAGGGGACTGTACACTCATCTCCAGTGCCTGGGCATACCAAGGTTGGGTTGTCCACTTGGGTGTCACAAGGCAAACTGTTGCCTTCTCCTCCCTGACCTTCCTCAGGCACCTTGCAATGAGAATAAAAGGGGGGAATACATATGCTGCAAGATTTGTCCATGTCAGAGTGAATGCATTTACCCACTGTGACCCCGGGTCGGGCTTCCAACTGCAATAGACCGGACACTGGGCATTGGTTCGACTTGCGAACAGGTCTATCTGGAATGGCCCCAAGGTTTGAGCAATTTGATTGAAAATTTGCTTGTTTAGCATCCAGTCTGATGCATCTTCCCAATGCCTTGACAGGCAATCTGCTTCCCCATTCAGGATACCCGGGACATGCTCTCCTGTCAAGGTCAATTGACGAGCCTGACAAAATTCCCATATTGTGTCTACCACCTTTAGGAGATCATTGCTTTTCGTTCCCCCTTGCCTGTTTATGTAACTTAATGCGGACACGTTGTCTGATTTTATTAGGATGTGCTGATTGGAAATATTCTTTGTAAAACAGTTTAAGGCTAGAAAGATGGCTTGTAACTCTAGCACATTTATGTGACATGTTTTTTCGTGTTCCAACCAGAGTCCGCCTGTTCGAGAACCTCCGCAGACTGCTCCCCAACCTGAGAGGGATGCATCGGTTTGAATTATCAGATCTGGGGCTAAGGACTGGATGGCACGCCCATTCTGGGCTTGAATATTCTCTATCCACCATTTCAAGTCTTTGCAAGCCCCCTCGGGGACTTGGGTCATTTCCTCGAAGCCTTCTGGCCCCTGGATTGCCCTGCCTAGGACTCTCTGAAGGTAGCGCAGATGGGCCAGGGAATAATTGATTGCCTCTTTTGCTGCAACCATTTTCCCTACTAAATGGTCTATTGTTCGTGCTTTTACTGACTTTAGAGTGAGCATCTTTTGACACTCTTTCTTTATTTCTGATAATTTGTTTGCTGGGAGGGAGAGTTGAAGCGACTCTGACTCTACACTGAGGCCCAAAAATTCTACTGTCTTGGAAGGGACAAAAATTGACTTCTTTTGGTTTATGGTGAACCCCAGGCTTTCCAAAACTGCCTTTGCAATACTCATTTCCTCTACTAAATTTTCGGAGGATTGGTTGAGAAAGAGGAAATCGTCTAGGTACACAATTAGCCTTATACCCTGTTGCCTCAGATGGCTCACCACTGGTTTTAACAACTTTGTAAAGACTAGAGGGGCCGTGGCTAGCCCAAAGGGAAGGCTGCAAAACTGATACTTGATTCCTTTCCACAGAAACCTTAGATAACTTCTGTGACTCTTGGCAATTGGGATAGACAGGTAAGCATCCTTTAGATCTATTTTCCCCATGTAATCCCCTTTTTGTATCAACTCTTTTAGAGTGTGAATCCCTTCCATCTTGAAATGAGGTGGTTCTAGAAAGGAATTTAGGTTCTTTAAATTAAAGACGGGCCTGACGCCTCCGTCTTTCTTTGGGACCACAAACAAAGTACTTAGAAACTCTTGTGGCTCGATTTTCTGCTCTGGAACTCTCTCCACTGCCCTTTTCTGCAGTAGGAGTTGAATTTCTGTGTCCAGAGCATTTACTTTTTCTTGACTGATTTGAAAAAATGGAGGGGACTGCTGAAGAGGTTCCTTTAAGAAAGGAATTTTGTAGCCTTGTACTGTTTCTAGAACCCATCTGTCGCTTGTTATTGATTTCCACCTGTCCAAGCAACTTGAAATATTCCCCCCGAGGAAAGTTGCTACCCCTAGAGAAGCTCTTGGACTTACCTTCACTGTTGAGCTTCCCTGTCCTGCTTGCCTTGGGTTCTCCTGTGAAACTTGGCTCCCCGGCTGCTTGGCTGGAAACCGCCCCTTCGACCGCTGCTGGAAGGGGCGGCTGACCGAAAAAACTGGCGCTGCCTCTTATCTGGTCTACTAAAAGGTACTGTACCTGCCGGGCGCTTTGTGGCCGACCCTCTTTTGTGGGGGGCGAAGCTGTATGTTGTTTCCCTTGCCAGTCTTGAGGCCCCTAGTAGGGCCTTAGCATCTTCTGTGCGTTCCAGCAGCAACTCCCTAAGATCCTCACTGAAAAGCCCAGTACCCTTAGATGGGCCTTTCGCAGCCACTGACAGGAACTTTTGAAGCCCCACTTTCTTTAGTATGGCCTCTCTGCGTACCCTATTTAAGGTAGCGATAGCATGACCCAGGAGACGTAGGGACTGACAGTTTATATGTTTCACTAAGTCATGAGCTAAGGGCCCCTTTTCTAGGTGGTGTAACATGAGCGTGAGCGGGCCAGCTGCATCGATGAAATTCCGCAAGTGATTCTGAAGGTCACCTTCAATAGGTAGCTGCTTTTTTAAAGCATCAATGTTCCCCAAACACTCAAAGAAATTATCGATCTGAGGCACCATAAGTGTTTCTATCTGGGGCCGTGGGTAAAGCCTACAGAGCTCAGCATGATTGGCTTTTGACAAAGGCTGTCGAAAAATCTCCTCCACAAACTCCTGTATTCTGACAGATGGTGCCCATGCCACATACGCATCCCTTTTCTTGTGTGACATCTCTAATGTTTCTCTCAGCAACTCACTCTTAGGCTTAGAGGCATCTTCGCTTGCTGAGGGTAGCTCTAGGTCATACCATTGAGGGCCTAATTTAGCGCTCCTAACTGGCACTTGAGAAAGCGAAAGGGAGCCTACTGGATCTACCCCCTCGCCCCTTTGCGGAGACAGGGCACTATCAGTAGGCCTATCAGTATCACCATAACTTGAACTGGGTTGACTTGGGCCCACAACAAAATCTTCCATCTCCAAATCACTACCAGCTTCTTCTACCAAAGCTTCACCCTCCGAAGCCAAAAGCGATACAACCGGGCTAGAGGGACGTTGTTGAAGAATGTGACCGACTCTGCTATGACCAGCGCTAGGCCTTATCTTAGGCCTAGTAGACGCACTACCATCAGTACTAACGTTAGGCCTAGTAAAGGGAGTAGTATTGTTACTACTGTTAACGTTAGACCTAATGTTACCTTCCGTCATTAGCATACCGTTGTTAGGCTCTCCAGAATGCAAGGACCGTTCATCGGAACCAGCCTCTCCTGGAAAGTTGGTCGGATTTTCCTGTTCATTGGAACCA
The DNA here is from genome assembly GCA_029531755.1 of Holothuria leucospilota. Classification (NCBI taxonomy): domain Eukaryota; kingdom Metazoa; phylum Echinodermata; class Holothuroidea; order Aspidochirotida; family Holothuriidae; genus Holothuria; species Holothuria leucospilota. Next base: position 32,704,434 of record CM055964.1, read on the forward strand.
GGAATCGGATTATAAGACTGCTCAACAGAGCCAGCCATAGTAGCTTCCATTATCAGAAAGGTTGCGAAGCAACACCTTGCTCATATAAGACCAAAAATATTGAAAGAATATTTGGAGGCTAGTAATGTGAGTTAGCGGAATGAGCGACGTGAAAAAGGTCGACAGACGCCACCAGAAGATACTAGAGATCAGAGCAGGACAGAGGGCATCAGTCTGGATCTTAGCTTTCTCATCATTCTTGAGGCTTTCAAAGTCGGAAGTGACGTGTTTTGAGGTCAAACACACCTGTTATATCTTGCGCAGTGCCCTGAAGTATAATTGCCATAGGCCTACGTGTATACTGTACTTCATGACGGATGGATTTTAAAAAATTTGCCATACGAGTATACGTAGACGGATGGATTTTGAAAAATTTGCCATTTCGCGTGCGTAGCTGTTCGCTGTGCCAATACATTAATGTTGAACTTGTGTGCACGAGAAAGTATACCGAGCCGGATAAGCAGTCGAAAAAGTCGTGTCCCCGAAAGCAATCCCTACAATCGAAGCTGAGGGCTTCGATTAACTAAAGATGAATAAGAAAAAAATATTTTCTGCAAACAAATCGAGAAAACTATTTCGTTATTTTCACACATTTATTCAGAAACAACTTGAAGATAAAATGGACGACAAAAGAAAAAAATATTAACCTGGTATTTGGCTGTCAGAAAGATGCCAAGGGACCAAGGCTTGGCAAAAGGGGTACTAAAGTAAGTGCTTTGGAAATTAAAGCCATTTACATAGAAATGATTGGGGAAGGATACTGATTTTTGAGGGACATCAACGCAAAGTGAAGAGAACTGACGATGCCCTCTCGTGCCTCCAGTCATTTCGATCCCTAATAAACACGCATCTGAGAAAATTACCAAATTGGTACTCTTAACATTTCTGTCCAAGTTGCATTATACAGTATTAATGTGTGGGGTAAGTGTAACTTTCTTTTAAATAATGTAATATTTCGACCCCACCCCCACCCCCAACTTAAGCTATTCATTCAGTAACCATTGCCATCCAACCTGGCCTTCATAATTGAAATATTAGCAAAATATCTCTTACACACCTCGCAGTGGCACATGAATGGTTTGAATTATTGCAACATAAGATGACCAACCCCACAACACCAACATCACTGTATTGCCTCCATTTTCCTTCGGTTACCCGAAGTGTGCTGACGTTTACCTGATCCACGTCCCAATCATCTATGTACCTTCAATCCTTGTCATTTAGCGACTCATTCCGTAAGTAGCTTTTTACGTACGTAGAAACGGGCACGAAGAAACAAAGGAGAACTTAAACCTGACCGGACAAAAATACAAAGGTGAACTATTTACAGAATTCTGAACATTGCGCTAGCAAACAAAATTTCTGCGGTAACTATGTATAAACCACCCCGAACCCAAGCCAGTCACATAGGACCATTTACAATCTCACTAGGCAAAACTATTTACATACCCATTTACATCAATAGAAGAGTGTTCAGGTTGAGTCTGTTCAATGTTTTTTTGTAACCATGGGTGCTCCCCACGTGCTCCGGAACAAAACACCGGACGTGACATGAAACACAAGGACAACTATATACACCAGGCCTGGGTAGGACGTTAAACTGCATCCGGTTGTGGAGCTTGTTAAAGCGTGGGGATAATGAGGTTACCCTTTGCCACAACTGCCTCCGGGACACCCTTGGGCAAGGTGCGCCTGTATTTTTGGCCCAGTTTTGTTCAGCTTTTTTGTGTAAATAGTGTATATAGTGTACATACTGTAAATATAGCAAGTTGACTCCACTCCGGACCCCTCGTGGCAGGTGGACCCCGCCCCGGACCCCTTGTGGCCCCTTGGGGCAGTTTGTGATGATTGTTTGGTCTGGTGTTTTGGTTTTTTTGGTTGTTGTTGGGTGGTGGTGGTTTGTTCTGGTGTTGTCTTTCGTTGGCGGTATGTAGTAATATTGGTTTAGGGTGGCCGGGGGCAGGTTGGTTTGTGGGATATTGGGTTGTCAGTGTGTGTGGTTCTATTGTTGTAATGAACATACTTTTCTGTTTGATTTGGTGGTGTGTGGATAGTTTTGCGTTTATGTTCCTGTCCGAGCCGGTTTGAGTTATTTCGTTTTTTGTTTGTACGTGCCGTTTCGATGCACTTAAAAAGCTCTATACACCAGGCCAGCATTCATGTGGCCAACCCCCACTATTTACAATATTAACAATGTGATGTGCTTTTTACATGCTTGTAGCCGGACGGACCTAATGTGGAACAAAGCAAACCTATTTACACTGAACTACCAAAAAAACTTTGTGGCATGCTTTGGCACAGACACAAGCAGAACAGAAACCCCAAAAGAAAACCGGGACACAAAGGCAAAACCATTCACACTAAATACTCTGACTGGGACCTTATCTTTTTAATCCGTGGGCTCGGTACGGGCGTCCCAGAGTGATGGATTCCCCTGTCTGATACTTCGCCCGAAGCCGACCTCTTTAGTGCAAACTCTGGCCCCTCCCCCTCACACAAATCAAACCAACCCTCCCCCGAAGGCGGATCCTTTGGAGGAGGCTCTGAGGCACGCTCCCCGCCATCCGACATCGCCGAGTCTGAGGACAGATCGAGGTCCTCCTCTAATGTCATTATTTCAACCTGGCCGGGTGCCGCTGCCAACGATGGCGGAGAGTCTGCCTCAGGAATCCCAGTACCCCCCTCACACTGCTTAGAGGCAAGGAAGTCCTGCTCAACCTCAAGTGCCGCCTCCTCTAATTCCTGGGTTGAATATTGTGGGCCTGTTTGCGAGGGTTCAGGTGCCGACCCCACATCGGCACTGACATGGGCAGAGTACGATGTGGGGCAGACACCAAACACATGCCCCTCCTCCCCACAGAGGTTGCACCGTACCTCGTTGGGACACTCTGCCTTGCCGTGCCCCAACTGCAAACATTTTCCACAACGTCTGTTGGGACACGACTTGGCTTCGTGCCCCTCCTCTCCACATCTAAAACAGGTACGGGGCTGGCAAAAGTACCTAATGTGGGCCTTGGAACCCCCTATGAAGAGGAAGGATGGAATGTCCCTCACCAGTTCCATACGGAACTGTCTCTTGCCATTAAATATACCTTTCAAGTCACCCACAGTATATTTACACCACCGCATTTCAGAGACAGTTCCGTATTGACTAAGAACCCTCGCAACCAGGCGCTGATCGACCTCGAAGGGAAGGTAAAGCACCGTCACCGCCACAGAGCCATCATATGGGGTGACAGTGAGCCCCTCTACCCCCTTCAGGCATGACACACCCTTAACACGGGCAGCATCAGACTTAAACTTAAGGTCATACGTGTTGCGGGCCTCAAGCGCCTGCAACATCTCAATTTTTCCAATTTCGACACCATTGTCTTTTAACACAGTAAACGCCTGTGGGGGAGGGACACTCACCCCAGACGAAAACTCCAACTTAACAATTGTGCTATCCCGACCTCCGGGCATAGCAGCAGTTAGTGGCTCGGGGCCACGGAATGAAAAGAAAAAAACTCTGACCAGGTGTTACAACAGACAAAATTTAGTATGAAGCACGCTATAAGGTTTTAAACACAATTGCAATAAATAGTACAGCTATCACACAGTGATACAAGTTGAGCACGGTAAAACGACGAGAGCGAAACGAAAACACGTCTGCTCTCGTCGAAGACCTGAATTGTTGCTCATTCCGTAAGTTATTGTGAAGTGAACAGGCTGCAAGAACCTTTCTAGCAGTGTCGGCCTTCACTGCCATCCGTGTATGAAACACTCGGAACCGGGAAGCCAGGATCCCGAATGCATTCTCAGAGTGCCTTTCGGGCTCTGGAGAGTGTAGTTAAATATCTCTACGCTCCTGGTTTAAAATTCGTGCTGCATAAGGCTCCCTTAGATACAGCTTCAGTGGAAGGCTTCATCTGCGACTGTAGCGAAAGGAAACTGTGACCTAGTTTCAGAGAGCTTGAACATACCTTCCATTGTCGCATAGAGTGATGACATTCGAAAGACCCCGCCACCACTTACTCTCCCAATTTCACCACCATCAATATAAGTTAATCTGTGGTTAGCATCGGCAAGGTCAAATAAAACAATGCTATAAGTTTCTTCATAGTTATACACTCTCCAAAGGGCAACGAAGAACCACGTTTTCCATCTAAAGCACCAATACATTTGGGGCGTTCCACTTTGTCTGAAAGTCAGTAGCTGCAGTATCCCTTTCAGATGACGAACTTGAAAGCTGTACAAAAAGTAATTATTCACAATCCATGTCATCTAGTTTTATTTACTTTAGGACACATCCCTTATTGAGTTAAGCCTGTTAGAGGTAGGTGTAACGGGGGAAACAGAAGACCTCCCTGAAGAAGTGGACATGCATGACGAAGGCACATGAGCAGAAGATGAGCCTGCCCCATCAACATCGGAAGGAGAGCGTTCACATGTAATCCCCCGACAAGTGAAAAAATTTCCTACCGAGAAATAGCCGCCCTACGTCACGCATCCCTGGATGTGTTACAACAACCAGAAAAGGAGGATAGCATTGATGTCCTCTTTGGAAGGACCGTCACCGCAGAGGTGGATGGGGCTCATCAAAGATTTAAAAAGGGCAGCTTGAGGTTTAATTTCTCAAGGCCATATCCATAGACACGCTTTGCATGTAAGCGTAATTGTGAACACAACTGACTGCACAAGTCACCATCGACTTGGACAGATGCTCATTTTGACGAAAATTTAAGAAATAGCTTGAAGTATTAAAGCAACTCTGATTATTCCATGATGATTTGTGCACATTGGTGAGATGTGATGGAATGTAGCAATTGCATAGATAAGGTCAGAATACAGTGAGTTAGATGAGATTTAACGACACACCAACACCAATTTGTTATATAATGTCAACTAAATAAAAGTAAACTTCAAATACGGTTCAAGTTTGGTTTCAAATACAGCTCAAATACGGTGCATGTCCTTCCCTTTAGTCGCCTCTTACAACAGGCGGGAAATACCGTGGGCATATTCTACAACCCAGCCCACAGGGGAGGGGTCAGAATAAAGTGACATTAAAATCACAACTCTTCGGAAGAATGGTCTTCACCCAATGACAACTTATATGGAGCTACTACCCTTCGGAGTATTTTCTCCTGCCCTTCAGAGTATTAGCTCCATGTTTATACTAGTGATGTAGCTTTATCAGGTGTGTATAGCCAACAGATGATCTAAATGGGCTGAAGGGAAATAGACAATTGTCACTCCAGTCTTCTTGGACAAGATAACTCAGGGGTGTCAAATCTCGGCCTTTTAGAGGAATTCCACTTTATTATTTCCTCTCCGGATTTTGATTTCCGCTTTTTTGAAAACTCAGCGGAAATCGTGTACTTAAAAGTGGCGATAACTACAGAAACTACAAAAAGATTCCAGCAACCTTTGATCCCTTACATTTAACGTGCAACGCATGGAAAGGGGCTTCATCTTTCCGTACACTACGTAAACTGAAAGGCATGCAAGTCCACGTTACATGAGCTCAAATACCGTTGTATATTTTATTTACGGAGGTATCAGACTGCACCTTCCTCGCGTTCCGATGGGTAGATACGACGGTTACGATACCGTTGAGAATTTAAAGATGCAGAACCTGTAGTCCAGCACAAATGTAAGATTGTCCACCGCGGGTCCAAATTTGACACCGATGATGATAAAACGAGCAAGGAAGTCACCAATTCGTGGAAATGGTCATGGGTGGAATACACCGTTAATTGTGATGGACAGTTGCAGCGATTAGGCGACATCATTAGGAAGATAAGGAAAGTTGGGACAGCAATGTGTGTTCTTTTCGATAAAAAAATATGGATCACGGGGAAGAATCACACTAGTGCAACATGTTTCAAAGGAAAACCATCAAAAAGTGTTAAAAATGAGGAAAAACAATAGCTTACTTCCAGGTTAGTTTGAACCGAATACTAGCTTGCTGTATTCCTGTTAGGCAGTGGTGTAACGTTAGTGATGTTTACTCGGCATAGATTAGCCAAAGCTTATATTTTCTGATTAAGCTTGTACGTAGTGGAAATAGGCAAGATTCTTAGACATTTCGTACCGTTTTTGCCATGAACAGTTAAATTCTTTAAAAGGAAAATAATGTGTGAATGGAAGTACATGTTACTAGAAAATTGCTTCTCGATAACGATTTAAGGTGGGTGGTTGGTTATGAGTATTTTAAGATGAGTATTCTAAGATGAGTATTTTTAGGTCAAGATGTCTAGCCAAGTAGAATGAAGCCTTATCCTAAGCTGAGTTTCCTGTTCTACTACTTTTGTATGGTAAACGAGACAAGTACACAAGCTAGAGGTTTAGACCGACATACGGCGGAGCCCTGGCCATTTTCCTCCCAAAAGTTGTGTCGAAGAGCTCTTGCAAGAGTACATATTTTCTTCCCAATACAGGCCTGAAGCCACCAGAGGCAAACTAAAATACAACATATAGCATTAATCCAATTTTCAAGAAATCAGTAGAAAAATCTGAAAGTACTCTTCCACAACCAAAAGTGTCCACTGAAGATCGGGTGTCAATAGCAAAAGCCAAACTAATTGCTTTTGCTGCGGAAAGGCCTATGACGTTCTCGGAATACCGAGCTATTATTGCCCTCAGTAAGTCATTGGCAAACGATAAAGTCGCATTAGATACAATCTATATGGACAGGACAACTGCGTCTTACAAAATGACCCATGGACTTGGAAAAACGTTAAAAGAAGAAATTCATGTTAAAGAAGAATTGATAGAAGAGCTACAAAACACTTTTTTCTCACTAAATATATATGAATGCACATCTAAGACAAATATTAGAGTGGAAGCAGTCTTAGCCAGTTGTTACTCCAGACGGGAGTGCAAAGTAATGGTGAAACACTTGTCTTCCTTCAGTATAATAGCGAAAGTCTGTCTTGTTAATATGTTCGAAGAACAAACAGCCTTGGGGAAACCTAATTTCAGTATTAATGGATTCTTGTAATGTAATGAGGGAATCCAAAACAGGAAAATCGTATAAGAAAAATAAGCCCCCCCCCCCCCCCCATTGACATTAACGGAGATTGATGCCACCATGGCCACAATACTGCCAAGTCATTTTGCGAACCGTTTGAAAAGTATGTGGAATATTTATTAACTAGTTTGTTCAATGATATTAAGTAATCAGCAGACAAAAGGGAAGCACTTCAACTTATTTGTGAAGCTTTGGGCATCAAGTATACAACACCAGAAGGCTATGTATCTCACAGGTGGCTACCTCTCTGGTGTAAGTTCAGACACAGAACGCATGTGGGGTGCATGTGTTGTCTTCTTATCATTTCTCACCAAGAAGGATGGTGCTATTTACTCAGACTACATTCTTGAAATATTTACCAGAAAGCCAAAAGGCTTAGTGATTCCTTGCCAATGAAATTTAAAAAGCAATCTTCGAAGCACTAATCGCAAGGATATCATATGAGTGAGCACTATTGAAACATATTTTAGCATTTGCCGATGACATTCTCTCCCTAAACTCATGTCTTGTGGTTACCCTTCTTGAGACAGTGTTTACAAGCTAAGTGTCACATACACACCCACACACACACACACACACACACACACACACACACACATACATACAGCACACATGGCATCACCATCGCATAGATTCCTCAAACTACGTCAGGGAATGAAAAGCTTTGTCTGGTTTGATCTTTGTCAAATTCACATTGTAGGCCTACGCCTATACCCATGCTGAAAAGTCTGTATGCTGTACACCACAGAATTATGGCAAATTATGTCATGCAACAGGACTTATATTTCACACTATACCAGTATTTTTGTAAGTACCGGCATGTACTGGTACCGATACATTACCACCCATCATAAGGTACCGAAGTATCGCCGAGAGCCGTACCCAACGGTACTGCTAAAATATTTTTTTAAAAATACAACAATTGAATGAAATATTACTGAAATATAAATACCATATCCATTGGATAACTGCCTTGAGTTTTTATATTAAAATATAAACATGTAACGTTCGTTAATCATTTTTCACCATTCCAATCACAAATTTCACCTCGTAAATGTTAATTTTTAATGTTATCTTACGTCGCTAATGAGTACCCTTGTGATGTTCGTTTTAACTTGAAGGAAAATAAAGTTTGCAAAAACCGCTTTGTGTTGTATTTGTAACTCATCTAAGCTTAAAACTATTCTAGAAAATATTAACCAATGAAGGATTACAACAATATTTACGAAAAATTATATACATGAAAACATACAGCTTCGTCAAAATGAGCTTACAGCATAATGGTTTCGTAAGTATAGGCCTACACACTACTATGCATAGTATACAGTGTGCAGATATTTACTAACGTACTGGAAGCACAGCACGAAGTGACTGCTCGCCGGAAGATGCGACTGAATGAAACATAATCAGGTGAGTACAATTGCCACAAACCCTATTAGCAATATCATGGCACCCTTAAGGGAAGAGCTGGTGCCCTATTCCCTTCAACCATAGCACCACTGTGGACACAGGTCGGGCCAAGTCCAGGGTAACATATGGCGGAGCCACTGCATGAATGTTGCCAATAAGGGTCCAAGGAACCATTAACTGACATCCATGTACCAATATTCCATTTTCAATAGTCTCGCCGAAGCCAACAGTCGGGAGAATGGCAGTGACAAATAAAGCTATCTAACAATGCTCACATCTTTTTGTTCTTATTGTGAATCAAGTCCGAACTCTTAAATAAGAAGACTTAAAATATTCCTGCCACATCCCGGCCGTAATCGTAACCAATCTCTCACAAAATGAACTATAAACGGAAATACTTGGAAGTGCAACTACTTGGCTATTCACACCATCCTACCATGTATTGCATACACATAAACACAGGGTGTAGGCTCACATGTGTTTGTTTTTAAGTGTTAAAGTATTATATATAGCGGTAGGTAATGCATACTGTACACGCACTGTAGGGCCTATATCACCAAATACCTGTTCGATACTGTTCGCAAATCAATGGACTGTACCCGACTATGTAAGTAGTACGTATGAGTCGATAGATCGAATGTGGCCAACTGTCTATATGATTTGCTGCAAAGCTGTCATGGAAAATGCGCTGCATGAAGTGTGAACTAGGGTTGCAGCCTACCCGCTAATATAAGCAGAAAATATTTGTTGTGGTTCACTGACTTGGCGCGGACCAGCGTAGCTACAACCCTGGTTGACTCTTTATCACTTTATAAGCTTACAGCTGATGAATCAAACATTTTTGCAGGCATTTTCTTGTGTTAAAAATTGGACTTTTTTTTTTTCTCTTATGGTACCAGTATAGCGGTATTACCGGTACCATTTGTGGCGGTAGGCCTACCTACAGTGCCAAATTTCAGCGGTACCATGAAACCTTACTGGGGACTTTGCCACTCCAACTTATTAACACCCCAGTCTCAGAAAGAATAATCCTGACACTAAAGTGCATTACTGTTTGTTACAACAGACATAGGCTAGGCCTAGGCATACTGTGTATTTGGCTTAGGATGTAGGCTAGGCTAACATTAGTGCTTGTTATACCACAATGACGTCGCCACTGTGCACCAAAGCCAGTATGGCATACAAGTTCATTTGCCATAGATCTGCATGAAAACTGTTGAACTTTCCAGTATGGGCTTAGGCCATACTCGTAGGTAGGTTTTGGCCTAATTGATCTCTACGAATCATTAGCCTACATGCAAGACCCTTCATTCTAACAATTCTTGCACTTAGGCCTAGTCACAAGCAGTCCTAGCGTTATACAGTAAATACCCTAGGCCGTACATGGCCTTACATAGGCTATATAATAGTGGAATGGTAGCGCACTTCACTGGCTTTCGGTACCAACTTCGCCTACCTGAATCCCGATTTATTCTCCGCTTTCCCTGTTTTCAATACACACGAATGTTGCAATCGTGCGATCGAATCCCTTGAATCGTATGACGATTCATTTGGACCCAAAAATGTCTTCAAAAAAGAAACATTTCTCCGCGAAAATTTGGTTTCCGCACGATCACATTCGGTCGTGGCGATGTGACGTCACATGCATTACGGGAATTTCCCCCCTTCGAAATCCGGCCCTCCAATTGAATGACAACTATCCAATGGGGAGAGCCGACGTACTGTACCGTCGGCTCACAGCATGTCATGATTGATCTTATAGGTACGGATGCCCATGGGGTACGGTTACGTTTTACAGAGCGTGTGGTAAGTATACGTAGATCGTTATACAAGGGTGTTTTTGCTCATGGCCTTTAAGTGCTAAAAGGCTGGATAGGGAGTCTGTGAACACAATGAACTGGTGGCTGTCCGAGATTTCGATCAGATCGAATGCCATCTTAAGTGCCTGGAGTTCGGCAGTAAATATTGATGCATCACCCAGCAGTCTGACTTGCAAGAATGCATCTCGGCCTGTCGCTGCGGCTGCAACCCTGTTCGTCGCTTTGGAACTGTCAGTATAGATTGCATGATAACGACGGTACTTATGTCTCAGCTCATTAAAGCTGACACGGTGTTGAGTTCTTCAAATAATTCCTCAAACTAAGGTCAATAACTGGCTCGACTAACTTCCAGGGAGGAGTGATGGAGAAGGTAAACTGCGCTACGAAATCGGGGTTGGTACACACCTTTGATAGTGCTTCCTTAACGCGAGTAGCAAATGGGGGGGGGGGGGGGAACAACTGCTGGTTTTGCGAGGTAAATGTGACTAAACCTATGGTTGAAGGCCGTCTCAAAGGTCGGGTTGCGTCTATGGCTCCTCAGTTTCATGGCAAATTGGAGTGACAATTTCTCCCATCTGATCTGAAGGGGTGGTTCGTTCGCTTCGATGTAGATACTCTGCATCGGAGACGTACGAAAAGCTCCCAGGCAGATTCGAAGACCTTGGTTATGGATAGGGAGCAGTTTTCTGAGGTATGACTCACGTGCTGAGCTGTAAACAACACAACCATAATCAAGTTTGGACCTAACAAGTGATCTGTAGAGGCGAAGCAAAACAGGACGGTCAGCGCCCCAGTCCATCTTTGAGACGACCTTTAACAGGTTTAGAGTTCCTTGGCACTTCCGCCTCAGATGGTCGATATGGGCTTTGAAGTTGAGCTTACTGTCGAGTATTAGGCCTAGGAACTTAGTGTGGGGAACAACTGGGATGTGAACACCGTTCAAGTTCAGGTCCGGGTCGCAATGCGCACCTCTCCGGTTGCAAAAGTGCATGCAAACAGTCTTTGTCCGAGAAAAACGGAATCCGTTTTGGTCAGCCCAGTGCTGAATCTTGTTGAGGCAATTTTGCATTAGTCTCTCTATAGACCTCATGTTCCTTGAGGAACAGGTAATAGAGAAGTCATCCACAAACAAAGACTTTTCAATCCCAGTGTTCACCACATTAGCGATGCTGTTTATTTTCATAATAAAAAGAGTAACGGACAGGATGCTGCCTTGAGGAACACCCATTTCCTGATTATGTAACTCAGACAATACACTCCCTACACGGACTCGAAACACACGATCTTTCAGGAAGTTTTGAATAAAAAGTGGCATTCTGCCCCTCAGACCCGCATTGTACAAGTCCTTTAGAATACCATATTTCCAAGTTGTATCGTATGCCTTCTCCAGGTCGAAGAACACCGATACAACATGGTGTCCGCGAACAAAGCCGTCACGAATTGTGGACTCTAGGCGGACGAGTTGGTCAGTGGTACTGTGGCCAGGTCGAAAGCCACTTTGAAAACTAGTTATCAGACTGTTGGTTTCAAGGAACCAAACCAGACGGGCATTAATCATTCGTTCAAATGTCTTGCACAGGCTAGTTAACGAAATAGGGCGATAGTTTGTAGCCTGGGTCGGGTCCTTGCCCGGCTTAGCGATGGGAATGATGGTGGCCTCCCGCCAAGCAGCTGGAAAATTGCCATTTTCCCATATACCGTTGAAAATATCTAGTAAAACCAGTAAGGAGTCATCTGGAAGGTGTTTTAAGAACTGGTAGTGAACTTCATCTGGGCCAGTGGCAGTGTCATTGCTTCTCTCGAGAGCAATGCGAAGTTCCGTGATGTTAAAGAGGCTGTTGTAGTTCTCAGAGTTATCTGAGGTGAAGTTCACTTTCTGTTTTTCAACGGTATATTGGAATGCCTGAAAGGCTTGGGTGTAGTGATTGCTTGAGGAGTTTCATTCAAACTCATCTGCAAGCAAATTGGCAATATCTGCTGTTTCTGTGCATTTGCTACCGTCTGGTTTGGTGGGTAGAACGGAGGAACTGAGCTGCTTCCCACTAATTTTTCTTACCATATCCCATGCTTTTTTGACTGGGGTAGAGGAGTTAAGTTGAGAGATGTGCTGTTTCCATGACTCCCGCTTGCTGGTTTTGATGATGCGCCGTGCTTTGGCACGGGCATTGAGGTACTTTCTTAGATTAAGATTATTAGGGTACTTCTTAAAGATATTAAGGGCCTTTTTGCGATCTTTGATCGCTTTTTCACAATCCGTGTTAAACCACGGCTTGTGTTTACTACGTGGATTTGCAGAGGACTTGGGAATAGGTTTGGTAGCAATATTCACCAATAGTTGTGTAAACCGTCAAAAGCGTCCTTGACGATCGTGTTGCGGCAAAGATTGCTAAATTCAGACCAGTCAGCTTTTTGAAGCTGCCACCTGGGGACTCTCTCTTCGGGCATTGGGTAAACAATATCGGTTAAAAGACTGGGATGAGAGACCATATTGTATCCCCTGTGATTGTGCTGTCACCGTCAGTCACATTCCCGTTGACTGTTATGAATACTCCCATATTCGTCAGAAGCACTACACTGTACCAAACTCGAAGACATTATTTGAGCACACAGACCCTTCTCTCGTTCTGGGCTTTCTGAAGGAAAGTGGCCTGTATAGAAATTTTTGACACGACTCCCGCATTTGCATTTACCTAGATTTCGTTGAATTTTACCCCTTCTTTACTTCGGGTCATGTAATGGTCGTTTGATGAGTCTAATTTGCATAATTCATGCGAAATTGTGAAGTGTGTCGGATCTTCATTCAACTTGGTAGACGAGATCCACAGTTAGTCTCAACCAATCTGGAGATCAGCTTAGGGTGATCAGAGAGCAGTTAATTTGGTTAATTTGCATAATTGATGCGAACTTGTGAGAGTTTGCCAGATTCTCGAAACGTGGTGGATATGGTCCATATTCAGTTCCAAAATCTGGTTTCTGATTGCACAAAAGCGAGGGGTCTAGTTGAAGGTCTCATTCGTTCTATTTTTCCAGTAAATTTCACCTTAGGCCATCAAATGCTGGTCTACCCTGGTGACATTATGACTTCATGGGACACCGATAAGTCACATCTATAATGGAAGAGACGAAATTTAGACAAATACGAGGACTCGGAGACCAGGGATTGGACTAGGACAGATGGGGCGGGTAATGGGGCGGATAATTCTTGTAGGGTGGAGTCGACTCCAGCACTGCTAGTGGTATGTTTTGATGGCATATGTAATCGCCCGCCAGTAGTCGAAGAGTCCAATCTGCCCTTCATTATAAAGGGTCTTTTGGGTTGTGATTCTATTTTCAAGTCGTCTCCACTTCCGGCGTCTGATAGGTACGAGCTCTCCCCTGTGTGCCCGTAGATCCCGTTCTCACTTTGGACTTTCTCAAAGAAAGTAACCTTTACAGGAAGTTTTGACATGACTCTTGTATTTGCTTTTGTCTAGACATTTTAGTTTTTTTCCCAATGGTTTTCCTTTTTTAATTTTACCTTTCTTATCTAGCTGACACTACATAACACATTTGTGTTGATGTGTCGTTAAATCCCATCTAACTTTCCCCTGTGTGCCTGCCGGATCCTCACTCTTTCATTCCTCTCGTCATCCTTAAGACACCTCAGGAAGTGCCACAGAGATGGGTGATGAACACCAACGTCGCGGTTCCACTTGTTGTGAAAACCTGCATGCCGAAAAGGAGCGAAGAAAGAATAAAGTATACAATTGAAAAGAGTTAACTATTGCATTTAGTTGCTTTAATAGTACAATGTTATGACTGTAGACACGATCAGAGACGGCGCCTCGTAGGAACCCAAGTTAATATGGGGGCTGTAACGACTTACCCGAAAAATATAACCCAAAGTTTCCGGCCACGCGCGTTCAACATGTAAATGTACATATCATATAGGCATGCATCGGTTATCACACCGCATGTCAATTAAATACAATCATTTGCCGTGTTGATTACAACCCTTTCCATATTGGTTACAATTTTTGAGGAAGTCGTTACCATAACAATGATAATAATCAGTGGCGTAGCCAGGATTTCTCTCATGGGGGCGGGGGATGCTTTATGTTGTGTGATCACCGGCCAGGGTTAGGGGTATAAGGAACGGGGTGTCCCCCTCCCCTTTGAATTTTTTGAAAAATTAGGTGTCCTTACATGCAATCTGGTGCCACGTATGCTAATTTTGAAGTCAATTCTGTGTTAAAATGTTTAGGCATTTTAGGTACTAAAAAAATCGGTATCAGTGAGGGGGTATGGCACACTGGCCCACTGACATTTTTGAAAAATTATAACTCCTTACATGCAATCTTCTGCCACATATGGTACCTTTGAAGTAAAAAATTGGGTTAAAAATTTACATATTTCAGGTACAAAAAATCGGCATCAGTGAGGGAGAGGGCGTGGCCCAGTGGTCCCCTAAATACACCACAGAAAGTCATAATATAAGTTAAAAGCGGCACATTGAGTTGGTTCATGAAATTTTGCTAAACCTGTTACGTTTTCCTCACATACTAATCACAAACAGTCAAAACTTTAACAATTCCCACATCTTACACACAAATACTGTAAATAGTGGGGGTTGGCCACATGAATGCTGGCCTGGTGTATATAGTTGTCCTTGTGTTTCATGTCACGTCCGGTGTTTTGTTCCGGAGCACCCATAGTTACAAAAAAGCATTGAACAGACTCAACATGAACACTCTTCTGTTGATGTAAATGGGTTTTTTACGTACGTAGAAACGGGCACGAGGAAACAAAGTAGAACTTAAACCTGACCGGACAAAAACATAACTCTGAACTATTTACAGAATTCTGTACATTGCGCTAACAAACAAAATGAACTATTTACAGAATTCTGTACATTGCGCTAACAAACAAAATGTCTGTGATAACTATGTACAGCTAGCTTTTTACGTACGTAGAAACGGGTACGAAGAAACAAAGGAGAACTTAAACCTGACCGGCAAAAGTACAAAGGTGAACTTTTTACAGAATTCTGTACATTGCGCTAGCAAACAAAATTTCTGCGATAACTATGTACAAAACCACCCCGAACCCAAACTAGTTACATAGGACTATTTACAATCTCACTAGGCAAAACTATTTACATACCCATTTACATCAACAGAAGAGTGTTCAGGTTGAGTCTGTTCAATGCTTTTTTGTAACTATGGGTGCTCCTTACGTGCTCCGGAACAAAACACCGGACGTGACATGAAACACAAGGACAACTATATACACCAGGCCAGCATTCATGTGGCCAACCCCCACTATTTACAGTATTAACAATGTGATGTGCTCTTTACATGCTTGTAGCCGGGCGGACCTAATGTGGAACAAAGCAAACCTATTTACACTGAACTACCAAAAAACTTTGTGGCATGCATGGGCACAGACACAAACAGAACAGAAACCCCAAAAGAAAACGGGGACACAAAGGCAAAACCATTCACACTAAATACTCTGACTGGGACCTTATCTTTTTAATCCGTGGGCTCGGTACGGGCGTCCCAGAGTGATGGGTTCCCCTGTCTGATACTTCTCCCGAAGCCGACCTCTTAAGTGCAGACTCTGGCCCCTCCCCCTCACACAAATCAAACCAACCCTCCCCCGAAGGTGGATCCTTTGGAGGAGGCTCTGAGGCACGCTCCCCGCCATCCGACATCGCCGAGTCTGAGGACAGATCGAGGTCCTCCTCTAATGTCATTATTTCAACCTGTCCGGGTTGAACAGACGTCGTTATTTCAACTTGACTGGGTGTCGTTGCTAAGGGTGGCGGAGAGTCTACCTCAGGAGTTCCAGTACCTCCCTCACACTGCTTGGAGGCAAGGAAGTCCTGTTCCACCTCAAGTGCCGCCTCCTCTAATTCCTGAGTTGAATACTGTGGGCCTGTTTGCGAGGGTTCAGGTGCCGACCCCACATCCGCACTGACATGAGCAGAGTACGATGTGGGGCAGGCGCCAGACACATGTCCCTCTTCCTCACAGAGGTTGCACCGTACCTCGTTGGGACACTCTGCCTTGCCGTGCCCCAACTGCAAGCATTTCCCACATCGTCTGTTGGGACACGACTTGGCTTCGTGCCCCTGCTCTCCACATCTAAAACAGGTACGGGGCTGACAAAAGTACCTAATGTGGGCCTTGGAACCCCCTATGAAGAGGAAGGATGGAATGTCCCTCACCAGTTCCATACGGAACTGTCTCTTGCCATTAAATATACCTTTCAACTCACCCCCAGTATATTTACACCACCACATTTCAGAGACAGTTCCGTACTGACTAAGAACCCTCGCAACCAGGCGCTGATCTACCTCGAAGGGAAGGTAAAGCACTGTCACCGTCACAGAGCCATCATATGGGGTGACAGTGAGCCCCTCTACCCCCTTCAGGCATGACACACCCTTAAAGCTGCATTTATAGGGCGCGGACGCGGGCGTCAACGCGGGCGTTTTGCCGCGCGTTGACGCGCCCGGAACCATTTATACAGCGCGGGTGAGCGGCGCGGGTAAAGTGTTAGTTTGGCGCTTTTTAACAGCTTCTTGCCGCCATACAACACATGGTTCTCAGACAACATGGTGGTTCTTTCTACGTTGCGGCGAATTTCTCTCATCGATGAGGAAATTCTACTCCTCGCATTGTTCTTTCGAAGAAGGAATCGACGGAAGTGCCGATCGAGGAGACAGCGCCGGTGGGGGGTTCACCCCATCAACAGGAGGAGAAAAACACAAGGCGCATACCACAAGCACAGCGCACACGAGCAACTAACCGTACAGATACAACCTTGTTGCATGTGCTAATGAACAGCTACAATCCTCTTTGTGTTGATATATGCATGTACGAGTGTGGGATTTTCCAAGAAAATGATTGCGCAATACCTCGCGTCAGGCGCGACAGGCGTCAAAAATCGCTACATGAGCGATTCGAATTTTGACGCCCGCGTCCGCGCGCTGACGCGTGCAAGACGCCCGCGCCGTATAAATGGTCCCAAGGAAATACATTAGATCGATTTTTTGACGCAGCGAAACGCCCGCGTTGACGCTCGCGCGCCCGCGCCCTATAAATGCAGCTTAACACGGGCAGCATCAGACTTAAACTTAAGGTCATACGTGTTTCGGGCCTCAAGCGCCTGCAACATCTCTATTTCTTTAATTTCGACACCATTGTCTTTTAACACAGTAAACGCCTGTGGGGGAGGGACACTCACCCCAGACGAAAACTCCAACTTAACAATTGTGCTATCCCGACTTCCGGGCATAGCACCAGTTTGTGTGGCTCGAGGCCACGAAAGGAGAGAAAAAAAAAAAAAAACCTCAACTAGTTTTACAAAGGACAAAAAAGAGGATGAAGTAAGAAAAACACAAGCTACACAGAAACAAAGCGCGGTCGCAAACAAATGGACACGACCAGACCTACTTATCAACTACAACACAAGCACGCTATAAGGTTTTATGCACAATTGCAATTAGTAGTACAGCTATCACACAGTGATAAGGTTGAGCACGGCAAAGCGACGAGAGCTCGACGAAACACGTCTGCTCTCGTCAAAGACCTGAACATTTGATGTAAATGGGTATGTAAATAGTTTTGCCTAGTGAGATTGTAAATAGTCCTATGTAACTAGTTTGGGTTCGGGGTGGTTTTGTACATAGTTATCGCAGAAATTTTGTTTGCTAGCGCAATGTACAGAATTCTGTAAATAGTTCACCTTTGTATTTTTGTCCGGTCAGGTTTAAGTTCTCCTTTGTTTCTTCGTGCCTGTTTCTACGTACGTAAAAAGCTACACACAAATAAATATTTCATTAGTGAGTAATTAACAATTCAATTCGGTTTTCAAAAATTGGTGACCAGACACTTTTTTCAAATTATGCACACAACCGTTACAAGCCAGGATACCAAACAATGCAAAATTTTAGCTTTTTGCGTAGCTATTGGATGTGAAACGTGACTAATTATGCTAATAGTAATCTTTGTTATGTGGCAGTACCCCTCGACGCCCTGGTTATCGATATCAACTCAATATGCCCCTTTAACCATTAAAAATCACACTGGTGAATTAATACTAAATGCAAGCCTACAGGTACTGGTGCAATTCAAATCAGAACTTCATCTTTATTACTAAGGAAGTTTTTTTTTTTCAACTATTGAATACCTTTAGCTACATCATTGCATTATTTTTCTTTCAGTAGGTGCCCGAAAAATTCTCAGCATATTGCCCGAATTTTCACAAAAAATATTTGGTGGGGAGCTGCAGCCCCCAGCCCCTCCGCCTCCAACGCCTATGCTAGCACGGGTTAATTCACCAAGATTATAGCCTACGCGCGTGAGCTGGTGAGGGAGACAGCAACGATACAGCAGAAACCATGTGATAGCGTGAAAACTACAATAGCATGAATGAGAGAGTACATGAATAAGTTATATTATGGTAATAGAGTTTGTGCTTTTATGGTAATAGAGTTTTGGTAATAGAGTTTACATCTAAAATTGGACGCAATTCCTCTTCGCTTTGGCAGACGGTGCTTTGTTAAACTGAGGAGCTGAGTAGAGTCCGCTCCATGGGATATAATGTCTGGGGCCCTGTACGGGCATTACTTTCTCACCAAACCTTGTCCATCAACATCTAAAGATGACACTTACCCTGGCAGACTTTTTGAAAAAGATGTGATTTCAAGCCAAAATCAGTCTACGTGTTGTGGTCAATGGCAAAGCATGTTCACATACAGCTATCATGTGGGTGACTTAGTTCTTACTGTATAATATACAGTACGTCTAGGCTACAGTGCTTTTGAAAGTATCAAGTTTTTGCATTTCACATATAAGTACATGACGATGTACATGTGTCTACATGACCAGTGCTCATGAAAGATTGAGGACAGTCACCATGAAGATTTCCATGCACTTGTCATGAACAAGCATGGAAAGCTAGACGACTGGTGTCATGCCGCTCTTTAGAAATTTTGGCGTTGTACACGTACATTCTACTAAGTATATGATACATAAAGTGGGCAGTATTAACCCACTTAAGGATTTATTGGTTCTGATACCAGTTATTTAAATGAAATAAAATATCACCATCACTACATTTGCTACCTTTGTTTATCTTCTCTCTTCTATGTGAGAAATAAAAATTACTTCTTTGTAATAATGGGAGGGGGGTATCAGACCCTCTGACTCCAACAGACAAGAATTCAACCTAGTATGACCAGCGTTCAATTCATCAACTCAGAATTCAACCCCAGAGTTATAATTATTGTCAGACTGTAGCCCTGATTTCTGTGGTAATTATTTAAACACCTAAGTCTAATATTTTATTATCATAAATTGTTGCCATTTCAATATTAAAAAAGAAAATAGTGAATGAAGGAATGAAGTTACCAAAAGTTACCAATATATATATATATATAATATATATATATATATATATATATATATATATATATATATATATATATATATATATATATATATATAATGAAGTTACCAATATATATATATATATATATATATATATATATATATATATATAGATACTTGATATATATATATATATATATATATATATATACTTGATATATATATATATATACTTGATATATATATATATATAATATATATATATATATATATGAGGTTAAATAATGCATACCACTTTCCAATCGGAGCCCAGTATTCTGGACATCTCATTTCATTTTTTTCAACTTGCTAACCTTATCTCTCAGTTCCTACAAATATTGAAGTAGAAAGATCTTCAATTATGGAAAAATCGAGAATTTTTATAATAAAAATGTTTAACTGACTTTTAAGGAAAGTACATTTTTATGAGCTTTAACCTGCCTGATTAAATGAGGGCAAAAACATCGTCAATATTGTAGAATTGGGCCATTTTGTGTATTTCTGTGGTTAGTATGGGGTTGACTTCAAAGGTGATGTGTGAACATATTGACAATTCTATTATGAGATAGGAGAGAGAAATGAATACCCTAGGGGGTTAAATACTGAGTGGAGGTTGATTGTACCCTACCGCTATTTATCTCATTTGACTGTTTGTATACTCTGCCTTATATCTTGCATTGTAAAAATGGTGTCTTCTTTGATGTGATTGCCTCTTAATGATTGTGGTGAATGTCTCGATTGATTTGATACTGCTATTCCCAAGGCCTAATCCTATGTTGAATTTACCCCAAAAGTAATGCAATACACAACAATATTCCGTACATCTTTTGTTTTCCTTTTATGTTAAACTTTTCATTGAAAACTCATGCAGTCCGTAATTCCATGTTTTTATCTTTCACGTAACAAGTGTGCGGTGAATTCGTTTCTTTACCCTCTGGTCATCAGCGCAGTGTTGACACTTCAATTGCTTCTACAGTTCTTGCTACCAGCTGCCTTCTTTCAGGTATTGTAATGTGTGCTCCTTCTAATAATGGCATATTTATGTTTTTACTGCCATATCATAATACATGGCACTGCTGCAAATTTCCTGCAACATATACACACTGCACATGCCTTGTATGAAGGAAGAGTTTGATCAGGGTGGATGTCCTGCTACATGAAATGCATTTAATTCTTTCAGAAAGCACTTAATCAGATTGCACCAAGAGGAAGTGCTTGATAATTTTGTTCAACCACAACACGACATTGATAACTTTGGGAATGACTGCTCAGATGTTGCGGCTGATCCATTGCAAGACAATATTGAGAGTGATGTGGATGAGGAATTGGGACTTCCTGATGTGAATAACACCACAGTTGTAGAGCAGATGAAAAGGCAGGCAGCAGTGTTTATTGGTTCTATGCTTTCAGAGAAAAAGTATCACCCATGTCTCTATTCAGAGAATAGTGACTACCGTTCCAGACTTGACTGAAAATACACTATTTTGAAAACTAGGACTCTGGCTGTTCTTAGAGCATCAGGGATTACTGTAAGAACTGAAGAGTGCAAAAATCTGGTTTCGTTGTCTGAGGCATGTGAGAAACCATTTCTTGATTTGGAAACTCGTTTCAAGCAAGAGACGTATTTAGAAGAAAATTTGAGGATAGTAAAGCCCAAAACAGTTGTACTTGGAGTGCGATATGACACACAAACTGACAGTGGCACAGGCCAAGTTCGTCAAATTGTAGCAAAAGACTCATTTCAGTATGTGTCAGTTATAAAAAACATTAGAAATGATATAACAGAACCCTCTGGTAAGGAAATTTTGTGGAAAAAGCCATGATTCACATGCAGTTCTCAGAGACTATTGTGATGGTAGAAAGTATAAAAATCACTTGCTCTTTATGGTTGATACTAAATCCCTTCAACTCTGTCTTTACTATGATGGTCTGGAAATTGTTAATCCACTGGGATCAAGAAGGGGCATCCACAAGCTTGGTGTATTTTATTTCACTCTAAAAAATCTTCCACCCCAATATAATTCAAGACTAGACAGTATTCATCTAGTGGCAGTACTTAATTGCCTAGACCTACAGAGGTATGGTTTCTCCAGTATACTTGCACCCTTCATGAAAGAACTGAAACTGCTGGAATCTGACCAGGGTGTTAGACTTGAAATGGAAACTGAATTTCTCTTGAAGAGAGTCACATTAATCCGAGTAAGTGGAGATAGTCTATGCCAACATGCAATATGTGGTTTTGTTGAAAACTTTTCTGCAAGTAAACCATGTCGTCTCTGCCATTGCTCAAAAGAGGACATACAAGAAATTTTTACAGAGAGAGGTCTTCAGCTTCGCACAGTCGCAAATTATAGAGAACAATTAGAAAGAGTTCTTCAGGATGCTGGCAGTGCCTCTTTTAGTGGTATTAAAATGCCATCAGTATTAAATGAGTCTCGGTTTTTTCACGTAACATCGATCTTCAGTGCTGATATCATGCATGATATTTTAGAAGGTGTGGCACCTATGGAAGTAAAATACTTATTGAATCATATGATATTTCAAGAACAATTGTTTGGGCTTGATGTTTTTTATATGAGGTTGTCAAATTATGACTATGGATTTGTGGATAGAGGGAACAAACCATTTGAAATTACATTGGCTATACTGAAAAGTTCAGATCATGGATTGAAACAGAAAGCATCTCAGATGTGGTGCCTTACTAGGGTATCGCCAGGTTTGATAGGAGATCTAGTACCAAAGGACCGTGAACATTGGCATGCATATATCTTGCTAAGACAGATCACTGATATATTTGCAAAGTGTGTAACTGAAGGCATATGCCATCAGTTGTCATACTTGATAGAAGAGCACCACTGTTTGGTGAAAGAATGTTACCCTTCTACGAATCTTTCCCCCAAAACATCATTTCGTGGCACATTATGCACGTTTACTTTTAGAATCAGGACCACTACTTAATACTTGGTCCATGAGGTTTTGAGGCCAAACATATGTTTGGGTTCTGAAGTATGCTGTTTTAAAGATATTTGTTTGACTGTGGCAATCAGACATCAAATGGAACATTGTATTCGGTGGAGGTCAGGTCGTGCTCTTCGTGCCGAAATAGAAGTGAATAATACTCACTTAGCAGCAATTGAGGCTTCCAGCATCGATAATTTTCATGTTCTTTTCACACAGGTGCCTTCATTGTCAATGCATGATGAAGTTTACTTGACACAAGCTTTAACAGCATCTGGAATATGCTATCGGAAGTCAATGTTTATTGTTCTTGATGTGGAGAATGCATCTCAGGATCCAGTGTTTGTACAAATTGAAAGTGTAATTTTGATAGGAGAAAATGTTTACTTTCATGGGGTGATTTGGCGCACTAAATTTTTTTCAGCACTATCATTCCTTTAAAGTTGTCAATACTGGTGCTCCTTTCTTTCACAAACTTGAAGACTTAAAAGATGTGCAACCATTATATAGAACAAAGAATTCAATAGGGGAAGAGCTTATCTTACTGAAGAATGCGATTTGAAGTAGCGTAACTGCATATAGAGATTTGTGAGGCAGTCTTGTAGCATGAAGGAGCAGGAAGATTGCCAGAAAGTGTATTGTAACCAAGCTTTGCCTATTTCTCTTTTTAGTGCAAAATGAACCCTAAAAGGATTTGTGTGACATATGGGGATAAATCAAAGCTTGTGTCGGTCAACCCCACAAGCATAAAAGATGCATTGGATGCTATCAGGAAAAAGTTGTCAATTCATGGAGAGATTAAGGTTCTGGCAAAATGTGATGGTATCTCCAAGTATGCTGATGTTGACCCAGATGATGAAGATAATGTCTATGTCTTCCAACAAAGTACCAAAGTTTTAGTTCATACACTTAGTGAAAATTCTGGACCATGCAGCAGTAGCAGCAGTCTTAGTGACACCATCCCAGTTGCTTCACCTACCGCATCTTTGTCAGAAGAAGATTGCCCTCCTGTATCCCCATCTAAGCCAAGGAGGGTAAGTGCACTACAGCTGACAGTATGTAGGGGGGGGGGGGGGCTTTTTAAGTGCATAGAAACGGACACTATCAAACAGGAAGAACCAAATCCGGACCAGCAAGAACACAACCATGAACTACTTACAATCATTTACAAAGTTACCTTACACCAAGCTAGCAAAACAAAATTTCTGTGGCCAACATATACGACACCCCCAGCCCACCCACCACACAAGACTATTTACAAACAGGAATACAACACACGGCAGAAGGCAGCAACACACACCCGAACGCAACACCACGCCCGAAGGCAAGACCACGCCCGAAGGCGACTCCACGCCCAAAGGCAACACCACGCCCGAACGCAACAACACGTAAAAAGCACAGGACGAATACAGGTGCACCTTGCCCAAGGGTGGCCCGGAGGCAGTTGTGGTAGCGGGTAACCTCATTATCCCCACGCTTAAAGTGTACCTAAAGTCTGAAAATTCAAAAATATATATTACAGAGCATGAAAACTGAATTCCAATGGTCCAATTCCCATCTTCACAGGACTTTCTTAAGCTGAGATATAAAATGTTGAAGTTTATTCACTCGATTAAAAAGGTAGATTGCGCAATAATTTGTGATGTCATTGTTGTACTACTCAAATTACAATTTTTGTATTTCTTTGTTTTTCTGAAAGCCACCGCACCTTGTGCCAAAATGTGATCGCGTTCTTACTGCTTTGGGGTGACTTGACTATATAAGCCCTCTCTGTACAGCATGTCATGCAAGAAAACAGGAAGCGGTCAAGGTCATATAAACATTTTTAATTTTAAAAGAAAACAAAACATTTAATGTGAATTGTACAACAAGAATGTCAAAAATTATTGCGCAATGAACTGTTTGGATTTAAATGAACAAATTAACATTTAATATCTCAGCAATGGAATAAGCTATGACAATGGAAGTTGGACCAATAAGATTAATTTTGTAACCTCTAAAATATATATTTTTGAATTTTTAGACTTTAGGTCCACTTTAAACAAGCTCCACAACCGGATGCAGTTAAAGTCCTACTCAGGACCTAGATGTGCTTTTTAAGTATGCTGAACCTGAGCACTTCAGATTTTGAAGTAGAAACCCTAAGCTACAATGAATACTTCTTAGTTTCTTGCTGTTCTCTAAATCTTCTTGTCCACATGTACATCGCCTTGTACATTTCTAATATGCCTAATAGCCTTTTAACTCCTATGGGGAAAGGGGGCAGGGGGAGGAACTTTAACTGCAATACTATCTCTGCAGGCCTCAATATTGAAGAGTGCATTCACCAGAAGATTTCCTCCTGCTTCAAGCTGTTGGGTGGGTAATTTGTTGAAGCCTGGTAGCAAACCATTGCATACAACTTATTCATTACCAAAAAATACCAAATTCTACCAAGTGGTGGAATTCTTCTAGCCTACATCTGTGTATGTAAGGTTGAATCATCCCTGCAAATTGTAACTAACCATAATACTTTGAGACAGTAGCCTTAGAATAAATTGTTGGTGACTGGACTGCCGCTAAAAGTAAATCTTGCTATGGTAGTCATAGCTATATTAATAACAGTTTCCCCTTACAGTACAAATCTGTGAAGGAAAAAACTGACTGTGCAAAAGCTATCATAGAGAGATTTCCATCTTTGAAGAAAAAATACTCGAAAATTAGCTATGTAAGTGCTACCCGTCTTTTAATTTTTTTTTTTTTTTTTTTTTTTTGCAGTTTCACATCATTACTGTAATGATTCCATAGTCAAAGCAAAGGAGCCTTTGCTCTTCAGTTGTCCCTTGTTAGCACTGGCTGCAAAATTTGGGGGACATTCCCCCTTCATCTTACTATGGCAGGTCAGGGTGGATTGCAATTAATAATTAGAAACATGTGGTATCCAGCCAAGGCACAAACTTATAAATGCAGAGTATACCCAAACGAAGACTTCACACTTAACTTGCAACATTGTAGCCTTTTAAACCTCAGCTCTAAGTCACAATCCTAATCATAATACTTCAGTTGACTTGAAGTGTCTTAAATATGAACGCAGAAACAAAAAATTGAGTGCTGGCTTCAAAGATGGGGGCTAATGGATAGACCGACTATGGTAAAAGCATGTCAAAACACCCCCCAAGTGAACTTGATACAGCTAACAAAAATTAACAAATTCAGCAATTATTCAAGCATCTTAACTGATGATTGATGATTTTGGGCTGAGCAATTTTTTATGCTTCTTAACTCTCAAGATTGTCAAGGTTTGCTTAACATGTGAATAGTGAAAACTCACTTAAGGCAGCAGAAGTATCCCATAGGTAGGTGATCATTATATCAGAGGGGGTGGCCGTTTAAAATTTTACTGTCAGGGCACTATAGTCCATTTTTGTTCAAAAGGCAATTTCACGGCTTTGATTCACTTCATTGACATCTGATCTGAGTTGTATGAACGACTGAACCTGGCAAGAACTAAGACATGAGGGGAAGTTCGTTTCATACAAACTTTTAGGCACAGGTATGTCAATGGGTACCAGGATCAAAGCAAAAATTTAGCGTTGTTTGGTTGTATGTGGCTTCAGTAAGAAGGGGATCAGGGGCATCGTCTGAAATAAGGACATATCCTCCAGGGCTTTCATACGATTCCAGTCCTGGCTGAATATTCTATTACACTAATTACATCTAGACACTACAAGAAGTACCGTTTTCCTACACAGTAGTTATCTGTAATGTAGGATACTAGATACACGTGTCACTTTTGTGTGAAATGCGTTTCTGTGGTATGTTAAGTCAAGGGTCTGTATAAGATGTGTCTAGCATGCAGTTCTTTTTTTCTGATATTTCTCTGGTTCAATAAGTAGCCTCTCATTGAAAATTGCACCAGTTGGTAGATGGTTTACATTGCTTAACATTTGTTGGTTTCTTCATTCAAACACTTTATCATACACCAGGAACACTTTGTGCTGAGGGAAAACAAACGGGGTTTATTCAGGACAGGCTGAAAAACATAAGACGAAACATCCCAGAAAATTCCAAAAAACGTTCAGTTCAATAAGCTAGCAGTGCTGCCTCACAACCACCCCCAAAGTGCAAAAATCTATCGACATCAGAGAGATTCCATAAGACAAGGCAAATCAGATAATGCACTTTTGCAGAAGAGCAACCAACGACTTGAAGAAAGATATTATTAACGCAATGCAAAAAACGTATGGAAACCGCATACAATGGATTGAAAATAGTCCCAGTGTGACAGAGGTGTTGATGAAGTACCCTCGATTCCTTGATGTAGATGGATTGGTAAGTTTTCAAGGAAATCCCAACATACTTTGACCCCCAGTGTGGGAAAGATACATATAGGAGATGCAGCAGTAGAGTGGTTCCCCTGGTTTTCATACAACTAAGGTATAAGTGAGATACACCAGGCAATCCATACAGCAGAAAAGACACTGCTTACAAGGTGTGATTATCAAGATGTGAAAATTTCAGCACAATATAAATCACCATGATTTTTCCCTAGCCTCTCCTCTCTGAATGTTGTTAAGTGATGCATATTTTGCTGATACTTATTCCTTGTCCTGTTTGTTGGGTACTTCTTCTCTAGTAGTCTTTTAGTATGGAATTATGCAGAGGTCAACAAATTTTGAAAATTTGTGTAACCTGTTATATGGAAGTTTTTCTTAAAACCTCTATGCTGTACATTTCTTAATGCGGTCAAGTAGGAAATGACTAGCAAAAATGTGTTTGGACCTGAAGGGCATTGTGTCCTGGTGAAATGTAACCTGTCATTAAAATGTTGGCAGAGGCTGATGGTCTTTCTGCCTCCCATTTCTTGAACTTTCAACAGAATGATGTAATCCATAATACTGCCCCAATCAAATTAATGCATTGATGTGCAGTGTAAAAGTATAGTTCTTTTTGTGTTGTTCTTGGCCTGTTACATCTGAAGTATTCAAACATAATTGAAAATGTGCTGCATGTCATTGTAATCTGTGACTTCAATTTTTAATTTTTTTTTTTTTAATTTTAAGTTTGGAGAAGAAACTTCAAGACTTCTTCTTACGCAACGGGAAAAGATCGCCCCTTCCATCATCAAGATTGCAAAGACAACTAGTACAGCTGCCATCTGTGAACTTACCAGTGAAACAGAAGAAGACACAGTCTCCCAGCTGTGGTAAGGTCAAATTCAAAATATTTTCACCGATATTAAAACCTTAATTGCATCAGCTTAAATGCAAAATGTATGATAGTCAAGAAAGCAGTGTCAATAACTGAATTGTAAACCCATATCATTCTTTTCTTTACATGAATGGGAGTAGTTGATAGTTTGGCTGGATTTCACTGAATCTGTCTTATTTAATGTCAGAACCACTTGTGCAGGCACAGAGGGAGGGAGCATGCCCCAATCTACTCAAGATGTTTAAAAATTTCAGAAAAAATGTAAAAAGTGATTAAGCTAGAGATATCTCTGGACCAGAGGGTTGGGTGTGGTGTGTTTTAGACTGAGCGAAAGATGTATTTTAATCACAAGTGGATCTCAACGTATCAAAATTCTCGCAAATTCATCCCAAACTTTTAAATTTTGCACATGTCTATCACTTTCAGCCTCGCTGCCTGTGGCTAGTTTATCAATAATGTCCCAGTTATATACACAAGCTGAAAAAATACCCTTCTGCTTGATGAATTCATTAGTTAAGGAATTGAAAGTGTCTTCAAGCACAGTCTGCACACTTTTGTTTTAGCAGTTGATTTTTAACACAAAATATCGGCACGCGTTCATCCAGTTTGGTACTTAATATCTTCTTACATGCAATTTTCAGGGTGGTAATACATTCTAATCAAACCAAATTTGCTGGAAAAAAATGGACTACATTTCCAACCTATGTATGACCCAACATCAAGAGAGGATCTTAGAGCAATCTGATGTCATACGTACCACATGCAGAAGCATTTGTAGCATGATTGGAATTAAAGGCTGGAACTATGCATTTGTTGTTATACATTTTTTGTGTTTTGTATAATCAGTGCCATGTGCATGTCACAGCCAAAATATCACTAAATAATGAAAACTTTTAAGCATGTAATTAGGTGAAAGATTTGCCAAAGATTGCACCATTTTGCATCCAAGTCGCCTTTTATAAATAGAATTTTTTGAGGAGGTATTGTCACTCTTTCATTTAGACAAACGCCCTTCCTTTTCACTCAAATAAAAGTAAGAATTCACAAAATTGTTAAGAGTTTTGCATTGCACAATTAGTTCAAAACTTTGCCAAAGATAGTCTTAGCTACCTTAGAAGAACAGCAAGTTCTCAATGGACCTCAACTCATAAGCTTGACAAGACAGAATATGCCTGGGTGCGAACTATTACAGTTACGCATATTCACAATTAACACAAACTTTTCGGTTTATCTGGGGTGGGTTTACATCGTCTTTCCCGGTGCTCCCCCATACCCCAATCACCAACCTCTGGCAGCACTACTGGTCATAACAAGCTTAGAGTACACAAATACTTCTAAAGGCCAACCACTCCTCTGCACTCCATAACTATGGGCTCAACCAGGATATTTCCATATTGGATGAAAAAGACCCTTTGACATTTAAAAAACGTCTCTCCTTTCTTTTTAGACAACCAGGCAATGTATGCCTTCTTGATATTGGTGTTGTTCCTTCCAACACATGCAAGGGTTAAGGAACACGCAAACAATGAACCAGCTCATAGATTTCAAGCCAGTAAGTCAATTTTTTGTTGATATTTTACTACTATTGTCAACCAGAAATACTTTCTTATATATAGTGCAGAACTCGAAGAGACCTTGGAAGTCTAATTTATTTGGATTTGTACATTAAAAACTGGTTTATGATCTATAGACCTAGAAATTCTTCAGGGGTTGTTGGGATGTTAAAGCTAGCCCAGTCAAAAATGGAGTGGGCTAGAGTAACCATCTGTCATTTTTCCGAAAGCCAAAAGTCCCTCATTTCCCTTCTCCATGAGATTTATCTTTTTTCAATGA
Source organism: Holothuria leucospilota (assembly GCA_029531755.1). Taxonomy (NCBI): domain Eukaryota; kingdom Metazoa; phylum Echinodermata; class Holothuroidea; order Aspidochirotida; family Holothuriidae; genus Holothuria; species Holothuria leucospilota. The sequence continues at coordinate 32,734,118 of CM055964.1, forward strand.
AATAGAACGTTTTTTCAGTAAATGTTCTTTGCAAATTGCACAAATATTGCATCAAATGGCTCTCAAGTATTTATAAAATTTGCAGAAGAGGAGGGTGACACTTCCCCCTCATACGCCTCCCCTATGACAACTGTTAATGCATTCAGCTCCCCAGCTAAAACAGCTTCCTACATCTATGTTATGGTCAGTTACTTTCTTCATCACTAATAGAAGCTACAGATACATTTACAAGGATGTGTTCTCTGAAATATTTGGCCTTCAGATCAAGACTAAAGTGACAAGTGGCAAAGGGATACTCCTCTGTTTATACAATCAGCAAGAAAAACAGTTCATTGCAATCTATGATAATCTTTCAAAATTTCACCAATATTTTAAGGCGTTTTAAAGTCAACATATATTTTGCTTGTCTTTTGGTTTAAGCTGAGTTAAGCAGTTAGTAACATTTGAGAACAGAAGGACATTATTTGAGAGATATTAATGTTGCATTTAATGTGTCATATATAATCTGCTGTGTATCTGCTGTGAAAAGAAATAATTTGGTTTAATTTGTGCTGACAGGAAGTATTTAGTCAGCAGGAGCAGTGATCATCTTGTATCTTTAGCTCCTTTCTTCATGCAAGCTATCTTTGTCAAACCTTTCCTTTTTGTATCGTTGGCCCTAAGTGTTTTATGGCTTGCGAGGCTGCGATAATTCAAGAAGGAAATGCTAGTTTTTTTCCATATCATGTCTAAATAATATAAGGGATGGACCCTAAAGTCTTCTCTGTACTATTCAAGGTGCTCAAATCAGCACGTTTTAGTGATGTGTGGTGAAAATTAACTAGGACTATAGTGATGTTACCCACAACTAAATGTGTTGATACTAAAGTAATTTCACATATGAGCACAGATGACATACTGTCTCAAGAGAGTCAAAATTGAAAACCTCTCTATTTGACATTTTTTTTTTTTTTTTTGAGAAGTGACATTTGAGAGTGTTGTACTCGGTAAGGGCTATCAAATGGTTTTTGTTGTCCACTCTGTAAAATGTTCCTGAAAAAGCTGCTAAGTATGTGTAAACACGTAAAACACATAATTAATTGAACATTGTACATTTACATTTGTGGAACAGCAGATTGATAGTTAAAGATTCAGATGGTGTGATTATTGACCAAAAGTACCTTAAACAAATTTCAGTTTTACTTGGGATAGGACTGTAGACTTGGATAAAGGTAGAGGAACTGGTGAAAACACAATGGATTACTTTTACTTAAAGCTTTTCTTTAAAGTGTTGATTGTTTGAATAAGTTTGTTTATGAAAGAAGTAAGTTAACTTGTATGGGGTACTGTATGTACATCATACAGGTGATATAGGACAAGCAATGATCATATCTATACACAGTACTTTGACATCATTTTAGAGAAAAAATTGTATTTACAGAGAATCAAGTGTTTAAACCTTGTTATTGACAATTTAGTGGAAGTTACCCTTGTCTGGTGTTGTACTGGGTTAGGGCTATTTAATAGTTAATGGTCATTGTTGTTCATTCTTTTAATGGTCTCTTCTGCAGACTTTGATTGATTTGATCCATGATTATGATCACTCAGTTTCATGTTAATGAATTACGGGTATGGGTAGTGTAAAAAGTCACTTTGACTGTTCGTCTACAACACATATTCACTTGAACATGATTATTTGCAATTTTGGAACAGATTGAGTTGGTGTGAGTGTTGATCCTATAGCTGCCTGAAGCCAGTTTCAGTGTTACTTGCGGTAGGCTTGCAAGACTTGGATTAAGGTGGAACTAATGAAAACACAATGGATTACTCATAAGTTAGTTAGGGTACTCATTACTGAAGTTTTGCTTTAAAGTGTGAGTTGTTGGAAAACACTTATTTTTGAAAAAAATAAGTTTACGTGTATGGTGTACTGAAGCTGTACGCTTACCGATACTTTCCTCGCCAGCCATCAGTTTGCCATAGTTCATTGTATGTTAACAAAAATGTAAAACAAGTACAAAAGTATGAAATAAGTTTCATCAGAATTAGAGAACTTGTTCTCTTTGCCAATTGGTTGTGTTAAAAGGTCCATACTTCCTTGTGAAAAATGTTTGCCTGTACAACCGTAGCCTGTTAGAAATCAGTGGATGTGAAGCCTTAATTTGTTTGATGTTAGATGTTACCTTTATACATACTGGAATTAGTATTGGTGTTATCTCGACACCAGATGGTATCATTACAACATTCCAATACCCCATATTTAGCACCCCCATGTGTGTAGAAGTGCTATTTTATCACTTATAAAGTTAGTTGACTTGACACCGCAAGGTGTTAATTCGTGGAAACATTGGTTGGTTGGGTTGGGTTGGGTTGTGTTGTGTTGATTGGTTGGTTGGTTGGTAGTTTAGTTAGGATTTTACGACACACCAACACGATTGTGTTATATAGTGTCACCGAAAAAAGAAATAGGTGCAATATTGAGATTAAAATTAACTGAAAAGGGGAGGGGTCAAATTCCACTAAAAGGTCCAGGCAAATGCGGGAGTCATGTCAAAAATTTCCATACAGTTTACTTTCCTTGAGAAAGCCTAAATAAGGGAAGGATCTGTCTGCTCAAATAAAGTTTTCAGGTCTGGCACAGCGTAGTACTTCTGGCAAATACGAGAGTACACATAACAGTCAACGGGAATGTGACTGACGATGACAGCACAATCACATGGTTCACAATATGGTCTCTCATCCCCGTGAAGTAAATAGGCATGGTTAAAGTAAGTGTGACCGATGCGAGCCCTAGTCAGAACTAAATCATCTCTCCGTTTACAGGGGGCCCCATGTCCCCCAGTTCCGACTGTTGGTCTAACTCGGTACAATTTGTTTTCGGGAAAGGAATCCCACAGTTCTTGCCATTTCGATTTTACAAAGCCGTTGCTCTTAGGGCGGTAATCAGTGTGAGGAAGTAGAGATTGGTGACGTCCATCTGTACGGCTTCTTTAGTAAGTGCATCGACTTTTTCGTTACCTTGCATGCCCACGTGACTAGGGACCCATGCTAGCACAACCGATTTTTGTAGTTGAACCAAATTGGAGTAAGCTTCACGGAGAGCTGTTACTCTCCCTCAACTCTCCAATATCCCATATTTAACACCCTCAAGTGTATGAAAAGCTGTTTTGGCACTTACAAAGTTGGTTGGCTTTACACCCTAAGGTGTTAATTCATGAACACTGAAGATTTCATTTAACACTTCCAAGTGTTGCATGTGCAACACCTTCACAGTGCTAAGTTGACACCAGTGAGGTGTAGAACATTTGGCACCTATGAAGTGTTCAATTAGCAAGGCAGGTGTTGTCCCTCCTGGAGCTTGGGCGAAGTGCTAAATTCAACACCTTGCGAGTACAATTTAAAACTTGACTTTTTTGTCTTGGACCAACAGGAGTTCCTTATTATCTTTATATGTGCGAAGTAGTTCGGGAGGCCCCTTCCCGGGGTTAGTCCCTGGCGGGTCATAACCAGGGACTTGAAAGTGGATCCTACTACCGTTGTGCGTGTATGGTTGGCCACGGTGGACACTAATCAGATGTTCCGCATATATGCAGCGGTGTAGGGAAACAATCAGTGCTCCTTATCTGAAAAAAGGACATGAGCGCCGCTATTGGCAAACCAGATGGTTGAAAGTTGTGGCGTAAAACACTATCTAACCTGCAGCCTAACTTTTAGCGTCCCTCTCCTAGTAAAAACATCATCTGCAATGCAATCAACAGCTACTACACAAAATAGTTACCAAGTACCTACATTAATTATTACGTGCCTAAAGGGCCTAATATTAACAGGTAGGCTACTTTACGTAACAATATCACGTAAGTACGTTATTATAAAACAACTTGATAAAAACAGGCAGCCGTATTGTAATGTCACTTCGTTGAAAGTCAAATAGAAAAGACTAAACATGTCTGGAAGATGGAACTCAAAAATATGAATGAAGAGGGTATTTTGCCTTCTGCAACGATCCCACTTTTATTCTGATTGATTTGTAAAATTGGTGCAGCCCCGTGAGAAGGATCCCATGATCAATTATTTGTTGTAGTTACTAGCTTAACTCACATATATTGACTTCACACTGTAATAAATGACTTGCGCAACAGTTAAACCTTGTTACGTCTCAGCGCACCAACCGCACAATGATGATAAATACGAATCACTGCGCACCAATTCCTCAGCACTGTGGGTCTGTCTGCGGAGCTCAGCACCTATCTGCGTAGTGATAAATATTATTTGGGCCAGAATCTCACCAACTGCGTAATTGAGATACTCGATCTGCAGACGGTCCGCACTTACTGCGTCAGTAAAATTCTAGGTCTGCGGAAGTTCAGCAATAGCTGCGCAAATTGAAATACTTGAACTGCGGAAGCTCCGCACTAACTGCGTAATTAAAATACTTAATTTGCAAGAACTCCGTTCTACCTGCGAAACGTAATACGGACGCAGCGCACCAGCTGCGTAAAAAGAGATACTTGATCTGCGGAAGCTCCAAGCCAACTGCGTAATTAAAATACTTGATCTGCAGACACTCCGCACAATTTTAAAGTCGAGTCGAGTCATTTACTACTTTCAATGTGACTCGAGTCACTGTACTATTCCTGTGGTGAAAATTATGATACAATTGCGCGAGTCATCTCCCTTTTGAAAATTAGTGACTCGAGTCATAGCTCATAACAACACTGAAGTAAACTAGGCCAAACTGTGCGAGGAGCTAATCACACTCACAACATTTGTCTGTCTTTCGTGTTCTTTCTCGCTATGAAATGGGCGTGCTTATTTATTGAAAGCTATCTGAAGAATGATCCTTAATTTCATCTCAGCTCCTGTCTACTAGATCTAGTATCTGAACAGCAAGCAAAAACACGCTAAGTCAAATTAGTTCGATGCCAATCACAACGCACGTTTCATAGGATTTGTCAAATGAGGAGCTACACATATATCTGCATAGCGAACGTACGTTCTTTTCCTTTGCTTTACCTTGCGCTGCGTGTTTTCGCTTACGAGACGGCATAGATGGCTGCGCTGCACTTCATATGCCTGTGTAACCGCGAACGTGCGGAGAGTCCATATTTTACGAATAATTGATACTAGAAGTGATTGCCCGTAGTTGTGCCCTAAGAGATGTTGGATGCTCTTTCTCATCGAACGACGTGATTGAAAGAAATCAGAGGTTCACAGTTAGCGTAAGAGTGTAAAATAGGCCAAGTTGTAAGCTTCGTCCAGAGAATTGACCTACGTTGTTAGTACATGTGTGTGTGTGTTATATATATTATATTATATCGGAAAGCCTGTAATGGATCATCCCCCTTTATGCAACATGAAACATCATCAACCCGAAGAGTTCCCGAAAGGGTATGAATTTTATCTTCTTTGCAACCTTTGGGTGGTGGCAGTAGCAGGCGGGACAGTTTGATTAAAGTCCTCTTCTCTTCCTCGAAGCGAATGAATCACCCCTCCATATAAGATAGAAGAAGTCACTCCAGTTTGTCCTCAAACTGAGGAGCCATAGACACAACCCGACCTTTGAGACGGCCTTCAACCATACGTTTAGTGACATATATAAGAAAACCATCAGCTGTCCATCCATTTGCTGCCCGCGTTAGGGAAGCTCTATCACAGGTGTGCAGCAACCCTGATTTTGTGGCACAGTTTACCTTCCCCGCCACTCCTCCGTGGAAGCTAGACAAACCATCTGTTGACATTAGTTAAAGAAAATATCTGAAAAACTCAACAAGTGAACTTGTGTTCCGTGCCAGCTTCAATGAGCTGAGACAAATATCATCAGTATCATGCAATCTATACTGACGGCTCCAAAGCCACGAACAGGGTTGCGGCCGCGGCGTCAGGCCGTGATGCATCCTTGCAAGTCAGACTACCGGATGATGCATCAATATTTACTGCCGAACTCCAGGCACTAAAGATGGCATTCCATCTGATTGAAACCTCAGACAGTCACCAGTTCATTGTGTTCACAGCCTCGCTATCAGGCCTTTAAGCACTAAAAGGTCATGAGCTAAAACACCCTTCAGTAACAGCTCTCCGTGAGGCCTACTCCAATTTGGTTCAACTACAAAAATCGGTTGTGCTAGCACGGGTCCCTAGCCACGTGGGCATACAAGGAAATGAAAAAGTCGATGCACTTGCTAAAGGAGCCGTACAGATGGACGTCACCAATATCTACTTGCCTCACACTGCCCTAAGATCAATGGCTTTGTAAAATCGAAATGGCAAGAACTGTGGGATTCCTTTCCCGAAAAAAAATTGTACCGAGTTAAACCAACGGTCGGAACTGGGAGACATGGGGCCCCCAGTAAACGGAGAAATGATTTAGTTCTGACTAGGGCTCGCATCGGTCACACCTACCTTACCCATGCCTATTTACTTCACGGGGATGAGAGACCATGTTGTATACCCTGTGATTGTGCTGTCACCGTCAGTCACATTCTCGTTGACTGTTATGAATACTCCCATATTCGCCAGAAGTGCTACGCTGTGCCAGACATATAAACTTTATTTGAGCAAACTGCATCCGGTTGTGGAGTTTGTTAAAACATGGGAGTAATGAGGTTACCCTTTGCCACAACTGCCTCCGGGGCACCCTTGGGCAAGGTGCACCTGTATTTGCCCCGGTGCTTTTTAAGTGTTGTTGCCTTTGGGCGTAGTGTTGCTGTCGGGCATGATGTTGCCTTTGGGCGTGGCTTTGCCTTCGGGCGTGTTGTCCTCCGGCATATGGTAGCCTTTGGGCGTGTGGTGTTGCGTTCGGGCGCGGTGGCCGGTTGTTGATGGGTGGGACTTTGTTTTGGGGTGGTTTGTGGTTGTTGGGCTAGGGTGTTGTTTTGGGGTTGGCTGCAGTGGCAGTTTCTGAACCTCAGTAGTAACTAAGACTCTTGTGTTCCCTGCTGCATGGTGTGTATAGTTTGTTTTGGGATTGTGTTTGTGATCCGACAGGGTTTTTGTTTGGGGTTGGTTTTCTTTAGTTTCTCAGTGCCTGTTTCTACGTACTTAAAAAGCTTTCTCAAGGAAAGTAAACTGTATAGTTTTGACATGACTCCTGCATTTGCCTGGACCTTTTAGTGGAATTTGACCGCACTTTTTTAGTTAATTGTACCCCAACATTGCACCTTTTTCTTTTCTAGATGACACTATATAACACAATGGTGTTGGTGTGTCGTAAAATCCCATCTAACTCTTCTTTTCCTCAGTTTCCTTTTCGGGCTTTATCGATTTACACTGCTTGTAGAACTCACTACATGATTAGTACCCCAAGCAGTCAACAACACATGCCTGGTAATCAGTAGGAGCTTTTTAAGTACGTAGAAACAGGCACTGAGAAACTAAAGGAGAACCCCAAACCCAAACAAAAACCCTGCCTGGTAGTCAGTAGGAACTGCATAGTCACTGGGGCGATATACCGCAATCAAAGGAGGCATTGGTATGACTGGAATCCTGTGCTTTTTGGTTCCTTGTGTAACAAAGGAACCTATGTTGTCAAGTTGGCGTGTGTATGTGTGTTTGTGTATGTGACGCCATTGGAATTTGAGGTATGTGATGCGATAACTCAATAATCAAGTGATCAATTTTTCTCAAATTTGGTGTGTATGTGTATCATATTGAGTAGATGTACCCTATTGTTTTTGGTGGAGGTCACTAGGGGTCACTAGAGGCAATAAAGTGAATTTCTTTTAGTAGCTATAACTCGGTGACCGTTATTCAAACTGGGACATAACTTTAGGATAAGATAGATTGGTAGGAGGTGCAAGCACTGTAACATTTACCAAAATGATCTCAAAGGGTCAAAAAGTAATGTTTTATTGATATCTCGCCAACGAAACATTTTAGGGGGATGGTGTAATGGAAAGTTGTGTTCGTCTCAGTGAAGTGCACATGATGACCTACTTTGACCTTACTTGACCTCATTTGACCTTTGTGACTTTTTGTGACGCCTGGATTCATCTTGTTTCGAGGGAAAAAAGGCAATTATACTACCCTCTTACAATGCTCCTAACTCAAGTAATTGACATTTTAGTAAAGGTAATGAGTGTGTGTGTGTAATATGCATTGGAATGCGAGGTATGCGGTGCAATAACTTTATAACCAAGTGACATAGGATGATGGCATAATGGAAAGTTTCGTTGATCTCAGTGAAGTGCACATGATGACCTACTTTGACCTCATTTGACCTTTGTGACTTTTTTGTAACGCCTGGATTCGTCTTCTTGAGATGAGCAAAAAAGGCAATTATACTACCCTCGTACGATGTTCCTAACTCAAGTTATTGACATTTTAAGTGAAAGGTTAGTAGTGTGTGTGTGTTATTATATGCATTGCAATGCTATATATATATATATATATATATATCTATATATATATATATATATATATATATATATCTATATATATATCTATATATATATATTATATATATATATATATATATAGTGTGATAACTCAATAACCAAGTGACATAGGGGGATGGCATAATGAAAAGTTGTGTTCGTCTAAATGAAGTGCACATGATGACTTTCTTTGACCTTATTTGACATTTTGACCTTTGTGCCTTTCTTGTGATGCCTGGATAAATCTTGTTGAGACGAACCAAAAAGGCAATTAAACTACCCTCGTACGATGCTCCTAACTCAAGTAATTGACATTTTAGTAAAGGTAATGTGTGTGTGACGCATTGGAATGCCAGATTGCATAGTGTGTTTATTGCGCGCGGAATGTGATTACGAAGTTCGAAATTGCGCGCCGACGAACGCTTTGCGCCTGGGCGTGGGGTGCAGGGGCCCGCCTAGGGCCCCGCTGGGGTGCAGGGGTGAAACCCCGCAGGGGGCCTAGGGGCGAAGCCCCCGGAAAATCTGCATTTTTAGGCATTTCTGAGGCCTCAGAATGCTTATTCTGAACATTAAAATGTGAATTTTTTGGAAGGCATAATTCACTAGAAATCATTCGGATCGCTAACAAATCAAGTTGAGTCAATAATATATAAAATATCCTACTTCCCGTCTTCCCATTTGTTTTCTGTTTGATGATTCGATGTTTGAGCTTACCTTTGATTGGTCACCTAACCTCCTTTACGACAGTTCCCTAACCATTATTCCGTCCATTGCAACCATTTTTATGAAGTTGAATTCATTTCTAATCTAACTATATTCCTTTCACAAGTCTGTCTAAAATTTAAATTCCGAACTTTCATGCTTGAAAATACACTTTTATGCAGATTCTTTATTGCAAAGTCGCTTACTGCTAGGAAGTTCTCCCATAAAAGCAATTGCAACTCGTCAACGGTACCTTTGTATGGCCTATTTCAAACAGAGTAAGTGCAAGAAATTTGTCTCATTAACATATTTCCTACCGTATTTTCTAGGGACAAATTGAACAGGGTTTGAGAAATCTAGAAAGAAGCTTAACTTTTCCTTTACATGCCCATGACGTCATTGACCACTCCATTATTGGTTGAAGGAATGTGGAATTCACATGCTGTACACCACGCTCGTGCTTTGTTTTGGATGCCACTACCAAGTCTTAATTCGCACGATTCTTTCTATCTACCTCATTTTTGCTAAATCTGTGAATACTGAAAATGTATTAGCAAGATGAATTAGAAATTCAGGATAACTGGTTTGCATTTCAGTACTTTGAAAGCCTTTATTGGAGGCCTAATTTTGTTCTAAGCGAGGGTAGCTTAAGGTAGCATATTGAGTGTGCGTGACAAACTGAAGGCTAGCGATAGCTTAGTATCTACCCTAGCCTAGGCAGTTAGTTTAAGTAATAATACATAGGCGATAGCCACAGTATAGTTATTACATTTTGCCTTAGGTGGATAGTGAATGTTTTTTGACAGCAGAGAATGACCATGATGCTGTAGTTCACAGCTATTGACACATAGTTTCAGACCAACAGCGAGGCTATCGATTTTAATTTAATGCTGCAAGTGTAACGAGAGGTAGGCACACATAAAAATAATTGTACGGTCAAAATCTTTGTTAAGTACGTTTGTGGGACAGACAGTGTGCCAGTTGTGCGATAAAGTCGATAATGAACTGTCACACGAATCGTTTCCATATAGGCACACCCTGAGGACAGAGTACTGTATTCCCCACCCTAGTAGAACAAAAATGATTATTTCAAGCTCTTTTTACCCAATTGGGGGCCGCAAAAGTTAATTTCAAGCATATTTTCGGGCAGAAAAATTGGTCATATTCGGGTCAAGAATATGTTCTACCAATCGTCTGTTATTATAATTCAGTACGTACACAGACATAAGCAAAAACATTAACTATTTTATCTTCTGTTTGTAGGTATGGACGTTTCATGATGACTTCCTTGCCTTTCCCTCGATGGACAAATATTGCCAGGAGTGAAGCTGCGCCCTTGACATGACCACCTCGTCAGAAAGAAGTGCAAAGCAAAAGCTCTTCGGTTTAAGGCTGACCGCTGATGGGTAGTATCCAGTAAAAGAAACCAGGAAAGACATTGTATGTTGTCATAGAATTTGGAAAATGGAGAAACGAAAAAACACAAAAAACTCAATAATCTTTAAGGTTGCACCATTTTGTTACGATTGACCCTTCATGATGATTTCCCTTCATGACAGAATAAAAAAGGCCCAAAGTATCTCTCTTTAAAACAAAACTACAATGATGATGATGAAGTGATTACTATATGTTGCATCTGGCATTGTTCTGATGACATGGTTGGTCAAAAATATTATAGGAGAAATGGCAGCGAAGCAGGAGATGACGCAAGTCTTCTTATCACCTTTGACATTTTGTCGTCATTCCTGATGGAGCGTGGGTCTTTGTAGACTGGGACATGGTGCTTTCTCAGATTCAAAGAGGAGTCACCTTGGAGGAAAAGGGCTGAAATATCTTTTATTGGCCGGGCACATTGAATTACATCTGGAAAGCACCAATCGATCCGGGCACGCCGAGATAGAGTGGCCAGATTTTGTCCTCCGTCTTTTTCCTGTGCACTCACAACTTTGTAGAAAGACTCGGCAACAGCTTCTGTCCCCGTCTTTGCATAAAATACATCGAATATGATGCAAACCTCCCTCCCGACATCCTGATAAAATGTGGCATCTGTGTAAAGGGATTTGATAACCACGTCCTCCTGTAACACAGCTATCAACTGCGAACCATCAGAAAGATTCACAAGGTATTTATCGTGAAGATCAAAGTCCATGTCATTCCTTGTAAAACTGTTGACGGTTGCCCCACTTGGGATAAAATATGATCCAGTTTACTTGAGTCTGTGGCACAAATAGCTTTAAAGAACTTTGGGAACAGGGTTGTGAAATGTTCCCCCCAAACAATACTTATCAGTGCCTTCTTTAAACGCCAATATATCACTTCGGCAAAGTCAGGACCGAGCTCCAGGCCGTCATCCTCCATCGCGTGCTCCTGGACGTGTGGTAAGGCAGAGACGAAAGTGACACACTTTTTGAACTCTTCCCTACCAATCTGGCTTAATCGCTTTTTATCCACAACAAGTTTTCCATAGGCCGCCCTTGTTCCACAGACACCATCGAATAAGATGCCAAAATCCAAACACTTGTGTAGCATTTCCAGCAATGGCGGCATGCACATGTCCTGTTTTACTCGCAGTTCACCTCAGATCGAAGTCGATTATTCATCCCGCTTGGGACTACCATGGTAACCAGGAGAGAAAATTGAATCACACGAGGTATTTGTAGCCTGTTTGTCACTTCTGTGAATCACAAGCCGAACTGGTGTAGTGGTCACAGACTCTGCCCGGAAAGCGGAGGATGGCGGGTTCAAACCCTCGGAACGGCTCAATTTTTCTCTCTGGTATTTTCTCTGAACCTTTCCTGCTTTGATAAGGGCTATGCTCTATCTAGGATTGGTATAAAAATCCAAGATCGAATGTACTACTATTTACCTTTCGACCTACACATTCTAACTTCGATCTACCAACCTCGACCTACTGATTATTCATCCCGCTTGGGACTACCATGGTAACCAGGAGAGAAAATTGAATCACACGAGGTATTTGTAGCCTGTTTGTCACTTCTGTGAATCACAAGCCGAACTGGTGTAGTGGTCACAGACTCTGCCCGGAAAGCGGAGGATGGCGGGTTCAAACCCTCGGAACGGCTCAATTTTTCTCTCTGGTATTTTCTCTGAACCTTTCCTGCTTTGATAAGGGCTATGCTCTATCTAAGATTGGTATAAAAATCCAAGATCGAATGTACTACTATTTACCTTTCGACCTATATATATATATATATATATATATATATATATATATATATATATATATATATATATATAATATCCCAAACGTTGCAAAAGCTCATCGGCAATACATATTCGTATATATGTATACACTTTCTGCAATAAATTTTCTTCCGATAGAGATTTTAAACAGTAATATTCAATATTACTGTTCTAAAAATTCTCCGCGTGAGATCACGAGAGATTCCATTTTAACCCGTGTCTGTGAAAATTAAAATTTGATTGAAACATTATGTGAAAGTTACATTACATTTTTCCAACATCCTGTTCATTGGTTTATGAAATATTAAAGTGTTTTAAGGTAAAAGAAATTCTCTGTTATATCTTTGACAAGTACCGTTTTTGACTACAGCTTTCTTTGAACCTCCTGGCAAATTCAAACGACTTGCTTCAGCACTCTCTGTCGAAGTGTCCGGCTGCGGGGAAGGTTCAGTCTTAGACGTGCCTACATGAGGGAATTACATAAATAATATGTAAATTTTATAACTAAAATCATTTTTAGTTTTGCCCAGTACGAACACCCTCTTCTATGTGTGTGTGTGTGTGTGTGTGTGTGTGTGTGTGTGTGTGTGTGTGTGTGTACTTAGTTACTTGTCATTTACATTCCAAAACGCGCCCCTCAATATCACTGACCTGTCGGCAAATGTCCCCTTCAATGGTCATTCAGTGCACAAGTAGTTGTGATCGTTACATTATATTATGTAACCGTTTTAAGCACCGCTGTAAATCGCTTCATACTTAAAATATACCTTGCTCGTCCTTTGGCTTCTAGGATGGCGCTACCAGAATGACTTTACGCGAACGACCCCGTTAGCTTTGTGATAATCATCCCCGAATAAAACAGCTTTACTAGGGTGTCACGTGACCAGATTCAGTATCTCTACATACAATACTTGCGTACAACGAGCCCTAACCTGTCCAATTCAAACATAGAGCTATAACTCCAAGGGTACGAAGATCCGATGGAGTGATGGGTTAAGGGGCTTGTTTTGTCATGAGCCAACCTGCCTCGTTCCCAGGGGCGGAACCACATGTAAGGGTCAAGGGGGTCCATTTTCCTAATTTTCGCAAATCATATATACTTCAGTAATGGACACAACGGGTTGCCTATACCTCATTCCAGCAGAATCCAAACTGTCCCCAAAAATGTCTAACCCTGGCAAGGCGCCTGTTTGTGCCCACAATCACAACTAACGCCTAATAGGGAGTTGTGAACGGAAAACTTGCCCCTATCATCTCTTAATTATCATCCTAATAGTAACCTCCCTTGATATCAATTGATAAAATTACACATCTCTTGCGATACATTCAGTGTCCGTCCGACTGTGGGTTCCATTGTACTTTTTATTTTTATAAATTTCTTACATGACGGAGGAGAAAAATAGATACCTGATAAACTTTTCTGCTTTGTTTCTTCATAAGACAGTGCAGAGCTACTGGGAACTGAAGAATGGCAGTCTTTTTGAATCTCATCTAAAACAAAAGTGAAATACACAGGTCAGAAAATAATATTAAAAAAGGATATGTTCATATAAAATAAATAAGAAATTATCACGAAGGTTAATAATGTTAGGAAACTTTTATAGACACATTCTCTTCTTCGCGTCCTTTCGAGCAACGACTGTTTCATAACCAATCATTTGATATGCTGGTATAACCTGTGTAATAATATGAGTAATTGTTTGATAACAACGGGTAAGAACCAGCGTCAAGAGTTACGATTAATTTACTGCAATAATGACCCAGCTTATTAGTATCAGTGGCAACTCGCTTTCAATTGTTTAGAGACTAACAAACACTAATCATTTGCCACGGATCATATGAGTCAGTAAACTTTGTAGAGTAACCATGATTTATTTAAAATTTGCTATTACCGTCTTTAGGGGGTGAGCAGTTGAAACAGATCACGGTGGAGCCATACCCTTCTTCCTCCCCCTCTTGCAGAAGTCCGCATATAGAATGGCAAACCTTCTTGCATTCTGAACATGTGTGAGCTCCTGAACTTTTTTCTTTGCAAACACAACATGAAAGCGCTTCATCTGAGAAGATAGAAAAGTACGAAAGCAAATGTTTTAATGTTTTTATATGATCTTCATTGCGCATTTTAAAACGGATAGACAGATTTTAAGAAAAATAGATAAAACCTACGCAGATCCGCACTCTAATATCCAAAATAGTTTCCCTTGCACAATATCATACTTTGTCAATAAAGACTAAAATAAGGCAATCGCCGCCATATTGCTCACGGCGCATAACCAGTTCCGCGTGATAGAGCAATCATGACTTTGTACATGCAATATGTATGTATGCATCATACTCGGATGAGTACTTATACTTTTCCCCCGTAATTGCATTATTTCCAAGAAGTTAAAGGGAAAAAATATTATCCTTTGACATTCTGACCTGTTAAGGTAACTTACAGTTTTACAACGGTTGGGTTGCGTCAAGTTCGAAGTTTGAGCGTCTAGGCCGAGTACTTGGCCTATGTGAACGGCATATCTAAAATCAGTTACGGCCATTAATTTAATTCTTCAATCCGCACACAAAATGTGTTCAAACTTAAAAGTAGGCCTAAAATATCCTGGCCTGATATGAACGTTTAATATGACTCCGCAATAGGCTAACTAGCACACATATTAAATTTCGGGTGGGCACAGGTGACGGAGGCACGTCGGCGGGGTGGCTCGTATACATTGGCACGTGTATCAGCATACCTTCTTTCGATGAGAAGCCTTGGGTTACGTCCGCTCGGAGGCGTCTGGTGCTGTGGAGAGTCATTTTTTTACTTTTAATTTTGCCAGCACAGGCACTGATGTAGTTCGACATAGATAGCCTAAGTTACCCAACCCCAACCAAGCCCCTCCCCGGACCCTCGGCCCCTTTACAAACGCACAGAAACCGAATTCCCAAGATCTTGGGAAATTTCTCAGGTACTTTAATAGTGTGAACGAGTCTCTGAGCTTGTGCATATCTCGGAACTGGCCGTGGACCGTGTGCAATATGGCTGCGGTTTCCGTGAGTGTTTAAGTTGCAGAGAAAACAGTCATATAGTTAACAGTTAACCATGAAACAACCCAAACTATATACACGCTTCATTACTGAATGTCAGGAATTTTCTATGAACGGCTATGACACTAACCACTGAGCCCAATGCAGACGAATTGGTAAGGCAGCTTTTCTTCAAAAATTGCTTGGGACGCAAAGGGTTCACATTCCTCTCGAAAATTTCTACCAAATATATGTATCGACTGGAACACTTGAAGAACGAATAATAAATACTTACCAGCCATATCCAACTCTCCAGTGGTTGAGTTTGTACTAGAAATTGCCAACGGACAAAGAGATGAGGGTTTTTGACTTCAAAACGGCGGGTGTTTTCTCCAAATTTATCAAACTTTTCTTCGACTTCTTGCAGTTACGGATACCGTGAGAAATATCCCGCATATATGTTCACAAACCCATGCGCTGGTGCCAAATCCCGCTCATTGAGCAAGGCAATCACACAGAATGCTCTCATGTGTACAAACTGTACATGAACTCACGACCACGTGTGAGGAGAATATCAACTAGGTGACAGTAAGACTGAGGTCCTATTAGCTTGCAATAGCATCGTGTCTTGAGCGTTGATTGGTTGGGAGGAATGGCAGTCTAATAATATCACTTGCGTGATCGTAAACGAGTATTGGTCAGAAGTGCAGTGCAAAGTGGTATCCATATCCCGTTGTGAGTTGCGAACTTGCGTCGTCTGCTACGAAAGATGGTGACTATTTGGTTCTTTCTGAATTGTGTACTGAGCGTAATTTTTTGAGTGAGTCTTGGGTGTCGGGATTTCGCTTGCGCCGCGCCGATCTTTTGCTCAATTCGTTGCTTGCGCGCCGCACGCCGATTATTGCACAAAACTGAGTTATTGCGCGCCGATTCATCGTAAAATCGGTAAATAAATTGAAAATGCGAGCGGAAGAAGTTCCGCGCGACTGACAAACTATGCAGTCTGGTTGGAATGGGAGGTATGTGATGCAGTAAACCAGTATATAACCAGGTGGTCAGTTCTCCTTAAATTTGCAAGTATGTGTATGATTTTCAAGTATGTTCCCTAATGTTTTTGGTGGAGGTCAAAAGTCATTGGGGTTGAAGGAGCACATGCCTTCCCTTACTACTCCCTTTGTGCAAAATAATCTTAAAGACAAGGAACCATAGTGCCCTTGGTCTCTTGTTACGTGCTTGAAAACGGACACGGTCGGAACAAAATGTCAAACGAAAACCGGAATAACTTCTGATTTATATGAACTGCTATCTTTCGAACCAGGAACGAATGATTCGTCAGCACTGCTGTCATAACTACATTCTTGTGAAAAATCTACATCTAATTCCAATGTTTCAGCAGCTGTTGGACCTGTATCCAAAGCTGATTCTGTTTCACTTACTTTAAGAGATCGATGTATTTCCTCTGTAAGTAAACCGGGCGATAGGTTGTGGTCACATCTTTCAAATGATGAATTAATAGCATCCTCCTCGATAACCTCGACAACTTGACCTGATGATAGACTTGTCAGGTTTTCCACATGATAGATCGATATCATTCACTTCTAATACTGAACCCAATGATACGCTGGTAAGATGCTTCAAATGATGGATCGAAAGCATCCTTAATACCTCTGCACCTTCACCTAATGGTAGACTTTGGTCAGGGTTTTTACCTTGGGGATCCATATCATACCCTCCATTGCTGGACATAATGATATGCTTTGGGGAGGAGCTTCAAACGGTAGAGGATTGATACCATCTTTAAGAAACCTCCATACAGGGACTGGTTAATAAGTTCTGGGCCAGTGTAAACTGGACCTGATGACAGGCACCGATCAAGTTGATCACGTGACAGATCCATACTGTATTTAGTCAGGTGGCTTAGCAAATTTAACGATACCAGCCGGACAAAAGTACCAAATTTGGCATGGAGTTTCTTTTTGACCTATCTATTGATTTTATCCTGGAACCCACTTGATCGGCTTCTATTTTTGAAGATGGCGGCGAAATCCAAGATGGCCGCCAGAAAAAAAAGGAAATGTCATATATCTGCCTGTAAAAATCGGAGATGAACTAATGAGGGGTCAATTCAGGTGTTTCCGGGGTCACTAAAACAGATGCTGGTCATGGCATGTTGCTCGGGTAACCCACTTTCAAGATGGCGGTCAGAATTCAAGATGGCACCCAAGATGAATGAAATATTTCCAAAAAATTGTGTAAAAACATTGCAATTTCCACACAATTCCGAATCATGATGTAAATTAATGTTTTATAATTAAGACTTAACTGTACAATCCTTGGCACAAGAGTACTTGACAGCCAATATGGCGGATAAGCACCGAAGAAGTAAAAACAATACCGTAAAAATTCCCTCAAAAAAAAAAGCAGAAAAATCTCACAAAATAATCATAAAAAATATATTTCGATTAAAAACTCTAAAAATCTTTGCAGCAGATTGTATATAAAATTCAAAGCATGATTTTTAATATTTTATGCTGGACCCCAAACGAACCAAGATGGCGGAAACAACAAAATGGCTGCCAATATAACCATCACAATGTATAAAAATAATATGAGAAATAATCATTAAAAATACTTTTGACACAGTTGCCCTCAATATCTGGCCATATTTCATGACAAATAATCCGAAATGATATTTTAAAGTACTTCATTTGTATTCCGGTCAAGCAATATGGCGGAAAAAGCAAAATGGCTGCCAATGCAATAATTATATCAATATACTATAATAATAGGAAAAATAATCATTTAAAATACTTTTGAAGCAGGTAGACCTAATCAGTGCCCATATTATATTGTATATGTTTTACAAGTATTTCTCTGGACATTTCTTGCAACATCTGAGTCAATCAAGTTGGCAGAAATAGCAAAATGGCCGCCCATGTAATTATCATAATATATACATATATGATAATTACATGGGCGGTCATTTTGCTATTTCTGCCATCTTGGTTGACCTGAATTGCAACAGAAATGTTTTGAGAAATATGTTTGATACATATGGCTCAAAATATGGCCAAATATAAAGAGCAACTGTCACAAATATATTTTTTAAGGATTATTTTCCCTATTATAATTTATTGAAATTTTCATATTACCAGCCATTTTGCTATTTTGGCCATCTTGGTTGACCCAGATGTTACAAGAAATGTCCAGAAAAATACTTTTAAAATATATACAATATAATATGGGCACTGATTAGGTCTACCTGTGTCAAAAGTATTTTTAATGATTATTTTCCTATTATTATAGTATATTGACATAATTATTGCATTGGCAGCCATTTTGCTTTTTCCGCCATATTGCTTGACCGGAATCCAAAAGAAGTACTTTAAAATATCATTTCGGATTATTTTTCATGAAATATGGCCAGATATAGAGGGCAACTGTGTCAAAAGTATTTTTAATGATTATTTCTCATATTATTTTTATACACTATGATCGTTATATTGGCGGGCATTTTGTTATTTCCGCCATCTTGGTTAACTTGAATCTCACCAATACAGTCCCAAAAATTAATTTTGGAAATTTTGTCATAAAATATCACAAAATTTGAAGAGTTGATGCCTCAAAACTATTTTTTAAGAATATTTTCTTTATCATTTATTACAAAATATTCATAACTTTTGCAGCCATTTTTTTTTTTTTGTGTTGCCATTTTAAATGAGTGAGACGCAATATTTTTACTGTTTCCACTTGATTTCGTGTTTAGGGGATCCTAAAGTTTTCAAAAAGTATTGGGTCGGAGAGTTGTGAGGGGTTGGGTGCCCGTGAAGTGCCTCTGGCCCAAGGCCTAATATGAAATTGCCCTTTTTCCAGGCGGCCATCTTGGATTGTGGCCGCCATCTTGGAAATGGGTTACCCGAGCAACATGGCATGACCAGCATCTGTTTTATTGATCCCGGAAACACTTGAATTGACCCCTCATTTGTTCATCTCCAATTTTTACAGGCAGATATATGACATTTCCTTTTTTCTGGCGTCCATCTTGGATTTTGGCCGCTATCTTGGAAAATCGAAGCCGATCAAGTGGGTCCCACGGATAAAATCATTAGATAGGTCGAAAAGAACCATGCCAAATATGGTACTTTTGTCCGGCTGGTAACGTTATTCCTGAAAATTGTTGCTAAGCCACCTGACTATATAGCAGGCAGCCATACTGGTAAGTCTACGATGGCGACACTTTACGCATAGCACGTTAGTGCAATATGCTCTGTCCATGTAGGAAGTCGGTGGATCCCTCACAGTAAACCCCTTTTGAGATACAGTGTTTACAGGATTTTGACCTTTGGCGACCACAAATAACTTTTAACCTGCAATAAAAATAATAGGAATCATCTACTTGGCAATCCACATGGTAAGTATAAATAAGTTAGATGGGGGTTTAACGACACACCAACACGAATGTGTTATATAGTGTTAGCTAGATAAAAAGGGTAATGGTGGTTTGAGGTCACCAAAAAGGAAGGAAAAAAGGTTGGGCAAAGTTCTACCAAAAAGTCTAGACAAAAGCAAGTGTGGGAGTCATGTCAAAATTTCCTGTACAGGTTACTTTCTTTGAGAAAGTGCAAAATGAGAGAAGGATCTGTGTGCTCAATCAACGTCTTCAGGTTTGGTACAGTGTAATACTTCTGACGTATATGGGAGTATTCATAGCAGTCAACGAGAATGTGACTGACGGTGACAGCACAGTCACAGGGGGTACAATATGGTTTCTCATCCCCGTGGAGCAAATAAGCATGGGTTAGGGAAGTGTGACCTATACGAGCCCTTGTCAGTACCAAATCATGTCTCCGACTTCTGGGGGCTCCATTATCCACAGTCCCGACCGTTGGTTTGACTTGGTACAGTTTCTTCTCAGGGAAAGAATCCCAAAGTTCCTGCCATTTTGATTTTATGTAGTCGTTGATCTTAGGACGATAATCAGTGTAGGGCAAGTGGAGTTTGGTAACCTCCATTTGGAGGGCTTCTTTAGTATGTCTGCTCTTTCAATTGAAAAATACTGGTAAGTATGAGATCCACTACATTTATCCTTCTGGAGATACCGTGTATACAAGCAATATCCGGGGTAAATATACCAAATTGCCCCTGGTGACCCTTAATGACCTTTGACCATCTACTCAATATGGGCAATTAGCATGCAGTATAAGATCCCTCACATTTACATTCTTGAGATACAAGCAACGTATCACATACACACGTACACGACAGCGACATCCCATATTGATTCCTTCGGCCTTTGGCAAGGAGAAAAAAATCATAGGGCTACACAAAAACTGAAATTCCCTCTACATGGCTGAACTTTGTTTCATGAGGACAACATGAGAAGGCAAGAAGTATGGTGATGGCCATGCATTTACAAGCTACTGTGTGCCTTCTCAGTTTGCAATGAGTAACTTACAATGACGTAACAGATTTAATGTTCAAAGACAAACATGCAGTTCTGCAACCACACCACGAAACTTGTTCAGGTTCTCACTTAGGTTAAATTATTTGTATTTTCTGTAATACACAACTTGCCTCACTTTCAAGAAACTGAAAAGTTGTAGCAGTGAATCATGCACCACAGTGCAGTGATCAGCTTACAAATTAAGAGCTTTTTAAGTACATAGGAACAGGCACTGAGGAACAAAAGAATGCAAACCGGACCGGAGCAAAACGCAACCGACAACCACCCACAGAATCGCCAACAATCTCTCACCATCCACACTCAGCAAAGGAAACGGAAGAGTGTTACCGCTAACAAACCATCAAAGATTGGAACAACACACGCCCAAATGCAACAACACGCCTGAAGGCAACCGCAGCACAGAGGGACACGGGGTGGGGGGTCCAGCTGCCACACTCAGTCACTATTTACAGTTTATTTACAGTATATACAACTATTTACATGTAACAAAAACAAAACTCCCGAAGAGATCGAACGAGCCCGGCAGGGGATCGGGAACGTCCACTCTCATCGGGAACCCAAACTGAACTTGGCAAATACAGGTGCACCTAGCCCAAGGGTGCCCCGGAGGCAGTTGTGGCAAAGGGTAACCTCATTATCCCCACACTTAAAGAAGCTCCACAACCGGATGCAGTTTAAAGTCCTACCCAGGACGCTTACAAATTAAGACTGACTTTCCTTGCAAAGAATTTGGAGGGAGTATAATTAGCTTTAGTACAGCCAATCATACACACCTGGTGTTCATCATAGACATGAAAAGTTAGCCTAACAGCTGCATTAAACATCTGTCCATTAACATGTTATGCCCGCATTGCATGTGCAGGCCCTCCATGTTTTGCAAAATTATCAAAAGTTGCTACTTTCGTCTATACACATTGAATTATGCCATTTCAAATGTTCTGATACAGCGTGAGGCTTCTGCTATGTAATGCACTCCCAAACGGACTTTAGACAAGTCCTTGGCAGTTATCATACAATCACAGAATTAACAAACATATCTACAACAGAATGCACACAAACTGGGCATCAATTCTGACAATTCCAAGCTGCCACTATACATGTATGAAACTTTGAGGTAAAACTGCTTTTCATTGACATTTGAGGTTATTCATTTGTCAAGAAAAAAGGGGAATCAAGGTGATAAAGAACAGAGATACCACCAATAGATAGAAATTGTCTGTCTACTTACGCAGAATCACATTCGCCAGCTTCAACTGGCGAAACGCCTTCCCTTTTGTCCCTGTGTAATTGAACTGTAGTGAAACCGAAGGAGCCAGAAGATGGGACATGCTTTTAACCGTGCTATTCACATCTTTCCCTCCAAGTACACTGAGCTGTCATAACTGAAAAGGAAATATGAAAAGAATTCTGTTGGCATAATTTTCATGAGAATGGTATGAAGGCTATTCCTAATGCAGAGGTAATGGTGACTTAGACTGGTAGTCAACTTAACACCTATGCAAGCGAGCTTTTTAAGTGCATCGAAACGGCACATACAAACAAAAAACAAAAACTCAAACCGGATCGGACAGGAACATAAAAGGCAAAACTATCCACACACCACCAAATCAAACAGAAAAACACCTATGCAAGCGCTGATAGCAATGCTCTTGCCAAGCAGGATGTAAACCTGAATGCCTGGTGTGGGATTCAAACTTGGAAGACTAGTTCCTGCACGGCAAAACAAACCACTCTGCCACCCAATCAGGCCCTTAACCCGGGGGGGGGGGAGTAGATCAAAAATTGCCATTGACTTAATGCATTTTAGAATGTTTCGCCGCTTCTGAAAATATTTTGCCCGGTCTAGAAGCTTTTTCGCCCCCCCCCCCCCCTTCAGTGCACTGTCTGCAAATGGACCTGAACACCCAATTACCCGAAATATGCCCTATGTGATGGCAGGTATAAATATCAATAATAATGCCCTATCCAAGGCAATCAAGCAGAAATGATGAACTGTCTATTACGTTCACTGCAGCAAAACGGACTTTAAACTGCATCCGGTTGTGGAGTTTGTTTAAACGTGGGAGTAATGAGGTTACCCTTTGCCACAACTGCCTCCGGGGCACCCTTGGGCAAGGTGCACCTGTATTTGCCCCGGTGCTTTTTAAGTGCTGTTGCCTTCGAGCGTGGTGTTTCCTTCGGGCGTGGTGTTGCCTTCGGGCGTAGTGTTGTCTTCGGGCGTGGTGTTGCCTCCGGGCGTAGTGTTGCCTTTGGGTGTGTGGTCTTTGTGGGACTGTTTTGGGGTTGATTGTGGTGGTTGGGCTGGAGTATTGTTTTTGGGTTGGCTGCAGTGGCAGTACTAAATCTCAGTAGTAACAAAAGACTCTTTTGTTTCTTGTTCCATGGTATGTGTAGTCTGTTTGACATTGTGTTCGTGATCCGTCAGGGTTTTTCTTTGGGTTTGGGATTATCCTTTAGTTTGTCAGTGTCTGTTTCTACGTACTTAAAAAGCTCAATTTTTTTTTTTCACTGCAGCAAAACAGGGATCTGCCACAAATAACTTTTTTTCTATTCTTTGCTTTAACTGATGTTTCAGGGATAACTAGCACCTACCATATAGCCACTGTCAAATGTAGCATTTCGGTCAAGAAACTTGTGAAAAAGTAATTTCCAAATCAGAGCCATTTTGATGACAAAATTTTGTGTTGGATAGTATGTAGAAGTATGAAGGACCATATTACAGCGAGATTTCCAGCACAAAAACTGACATAGTTTGGTTTATTTGTCAAATTTCAGAGGACAATCAAAATCTGCTCAAAATATACAAGTTGACTACTGAACTATTAAAAATAGCGTGTCTAGTTTTAAAGGCTTATTAATAGTGTTCAATATTGTTGCGACTCAAATTTTTAACTTAGTGCATGAATCCAAGCATGCCAGAAAGCCAGGGAGAGAAGCTGATTTAGAAAAGTTGAGGCAGAACTTGGCTCATGTACGTCATACTAAAAAAACTGAATTCATGTGACAACTACAAGAATAAATTTATTTCACAGGAATGTTGATTAAACTGAAATCTTAAATTTTTGGGTGATTGTTAAATGCAAAAGATGTTAATGAGTATTATTTCCAGGATTCAAAGTGGTCGGTCACAAGTATACTTTTTAAAAGAAGGATATGTTAATGAATATAATTTAATAAGAATTTTTCAGGAAAATTCATAGTTAAAACAGGAATGTCACAAGCTTGTAGATCCAGATCATCTTCAACATTCCTCATATTTGTGAAAGAGACAATATACTGTTGAATGGAAAATACTTTTCCATTGATAGAAAAGTGAAACAGTTTCACAAGTGTGGACTAAGCGGTAGAACAGTGGGTTTCCCACCAACTTAATCTTAAACCTAATCTTAATCTTCAGGGATTGTAATTGCACAACACGTTGTAAAATCAATTGTTTGTGGAAGTATAATGTACTGGTATATGGCAAAGAAAATGTAGATTAAGGATCATTGTACTACAATATTTTGAGTTTATAGCCTGGATTAATTATGACAGACCTTTTGTGCAGGCAAAGCGAAGGTAAGGGTTTGGAAATGTGGAGGTTGAGCATGATGTTGAATGCCGGTACAGGATCCTCATACAACACCATGACAATACCACTATAATTTATGCTTCCATCCATAGGGTGATGCGGCTTACACACAGAGTTGTAGCTAGACAATGGAGTGGTGGTTGCGTTGAAAATAGTAGTGGCAAATTTGTGGAAAAATTAGTGGTCACCCCGACGTGCTAGTAGTGGTCGTTATCTAAATTTTTGTCTCTTAGTGGTGGTCGGCAAAGGTGAGTACTGGCTATAGCCGACCACCGTAGATACAACCGTGGTTACACACGTTCTGCTACCTACAGCTGACTATTAAGCCACTCTGTGTTTACACTTACTTTGAAAAAAATTGTCTGAAAATGTTATCACATAAAGCTTTTCAGCATGCAAGAGTAGCAAAATATGGGGAATATAGGGGAAAAAGCCTGCCTAAAATCATAGAAACAACATTCAAACATGCAGGAAATTATAACTACTACAGGATCACTTTGATGTCTGTATTCCCTATTCTTTACCAATTTTTAACAAATTCTGCATCTGTTAATTTGTCTTCGAACTCCAAATCAATGTCCATTTCATCCTCTTGGACAGAGTGATCTCTATGAAGACTGAGGTCATTAAAAAATGGCTGTATTACGGTCGACTCGTTTCTTTACATCCTTCATCTCCAGTGACATTTCAGTGAGCAGTTTAATGACAGTTACTTGGAAACCTACTATTAAATGAAAAATGCGTATTAAGACTTTCCCCAAACTTTCAACACTGTGAGCTACCAGAAACTTCACCAATTATTACTCAAATCGATGACACACCCTTGGTTGCTAATAGCAAACAAAACACCCTTTTGGGACCTTTTTTTGGTTTATGAACTATTTAAAAAAATTAATGACAAAGATATGCTTGGGCTACTTTTATCTAGGCCCCATTTTCCTTTTTCATAGAAAGGAGATATCTTTGAAACTTAATTACAGTTTACTACATTTCTGTTTTCCTGTGTTAACTGTTTACCCACAAATGTACACACGAGCATCGGTGTGTGCACTTATTGTGTAATATGTTATCATGGTCTTACAGAGAGAAAAGAGGGACTGTAAGGAATGTAGCAGAGATTCTCACTCCATATCCCCTAGGGAGATGAAGAAAAAGAACCAATGACAATTCAGTTTATACTAGTGTTAGGCGCTATCGAAACTTGTTATCACGATAAATTTTTTGACAGATAATACAATAACAAGAATTCAACAAAGAAACCTTGTGAAAAAAAGTGAAGTAATTTGCCTTGTGTTTTACTTCTTCTCACGGTCTCCAAAATGTTTTTTTATTTAACCCGTTCTTTTTATTACACTGAATTGATGTAAAATCGGTGAAATTTCGGCATCTCTCTCCACATTTTTCCACCGAGAGCGCAAAATGAATTTTCACAGTCATCAATGTATGATTATTTCTTTGCTTGATTTATATCATAATTTAAAACAAAGCAACCCTGCTCTTTGCTTCAAAAGATTCACGCAGAAAAATGTAGACTTTGTATTCACCAGAACTATATAAACTTTGCATCACACTTTTTCTGAAATTCTATTGCCAGTAGAAAAATATGGACTAGGTGAGAAATGTGTGTTTGTGTACGTAAGGAGGATGTATACGTGATTTGTCTGTCCTCGTTACTATAAGTATGTAATCAAACTATTTTCAAGAAATTATGCACTTGAAACTCTTGAGTACATTGTAACACAAGTTTTACTCTTGCCTGAATTGCAAATTTCAAACGTGATATTCTCATAGTAAACAAATGTCTCACATGTACCTATATTAACATTATGATATATCACACACTAGGTCATGGTTACGTACAAGCATACTGTACAGTACATAGGACAGACTTCACCTTAATAAAAGCCATCAGATCCTTGTTGTTAGCAAAATGATAACGGAAAGCCCACAAACTAGTAACAAATGTTGCCTTCTGTAAACTGATGGAAATTTTGTATCCTATAGGCTTGTAAACGTGATACGTATACGAGACAAGTGTACAGTATGCTACCTAATTTACTCTGCAATCATGCAACTATGAAGTGTTCACTGCTTGAATGATATCACTTTTTATACTTCACACAACAATCATCCAGTGATTCAGTAAAATGAGTAGCACTTTTCAGAATTTCATAACATGAGCCATAGGGCCCACATAGGACCTTGGACCACACTCCTGAACACCCCAAATGGGCTACTGCCCAAGGAACATTGTGTACAATCATCAAGATTCATTGAATGATGTGCGAATGGACGCCCTATGTTCACAATAGCTCACACCAGCTTCACTGGTATGAGAAAAAAAAATTTAAGTGGTTCACCGCATAAACCTGACTGACAGTACACTACCTACAAAATAGAGCGAGGTTATTAATAATATCTTTTAAAAGCAATGATGATGAGCATTTTCTAAGCTTCGTTACCGTGAGAATGTTATCCAAAATGTGTGCCTACATACGATCCCTCAGAGTCCTTTAAAATTTCAATTCAAGATACTATACTAGTACACCTACCGTATTTACTCTAATAAACGCGCCCTCTCTAATAAACGCTCCCTCTTGATTTTTTAACTGTCATATTGCTTGAAGAGAAATTGCAAATTCCTGTTGCGGGACACTTGTCGAGAGAAAAGTCGCGAATCTTGTGGTATTTGGTGGAGCACGAGGAGAGAATTGCAGTTACAATTACGGGAAAACGGAGACATCAAGACTGCTGGCGGATTAGAGGTCCGCTGTAAACTGATGTTATCTGGCTCACAACCTCCAATATATCGCCTGCGTAAGCTTTTGTAGTGTAATGCTTACCTTCCTTGTCGGTAAATTTGACTCTACAGATGGACGTCACCAATTTCTACTTGCCTCACACTAATTACCGCCCTAAGATCAATGGCTTTGTAAAATCGAAATGGCAAGAGCTGTGGGATTCCTTTCGCGAAAACTGGAACTGGAGGACATGGAGCCCTCAGAAAACGGAGAGATGATTTAGTCCTGACTAGGGCTCGCATCGGTCACACTTACCTTACCCATGCCTATTTACTTAAGGGGGATCAGCGACCATATTGTATACCCTGTGACTGTGCTGTCACCGTCAGTCACATTCTCGTTGACTGTTATGAATACTCCCATATTCGCCGGAAGTACTACGCTGTGCCAGACCTGAAAACTGTGTTTGAGCAGACAGATCCTTCCCTTATTTTGGGCTTTCTCAAAGAATAAACTGTATAGAAATTTTTGACATGACTCCCGCATTTGCCTGGACTCCAGTGAAATTTGACCCCACTTTTTTAGTTAATTGTACCCCAGCATTGCACCTTTTTGTGGTTTCGATGATAAGAGAAACCTATGCATTCATGATGGCGTGTGTGTGTATGTGTGGGTGCACTCAGCAACATGTCCTTAACGGGACACGGTACAGCCGGCGAGAGCTCCGCTCTCGCAAGTCTTTCCTAGCTCACGCGGAGCTCGAAACTGGCGTAGCTGCCCGAAAATTCCGTCGCTGCAATGAGAAGTCTCGCGCGACTGCACGTGCCTGCCTTGGCAAGCAGCCCGCCCTCCAGACACGTACGTCTGCTGGGTTAGTTGGAGGTCAGCCAGGCTAATGGGGAAATCCCGCGAATTCCTTACCGGTACGTACATTTCCCGCGTACCGCTAAGGACGCGAGGGTGAGTATGGGTGTGTGTGTATGTGTGTGTGTTTGTGACACTTTGCTCGTTAACACGATATCTCAAGAAGGGAAACTCTGACAGTTCTCAAACTTGGTACATAGATGCCCCATATTGAGAGGAAAAACCCTGTTTTTTGGTGGGGGTCAAAGGTCACCGGGGGTCAAACTCTGAAAACCTTGTTAACACAATATCTTGAGTTAGGAAGCTTGGATGAATTTCATACTTTGTATGTAGATGCGTTATGGTATGAGGAAGAACACTATCATTTTTGGTGGAGGTCAAAGGTCATCTGGGGTCACCGGGGGTCAAACCCTGAAAACTTTGTTAACACGATATCTCAAGAAGGGAAACTCTGACAGTTCTCAAACTTAGCACATAGATGCCCCATATTGAGTGGAAGAACCCTATTGTTTTTGGTGGGGGTCAGCTGGGGCCACTGGGGGCCAGTCTGAAAACCTTGTTAACACAATATCTTGACTTAGGAAGCTTGGATGATTTTCATACTTTTTATGTAGATGCGTTATGGTATGAGGGAGGACCCTACCATTTTTGGTGGAGGTCAAAGGTTATCTGGGGTCACCGGGGGTCAAACCCTGAAAACTTCGTTAACACGATATCTCAAGAAGGGAAACTGACAGTTCTCAAACTTGGTACATAGATAACCCATATTGAGAGGAAGAAACCTATTGTTTTTGGTGGAGGTCAAAGTCACCTGGGGTCACCGGGGGTCAAACTTTGAAAACCTTGTTAACACAATATCTCGAGGTAGGAAGCCTGGATGAATTTCATACTTTGTATGTAGATGTGTTATGGTAAGAGGAAGAACCCTATCATTTTTGGTGGAGGTGAAAGGTCATCTGGGGTCACTGGGGGTTCAAACCCTGAAAATCTTGTAAACACAATAACTTGATTTACAAAGCTTGGATAAATTTCATACTTTGTATGTAGATGTGTTATGGTAAGAGGAAGAACCCTATCATTTTTGGTGGAGGTCAAAGGTCATTTGGGGTCACCAGGGGTCAAACCCTGAAAACCTTGTTAACCTGATATCTCCAGGTAGGAAGCTTGGATAAATTTCATACTTTGTATGTAGATGCCTTATCGTTAGAGAAAGAACCCTATTATTTTTGGTGGGGTTCAAAGGTCATCTGGGGTCACCGGGGGTGAAACCTGAAAACCTGGTTAACACGGTATCTCAAGGTAGGAAGCTTGAATAAGTTTCATACTTTGTATGTAGATGCGTTATAGTAGGAGGAAGAATCCTTTCATTTTTGGTGGAGGTCAAGTTCATTTGGGGTCACTGGGGGTTAAACTCTGAAAATCTTGTTAACATGATATCTCCAGGTAGGAAGCTTGGATAGATTTCATACTTAGTATGTAGATGCGTTATAGTGAGAAGATGAATCCTATTGTTTTTGGTGGAGGTTAAAGGTCATCTGGGGTCACCAGGGGTCAATGTCTGAAAACCTTGCCAAGACGATATCTCCAGGTAGGAAGCTTGAATAGATTTCATACATGGTAAATTCGATGTGTTATAGTGAGAAGATGTACCCCATTGTTTTTGGTGGAGTTCAAAGGTCATCTAGGGTCACCGAGGGTCAAACACTGAAAACCTTGTTAACACAATATCTCAAGGGAGAAAGCTTGGATAGATTTTATACTTAGTATGTGGATGTGTTATGGTGAAGATGGCCCCGATTGTTTTTGGTGGAAGTCAAAGTCAAAATTTCCCAAGAATTCCCAAGACTATTACGTGGGGTCACCAGAGGTCAAAACACAAATTTCCCAAGATTTCCCAAGACTAAATAGGAATACAAAACTGTAGTTTTCCAACATGTTAAGACAGCATTTGACCATTGACTGAAAGGTATGGGACATCATGGCTTTATTTGGAATAGAACATATATCATCGAAACATCAATGCATTTTTGCATTCTGGTTCTCTAGGTGACACTATATAACACAGTCGTGTTGTTGTGTCGTAAAACCCCATCTAACTAACTAACTTGACTCTGATAAACGCCCCCTTCACGAAAATTGTATTGGCGTAAATACGTTAGTAATATGTGTAGGTGTTTCAGTCTCAGGGTTGCCAACTCAAACGTAAAAGTGAATGCCACCCAAAATTATCTAGATGGTATTTATTTCATAAAATAGTTTCATCCCACGGGGTAAAATACTCTTAAGCCGTGCTTAATGGTTTCGAAAAATTTTCTTGCATGATTTTCTCATAAGATACGTTTTTTCTTTGGAGTTGCTTGCTTTAGTTGCCTTCCTATTCTAACAGATTTACATATGATGATATATCTAGCCTAGTCTCGTGTTTCAAAGTAACACTGAGTGACAGTTTTGGGAAGTATATGACTTGGAACGTGCAGCAGAGACTGACGCATGATCGTGATATATGTGAAGTGAAATTAACGTCAGGAATTTATGGCATGATCTCTAATTTTCATCTCTTACCATGTTCAGTCCTCATTCACAATTCTACATAGGCTACTTCTTTGTTCACTGCGATATTTTATGCACAAGAAAAATAGAGAACAACTTGATGAAGAAAATTTCCGGACCTTGTAGGCAAATTCAGTGACTTTCCAGGCTTGGAGTTAGTAAATTTTGAAAATTTCGTTTCCCCGACGTTTCCCGAATTCCCGACCACGTGGAAACCCTGCATTTATGAAAAGGACACGTTTGTTTTGGAGCAGGTTCAGAGGAGGTGCACTCGGCTTAATATTTCCGAAATTAATAATCTCCCTTATCATGATAGGCTCAATTGTCTGGGACTCACTACCCTTGAGTTAAGAAGGATTAGAGGGGTTATGCTGCGTTTTCAAATTTCTTTCTGGTAAAAATTCTGTGGAAATGTGACTATTTAGAGGTCTGTGCAAATTCCCGTGTTCGAGGCTTTAGCAAGAAGCTGGTAAAACGTTTCTCTAGGCTTGAGTTTAGAAAGTTCAGCTTCTCTAATAGAGTGGTCAATGAGTGGAACTGCCTGAGTGGGTTGTTAGCTCCACTTCAGTCAGTTGCTTCAAAATGAACATTGACAAGTGTTATTCTAACTGTGGCAGAATCTGATTTTTTGGGGAGGGGTCTGGATCTCAGGGCATTTTATAGGGCTTTGCCCTCCTTTGCCCTTTAACTTACTGTTATATTATATTAGGCCAAGTAAAAAAATAACAGTTGATCGCCCAGAATTCCCAAAAAATCGAGCACGCGGGCTATTTTTATTTTTAATTAAAAATGGCCGACGTGTATCTATGAAAAGTCGCTTACCTCGTACATAAAGTTATGTCCAGTCCAACACGGAACGATCAAACATTACAAAACTACGAGTACTCGCTCAGTTGCCTCACCATGCAATGTACAGTACGTAGGCCAAGTATGTATTTGACAGTTCCGTGTTCACAGAATGTGCGTACTGAGCCCTTGAACAGCGCTGTGCGTTACGGTACATGACCTTAGCTGATTACACTCCAAATCACAGCCCTTGCGCCGCTAACACTTAAAATCCACCCATTCAGCTTTCACAACAAAATGTGCTCTCAACTGACAAATATTACGCACATCAAACTTATATTATCACAAAATGATACGCAAGTATTTTTCATTAGAAATTACCAATAAATTGGCTTTTATGGACCGTCTGAGGCCGAAATCCAGCAAAATGACACTTCGAACCTTTTTCCTCTAACGGGCCATATTGATAGCCGTAATCTACTCGCGGGCCGCAGACAGAGGGGATGCAGTAAGCTCAGTCCCCATAGGGGGCGGCCAAGGGCCCCCAATCAAGCCCCCGTGGGTTCTATAAGAGAAAAGCGCAAACAAAGAACTTGGACGAAGCCCTCGTAGGCTCTGAATTTTGTCACATATCAAATTCAATTTTCACCCACTATCTTTAAATGGCATAGAATGTGTAAGGTTACACAGACCAGAAAAACTGTTTCACGTTATGATCATTTGTCTTTTTTATCTACGTTCAAAGTAATAGGGTAAACTGAGGGAATATGGATCCCTTAAGCAAAAAAGAGTACATATATCTCACATCATGAAATGTGTTACTGTGATTAGTTGTTGCATGACTTGTCTTCTTGTAAGTGGTACATGACACATTGGCAGTATACCATGGGGGGTTGGGGTACAGGTTTGCATGACTAAAGATAAGTCCGAAAGGATCTATATTCCCCCAGGTACTGGGTAGATTGGACCCCAGCATATTCACACAAAATCAAGAAGGTAGCCTAATCCGTGGAAGAAAAATATGAGTACAAACATCTTTACTTGACTGGGCTTTGTAAGTCTCTTCAATTCAGCAACACAAGTCCAGGTCAATGGGAATATACAACAATTCAGTAAGCTGGATGCATAAAGGCCACTGGGCCCCTTACATTGGCTGAACTGTAGGGGTTTCTGTGACACCTGAGCACTGTCAAAACATTGTATGTAGGCCTAAGCAGCCCCTATTTCTTATAAATAATCTTTTCATTCATGTTCTTTCCATAAGCAAACATTCTTAATCATCTTTCTTGTAAATAACTTAATGACACAACACACATGTTAGAATAGGGTGGTAGGGGTAGGCCTTTGGTCCTCCCCCTGCTCTAGCCTGGCCTTGCCCATGTTATTTATCCCATGCAAACTGATTTTAACCTAGCCTAAATTATTCTAAATTAAAGTGGGCATGACACGGCCAAAATAACTTTTGTGTATTGCAAGATTGGGTACAGTAATGTAAAAGTATCATCTCACACACAATTAAAACCGGCGCAGTTCGGCATAAATAGAATTTGAAGAAAAACGTCCAGAAATCCAATTTCGAAAAATGCAGCAACAGGTCACCTGACTTTTATGACGCAATTGGCGGCACCCCGCACTGCGCTATGTAAGGACGCGCATCTAGATGTGAAAATAATGCAAAGCTTTGGGAAAGTTTCATATGTTAGAAACTTCATGAAAAGGATTACATCACAATACCCGCCCAACATATAGAGCGCAAAGCGCGGAACATGTTGGGGGCTTCGAAGCATATCATTGGCCAATATGTTTGCGTGCATATGCGCCCGTGTTTTAGCTTCCCTGCATATAATAAACAGCTTTGTTTTTGTGCAAAAAGAACGCGGTCCGGGCGCGCTGTACAGAACAGCTATGAACATGTATGGACAGTCCATAACAAGCGCGCCTTTACTCAGTGAGCTGTTCAGTAACGTTGCTATTGTGAATGGTAAGCAGTCACCGCGCAACGACGCATAGTTCACGATGTGGTCACTGGTCACGCGCGCTGCTGTAGTATCGTAGCACAGGTGTTTGCAATGATGTACCTGCTATCACGCGTTAGCATGCACATGATTCGATGTGTAGAACGATGGGTGAGCTGCCTGGTACAGTGTTACTAACCGTGCCTCCAATGACGTCACGATCTTGAGACGCGCTCACATACTTTTTTTCGCTTTTGGATATCAGATGGCTGAGTCTGGCCTGTAAATGGGAATTCACAAGGTCGTATTACTGTGTTTATGATGGATGTAGTTGAGTCGGAAAAAACATTTGCCTCATTTC
This sequence comes from Holothuria leucospilota, assembly GCA_029531755.1. Taxonomy (NCBI): domain Eukaryota; kingdom Metazoa; phylum Echinodermata; class Holothuroidea; order Aspidochirotida; family Holothuriidae; genus Holothuria; species Holothuria leucospilota. Next base: position 32,767,673 of record CM055964.1, read on the forward strand.
AAGCTGTACCCAAACAATATTTACTGAGAAACTTACTTTGGCCGTGTCATACCCACTTTAAACAGTGAGAAATACTCGCAGGAAATGTCTAAAAAGGCTACAATATTAACCTTATCTGCATCTGGCTTTATACTACACACTCATTGTGTTTGGTCCATTTTACCTGAAGACATCACACTCACACAAATAGTGAATAGGATGGTAATGGAGGCCTATACCCGTATTGTACACAGTGAAGGTGTTGAATACGAGTGTACATATCTCTCATTTTCACTATAATTTGATATGACCCTCCCATCCACTCATTTCATTTACTCCATTCAAAGTTATAATTTACATCCATGAGAATTTTAAGTCGTTGAAATGTTACCTTTCAACTAAATTATTGCATTTTTGCAGAACCAGTCCACTTCGTTTGATCTTCCATGCTTAGTTATGGGCTGTGCTAGTTACGCGACGAATCTAAACTGTTTTCAACGTAAGAGGGGGCTATTCATTATTCAAAATTCTCAAAAACTTCTCTGGGATCCAAGTTACCTGAAGGATCCACTTTCCCTTAGTTTACCCTAACAAATGAACACATACGAAGCGCCCTGAAAAACTGCGTATTTTGTAACCAGCTTTACTTTGTCTTCACTGTACATTGCAAAGTTATCTACTTTTTAACGATTAATTCACTTTTTGGAGGGACAGTTCTACCCCATTTCCGAATCTGCCCCCGGGACTATGTAAAGCGTGTACTGAGTTTCACACTGAGAGATCGACCTGTAAAGTTTTTAGAGTGTGAGAACACCACAGGTGAGGCACTGTCTGAACAGAATTGATAAAATTAGGCTGAATATGAGTCAGTGTCGCTCCCAATCCTACGAAACATGGCAGGACGAAAGAAGGGATGTGCATCAAGGATAGAGAGCATGCATCCAAAGGCAGTTTACTATTACTGTATGAATTATGATTAAAACCCGGCTGTCTAAGTCATGCAAACTGCCAGAAATGCAAGTTATGCTCGACACAGTGAAACAAGTAGGATTGTTCTTCCGATATTCTCCGAAGAAGCAAACCTGTCTGGAAAACTCGATCTAGAAGATAAATACTGAACGGCAGGAGATGGCGTGTGAGGGCGCCCCAGGACCAGAGTTGATAAGGACACATAAAGTGAAAACTCTATGCGAGACCCGTTGGGTAGAGAGACATACGGCTCTGCAAGATCTGGATCATATGTATGAAGCAATTCTTGAATGCCTGGCATCGATCATACATGGAAAAGCAAATTGGGACAACTAGTCCGCAGCAGGGTCCGCAAAGGCCGGTATCGCATCGCAGTTTGCGATTCAATTGAAACAGTAGCGATACAAACATTTCAACGCCTCGCAGATTTGCGACAAACCTGTAAATCGATTGCAGATATTTGTACAGGTACAGACATTCAATGAACGAAACTGAATATCGAATTCGCAGTCATTACAGTACGTTTGATATAGGGCTGAAATATACGCAAACACCGATACCTGTGGTCATGTCTGTGTTAGTTAGATGGGGTTTAACGACAAACCCACACGAATGTGTTATATAGTGTCAGCAAGATAAAAAAGAGTATGGATTAGGTGAAATAACCTAAAAGGAAAAAGAATTGGACAACAAATGTGGGAGTCATGTCAAAATTTCCTGTAAAGGTTACTTTCTTTCAGTAATCCCAAAATGAGAGAAGAGTCTGTGTGCTCAAACAACGTCTTCAGGTTTGGCACAGTGTAGTACTTCTGACGAATATGGGAGTATTCAAAGCAGTCAACGAGAATGTGACTGACGGTGACAGCACAGTCACAGGGGATACAATATGGCCTCTGTTCTGTAAAAACGTTCAAGTAAAACGCCCGATGAAAGCACAGTAAAGTCAGTGCATGTGTAGGTCCGTAATTGTGTGCAAACACCCGAGGCTACGCACCTACTCTGTTGAGAAGTTGACTTACATCGCAATAACATTAGGCATGGTACGGGGAGCCTACAGTGTTTTTCCAATCGCTGCTTTTACTGCTGAATTTACAGTTGTTACCTAAGTTTGCGATAGTAATGGTGGGTGCTTTGTAAGTAGTTCATGGTTGTGTTCTTGCCGGTCCGGATTTGGTTCTTCCTGTTTGATAGTGTCCGTTTCTATGCACTTGAAAAGCGCTTTTCATGTAAAACACATGTTAATTTGTGTGGTTTGAATTGTATTTACGCAATTACGAACGTGGCCCCATGAGTTGTGTAAGAATAGCACACTCGATTTTGTACTCGATTGTTCCTCAAATTGATTTGCTCACAGCTAGCATCAGACAGATATTTACTAGGAATATGTATTGCGTGCATGCATTACGTACTGCTGAACGAAACTATACACGTGTGAGCCTACACTTTCTGCTTATGTATAGGCAAAACACGGTAGGATGGGGTGAAATAGCCAAGTAACTGCATTGAAAATTGAGGGCATCTAAGTATTTCTGTTTTACCGTTCGTTCTGTGAGAGACTTGGGCTACGATTATGGTCTAAAAAGTAAACTGAGAAAGTGTGAATCAATTTATTTAGCCCTGTTATGTATTAATAAGCAGATCTGGGCTACTGCTACAAACGGGATATTAAAGGCATTGTATTTTGTTTTGGGGGGAATTAGCAGGTGAGAATCACGGAGTTATATGGTATAAATGAAGAGTCACCAACTTACGTTTAACCGTTTACATTAACGTTCAAAAAGTTGCATCAAATTACGAGACTATGTTTACTGAAATCAACAGGTATTTTTTTTTAAACTGACATGGATTACTTTTTTGCTAACAACAAATCTGCTATGCAAAATTTGTTAATTGCTATAAAAAATGCAAAACAAAATCCTTAACGCGGAGCTTGATGACGATGATGACAACAACAACAACAATTCAGAAGAAAAGACTTTCATTACAATTGATGAAAATGAGCGTATCTAGCATTTGGGCTAAAGACGTCCTCTGTGTGGTCTTTACACTAAGTCCACTCCTGCTGACGGCACGTTCTATTGGGGCACTGCTAGCAGGTACAGGAAGGATGTGCTGTGACAGGAGAAAAAAACCAGGGTACTTTATACTGGCACTGCCAACAGGTTTCCTTTGTTCGACAGGATCCAAACCATCTAATTCGTTTGTTAGGTAATTGTTAAATTGTGATCTTACCGTCTCCTTTTTCTCACTTCAAAATCTCTTCCTTATCTGTTTGAACTTCGCCATTAAACGAGGCACCTTCTTGGGTGCTTCATCTTCGTCATCGGAACTCGATCCCTATGTCCTCTGTGGCAATCTCCTGCATCGACTCCTTTGCCTCTGTCAGTCTCTCTACTTTTGTGACTTTCAACTCTCAAAGAGTTGGATGAGATTCTACGGCTCAGTTTCTAACCAATTGGTTGATTAACTCTTAAAGGGACGCAAAACAAAAATAAAATTATACTACACTTTTGTAGTTAACATGTTTTCATACTATTGCAACGTTTAAGATAATTGTTTGATTTAGCCTGGAGTAGCATTTATTTCTGCCCCAAATGAATGGCAGAAATAAACCCTCTTACTTGCTTCACTGTATTTTGAATACCTTTCAGCATATCTTTGACGGTAGCCCTCGCATCCTTAGTCGCTGGACTTACACAGTTGTCCGCTACATGCACATCTACCCGATGCAACATATATGCTGAGGTTCCAGGACGGGTGCCATGAAAAAACAGCTTGTCAAAAAATGGCCCCTGCACCCTCCCTTCAGAAAGGGTGTCTTCCGTCTTCAGGCACCTCATGAAAATACCTTTAAATCTCCTTTGCAGAGATGACCAAAGATTCTGAACGACTGTGCGATAGTGGCGGGGGTCTGTGCTCATTCTGTGCAGATGGCTGTTCAGGTCATACACTGGCAGAGCTAGGGTTATAATGGCAGTTTGATTACATAAAAGACAAAAGGTGAAAATTTGTTTAATTTTTACAGCAGCAACTAATACCTTCAGCAAGGACTTAATATTGCCATGTTACTAAATAAACACATAACATTATGTTGCAGGCTTAACTGATTGATCAGAAAAAATGAAGGGTATCGTCTTCAGTAATTTCACATTGCAATACTTTATAGTCTTATACCGTACTTTAGGTATGGGTTTGCCATACCTGCCGTACTTTATAGCAAATGTAACTTTCGTTTCATCAGTATTGAATGATGTTTTAATATTTAAAATAACAAATATTTTGATGAAACAATGTTTACAATTTTCCAACAACAGACGTAAATGTAAGAAAGATCCTTATAAAAAACAGCAGTTGTCGTTATCAGACTGTCAGGCATAAAAAGTAGATACGGTACCTTGCGTAATGCTAGTAGCTTCAGCACATGGCTCAAGAATGCTTGTCAACTCTGTCAGTCAACAGCACCCACTCCTGCCTGGAGAAGATCAAGTTCGTGAACTCTTGCCCTTCAGTAGTGCACAGCTCTGTCATTACCCTCAAGTCGACCCCAGGAAGATTCACCAGGGACCCCTGATTTGATTGACGGTACATCGAGTTCCACCGTGTAGATGCAGCCGCTGGAATCGCCCGGCCATCACCAAAGGTTTTCTCAAATCTAAAATTGAGAAAACATTAGCAAACGGCAATTCCTATAAAGTATCTCAATATCTGATATCTATGGGCGATGCCAAAATAATAAAACCCTCAGAATTCTCATGTGTGTAATATTTTATTGGTTTAAAGTGGAAGTAACCACTTATCTGTGACAAATGCAGGTGACATTAGTACGTGAAGCATTGGGTCCTGAGATATAAAGATCACTTAGAGCCATTATGTTCCAATGTGTTTATAATTATAGTTAGTCTTCTCCTTCATGTCAATGTTCATGCACTTTTACTTCCGAGCGACCAGATACATGATGTCAGAAATATAAAGACTGAACGTCATTTCGATGACGACAACTTTGTTACATAGAGATAAGAGAGTATGAAATGCCTGTGAATGTTTTTACAATTATTATGCCTTGGCTTGATGCATGGACGATAACAAAATAACACTTCAGAATTCTGTGGTGTATAATACTTTTGTTGGTCTTAGGTGGAAGTGAGTATTGTGTGTGGTTGATACAGGTGACGTGAGTATACTCAGCAAATTGGAGATATAAAGATCACTTCTATTCCAATGCGTTGATAAACAGTGTGTCTTCTGCATACTGACTCTCAAAGCACTAAGACTAATGATAGTCCACATATGCTATGTCAAACCATCAGCCAAAGAGACTTTATTTTCGGACGGGGAGTTTTTGACTTAGGCATAGGGCTGTATGAAGTGCCTGTATTTTAAAAATTTCTTAGAATTTTACCAGAACTTATAGCCAAGTTTTAAAGAACATTTTTTTCAACATTGTCAAGATAAGATTTCAACAATTAGTTATCAATGACAAAACCGGCTTCGTGTCCTCCAATACTAGACTGATCCATTCACTCAAAATGTATCCTGCATACAATGGGTGGTACAACTTTAAAATGACTCGCAAATATTTCAAATGCCTTCCTTCCAGTAATTACTTCATTACACCTACCTTTTATGTTCAACATTAACCACTTGGAAAGCAAACATCGAAACATCTCACAAAAAATAAAACCTTATATTTGTAACGTATACGCATGTCACATAACAAGTAACAAGTAATAGATCAATCAAAACAGTTTGTCACAATCCATAGTGCAAACACTAAAAGTCAAGGAAGTAAATATTGCAAAGTCGGGAACAGTATCACGCCACGCAAGTACAGGTTATGGCTAACATTCTGAACCGCCTTGAAAGTACTATAACCGAAGGAATATATCTCCGAGTTATGGGATCAAGGAGCTCACCAGTGATGTTCAAGAGCTCATCTTTCGGTAAGCAATCGACTTCGTCTTTGTTCATGGGCCAGGCAAAGCGATTCTCAGTGCATAGGCAGGATGGCGTCATAATCTTTATCTGGTATGGACTTTCACTCTCATCATCTATTTGTTATTCTACCAAACCAGGCCACCACTCGTCATCACAAGTAACAGCCACCCAGCTGTCTATGCCTAAAATGATTAACAGAGAGACTTACAGTGCTCGTTATAATGTAAGAATACAGGTTTTGTGAACTTAGTATCTTTTGTACAAAATTGAAAAGGACTAAATTAGGGAGTGGTGCATTTTGCTTACCAATAACTGGTTGTAACCGCTCTGCCTCCCTAGCTCCATTTATGACACGACTTTCCTCTTCATGAAAGTCCTTATCTGGAGTAAATGGCATTATTCTCTGCACTGCCGATAAGTGGTTAACCAAAATTGTTAACAAATTTAAACACCTCCCTAAATTTCAATAAAATACTGTAAATTCAAAGAATTCATATTGGCCCACGTGCTTAAACCACCAATGGGCCACAAAACCTTACTCACTGATCACTGCTAAACTGCTTTATGTATGAAACTTTGAGACCGAATTTCAAAGCAGTACATTGATACAAAGGATACTTTTTGGGATGAACTGCACACTTTTTCAACAGCCACAACATCTGTATTGTTACATTTGTTGTAGTGTCATTACATCATGTCGTAGAATAAAGATGGATTGGATTACGATTAAAAATCTTTATTACAGTTCCATCACGCAGCCATGTTCTTTGTCCAACCATGACTTCTACGCAGACTCACAAATACATAAATACGAGGGTGCACATAAACAAAAAAAAAAAACACTTGTCACATCTCCCTTTCTTTAGATAATAGTCACACAGGGCTTTTCGTGAACAGATACTCAAACAAAACAAAGATGAAACTTGAAAGTAAAATGCAAACTTTAGTTTAGCAAAAGAACGAAAGAAGTATAACTAAGTAGTATAATCCTCTACATACTTTGGAGTCCTTGATACTCTCCCAGAACGTGTTTGCTGTGGCATTCTGTGCATAAAGTCATTTCCACACTTCCTTGTGTTTGAGGGTGAATGCTGCGGTTGTGCTTCTGTCTGTACAGTCTCCATGTTTTGTGTTGTGGGTGTGTAAAGTTCTGATGTGTCTCACATGTTCTCTATGCAAAGTGCATTGTTCTCAGTCACTACTTCGTATGATCTGGGTGATACCTAATTTTTGGACTACTGCTTTCTTCCATTCCTGACGCTTGCTTGTTGGCATTATCCTGACTGTGTCGCCACCATTCAGTTCTGGTAAAGGAGGCTTGTTTGGCCTTACTTGATTTGATCTGTATACTGACCTTTCTAGGTACTATAGGTTTAAGCAATTTTGCACTTGTTGGGAGAAGAGTTTTGGTTCTTCTGCTAAACAGACGTTGTTATAGACTAGTATCCATATTTTGCGTTGGTGTATTCCTGTAAGCTAATATTGCTAGATATGGATCTGTCTTGTCTCGTTTTGCTTTTGTGATAAGTGACTTGGCTATTTTAACTGCTTTTTCTGCCCTACCATTGCTTTGAGGGAACCCTGGGGAGGAGGTTATGTGTCTGAACTCCCACTTTGTTGCAAATTCTTTAAACTCATAAGAACTGAACTGTAGCCCATTGTCAGACATACACACATCAAGTATTCCATGACGTGCGAATTGACCCTTAAGCTTATGTATCACATTACGTGAATATGTCTCAGCTAGGTGGTCTATCTCCCAAAAGCCTGAATAATAATCAACTGTTATGAGATAGTTACAATCATGAACAAGAAACAAATCAACACCAACTTTTGACGAAGGCCTATGTTCTAGCTTATGCGGCATTAATGGTTTCTTAGTCTGATCAAATCCCATGGACCAACACACATCACATGTTTGGATATAATTCTTCAGCTCTGCATTCATACCAGTCCAGTACAGACATTCTCTTGCCCGTCTTAGGCAGCCCTCTATTCCCAGGTGAGAATGCAGCTTACCAAGCATTTCCCTTCAAAGTGTCTTGGGAATGACTGCTCGTTCCCCTCTGATAACCATACCATCTTGTACTGAGAACTCATCACGGCAGTGAAAGTAAGGGGTAACAAACTGGGGTAACGCATCCTCAGACTGTGGTCACCCTTCATGTATGATTGTACTGAGTGTCTGTAGTGTACTCTCAGAGGCTGTGGAGGTGGAATTGCCTGTTTCCTGGCATCTATATGGAAGTTGATTGACCATATTAAATGATTTTATCTTGGCTTTTTACGTGCTAAAAACGGACACGGCCAGACCGGCTAAAGGATCATTACATATGGCCACCAACAACACAAACCACCAAAATCGCCCAGAACACCAGACCGAATCCCTCGACCAGCGAGGACACTCCAGCTCCGGTACGGCTTCTTGGGGTCTGTTACCACCAACAGAAACCACCACCACACCCACCACCAACGACCGAACAACACAATCTCAAAACAACACGCCCCAAGGCAACCACAGTGCAGGGGGGCACGGGGGGGGGGAGGTCCACTTGTTACACTAAAATCACTATTTACAGTTTACTTACAGTATATACAGCTATCTACACGTAACGAAAACAAAACTTCCCAAAGAGATCGAACGAGCCCGGCAGGGGATCGGGGACGTCCACTCTCTTCGGGAACCCAAACTGAACTGGGCAAATACAGGCGCACCTTGCCCAAGGGTGCCCCGGAGGCAGTTGTGGCAAAGGGTAACCTCATTATCCCCACGCTCAAACAAGCTCCACAACCGGATGCAGTTTAAAGTCCTACCCAGGATTTTATCTTTCTATCTCTCAATATTACCTGGTGGTTTATCTGGTAGATATGCCCTAACTGAGTGTATCAGCAAGCTGCATCTGCTTTCCTGGCCTATTAAAGTAACGCCATACTCTTGCATTTGCACAACATGCAGTGCAGGCGTTTTGGTGCCTTATACAGCGGTTTCTTTGCAATACTTTCCAGTGGTTTGAGATCAGTTTGTACGGTAACATGATGCCTATAGTATACTGGTGAAACCTTTCTAACCCACGTATTACAGACAATAGCTCTTTTCCAATTTAAGCATAGCGAATTTCCACATCACTAAGTAGTTGACCTTCCTGCATTAATGGTGCACCAAGACGTGTTTCTGATGCATCACTTTGCAGGGTAAGTTCCTTAGCCGAATCATAGTAATTTAAAGTGGCCATGCCACGTGTAAATTAACGGTTCAAACCCTTTGGTATCTTTAGGAATACGTTTTCTACAACGAAAATCAACCATTCTATTTTATTACAACTTGTTTTTCCGCTCGAAAATTGAGAAAAAATACACCCTCTTCTAGCCTTGAAAAGTTAGTCTTCCCGAAAACTTTCAAAATCTTGTTACGTCATGTGATGTTACTTTAGGAACTGCTCATTGTTTGCCGTGGTATCCTCCGGACATTTGATACAGTGTTTGCATTCCATTGTACCTGGGTAGGACTTTAAACTGCATCCGGTTGTGGAGTTTGTTTAAACGTGGGAGTAATGAGGTTACCCTTTGCCACAACTGCTTCCGGGGCACCCTTGGGCAAGGTGCACCTGTATTTGCCCAGAGAGCTTTTTAAGTACGTAGAAACAGGCACTGGCAAACTAAAGAAGAATCCCAAACCCAAACAAAACCATGACGGGTCACAAACACAAATGCTAAACAAACTATACATACCATGCAACAGGGAACAAAAGAGTCTTTGTTACTACTGAACTCCAGTAACTGCCACTGCATTTCCGCCCACACGCCCAAAGGAAACACCACGCCCGAAGGCAACACTACGCCCCAAAGGCAACACTACGCCCGAAGGCAACACTACACCCGAAGGCAACACTACGCCCAAAGGCAAATTCACTTAAAAAGCACCGGGGCAAATACAGGTGCACCTTGCCCAAGGGTGCCCTGGAGGCAGTTGTGGCAAAGGGTAACCTCATTATCCCCACGCTTTAACAAGCTCCACAACCGGATGCAGTTTAACGTCCTACCCAGGACACAACGAAGAACACACAACTCAATAGATAGAGAGCTTTTTAAGTACGTAGAAACAGGCACTGACAAACTAAAGGATAATCCCAAACCTAAAGAAAAACCCTGACGGATCACGAACAAAATGTCAAACAAGACTACACATACCACGCGACAAGGAACAAAAGAGTCTTTGTTACTACTGAGATTTAGTACTGCCACTGCAGCCAACCCAAAAACAACACTCCAGCCCAACCGCCACAAACAACCCCAAAACAAAGTCCCACAAAGACCACACACCCAAATCCGCCACACACCCTATCCACCACACAGCCAAAGGCAACACTACGCCCGAAGGCAACACTACGCCCGAAGGCAACACTACGCCCGAAGGCAACACTACGCCCGAAGGCAACACTACGCCCGAAGGCAACAGCACTTAAAAAGCACCGGGGCAAATACAGGTGCACCTTGCCCAAGGGTGCCCCGGAGGCAGTTGTGGCAAAGGGTAACCTCATTACTGTATTTGCCCAGTGCTTTTTAAGTGTTGTTGCCTTTGGGCGTAGTGTTGCCGTCGGGCATGATGTTGTCTTTGGGCGTTGTGTTGTCCTCGGGCGTGTGATGTTGCCTTCGGGCGCGGTGGCCTTTGTGGGCCGGTTGGTTGACGGGTGGGACTGTTTTGGGGTGGTTTGTGGGCTAGGGTGTTGTTTTGGGGTTGGCTGCAGTGGCAGTTTCTGAACCTCAGTAGTAACTAAGACTCTTGTGTTCCCTGTTGCATGGTGTGTAGTTTGTTTGGCATTGTGTTTGTGATCCGACAGGGTTTTTGTTTGGGTTTGGGGTTCTTTAGTTTTCTAGTGCCTGTTTCTACGTACTTAAAAAGCTCTGCATTCCATTGTACCGGTTACCAAGGTCGATACAATGTAAAACCTGCGTGAAAAGTTGTAAATTTTGGAATTGTTATCCCTTTTCTCCTGCTTATTAGTTGTTTTAGTCAAATGCATTTCACGCAGGTTTTTCGTCTTCGTATCATAAGTAGCTGCATGTACAAACATTCACAACGCAACAGCATAGGTACAGCATGGAAGTACTACTTCCATGAACACCGTACACAACATACCTAATACTACACAATGTACCACCAGTACTGTTTCGTAGTAGGTACCATGTGAAATCAAGTTTAATACTTTCTTTGGAATGGCGGATCTGAGCCAGCACCGTACTGTTTCAGGTTGTAATTTGAAGAGAAAGTGGTTCTTCATCGGATCAGGGAGTTGCCATCTGGCAACTCCCCGATCGGACAGGAATGTTGGACTGTCGGTAAAGTGAGTTTTCCTGGATTTGAAATCAGAAAGGCGAAGGCGATACTGAACAAGACGTCAGTGGTGCAGATGGGGTGAGTAATTCGTTACGGCGCATAGAACCGTATCGATTTGAGCCTGTTACTGGTGAGGTGAAATTACAACACCACAACAATTCGAGCATAAGCAATTTAAAGGGACTTGAGCTTGGAAAGTTTTATGTAGGCAGTCAAAATATGAACTTTAGGTTACTTTCCTGCATTTGTCGGTGGAAATCGTGGAACTAGCCTTTGATCGAGTATGCACAGTATTCGCTGGCTGCTGCCAGTCCACTCACTGTACGTATTACTGCAGACCGAACAGTACACTGCCGAGTTTTTTTCGTTCTTCGGTTATGAATCAAGAGTATTTGTAATTAGTAATAGCCTACTGCAGCCCCCAAAATATAACAGACCGACACCACTCTCCAAACAGACAGAATAAAGTTCAAATTCAAGACATGCCGCGAATTACAATCATTACTATCTCTTAACCGTATGTATAGGCTATGCTGTACGCCAGGTTCGGTATACGGAGGCTGGTGTTCCTAAAATGACGTCATTATCGTGTTGGCTTGAAATCTCATTTTCAACAGTCTATTTTTTGGTGCAATTTTTTTAAACATTAATTTCTTTTTAATGTGTAAGGGTGATGAAAACAGTTTTGGAAAGAGTTTTTTGTGTACTTTAGGCTAAATTAGTCTCCCGTTACTCCAATTTACATGTCATGGCCTCTTTAAGACTGGCTGTGATGTGACTAACTTTTTGATATGATCAAAAGCATTATCATGAACTTCATGCCATGACCATTCTGCATCTTTACATGTGTAAGCTTTCTTAGTGGTTCACATGCATCACTGGGCTGTGGTAGGAACTTAGAAAGATATGTTACAAATCCATTAAATCTTTTTAATGACTGAACATCGGTAGGTTTTGGCATTTTGGTAACTGCCTTTTTTGGATCTGGCTTAAGACCATGGTTAGTAATTAGATGCCCCATAAAGTCTACTTCATTTTTCTTAAAACCTGACTTTACCCTTATTAAGGCGTAAATTTATTTCCCTGCATCTCTCCATAAGGTTCTTAGCCATCTCATCGTGATCCTGTATAGCTGCTTCCTGAGTAGGACCCTTGCCACAAACAATTATACCATCTACAATACATTTAACCCTGACCAAACCCTCTAGGGCTTGATGCTGTCTACGCTAAAACTTTTCAGGAACCGTCTTTAGGCCAAATGGAAGTCTTAACCATCGGTATCTACCAAATGGGGTGTTGAAAGTGGTCAACAAAGAGCTTTCTTTGTCTAGCTTTACATGCCAAAACCCATGTTTTGCATCAAAAACACTAAACACCAGCGCATTACTCAGGTCTGGCAAGATGTCATCAAGGGTGGGCATGTACTACCTTTTAGACCTCTATTTAAATCTTTTGGGTCTATGCGAATTCGAAATCTCCCTGGCTTGTCAATAGTGACAAGACTGGACACCCAGGGAGATGGCCCTGTCACTTTTTGAATGACATTTTCACTAGTCTGCGTAACTCTGTTCTGAGGGCATCCCTTGTTGCTACAGGTAATCTACGTGGTGGATGAACCACTGGGGTTGTATTTGGATTCAACTGTAAGTGATACTTCCCTTCCAGTAAACCTATTCCCTGAAACACATCACTGTACTGTATTAACAGGCTATTTGCAGTGAGTTGTTCATTAACCAGATTTACTTCATTTTCCCATGTATGCTTATGGGCTAACGGTTTAGCAATATTCTCATGTTTGACCTCGATTCAACCCATTTGCTGTACAGCTCTGCAACCTAACAGAGGTATTGCCTTATCACCATATACAATCACAAACTCTGCCCGGTACTTCTTATTTCGTGGATTAATAAATTTAAGTCTACATTTTCCTTTTGGTTCTGATGTACTCCCATTGTACATAGATAGTACCTGTCTTGTTTTCTTGATACCATGCTTACCTAACTTTACAAATTGTGAAAATTGCAGTATGTTGCAGGTTGCCCCACTGTCTAACTGAAATGTGACTCTTTTGTCATCAATTACCATGTCTGCATATATGTGATTAGGATGCTTTCAAGAGTTAACAGAGTTGGCATGATCATTCTCAGTCTCTGATGTAAGCAAGTTTATGACTTTACGGTATGTACATCTTGAAAGTCAAAGGTACTTTCCGAGTATGAATCTGAGCTGTCGCGTATGTTTCCTGCCTCTTCTGCAACTGCATGCCTGTCAATTTTGTTGTGTTTGTCTGCTTTGGCTGATCGAGTCAAGGATTTACACTCTGATGCGAAATGATTGAGCTTCCCACAGTTCGAACATGATTTTCCATACGCTGGACGCAGTTCTTTCCCAAAGGGATGTCTGTAACAACAATATTTGCATTTGTTCAGCTTTTTCTGTGTTGATCTTTGCTCTGTTTGGCATTTTGTCTGATTGAGTGAACTTCATTTTGAGTTTCGATTGTCTTTATTCTTACTTTTGTTAATTCTGCAGCTTGACACATTTCTTCAGTGTAAAGTTTTGTTCCCTCAGCAACCGTTTTCTTAGTGAAGAATTCTTGATACCGCAAATGATACGATCTCTTATATGTGAGTTGTGTTATGTTTCAAATTTACACGTTTGTGCCAGAACCTTTAAGTCTGTGATACAGCGGTCTAACTGTTCACCCGCCTCCTGGTCCCTGGTAAAAAAAAAAAAAAATTTGCACCGCTCAACGGTCTTATTTTGTTTCGGGTTGCAGTCAGTATCCATCAAATATTGTAGGAACTTCAATTGGTTGTGAATTACTTGCAACGCCAGCTGGCTTCAATGTATCGTAAATGTCTCTGCCTTTTGTGCCCATTTAGCACAGGCACATCTTAGCTTTCACATTATTATCCTTCCCTTCCATAGCCAGTTCTGCATATAGCCGAAATTCCTCTTTCCAATGCCGCCATCTATTGGCTAACTTCGGTGATTCAAAATCAGATCTGTCTGGAGTTCGTATATTGTCCATTTTGACTAAATAGGTATAGGCTTTGTCTCTTGTATCTATTTCTGTATCTATTTTATGAACACATTGCACTAATTTCTACTTGTGCACTGTATACAGTCTAACGTTGCAAAATCGTATGGCGAGTACTATCGCATGTGGTATGCACCGTGTATATATCGTTACAGTTATATTCGCATTACGGAATATATCTCACCCATTCATCGATGGATATTTCACGATCAGTCCTTTTCAAGGCGTTCAAATCTTGATCAGCTGAATTTTCGGTTCACTTCTGACACCATGTTGTAATGTCATTACATCAAGTCGTAGAATAAAGGCAAGATGGATTGGATTACGATTAAAAATCTTTATCACGGTTCCATCACGCAGCCATGTTCATTGTCCAACCATGACTTCTGCGTAGACCATAGAAATTCCTTACTTTTGTTTCTATGGCGCAGACTCACAAATACATAAATACGTGGGTGCACATAAACAAAGTAGGACTTGCAGACATGAGCCTGACATTTCAAAAAAAGAGGAAATTCACGCGCAGGTGGACACGGCCCACCTCAGCCCCACCGTGGTTGGGGCAGAAGTGAGAAAATTTTGAAATTTTGGCTGCTTAGATTGCAGGAAATCAACTCATCTAGGACACATTTTTTTTTCATTAACTTTGCCCCGTAGTCTAGGCCCTATTTGCCATCTCATCCATCTGCTTAGGCAACACTAACTGTTAGGCTAGGATTTCCTTAATCTGTAATACTAAATAGTGTAACATTAAGCATATAGCCTAAGTTAGGCCTACTGTAGCTAGCCTTACTAATACTATGAAGTATTGGAGTAGTGGCTAGGCATAGGCACGATATTATCGTTATGTGTAAACTATGTCTGTGTAACGAAACGGTACCCCCGGTTATTTTACACGCATTTTTTTACAAGTCGAATCGATATATAACGACTGCAAACAGTAACCGCGCATTCCAGTGCTATTGATGCACATTAGTGCGACTTTGCCTAACGTTAACGAACTGTAAGGCAAGATATAGGCCTAGGCCTACATTAGCGTTAGGCTAGGCCTAACATTACATTACGAATCAAGTCACCAAGCCAGTTGTTCACAGCCTGGGCTATGTTTCCATTGTATCCACGGTGCATGAACGTTCTACTATCTAGCCATGACTAGGACCACTTGTTTTTAACAGTTTTGTCAAAGTTACAAACCAACATCCCTTTTCTTGAAATGATTCGGTAATGAACTCCCATCTTCACACAACATGCATGCAGTTCAATGCATGCAGTCTACGGACGTAAGCCAGCTACGTTCTAATTTGAGAACGGCCATGCATAGATTACCGCGAAGATGTACGCATTGCTATATGTAGCATGGTGGCCCCGAAATTGTCGCACCCAAGCATTTCCAAGCCGATATTTAGAATAAAATAAATCCAAAGACTCTCCTGTTTCCCTTTTCCAAATGTGTAGTAACTTACGGATGCACTGCTACCCAAACTTTTCCTACTCCCATCCAGAGATTAGTAAAAGCAAGTTTGAGTTCAATCGAAATTTTCTTCCATGTCAGTTTTAACAAAACCCGAAAGTGGCGCATTTTCCATATGTGTAGTGTGCAACAATTTTCATTGACTTTGTACAGTTACGTACAGATGCCTACGTAGCAAGCTGTATTCCGTAGTTCTTGTAGTAGAGATGCTGAGCAGCAGAGTCCGCTCCGCGGGGAAGGCGCTTAGTTGCCTCACATACAGTATCATGCAAAACTTGTTTAACTTGCTGACCTAACCTGCCTAAGATAGACGGGAAATTTGGTCAAGTTACAGGGTTCTCCACTGGTCTGTTTTCTGTCCGGGGCTCTTGTGATCGCCATCCTGGGGGGTCTAAGGGGAGGGGGACTCCCTTTGGGAAAATTTTGACAATTTAGGAGGGATAGATCGCAAATGGTGCAATCTACTTCCTTTTTCTTAGCCTTCCCTATGTGTTCAAATCTGGGCATTTTGTGGTCATTTCCTTTTTGCAGATTGCCTTTTCTAAATATCTTTGACTTTACTTGCAGATCTGAAGCTCCAGTTTCCACTTGGACGTATTCAAGAATGAAGTAGTTCACTTAAATTTAACTGAAATTTCGGGTGAAAATCGGGAAACCTAGGGAACAGTTCAATTGAATGGTTTCGTTTAGTGGATGAGTTTGATGGTAACAGATTCCTACTGTGGAAACATATGAAAGAAATGCAGTAAGTGCATACTGAATGATATAAGAGCTCAGGTAAAAGTGAGCTGGGTTTGCATCTCCGATGTTTTATTATACATTGCTTGTCATGAGTATTTGAAATCAAATATAAAAGGCAGTCAAATGACTAAGTTGTGGTGTTTGTGATTGAGTGTACAGCCAACTTCTTGACCGGGCGGGTCAATTTTCTGTGCGGGCGGCAAAGTTTCGTCCGGGCGCTAAAGTAGTGTGGCAGATTTTGTACGGGCGGAGCCCCCGGACAAAACAGCTAGTGGAGAACACTGAGTTACAAACAGATAACCTAGGTTATAACCTAGGTTAAGCACTCAGCACACAGTGCAAGCATAAATACGTCAAATGAAGTAGTCGGGACAGTGCACACCAGGGCGAGGTAATTTTCGTTGTTTTAAGAGAGTATCCTTTCTAGATATTAAAAGTACACACAATGGTGGGATGCAGTTATAAAATGCTTGAAAAATAATCATATTGGGTATGCATGTACCTGAAATGGATTCATTATCGTGAAAAACAAAATACCTGATAGGTTCAAAAACGTAAGGCTCGCTACAGTAACGTTGCTACATTGATAGCTAGTAATTTGTGACGGTGCGCCAATTTCGGGGTCTCTACTATGCGTAAGTACCTACGCACATACGAGCATTAATACCATAGACTATCCGTAATCTCCCGTGTTTAATGGGCTTACTTTTGCACGTTAATTGACCTACTTCATGGACTGCTAATGGATACACTGGTAAGTTTACAAAAAAATCCGCATTTTTCTGCCCGTTTACTATTACAAAAATCTCGATAATTTACAACAGAGCGGAATTGTAATTTTTCCGGGGAACCATGACTTTAAAAAAGGGGAAAAGAGGAAAAAGCTCATGTCTGGACTTGTCACAAAATTCAAGAAAGACTGGTGACAGAAACAACTGAGATCACGAGTTTGAATATGGCATTTGGTTTAACGCTACACCATGAGTGGTAGTTGAAGCAATGACTGTTTTGACCTGTCTCTCAGGACGATTGCGATTGATGTCCACAAACCTCACAAACATAAATGATCTCTTGGCATCTCGGTAACTTTGTCTTTGCTTCTGACAGAATTGGTAAAATACCTCTGCTGATCTTATCTGCGCCTCCCGATGTGTCACTACCATGGTGGCTGCGCTTTGACAACAGCTCCCCATCCGTCTGCTGGGGATGTGTTATGGAAACACAGTAATTTTGTTGCACTTTGAAACCTATTTCCTGGCTGAAGGTCAGGTCAGCAAAGCTTTTGCGTGCTTTTTAAGTGCATCGAAACGGCACATAGAAACAAAAACTCAAACCGGATCGGGCAGAAACATAAAGAAAACTATTTACAAACAACTAAATCAAACAGAAAATTATGTTCATTACAGTAATAGAACTATATGTACAGATATTTACACACACATATACATATACACATATATACATATTTACAGCATATTACAGCATATTACAGCATGAGTCCTGGGTAGGACGTTAAACTGCATCCGGTTGTGGAGCTTGTTAAAGCGTGGGGATAATGAGGTTACCCTTTGCCACAATTGCCTCCGGGACACCCTTGGGCAAGGTGCGCCTGTATTTTTGGCCCAGTTTTGTTCAGTTTTTTGTTTTTGTGTAAATAGTGTATATAGTGTACATACTGTAAATATAGCAAGTTGACTCCACCCCGGACCCCTCGTGGCAGGTGGACCCCGCCCCGGGCCCCTCGTGGCCCCTTGGGGCAGTTTGTGATGATTGCTTGGTCTGGTGTTTTGGTTTTTTTGTTTGTTGTTGGGTGGTGGTTTGGTCTGGTGTCTTTCGTTGGCGGTATGTAGTAATATTGGTTTAGGGTGGCCGGGGGGAGGTTGGTTTGTGGGGCATTGAGTTATCAGTGTGTGTGTATTTCTATTGTTGTAATGAACATAATTTTCTGTTTGATTTGGTGGTGTGTGGATAGTTTTGCCTTTATGTTCCTGTCCGATCCGGTTTGAGTTTTTGTTTTTTGTTTGTATGTGCCGTTTCGATGCACTTAAACCCCCCCCCCCCCCCTATTTACAGCATATTTACAACTAAGTACCTCACAAGCCACCTATGTACAAACACAGTCCCACTTACAAATCACAGTAGTTTCATATTTACAAACAAAATCGATATTTACAAGATGACTACCACCCGGTCCGCCCTCACTGAAACAAGTGGACCCCATCGCCTACCGAACGCCGACCTTGGCAAACGAACGAAGTCCGACTGCACCCTCAGCTTAACCTCCGCCCTCACCGACGCCAGGACGACATCAGCAGGCCTCCCCACCCCCCTAAATACAATGTTACATCGGTCTCTCCATAAGGCCAGCTTTATGGAGGCCGAAACAAAGGTAAGTATGTCCTGAACACTTGTATTGCATGGCGGAGGTGAAAGACCATACAAAGCAGTCTTGGCTGACCGCCCAGGTGTTACACAACGTTAGGCGGTCAGTCAGGACTTGAAATTATTCCCAGAATAGGGCCACATAGTCACACTGCCAAAACACATGTGACACACTCTCCCACTTTGTGCATCTAGTGCGGGGGCAAATGCCATCTCCAAGACGCCACCGAAGGCGCTTGAGATTAGTTACAATGGCGTCATGTGCGATTCGCCACAACAGGTCTCGCCTGCGGTAATCTAATGATCTGCTGTGGACTACACGCCACACTCCCGGCCCTGAAGCAGAGTGGTTGGATTGGACCTGGCCAACCAATTCATCAAAGACAGCCCGATATAGGTCCCTTGCACTTGACTGCGAAACACCCCCCACTGTTGACATAATACGGAGCGTTTCCCTCATTTGACTGTATGCCCCCGTGGGTCTCCAGCTGTGGGGTTCACTGTTACTAAACAGGGAGGGAAAGAACCGACGGAATGATAAACCCCCCCCCCCCCCCCCCAATAACGGACAAAATAGGCAAAAGGCATTCTGCTGTCCACAGCACTGTAAACACACTTGGTCAGGAGAAAACGGAGCTTGGAAGGAAAGTGCACAAGGCCCAACCCTCCGCGCCTAAGATCCTGGTATACCACCCCTCTTCTAACCAGCTCCGTCCCCCCTGACCATAAAAAACTAAACACAGCCCTCTCGAGTCGCACCAAGACCCCTTCTGGAGCAGCCAGAACAGTGCCCGGATACCACAAGAGAGGGTAAATAAAACGATTGGTAACTGTTACCTTTCCCAACAGGCTAATGTGGCGATCGCCGAAGTCCTTCAACCTAGCCTCCACTAGGTCCACTTTCTCATTCCAGGTAAGTAACTCGGGCGAACCATAACCAAACCATATGCCATTGATCTTTATGGCGTCGTCTACCCATGATGCCGCGAAGGGCAGTTTTTTCGACCGCCACTTACCTAGACGGAGTCCTTTGGTCTTGGTGGGGTTCAGTCTGGCACCTGTTGCTCTTTGAAAGGTAGACAGCGTGCCTGTAAGGGCTCTGAAGGAAGCTAGGTCGGAAGCTACGCATGTGATGTCGTCAGCATACTGGAGGCACTTGACTTCAGCTCCACCGGGTATGTGAAAAGGTCGAAACAAAGCTTCAACTTGGAAGGCTCTTGAAAGGGATTCACTAAACAATACATAGAGTAGAGGTGACAGGGGACACCCCTGCCGTACCCCACGTTGGACTCTGAAGGGGTCCGACGGTAGGCCATTAACGATAACCCGACTATATACACTATTATACAGTAAAGAGGACCATTTAACAAAAACTGGATTTAAACAAAACTTTTTCAAGATTTTAAAGAGGAACCCGTGATCAACCATGTCGAAGGCCTTCTCCTGATCGAGGGAGACAAGTGCACATGGAAGATCACGGTCCATCACATATTCAACTAAGTCCCGCATCAACCAGAGGTTCTGCTGAATACTCAGTTCAGTTCAGGTCTTCGGCGAGTGCAGACGTGTTTTCGTTTCGCTCTCGCCTTGGCTATATACTATATAATCCTTCAGTTCAGGTCTTCGACGAGAGCAGACGTGTTTTCGCTCTCGTCGTTTTACCGTGCTCAACTTGTATCACTGTGTGATAGCTGTACTATTTATTGCAATTGTGCTTAAAACCTTATAGCGTGCTTCATACTAAATTTTGTCTTCTGTAACACCTGGTCCGAGTAGGACTTGTCCTGGGTAGGACTTTAAACTGCATCCGGTTGTGGAGTTTGTTTAAACGTGGGAGTAATGAGGTTACCCTTTGCCACAACTGCCTCCGGGGCACCCTTGGGCAAGGTGCACCTGTATTTGCCCCGGTGCTTTTTAAGTGCTGTTGCCTTCGGGCGTAGTGTTGCCTTCGGGCGTTGTGTTGCCTTCGGGCGTGGTGTTGCCTTCGGGCTTGGTGTTGCCTTCGGGCTTGGTGTTGCCTTCGGGCTTGGTGTTGCCTTCGGGTGTGGTGTTGCCTTCGGGCTTGGTGTTGCCTTCGGGCTTGGTGTTGCCTTCGGGCTTGGTGTTGCCTTCGGGCTTGGTGTTGCCTTCGGGCTTGGTGTTGCCTTCGGGCTTGGTGTTGCCTTCGGGCTTGGTGGTGCCTTCGGGCGTGGTGTTGCCTTCGGGTGTGGTGTTGCCTTCGGGCTTGGTGTTGCCTTCGGGCGTGGTGTTGCCTTCGGGCTTGGTGTTGCCTTCGGGCGTGGTGTTGCCTTCGGGCTTGGTGTTGCCGTCCGGCGTGGTGTTGTCTTTGGGTGTGTGGTCTTTGTTTTTAGTGTGGCCGGGGGGAGGTTGGTCTGTGGGGTGTTTGGGTTGTCAGTGTGTGTGTGTGGTTCTATTCTTCTAATGAACATAATTTTCTGTTTGATCTGGTGGTGTGTGGATAGTTTTGCCTTTATGTTCCTGTCCGATCCGGTTTGAGTTTGTTTTTTGTTTGTATGTGCCGTTTCGATGCACTTAAAAAGCAAGTTTTTGTCCGGTCAGGTTTAAGTTCTACTTTGTTTCCTCGTGCCCGTTTCTACGTACGTAAAAAGCTCTCGCCTTGGCTATATACTATATAATTTTACGTGCTTAAAGGCGGACACGACCAAACGGTACAACGTGGGGGGGGGGGGGGGCTTTTTAAATGCATCGAAACGGCACATACAAACAAAAAACAAAACTGAAACCGGATCGGACAGGAACATAAAGGCGAAACTATCCACACACCACCAAATCAAACAGAAAATTATGTTCATTACAACAATAGAACCACACACACACTGACAACCAAAATACCCCACAGACCAACCTCCCCCCGGCCACACTGAAAACAAAGCCCCACAAAAACCACACACCCAAAGACAACACCACGCCCGAAGGCAACACCAAGCCCGACGGCAACACCAAGCCCGAAGGCAACACCACGCCCGAAGGCGTTATTTTGTTTGTTTGTGTCTGTGCCCATGCATGCCACAAAGTTTTTTTTTGGTAGTTTAGTGTAAATAGGTTTGCTTTGTTCCACATTAGGTCCGCCCGGCTACAAGCATGTAAAGAGCACATCACATTGTTAATACTGTAAATAGTGGGGGTTGGCCACATGAATGCTGGTCTGGTGTATATAGTTGTCCTTGTGTTTCATGTCACGTCCGGTGTTTTGTTCCGGAGCACGTAAGGAGCACCCATAGTTACAAAAGCATTGAACAGACTCAACCTGAACACTCTTCTGTTGATGTAAATGGGTATGTAAATAGTTTTGCCTAGTGAGATTGTAAATAGTCCTATGTAACTAGTTTGGGTTCGGGGTGGTTTTGTACATAGTTATCGCAGAAATTTTGTTTGCTAGCGCAATGTAGAGAATTCTGTACATAGTTCACCTTTGTATTTTTGTCCGGTCAGGTTTAAGTTCTCCTTTGTTTCTTCGTGCCCGTTTCTACGTACGTAAAAAGCTAGCTGTACATAGTTATCACAGACATTTTGTTTGCTAGCGCAATGTACAGAATTCTGTAAATAGTTCAGAGTTATGTTTCTGTCCGGTCAGGTTTAAGTTCTACTTTGTTTCCTCGTGCCCGTTTCTACGTACGTAAAAAGCTCGCGTGGCCTAGTGCCACTCTCACTTGCTGCTATGCCTGGAGGTCGGGATAGCAGCATCGTTAAGTTACAGTTTGAGTCGAGGGGGAATGTTACACCCCAGCAAGTTTTCTCTGCGTTGAAGAACAATAAGGTAGAAGTTAAGGACATACAGATGTTGCAAGGGAGTGGAGGGTCTCACTGTCACCCCATATGATCGCTCTGTGGTGGTGACAGTGTTGTACCTCAATTTTGAGGTAGATCAGGGCCTGGTGGCGAGGGTTCTAGGGCAGTACGGAACTGTCTCTGACTGGCGTTGGGTCAAGTACAATGAAGGTGAATTGGCCGGTATTCTCAACGGGAAGAGACAGTTCCGTATGGAGCTGGAAAGGGACATTCCCTCCGTCCTTTTCATAGGGGGTTCAAAGGCCCACATCAGGTATTTTGGCCAGCCCCGCACTTGTTTTCAATGTAGAGAGGAGGGGCACGAGGCCAAGTCATGTCCCAACAAGCGTTGTGGCCGGTGCCTGCAGTTGGGGCATGACAAGGCAACCTGTCCCAACGAGGTGCGGTGTAACCTGTGTGGGGAGGAGGGACATGTCTCTGGTGCCTGCCCCACGTCATACTCTGCACGAGCTAGTGCAGATGTGGAGCCGGCAAGGTGAAACCCTCGCATTCAGGCCCAGAACCCATGATGGAGGAACCCAGGTCCCCTCACCTGATGAGGTGGCACATCAGGTGGAACAAGACTTCCTAGCTTCCAAGGAATGTTAAGTGGTCTCTGGCAACCCAGAGGTAGGCCCTTCTCTACCTTCCCCATCAGCACCTGAGGCACCCTCCCCATCAGCTCCTGGGAGGCCGGAATTTCAACAGTGGAGAAAGACCTTAATCTTTCACCAGACTCAGAGTCTGACACTGCCATGTCAGATGTTGGAGGACCTGCCTCAGAGCCTCCACCAAAGGTCCCACCATCCGGGGAGGACTGGTTTGATTTGTGTGAGGGGGTTCAATCAGAATCTCAGTTAAAAAGGTCGGCCTCAGGCGAGGTGTCAGACCAGGGAGTCCATCCTATTATGCCACCAGCACCAAACATAAATAAAAAGGCCAGGTCAGAGACGGTTTTGTAGTTACACATTACACATGCAATCATGACTGGTCCTCTGTCCCTCATGACCCTAAACGTTAATGGCATGAGGGACAGTCGGAAACGGTCAAGAATATTCCAGTTTTGCAAATGATTAGGTGTGGACTTCCGTTTTCCTCCAGGAGACTCACATTGTTAATGAGGACGACGTCTACACCTGGTCCTATGAATGGGGTGGGGGTTTGCACGCTTCCTTTGGTTCCTCGTCTTCTTGTGGATCTGTTATTTTAGTTTCACCCAGATGGACTTCCCTGGTCGGAAAAGTTGATCATGATCATGAGGGCCGGGTGATATGCATCACCATAAAACATCCCTGTGGAAACTTCATCCTATGTAATGTTTACGCACCCAATCAGCCTACAGACAGAAGGGATTTTTTTTACTACTCTTCCATCCTTCGTTCCTGGCTGTGCCCCTTGTATCCTAGCTGGAGACTTTAACTGCGTTCCCGACACACAGTTCGACAGAATGTCTACGTGCACATCTTGGAGCTGTGGTGTCGGCATGGCGGAATTGGACATGTTTACAAAGAATCACGACATAGTTGACGTTTGGAAAGTGCAACATCCCGGCTTGGCGGTGTTCACTTGGCACCGCCCTGATGGCACGGACGCCTCAAGGTTGGACCGGGTGTACTCTCCGCCTGCTCTGTCACCGAGTGACTGTGAAGTTGTTGCATGTCCAATTTCGGACCATGATGCAGTTACTGTCTCCTTCCAACCCCCAGAGTCATGGCCAGCAGGGATGGGGTTCTGGAAAATGAACACAGATATTCTAACGGAGGCTGAATATAGCAAACAGTTTAAGGCCAGGTACGAAGGGTGGCGAACATTGAGGCCGGCCTTTTCAACGGGTTTGGAGTGGTGGGACGACGTAAAGTCTCGCATCAAACAGTTTACAGTTGAATACTGTGTAGCAAGAGCTCGTCGAAGAAGGGAGGAGTTCCTCTCGCTTTGCTCTAGGGAGAGGAATGGGGACTCCTCCGCACTTCACGCAATCCAGCAGTATCTTGATGAAAAACTACACGGGGCCCGTGTTCGTGCTCTCGTGCATTGCGTGGAGGCGGAGGAGAAACCAACCATCAACTTCTACCGGGACGTCACAAAGTATGCCATCGATCGCCGTATAAAAGGAGTCCGTGACGTCCACGGTGTGGTACCCTCTCGACATCGTGGAAGTATTTAAGAGCTTCTACGAGCAGCTATGTACCCAGGCAGATGTCGATGAGGGCCTTCAGGGGTCCCTATTAGATAATATTGACAGAACCGCCTCTAGAGATCAGAACGATGAACTTGGTTCCCTGTTGACTGTTGACGAGCTCTGGAAGGCAGTGGCAAAGATGAAAGGCGGAAAGGCGCCTGGGTCCGACGGTATTCCGGTGGAATTCTATAAACGCTTCTGGGGTACCGTTGGACATGATCTCCGCGATGTATTCTTCTCTGCCTTCCTTGCTGGCTCATTGAGCCTCTCGCAGCGCACAGGCGTGATAACTTTGTTGCCCAAGCCAGGAGACCCCCTCGAACCGAAAAATAAACGGCCAATCACCCTGTTAAATGTAGACTACAAGATTCTGGCGAAAGCCCTTTGTAACAGGCTAGGAACAGTTATGCCGGATCTTGTAGGGTCCTTTCAGACATGTGCGGTGCGGGGACACAGTATTCAGCAGAACCTCTGGTTGGTGCGGGACTTAGTAGAATACGTGATGGACCGTGATCTTCCATGTGCGCTAGTCTCCCTCGATCACCAGAAGGCCTTCGACATGGTTGATCACGGATTCCTCTTTAAAATTTTGAAGAAATTTAGCTTGAATCCAGTTTTTGTTAAATGGATCTCGTTACTGTATAATAGCGTATACAGTCGGGTTATCGTTAATGGCCTGCCCTCGGACCCCTTCAGAGTCCAACGTGGAGTACGGCAGGGGTGCCCCCTATCACCTCTACTTTATGTGTTGTTTAGTGAATCCCTTGCAAGAGCCTTCCAAGTTGAGCCTTTGTTTCGACCATTTCGCATACCCGGTGGTGCTGAAGTTAAGTGCCTTCAGTATGCTGACGATGTCACTTGCGTAGTCTCCGACCTGGCTTCCTTCAGGGCCCTTACTGGCACGTTGTCTAAGTTTCAAAGAGCCACAGGTGCCAGACTGAACCCCACTAAGACCAAAGGACTCCGTCTAGGTAAGTGGCGGTCGACAAAACTGCCCTTCACGGCATCATGGGTAGACGACGCCATAAAGATCAATGGCATATGGTTTGGCTATGGTTCACCCGAATTACTTACCTGGAATTACTTACCTGGAATGTCCTGGGTAGGACATTAAACTGCATCCGGTTGTGGAGTTTGTTTAAACGTGGGAGTAATGAGGTTACCCTTTGCCACAACTGCCTCAGGGGCACCCTTGGGCAAGGTGCACCTGTATTTGCCCCGGTGCTTTTTAAGTGCTGTTGCCTTCGGGCGTGGTGTTGCCTTCGGGCGTGGTGTTGCCTTCGGGCGTGGTGTTGCCTTCGGGCGTGGTGTTGCCTTCGGGCGTGGTGTTGCCTTCGGGCGTGGTGTTGCCTTCGGGCGTGGTGTTGCCTTCGGGCGTGGTGTTGCCTTCGGGCGTGGTGTTGCCTTCGGGCGTGGTGTTGCCTTCGGGCTTGGTGTTGCCTTCGGGCGTGGTGGTGGTTTTGGTGTGTGGTCTTTGCGGGGCTTTGTTTTTAGTGTGGCCGGGGGGAGGTTGGTCTGTGGGGTATTTGGGTTGTTGTCAGTGTGTGTGGTTCTATTGTTGTAATGAACAAATTTCTGTTTGATTTGGTGGTGTGTGGATAGTTTTGCCTTTATGTTCCTGTCCGATCCGGTTTGAGTTTTGTTTTTTGTTTGTATGTGCCGTTTCGATGCACTTAAAAAGCAGACGTGGAATGAGAAAGTGAACCTGGTGGAGGCTAGGTTGAAGGACTTCGGCGATCTCCACATAAGTCTGTTGCGGAAGGTAACAGTTATCAATCGTTTCATTTACCCCCTCTTGTGGTATCCAGGCACTGTTCTGGCTGCTCTAGAGGGTGTCCTGGTGCGACTCGAGAGGCCTGTGTTTAGTTTTTTATGGTCAGGGAAGACGGAGCTGGTTAGAAGAGGGGTGGTATACCAGGATCTTACGCGCGGAGGGTTGGGCCTTGTGCACTTTCCTTCCAAGCTCCGTTTTCTCCTGACCAAGTGTGTTTACAGTGCTGTGGACAGCGGAATGCCTTTTGCCTACTTTGTCCGTTACTGGGGGGGGGGGGGGGGGATTATCATTCCGTCGGTTCTTTCCCTCCCTGTTTAGTAACGGTGAGCCCCACAGCTGGAGACCCACGGGGGCATACAGTCAAATGAGGGACACTCTCCGTATTATGTCAACAGTGGGGGACGTTTCGCAGTCAAGTGCAAGGGACCTATACCGGGCTGTTTTTGATAAATTGGTTGGCCAGATCCAATCCAGCAACTATGCCTCAGGGCCGGATGTGTGGCGCGTAGTCCACAACAGATCATTAGATTACCGCAGGCGAGACCTGTTGTGGCGAATCGCACATGACGCCATCGTAACTAATCTCAAGCGCCTTCGGTGGCGTCTTGGAGATGGCGTTTGCCCCCGTATAAGATGCACAAAGTGGGAGAGTGTGCCACATGTGTTTTGGCAGTGTGACTATGTGGCCCTATTCTGGGAATGGTTTCAAGTCCTGACTGATCGCCTAACGTTTTGCAACACCTGGGCGGTCAGCCAGGACTATGCCTTGTATGGTCTCTCACCTCCGCCATGCAATGCAAGTGTTCAGGGCATACTTACCTTTGTTTCGGCCTCCATAAAGCTGGCCTTATGGAGAGACCGATGTAATATTGTATTTAAGGGGGTGGGGAGGCCTGCTGATGTCGTACTGGCGTCGGTGAGGGCGGAGGTTAGGCTGAGGGTTGAGTCCGACTTCGTTCGTTTGCCAAGGTCGGCGTTCGGTAGGCGATGGGGTCCACTTGTTTCAGTGAGGGCGGACCGGGTGGTGGTCAACTTGTAAATGTTGATTTTGTAAATATGAATTTCTTGTAATGTGTAAATAGTACTGTGTTTGTACATTTGTGGCTTCTGAGGTACTTCAGTTGTAAATATGTATATGTATACATATCTGTGCCGCTACAAGGGGTTGGAAATATTGGTTTGGGGTGGCTGGAAGGAGGTTGGTCTGTAAGGTATTTAAGTTGTTGTAAATAGTATGTAAATATCTGTATATATAGTTCTATTACTGTAATGAACATAATTTTCTGTTTGATTTAGTAGTGTGTAAATAGTTCGCGTTTTTGTTTGTGCCCGATCCGGTTTGAGTTTATTTTTTGTTTGTATGTGCCGTTTCGATGCACTTAAAAAGCACACATGCTGAATACTGTGTCCCCGCACCGCACATGTCTGGAATGAACCTACAAGATCCGGCATGACCGTGCCTCAAATAATGTCTTCAGTTCTGGCACAGTGTAATACTTCTGACGACTATGGGAGTATTCATAGCAGTCGACGAGAATGTGACTGACGGTGACATCACAATCACAGGGGATACAATATGGTCTTTCATCCCCGTGTTGCAAATAAACATGGGTTAGGTAAGTGTGCCCGATGCGAGCCCTAGTCAGTATCGACTCTCCGAAAAATAATTTATTATCCGTTTAAAGGCCTGTTTTCTTTGCCCAAAACCGGTGAAATTCTGTCTAAAACGACCAGTGCTTCTTCAGCTACCGCATTTAAGAAACGAGCAAGTGGTGCCGCAATGCATTTTACTGGGGGCTCCGGTGCCCCCGCCACCCCTCTGGTTATGCCAACAAGAGTAGAGTTGGATGAGGTTTTACGTTAGAAGTTGATTTTATGGGAATTGCTTTAAAGGCATTTTCCAGTGGCTTTTCATTAGGATCCCATGTGAAAGAGAAAATATTCCAGTTCATGCCCTTCAAAAATGTCCTGTTGTCCTTAAAACTTGCCGGAATAATTGAATATCTTTCCATGTAGATTGAGAACGGTAGTGTAAATGTACACCATATGCAGGGCATAGCAAGTAAAGTTGCTAAATACTCCGAACAGCAGTGTCAATATCATAAAGCAATTCAATGCTTTGTCAACTTAATGCGCCCAAATGACAAAGATTTCCCAAAATTCACTTCGTCTTGAGAAGATATTGCACTTCTTTGAAAATTTATATCTTCCAAATGCTACAAACTATTGAGACTCACTCTAGAAGAGACAAATTTTCTGCATTTTTGAAGGCAGTGATTTTTGTCATCCCTTTAATGAAGGCTAACAACCATAAGCGTTACAAAATCATTGCCAAGTAAAACAGCCAATTTATGTACAGTTTCAATTTCAATCTTTATTCCAATTTTCAAAGCAATACATGAACAGGAAATGACATGTAAATTACTAACGACACGAAGTTATGAACAAGAAAGGACAGGTAAAACACTAAGAAAACAACAGGTTAGGACTTATGAAAGTTTAATTACGGTATTAAACAAAAAATAAACACATGAACGCTTTGGCTAAACAGACACCAAGGCACATCTGATCTGGTGAGCCAACCAGAAGTACCTAATATCCCATCTCATTAATAATCCGGCTCAAGTTAGTGTCATGGGGAGCCACAGTGGAAACGCAGTGTGCCATTGTTATCTTAACATATTTTGTTAACTAGAAAGCCAAAATAGGCTTTTTAAGTGCAAAGAAACGGCACATAGAAACAAAAACAAAAACTCAAACCGGATCGGGCAGAAACATAAATGCAAACTATTTACAAACAACTAAATCAAACAGAAAATTATGTTCATTACAGTAATAGAACTATATGTACAGATATTTACATACACATATATACATATACACATATTTACAACTAAGTACCTATGTACAGATATTTACATACACATATATACAACTAAGTACCTCACAAGCCACATATGTACAAACACAGTCCTATTTACAAATTACAGTAGTTCCATATTTACAAACAAAATCAATATTTACAAGTTAACTACTACCCGGTCCGCCCTCACTGAAACAAGTGGACCCCATCGCCTACCGAACGCCGACCTTGGCAAACGAAGTCCGACTCCACCCTCAGCTTAACCTCCGCCCTCACCGACGCCAGGACGACATCAGCAGGCCTCCCCACCCCCCTCCCCCTAAATACAATGTTACATCGGTCTCTCCATAAGGCCAGCTTTATGGAGGCCGAAACAAAGGTAAGTATGTCCTGAACACTTGTATTGCATGGCGGAGGTGAAAGACCATACAAAGCATAGTCTTGGCTGACCGCCCAGGTGTTACACAACGTTAGGCGGTCAGTCAGGACTTGAAACCATTCCCAGAATAGGACTATCGGCCTAAGATCGGCCTAAGATCAATGGCTTTGTAAAATCAAAATGGCAAGAACTGTGGGATTCCTTCCCCGAAAACAAGCTGTACCAAGTTAAACCGAGGGCTGGAACTGGGGGACATAGAGCCCCCAGCAAACGGAGAGATGATATAGTCCTCACTAGGGCTCACATCGCCCACACTTACCTTACCCATGCCTATTTACTTCACGGGGACGAGAGACCATATTGTATACCCTGTGATTGTGCTGTCACTGTCAGTCACATTCTGGTTGACTGTCATGAATACTCCCATATTCGTCAGAAGTATTACGCTGTGCCAGACCTGAAGACTTTATTTGAGCGAACAGATTCTTCCCTTATTCTGGGCTTTCTCAAGGAGAGTAAACTGTACAGGAAGTTTTGACTCTGGCATTTGCTTGAATTTCTTAGTGAAACCTGAAAAGTTTTTTTAGTGGAATTTGACACTTTTGACTTTTTTTTTTCTTTTATTGTACCCCACATTGCCCCTTTTCTTTCTAGGTGACACTATATAACACATGCGTGTTGGTGTGTCGTAAAACCCCATCTAACTAACTAACCCAGAATAGGGCCACATAGTCACACTGCCAAAACACATGTGACACACTCTCCCACTTTGTGCATCTAGTGCGGGGGCAAATGCCATCTCCAAGACGACATCGAAGGCGCTTGAGATTAGTTACAATGGCGTCATGTGCGATTCGCCACAACAGGTCTCGCCTGCGGTAATCTAATGATCTGCTGTGGACTACACGCCACACTTCCGGCCCTGAAGCAAAGTGGTTGGATTGGACCTGGCCAACCAGTTCATCAAAAACAGCCCGGTATAGGTCCCTTGCACTTGACTGCGAAACATCCCCCACTGTGGACATAATACGGAGCGTTTCTCTCTTTTGACTGTATGCCCCCGTGGGTCTCCAGCTGTGGGGTTCACTGTTACTAAACAGGGAGGCAAAGAACCGACGGAATGATAACCCCCCCCCCCCCCAATAACGGAAAAAATAGGCAAAAGGCGTTTTGCTGTCCACAGTACTGTAAACACACTTGGTCAGGAGAATCCGGAGCTTGGAAGGAAAATGCACAAGGCCCAACCCTCCGCGCCTAAGATCCTGGTATACCACCCCTCTTCTAACCAGCTCCGTCCCCCTTGACCATAAAAAACTGAACAAAGCCCTCTCGAGTCGTGCCAAGACACCCTCTGGAGCAGCAAGAACAGTGCCCGGATACCACAAGAGAGGGTAAATAAAACGATTGATAACTGTTACCTTTCCCAACAGGCTAATGTGGCGATCGCCGAAGTCCTTCAACCTAGCCTTCACTAGGCCCACTTTCTCATTCCAGGTAAGTAACTCGGGTGAACCATAACCAAACCATATGCCATTGATCTTTATGGCGTCGTCTACCCATGATGCCGCGAAGGGCAGTTTTTTTGACCGCCACTTACCTAGACGGAGTCGTTTGGTCTTAGTGGGGTTCAGTCTGGCACCTGTGGCTCTTTGAAAGTTAGACAACGTGCCAGTAAGGGCCCTGAAGGAAGCTACGTCGGAGATTACGCATGTGACATCGTCAGCATACTGAAGGTACTTAACTTCAGCACCACCAGGTATGTGAAATGGTCGAAACAAAGGCTCAGCTTGGAAGGCTCTTGCAAGGGATTCACTAAACAATACATAGAGTAGAGGTGATAGGGGGCACCCCTGCCGTACCCCACGATGGACTCTGAAGGGGTCCGACGGTAGGCCATTGACGATAACCCGACTGTATACGCTATTATACAATAGGGAGGTGCATTTAACAAAAACTGGATTGAAACTATACTTCTGCAAAATTTTAAAGAGGAATCCGTGATCAACCATGTCGAAGGCCTTCTCCTGATCGAGGGAGACAAGCACACGTGGAAGATCACGGTCCATCACGTATTCAAGTAAGTCCCGCACCAACCAGAGGTTCTGCTGAATACTGTGTCCCCGCACCGCACATGTCTGAAAGGACCCTACAAGAACCGGCATAACTGTGCCTAGCCAGTTACAAAAGGCTTTCGCCAGAATCTTGTAGTCTACATTTAACAGGGTGATTGGCCGTTTATTTTTCGGTTCTAGGGGGTCTCCTGACTTGGGCAACAAAGTTATCACGCCTGTGCGCTGCGAGGGGCTCAATGAACCAGCAAGGAAAGCAGAGACGAATACATCGCGGAGATCTTGTCCAACGGTACCCCAGAAGCGTTTATAGAATTCTACCGGAATACCGTCGGACCCAGGCGCCATTCCGCCTTTCATCTTCGCCACTGCCTTCCAGAACTCGCCAACAGTCAACGGGGAACCAAGTTCATGGTTCTGATCTCTAGATGGGGTCTTATCAATATTATCTAACAGGGACTTTTGAAGGCCTTCATCGACATCTGCCTGAGTATATAGCTGCTCATAGAAGCTTTTAAATACTTCTACGATGTCGAGAGGGTCCTTATGTACCACACCGTGGACGTCACGGACTCTTTTTATGCGGCGATCGATGTCATACTTTGTGACGTCCCGGTAGAACTTGATGGTTGGTTTTTCCTCCGCCTCCACGCAATGCACGCGAGCACGAACGCGGGCCCCGTGTAGTTTTTCATCAAGATACTGCTGGATTGCGTGAAGTGCGGAGGGGTCCCCTTCCTCTCCCTAGAGCAGAGCGAGAGGAACTCCTCCCTTCTTCGACGAGCTCTTGCTACACAGTATTCAACTGTAAAATGTTTGATGCGGCTTTACGTCGACCCACCACTCTAAATCCGTTGAAAAGGCAGGCTTCAAGTTAGTTAGTTAGATGGGGCTTTACGACACATTAACACGAATGTGTTATATAGTGTCACCAAGGTAAAGAAAGGCAGGCTTCAGTGTTCGCCACTTTTCGTACCTGGCCTGAAACTGTCTGCAATATTCAGCCTCCGTTAGAATATCTGTGTTCATTTTCCAGAACCCCCTCCCTGCTGGCCAGGACTCTGGGGGTTGGAAGGAGACAGTAACTGCATCATGGTCCGAAACTGGACATGCCACAACTTCACAGTCACTCGGTGACAGAGCAGGTGGAGAGTACACCCGGTCCAACCTTGAGGCGTCCGTGCCATCAGGGCGGTGCCAAGTGAACACAGCCAAGCCAGGATGTTGCACTCTCCAAACGTCAACCATGTCATGATTCTTTGTGAACATGTCCAATTCCGCAATGCCGACACCACAGCTCGAAGATGTGCATGTAGACATTCTGTCGAACTGTGTGTCGGGAACACAGTTAAAGTCTCCGGCTAGGATACAAGGGGCACGAAGCCAGGAACAAAGGATGGAAGGGTAGTAAAAAAATCCCTTCTGTCTGTAGGCTGATTGGGTGCGTAAACATTACATAGGATGAAGCTCCCGCAAGGATGTTTTATGGTGATGCATATCACCCGGCCCTCATGATCATGATCAACTTTTCCGACCAGGGAAGTCCATCTGGGTGAAACTAAAATAACAGATCCACAGGAAGACACGGAACCAAGGGAAGCGTGCAAACCCCCACCCCATTCATAGGACCAGGCGTAGACGTCGTCCTCATTAACAATGTGAGTCTCCTGGAGGAAAACGAAGTCCACATCTAGTGATTTGCAAAATTGGAATATTCTTGATCGCTTCCGACTGTCCCTCATTCCATTAACGTTTAGGGTCATGAGGGTCATGAAGGACAGAGGACCAGTCACGATAGCATGCGTAATGTGTGACTACAAAACTGTCTCTGACGTGGCCTTTTTATTTATGTTTGGTGCTGGTGGCATAGAAGGATGGACTCCCTGGTCTGACACCTCGCCTGAGGCCGACCTTTTTAACTGATAATCCAACCCCCTCACACATATCAAACCAGTCCTCCCCGGTTGGTGGGTCCTTGGTGGAAGCTCAGAGGCAGGTCCTCCCACATCTGACATGGTCGTGTCAGACTCCGAGTCCGATGAGAGGTTAAGGTCTTCCTCCACTGTTGAAATTCCGGCCTCCCCAGGTTAGTTAGTTAGATAGGGTTTAACGACACACCAACACGAATGTGTTATATAGTGTCAGCAAGAAAAAAAAAAGGGTAAAATTTGGGAGAAAGTTAGGTAAAAAGGGCGAGGAACCCAGGAGCTGATGGGGAGGGTGCCTCAGGTGCAGATGGGGAGGGTACAGAAGGGCCTACCTCAGGGTTCCCAGAGACCACTTCACATTCTTTGGCAGCTAGGAAATCTTGTTCCACTTGATGCGCCACCTCATCAGGTGAAGGGGACCTGGGTTTCTCCACCATTGGTTCTGGGCCTGACTGTGAGGGTTCACCTGCCGGCTCCACATCTGCACTAGCACGTGCAGAGTATGATGCAGGGCAGGCACCGGAGACATGTCCCTCCTCCCCACACAGGTTACAACGCACCTCATTGGGACACGTTGCCTCCCAACTGCAGGCACCGGCCGCAACGCTTGTTGGGACATGACCTGGCCTCGTGCCCCTCCTCTCTACACTGAAAACAGGTGCGGGGCTGGCCAAAATACCTGATGTGGGCCTTCGAACCCCCAATGAATAAAACGGAGGGAATGTCTCTTTCTAGCTCCATACGGAACTCTCTTTCCGTTGAGAATACCGGCCAATTCACCCTCATTGTACCTTACCCAACGCCAGTCAGAGACAGTTCCGTACTGCCCTAGAACCCTCGCCACCAGGCCCTGATCTATCTCAAAATTGAGGTACAACACTGTCACCACCAGGACCCTCTCCTCCACCGACACGGGTCGCAACTCACGGCAAACGAGTTGTCCCTGTTAGTCAGCTTTTTAAGTACGTAGAAACAGGCACTGGGAAACTAAAGAAGAACCCCAAACCCAAACAAAACTATGACGGGTCACAAACACAAATGCTAAACAAACCATACATACCGTGCAACGGGGAACAAAAGTCTTTGTTACTACTGAACTCCAGTAACCGCCACCGCAGCCAACCCCAAAACAACCCCCCACAACCACATACCACCCAAACAAATTCCGCCCACACGCCCAAAGGAAACACCACGCCCGAAGGCAACTGTACGCTCCACGGCAACAACACGCTCGAAGGCAACACTACGCCCGAAGGCAATACTACGCCCAAAAGGCAACTGTACGCTCCACGGCAACAACACGCCCGAATGCAACACCACGCCCGAAGGCAACACCACGCCCAAAGGCAACAGCACTTAAAAAGCACCGGGGCAAATACAGGTGCACCTTGCCCAAGGGTGCCCCGGAGGCAGTTGTAGCAAAGGGTAACCTCATTATCCCCACGCTTTTTAAGTGCATCGAAACGGCACGTACAAACAAAAAACGAAAAAACTCAAGCCGGATCGGACAGGAACATAAACGCAAAACTATCCACACACCATCAAATCAAACGGAAAAGTATGTTCATTACAACAATAGAACCACACACACACTGACAACCCAATACCCCACAAACCAACCTCCCCCCGGCCACCCTAAACCAATATTACTACAATACCGCCAACGAAAGACAACACCAGAACAAACCACCACCACCCAACAACAACCAAAAAAACCAAAACACCAGACCAAACAATCATCACAAACTGCCCCAAGGGGCCACGAGGGGTCCGGGGCGGGGTCCACCTGCCACGAGGGGTCCGGGGTGGAGTCAACTTGCTATATTTACAGTATGTACACTATATACACTATTTACACAAAAACAAAAAAAACTGAACAAAACTGGGCCAAAAATACAGGCGCACCTTGCCCAAGGGTGTCCCGGAGGCAGTTGTGGCAAAGGGTAACCTCATTATCCCCACGCTTTAACAAGCTCCACAACCGGATGCAGTTTAACGTCCTACCCTGTCCCTGTTAGTCGCCTCTTACGACATGCTGAGAAAGCAGCGGGCCAATTCTATATCCCCGAACCCGCAGGTGGGTGCTAGCTTAATGTAAGATAAGAATGTAAATAGTTCATGGTTGTGTTTTTGCCGGTCCGGTTTGGGGTCCTGTTTTGACAGTGTCCGTTTCTATGCACTTAAAAAGCAAAGACTGCATCTCTTGCGAAGGACAAGGTGAAGGTACAGGGTCAACTTAAAACCATGAAGTAATGAGGTTACCCTTGCCACAACTGCCTCCAGGGCACCCTTGGGCAAGGTGCACCTGTATTTGCCCCGGTGCTTTTTAAGTGCTGTTGCCTTCGGGCGTGGTGTTGCCTTCGGTCGTGGTGTTTCCTACGGGCGTGGTGTTGCCTTCGGGCGTAGTGTTGCCTTTGGGTTTGTGGTGGATTTGGGTGTGTGGTCTTTGTGAGACTTTGTTTTAGGGTTGTTTGTGGTGGTTGGGTTGGCTGCAGTGGCAGTACTAAATCTCAGTAGTAACAAAGACTCTTGTTCCTTGTTGCATGGTATGTGTAGTCTGTTTGACATTGTGTTCGTGATCCGTCAGGGTTTTTCTTTGGGTTTGGGATTATCCTTTAGTTTGTCAGTGCCTGTTTCTACGTACTCAAAATGCTCTGAAGGCAACAGTTACATCTCTGCTGAAAGATGAAGGAGCCATGATCAATGATGAAAATAGCAAAAAACTATCCTCTGTATTGGACAATATACCGAATTTGAATACTATGTTCCCTGAAGGTTCATACTGTAGACTGCCCTGGGAACAGCAGCTGGAAGCACAGAAGGAGACAAAGAAGCAGATGCGCTGGCACCCCGACATAATTAGATGGGGCTATCGCCGCACAGTCCAAGTCAAGTGCAGCTCACAAGTTATTAAGAGATTCTGGTTTTATGGTGCTACCCCATCCAAATACCCTCTACACTTACACCCATGCCGTCCAACCAGGTTCAGGCATAATACCTGACCTTCTGCAAAGGCTCTACAGTGATTTTGAAATGGGGAATTTAAGTGACCACGAGACTTACGTCAACCTCATATTTGATGAAATGAAAACTAAATCAGGACTTTGTTTTTCGCGGAGTACAGGTAAATTGGTTGGCTTT
This sequence comes from Holothuria leucospilota, assembly GCA_029531755.1. NCBI lineage: Eukaryota > Metazoa > Echinodermata > Holothuroidea > Aspidochirotida > Holothuriidae > Holothuria > Holothuria leucospilota. The sequence goes on from CM055964.1 coordinate 32,804,650, forward strand.
CTGAATGTGCATTCTATTAGTGAAGAAATGGAAGCTTCCAAGAAAAGATGCACATACAAGGAGGATGCTGATCTCAGACTGGCGTCTCATGATCATCTCTTCATGTATAGGAGTTTGACTTCTAAAATGAAGTTCCCTTTGGGCTTATTTTGGTACGGAGAGCAAAGGAGCTAATGAACTCTACCCTATGGTGATGGCCAGCATCAAAGCCCTACAGTACCTTGGCTTAAATGTCATGCCAATAACATCTGATGCCTCTTGTAACAGCAAATTGTACATGCTATTGGCGGGGCTTGATGCATCATCGCAGGCAGTGAACAAAGGGCAAAACCCCTATTCAGACGATCATGTCTATTGTATATGTGACCCACAACATCTAATAAAGACTGCCAGAAATAATCAAAGTTGCTTAATTAAGCATCATGGGGTTGCATGCATTTGGCAAATCGTTTTCCACACTAAAAACTCATTTTTAATCAGTGCTCATTTTGAAATAAAAACCTTGCAACAGACATGAATAAATTATGTGTTTAAGGTTTTCATCTTTCATCACAGAAAAGAAATGTATTAAACTATGGCATAGGACAAAATGCGTATGTTGTTTTCAAAATCATGACAATTTCTGTTACTTATAATTGTGTATAGCAATGGAAGTGCAATTCTTCCCATTCACAACCCACCTCCCCATACCCTTAGGTCCATATAACTTGCTTAAGCTAATAGTCCTTGAAATAACTCACCGGTGACAGTGCTTTTTAAGAACATAGAAACAGGCACTGATGAACAAAGGAACCGGACCGGAGCAAAACGCAACCGGTGACAGTTACAAGTGAGTTTTTGTTATCATCAAGGAAATGGCTGGAACAATCCGACACATTATAATATTGCCTGAAAGAGGGAAATACTGAAGAGGGAAATACCGTCCTTCCTCTTCATAGGGGGTTCCAAAGCCCATATAAGATACTTTGGGCAGCCCCGCACCTGTTTTAAGTGTTCAGAGGAGGGGCACGAAGCCAAGTCCTGTCCCAACAGACGTTGTGGCAAGTGCCTGCAGGTGGGGCACGAAAAGGCCGAGTGCCCCAACGAGGTGCGGTGTAACCTCTGTGGGGGGGGGGGAGGGACATGTTTCTGGTTCCTGCCCCACTTCGTACTCTGCCCGTGCCAGTGCGGATGTGGGGCCGGCACATGAACCCTCGCAGTCAGGCCCAGAACCTATGGTGGAGGAACCTAGGTCCCCTTCACCTGATGAGGTGGCACATCAGGTGGAGCAGGATTTCCTTGCTGCTAAACAATGTGAAGGGGTCTCTGGGACCCCTGAGGCAGGCCCTCCATCGTCCTCCTCTTCAACACCTGGGGAGGCTGGATTATTAACAGTGGAGAATGACCTTCAACTCTCATCAGACTCGGAGACTGACTCTGCCATGTCAGATGCTGGGGGACCTGCCTCAGAGCCTCCACCAAAGGAACCACCATCGGGGGAGGGCTGGTTTGATTTGTGTGAGGGTGTTGAAACAGAGTCCAAATTAAAAAGGTCGGCCTCAGGTGAGGAGTCTGTGGAGGGGATCCATCCTTCTGGTCCACCACTACCGAGTCCATGTAAGAATAAAAAGGCCAGGTCAGAGACAGATGTGTAGTTACCTATCCCACCATGACTGACCCCCTGTCCCTCATGACCCTAAACGTCAATGGCATGAGGGACAGTCGGAAGCGGTCAAGAATATTCCAATTTTGCAAATCACTAGGTGTGGACTTCCTTTTCCTCCAGGAGACTCACATTGTTAATGAGAACGACGTCTACGCCTGGTCCTATGAATGGGGTGGGGGTTTGCACGCTTCCTTTGGTTCCGTGTCTTCCTGTGGATCTGTTATTATAGTTTCACCCAGATGGACTTCCCTGGTAGGAAAAGTTGATCATGATCATGAGGGCCGGGTGATATGCATCACCATAAAACATCCTTGCGGGAGCTTCATCCTATGTAATGTTTACGCACCCAATCAGCCTACAGACAGAAGGAATTTTTTTACTACCCTTCCATCCTTCGTTCCTGGCTGTGCCCCTTGTATCCTAGCCGGAGACTTTAACTGCGTTCCCGACACACAGTTCGACAGAATGTCTACACACACATCTTCGAGCTGTGGTGTCGGCATTGCGGAATTGGACATGTTCACAAAGAATCATGACATGGTTGACGTTTGGAGAGTGCAACATCCCGGCTTGGCCGTGTTCACTTGGCACCGCCCTGATGGCACGGACGCCTCAAGGTTGGACCGGGTGTACTCTCCACCTGCTCTGTCACCGAGTGACTGTGAAGTTGTGGCATGTCCAATTTCGGACCATGATGCAGTTACTGTCTCCTTCCAACCCCCAGAGTCATGGCCAGCAGGGAGGGGGTTCTGGAAAATGAACACAGATATTCTAACGGAGGCTGAATATTGCAAACAGTTTAAGGCCAGGTACGAAGGGTGGCGAACATTGAGGCCTGCCTTTTCAACAGATTTAGAGTGGTGGGACGACGTAAAGTCCCGTATGAAACATTTTACAGTTGAATACTGTGTAGCAAGAGCTCGTCGAAGAAGGGAGGAGTTCCTCTCGCTCTGCTCTAGGGAGAGGAACGGGGACCCCTCCGCACTTCACGCAATCCAGCAGTATCTTGATGAAAAACTACACGGAGCCCGCGTTCGTGCTCGCGTGCATTGCGTGGAGGCAGAGGAAAAACCAACCATCAAGTTCTACCGGGACGTCACAAAGTATGCCATCGATCGCCGCATAAAAAGAGTCCGTGACGTCCACGGTGTGGTACAGAAGGACCCTCTCGACATCGTAGAAGTATTTAAAAGCTTCTATGAGCAGCTATATACTCAGGCAGATGTCGATGAAGGCCTTCAAAAAACCCTGTTAGATAATATTGATAAGACCCCATCTAGAGATCAGAACGATGAACTTGGTTCCCCGTTGACTGTTGACGAGCTCTGGAAGGCAGTGGCGAAGATGAAAGGCGGAAAGGCGCCTGGGTCCGACGGTATTCCGATGGAATTCTATAAACGCTTCTGGGGTACCGTTGGACACGATCTCCGCGATGTATTCGTCTCTGCTTTCCTTGCTGGCTCATTGAGCCCCTCGCAGCGCACAGGCGTGATAACTTTGTTGCCCAAGTCAGGAGACCCCCTAGAACCGAAAAATAAACGGCCAATCACCCTGTTAAATGTAGACTACAAGATTCTAGCGAAAGCGCTTTGTAACAGGCTAGGCACAGTTATGCCAGATCTTGTAGGGTCCTTTCAGACATGTGCGGTGCGGGGACACAGTATTCAGCAGAACCTCTGGTTGGTGCGGGACTTAGTTGAATACGTGATGGACCGTGATCTCCCATGTGCGCTTGTCTCCCTCGATCAGGAAAAGGCCTTCGACATGGTTGATCACGGGTTCCTCTTTAAAATTTTGCAGAAGTTTAGTTTGAATCCAGTTTTTGTTAAATGGACCTCCCTATTGTATAATAGCGTATACAGTCGGGTTATCGTCAATGGCCTACCGTCGGACCCCTTCAGAGTCCAACGTGGGGTACGGCAGGGGTGTCCCCTGTCACCTCTACTCTATGTATTGTTTAGTGAATCCCTTGCAAGAGCCTTCCAAGTTGAGCCTTTGTTTCGACCATTTCACATACCTGGTGGTGCTGAAGTTAAGTGCCTTCAGTATGCTGACGATGTCACATGCGTAATCTCCGACCTAGCTTCCTTCAGGGCCCTTACTGGCACGTTGTCTAACTTTCAAAGAGCCACAGGTGCCAGACTGAACCCCACTAAGACCAAAGGACTCCGTCTAGGTAAGTGGCGGTCGAAAAAACTGCCCTTTGCGGCATCATGGGTAGACGACGCCATAAAGATCAATGGTATATGGTTTGGTTATGGTTCACCCGAGTTTACTTACCTGGAATGAGAAAGTGGACCTAGTGGTGGCTAGGTTGAAGGTCTTCTGCGATCGCCACATTAGCCTGTGTGGAAAGGTAACATTTATCAATAGTTTTATTTACCCTCTCTTGTGGTATCAGGGCACTGTTATGGCTGCTCCATAGCGTGTCTTGGTGCGACTCGAGAGGGCTGTGTTTAGTTTTTATGGTCAGGGGGACGGAGCTGGTTAGAAGAGGGGTGGTATACCAGGATCTTAGGCGCGGAGGGTGGGCCTTGTGCATTTTCCTTCCAAGCTCCGTTTTCTCCTGACCAAGTGTGTTTACAGTGCTGTGGACAGCAGAATGCCTTTTGTCTATTTTGTCCGTTATTGGGGGGGATTATCATTCCGTCGGTTCTTTGCCTCCCTGTTTAGTAACAGTGAACCCCACAGCTGGAGACCCACGGGGGCATACAGTCAAATGAGGGAAACGCTCCGTATTATGTCAACAGTGGGGGATGTTTCACAGTCAAGTGCAAGGGACCTATACCGGGCTGTTTTTGATGAATTGGTTGGCCAGGTCCAACCCAAACCACTTTGCTTCAGGGCCGGAAGTGTGGCGTGTAGTCCACAGCAGATCATTAGATTACCGCAGGCGAGACCTGTTGTGGCGAATCGCACATGACGCCATTGTAACTAATCTCAAGCGCCTTCGGTGGCGTCTTGGAGATGGTATTTGCCCCCGCACAAGATGCACAAAGTGGGAGAGTGTGTCACATGTGTTTTGGCAGTGTGACTATGTGGCTCTATTCTGGGAATGGTTTCAAGTCCTGACTGACCGCCTAACGTTGTGTAACACCTGGGCTGTCAGCCAGGACTATGCTTTGTATGGTCTTTCACCTCCGCCATGCAATACAAGTGTTCAGGACATACTTACCTTTGTTTCGGCCTCCATAAAGCTAGCCTTATGGAGAGACCGATGTAACATTGTTTTTAGGGGGTGGGGAGGCCTGCTGATGTCGTCCTGGCGTCGGTGAGGGCGGAGGTTAAGCTGAGGGTGGAGTCGGACTTCGTCCGTTTGCCAAGATCGGCATTCGGTAGGCGGTGGGGTCCGCTTGTTTCGGTGAGGGCGGGCCGGGTGGTAGTCAACTTGTAAATAGTGATTTTGTTTGTAAATATGGAACTACTGTAATTTGTAAATGGGGCTGTGTTTGTATGTGGGTGGCTTGTGAGGTGCTTGGTTGTAAATATGTTGTAAATATGTATATATGTGTATGTAAGTATCTGTACATATAGTTCTATTACTGTAATGAACATAATTTTCTGTTTGATTTAGTTGTTTGTAAAAAGTTTGCGTTTATGTTTCTGCCCGATCCGGTTTGAGTTTTTGTTTTTGTTTGTATGTGCCGTTTCGATGCACTTAAAAAGCACATTATAATATTGCCTTTAGTAACTATTTTGCTTCCTTTGTGATATAAGATATCAATTCCTGACATGATCAACTTGCGCATGCTTTTGGGAAGTTGCTTGCAACATTAACAACTTAATACCATAATCGATCAGTGTACACTTCGAAATAAGAACCATGCAGCAGAAATGAATAAATTGTAAGGTGTTTAAGATTTTCATCTATCATCACAGAATGCAAATGAATTAAACTACTGTATACTACAGCATAGTGTAAAACGTGTTGTTTCTAAATCATGCTGTACATTGCATAAGTTTTCTTTACTTATAATTGTGTATAACAATGGTAATGGGATTCTTCTGATTCACAGCACACCTCCCCATCCCCCAAGGTTTACATAACTGGCTGTATGACCGGAGTGTTCTTACAATAACTTATTGGTAATACGAGTTTCAAGTGGGTTTTGGTGGTACCATCAAGGAGATGACTGGGAAAATAAGATACATTTTAATATTAACTTAATTACAAGTGGGTTTTCTTCCACTTTACCATGTCAAAATCCCACAAACAGTTGCCATGGTAACCTTTTGGGGTTGACCATATTATATCTCACTGGCTTCTGAATATTGTTCATATCTATGAAGTTTGATACCACACCCTCTAGCAACTCCTTGCTTCAGATGACCTTCATTAGTTTTCTGAATAGCCAATTAAAATGTATGAGTAATTTCTTATTTTATTACCATTTCTACTGCTATTATTTTGCAGTTTTGCTGACTATCTTCTTTGTTCCTATTATTTGATAATTCAACTTTAATGAGCTTTTTAAGTACATAGAAACCACAGGCAGTTCTAGCGTTATATAGTACATACATATATATAAATAGACAAGGTAGCGCATTTTTTCCACACAAAGGCGTTCAGTAGCCAGATTTGGCCTATTTGGCCATATATGCACGAGTACATGGCCAAGTTAGTAAAAAATTTGCCAGTTTGGCCAAAGCATTTGAGGATTTGGCCATATTAGTGCATTGCAGCCAAATCTGGCTACTGAACGCCTTGGTGTGGAAGAAGTGCGCTACCTTGTCTATTTATATAAATGTATGTACTATATAACGCTAGAACTGCCTGTGATAGAAACAGGCACTGCGGAACAAAGAACCCAAACCGGACCGGAGCAAAACGCAACTGACAACCATCCACAAATTCGCCGACATGCTCCCACCGTCCACACCCAGCAAAGGAAACGAAAGTCTTTGCCACCTCCAACAGAAACCACCACCACACCCACCACCAACGATCACAACAACAGAAGGCAAAACAACACACGCCCAAAGGCAACAAACACACCCAAGGCAACGACACGCCCGAAGGTAATCACAGCGCAGAGGAATACTAGGGGTCCACCTGTCATACTATATACAGTTTATTTACAGTATATACACCTATTTAACATACAAGAAAAACAAAACTCCCAAAGAGATCGAAACGAGCCCGGCGGGGGATCTTTTTTTTCCAAAAGTCCCCTGACTCTCTGGCGAAGAGCCAGGGGCGAAAACCAAACAATACTCCCGAAGGAGTTCTGCTCCCCGAAGGAGTAGCAACGTCCCCAAGGGACAAACATTGACTTAACTGACACCACCTGACAGTGGGGGGATCGGGAACGTCCACTCTCTTCGGGAACCCAAACTGAACTGGGCAGATACAGGCGCACCTTGCCCAAGGGTGCCCCGGAGGCAGTTGTGGCAAACGGTAACCTCACGCTTAAACAAGATCCACAACCGGATCCAGTTTAAAGTCCTACCCAGGATTGTTTTCAAACCACAACTAATCTTCTTAGCAAATAAACTGTGCAGCTCAACTTTCTGGCCGGTATGAACTTCATTTTGACTCCTGAGAACTTATATTGCTGAAAGTCACTCATGCATGACACAATATCTGTCCTGGGTCTGAATGGGAGAGCCTCTCTAACCGTGGTCAGGAGGTAACCACAAAGCAAACAAATGAATAAGGGGGTCTAATATTACTTCGACTTGCCACTGGCAGATAGGGTTAGAGTAGTTAGTTAGATGGGATTTAACGACACATCAACACAAATGTGTTATGTAGTATCAGCTAGATAAGAAAGGTAAAACTAAAAAAAAAAGAAAAACATTGGGAAAATTCTTTAAGTCCAGACAAAAGCAAGTGCGGGAGTCGTGTCAAAACTTCCTGTAAAGGTTACTTTCTTTGCGAAAGTCCAAAATGAGGAAGGGATCTACGTGCTCAAACAATGTCTTCAGGTCTGGCACAGTGTAATACTTCTGACGAATATGGGAGTATTCATAGCAGTCGACGAGAATGTGACTGACGGTGACATCGCAATCACAGGGGATACAATATGGTCTCTCTTCCCCGTGGAGCAAATAAGCATGAATTAGGTAAGTATGACCGATTCGTGCTCTAGTCAGTACCAAATCATCTCTCCGTTTTCTGGGGGCTGCATTACCCACAGTCCCGACCGATAGGGTTATAGTAGGTAATGGAAAATACCTGTCATGAAGTCATAGTCCAGCTCAACACCGCACACTTACAAGCTATTATTAGGCCTAAGCCCATAAAGTGCAAAGTAGGCATTCATATAAAATATCGTGTTACTTATTTTTGTGGTACTAAATTTTTTTTTTTTTTTTTTTTTTTTTTTTTTTTTTTTGAGGTATGACTTCATTTGTATGGTAATGTGATCCTACATATGATTGAGAAAAGGCTGTAGAACAACCTTAGAATAATAGTTTTGCCCTACTCAGATGAGCCTACAAAGAGAAGGAGACCCCCAAACACATTTTTCTAATCGGTTTGACTCCTATCACTTCTGATTGCCCACGGCCCGCCCACCTACCCCCCCCCCCCTCCCCCTTTGTCTGCAGTTGTAATCTACGCATTATGACAGCCAAAATTGGTACCATCCTAAGTACTTTACAGAACAGCTCTTGGCTTAAAATCTCAATCTCAATTAAGAGACATAAATCTCAGCTAGGCCCTAGCGCTAAGGACCTAACTTAGGCTTGAACTTTTTAAGTACGTAGAAACAGGCACTGGCAAACTAAAGAAGAATCCCAACCCTAAACAAAACCATGACGGGTCAAAAACACAAATGCTAAACAAACTATATATACCGTGCAACAGGGAACAAAAGAGTCTTTGTTACTACTGAACGCCAGTAACTGCCACTGAGCCAACCCCAAAACAACTCCCACAACCACATACCACCCAAAAAAATTCCGCCCACACGCCCAAAGGAAACACCACGCCCGAAGGCAACTCTACACCCCACGGCAACAACACGCACGAAGGCAACACTACGCCCGAAGGCAACAGCACTTAAACAGCACCAGGGCAAATACAGGTGCACCTTGCCCAAGGGTGCCCCGGAGGCAGTTGTGGCAAAGGGTAACCTCATTATCCCACGCTTTAACAAGCTCCACAACCTTAGGCTTAAGCTACAGTTGATCCTGAAAGATTGTATGTATAGTACATGGTTCTTTCCTGAAAGTGACTTGGCCTATACCTGTGCAATCTTTTTTTGGTGCAGACCAAGAAAAGTACACTTCTTCTACTTGTATGCCTACTGTACTTAGGCCCGTCCTTGACGTGGGCTTGCAATGTACACAAGTTGCAAGGCGTTGGAGCCCCCTGGGGACTGGGGTGTTAGTAATATGCTCACGGTATTTCCTGCCTGTCGTAAGAGGCGACAAAAGGGGTTAGGACTTGCACCATATCAGAAGAACTGTAATTGAAACCATTCGAACTTGAACTTGAAAAGTATTTGAAAACCGTATTTAAACTTAACCTTTTCATCTAGTTGAACTTGACACTATAACACATTTGTGTTGGTGTGTCGTTAAATCGCATCTTACTACAAGGTGTTGAGCATAGGTCCCCATGAACTAAAGGTGCTGCCAAACTATTTAAAATACAAACATTTGGACATGGCTCATAATGAACAGCAGTTACGGAATTCCCTGTACTAAAGGCAATTTTTAACTTGAAATTGTCGAGAAAGATGTGGCCATTGCCAGAGGTGGTACAACCATACAAATCCACAAGAGTTCTGAGCTTACACTTCATTAATTTACACCTTTGAAAGAACATTGCCAGTGGGAACCCTGGACATGCATACCTTCAGGTAGATGGGTGTGTCATTCAACCAGTTGATAAACTTGTGCACTGTCCCATAGATCTGCCACAGTAGTCGTGACCGAGAAGAGCAATACCTTTCAGCAAAGGTTTACACTGGCTTATAAAGTCGCCATAAAATTGTACTGTTCGGCTCTTAGTTGCATTAAGGTATATCCCTCAACTTGTTTTCTCTACATTAATTTCCCCCTGTGGGCTGAGGGGGGGGGGAGGGGGGTGTCTAATTTAGAATGTCCACGGTATTCCCCGCCTGTAGTAAGAGGTGACTAAAGGGGAGGACATGGAACGGATTTGAACCGAATTTGAAACCAACTTGAACTTTAACTATATTTGAAAATGTTTATGAACTTAACCCTTATCTAGCTGAAACTACATAACACATTCGTGTTGATGTGTCGTTAAATCAGATCTGTCTACAACATTACTTCAGCATCACAGAATAACACAGCAGCTGTAAATCACCCATTACAGCACTGTGTACAGTACAGTATATCGTTGTCGGTGTTCAAAATCTTTCCAACCCAAGCCTATACACATAAGTGGCGAGTGGCAGTTTTCAGCTTGGTAGGAAGTGACACTCTTTCTTAAGGACATACACTAAAGACTTAGACTTAGGCCTGAAACCTGAAACCTTCGGGCGTAGTGTTGCCTTCGGGCGTAGTGTTGCCTTCGGGCGTAGTGTTGCCTTCGGGCGTAGTGTTGCCTTCGGGCGTAGTGTTGCCTTCGGGCGTAGTGTTGCCTTCGGGCGTAGTGTTGCCTTCGGGCGTAGTGTTGCCTTCGGGCGTAGTGTTGCCTTCGGGCGTAGTGTTGCCTTCGGGCGTAGTGTTGCCTTCGGGCGTAGTGTTGCCTTTGGGGCGTAGTGTTGCCTTTGGGGCGTAGTGTTGCCTTCGGGCGTGTTGTTGCCGTGGGGTGTAGCGTTGCCTTCGGGCGTGGTGTTTCCTTTGGGCGTGTGGGCGGAATTTGTTTGGGTGGTATGTGGTTGTGGGGAGTTGTTTTGGGTTTGGCTGCAGTGGCAGTTACTGGAGTTCAGTAGTAACAAAGACTCTTTTGTTCCCTGTTGCACGGTATGTATAGCTTGTTTAGCATTTGTGTTTGGGACCCGTCATGGTTTTGTTTGGGTTTGGGATTTTTCTTTAGTTTGCCAGTGCCTGTTTCTACGTACTTAAAAAGCTGGTAAATTTCATTCACATAACTAGAGGGTAAAAGCTGAAACCCAAGCCATTACAGTATAAGTTTACAATCATGTACAACATACATTTGTAAAAGAAATCTTTCTTCGTAACAGTATAGCATGTTCAAGCAACATGTATTACTCATTGTATGTACCGTTAATAACATGTTTGTGAGTGAATCTTTTCCAGGCACAGATTGTACAGAGCTATATGTGCATACACAGAAGAGAAACGTTAAAATTAACATTCGTTTCTTCCCCATTCTTTCCTTTCAATAGAAATCTTATCGACGAGGAAGTCTTTGTTCTGCTCGATGAAACAACTGTGAAGGAGATTGCCAAGCCAATTGGACTTATGGTGAAATTCTTGAACTGCCTCAAAGAGCTGCAGAAAGAATTACAACCGCAGGTATGCCACTCACCAGTGGAGATGAAATTATACACCGTAGGTAGCTTACAGTATGCTGTAGAATTTATTAGTGGCTGTACCATTTACTCACTTTGAATTTAACTAAGCCAATGTTAGATCATTTCGTTATTTTTGAAGACAATCTGTTACAATTTTGAACATAACAGTCTATCACCATGTCGTACATTTGTTTCACATGTAAAGCAGATATCCATAGTGGGTCAAGAAAACTTTTTTTGCACTTCAGATATACCCATGCCATTGGCATTTAGCCGGAATTTATTATGTTCTGTAACATGTGGCCATGATGGGTACATGCAAACTTTCAAAGATGCCCATGCATTTAAGCGGCATCTTGATAGGAATCATCCATATCATGGCAGAGAGGCTGAAAACTTTGATGCAGGAATTCACAGTGACAGTGATGGAGAGGTTCCTCAGAACGGTGCTTTGATTGACGCTGATGAAGGTGGCGATGCTGAGGTTATGTGGAATGATTTGACAGAAGAAATCACGAAGAGTTGCAATATTTGTTTCAACCAGAAAGCCAAAAGGCTTAGTGATTCCTTGACAATGAAATTTAAAAAGCTATCTTTGAAGCGCTAATTGCAAGGATATGATACGGGTGAGCACTATTTAAACATATTTTAGCATTTGCCGATGACGTTCTCTCCCTAACCTCATGTTTTAAGGTTACCCTTCTTGAGATAGCTCTAAGTGTGACATACACACACATTCATACAGCACACATGGCATCACCGTCACTTAGATTCCTCTAACTACGTCAGGGAATCAAAAGCTTTGTCTGGTCTCGACCTTTCTCACATTCACATAGTAGGCCTACCCCTATACCCATGCTGAAAAGTTTGTATGCTGTACGCCACAAATTATGTCATGCAACGGGACTTATATTTCACGGTATACCTGTATTTTTGTAAGTACCGATATGTACCAGTACCTATACGTTACCACCCATCATATGGCACCGAAGTATCGCTGAGAACCATACCCGACGGTACTGCGAAAATATTTTTTTAAAAATACAATTGAATGAAATATTACTGAAATATAAATACCATATCCACTGGATAACTGCCCTGAGTTTTTATATTAAAATATAAAATATGAAACGTTCGTTTGATAATCATTTTCACCATTCCAATCACAAATTTCACCTCGGAAATGTTAATTTTAATGTTATCCCACGTCGCTAATGAGTACCCTTGTGATCTGGGCTGGAAAAATGTTTATTTCCCAGGAAGGGTGTAAAATTTTCCTCAGTTCTTTCCATATTTTGATGTATAAAAAGGAAAATTTCCCTTCAGTTGCTAAAATTTCCCTCCAAATGCAAAAATTTCCTGGGAAGGAGCCTCCCAGCTTTTTCCACTCATGCTTGTGATGTTCGTTTTAACTTGAAGGAGAATTAAGTTTGCAAAAACAGCTTTGTGTGTTGTACTTGTGACTCATCTAGGCTTAAAACTATTATAGAAAATTTTATTATTAACCCATGAAGGATTACAACAATACTGTATTTATGAAAAATTACATATGAAAACATACAGCTTTGTCAAAATGAGCTCATGGCATAATGGTTTCGTAAGTATAGGCCTACACACTACTATGCATAGTATACAGTGTGCGGATATAAATTTACTAACTTACAGGAAGCATAGCACTAAGTGACTGCTCGCTGGAAGTGCAACTGAACGAAACGTAATCAGGTGGGTAAAATTTGTCACAAACCCCATTAGCAACATCATGGCACCCTTAAGGGAAGAGTTGGTGCTCTATTCCCTTCTACCATAGCACCACTGTGGACACAGTTCAGGCCAAGTCCAGGGTAACATATGGTGGAGCCACTCCATGAATGTTGCCAATAAGGGTCCAAGGAACCATTAACTGACATCCATGTACCAATATTCCATTTTCAATAGTACACAGTCGGGCTGAAGCCAACAGTCGGGAGAATGGCAGTGACATATAATGGTATCTAACAATGCTCACATCGTTTTGTTCTTATTGTGAGTCAAGTCTTCACTTCTCTTAAATATCAAGAGTAAAAATATTGCTGCCACATCCCAGCCGTGATCGTAACCAAAGTCTCTCACAGAACGAACTATAAATGGAAATACTGTACTTTCAAGCCCACAGTATTGTCATGCAACTACTAGACTATTTCACACCATCCTACCATGTATTGCATAACCTAGGGTGTAGGCTCACACGTGTTTGTTTTTAAGTGTTATAGTACCATGTAGAGTGGTAGGTAATGCATGCACGCACTATATCACTACATATATATCTGTTCAATACTGTTCGCAAATCAATGGACTGTCGATAGATCGAATGTGGCCTACTGTCTATGTGATTTGCTGCAAAACTGTCATGAAAAATTTGCTGCATGAAATGTGAACTAATGTTAGGGTTGTAGCCTACTCGCTAATATTAGCGGCATATATTTGTTGTGGTTCACTGACTTGGCGTGGACCAGCGTAGCGACAACCCTGGTTGACTCTTTATCACTTAATAAGCTTAGAGCTGACGAATCAACCATTTTTGCAGGTATTTTCTTGTGTCAAAATTTGGACTTTTTTTCTCTTATGGTACCAGTATTGCGGTAGGCCTATTACCGGTACCATTTGTGGTGGTACTGACAGTAGGCTACTAAATTTCAGCGGTACCATGAAACCTTACAGGGGACTATGCCACGCCAACTCACTAACACCCCCTGTTTCAGAAAGAATAATCCTGACACTACAGTGCATTACTGTTTGTTACTGCAGACAGGCCTAGGCATACTGTGTATTTGGCTTTGGATGCAGGCTAGGCTAACATTAGTGTTTGTTATGCCACAATGACATCACCATTGTGCACCAAAGCCAGTATGGCATACAATTCCATTTGCCACAGATCTGCATGAAAACTGTTGATCTTTCAAGTATGGGCTAGGCTACACCCCGTCTGGAAAACATGTATGTTACGTCGAAGATCTTCGGCGTGCAGTAAAGACCTTAGGCCTATAGGCCTACACCAATTGGATGGTGTGATTTTCTTGTCTTTAACAAAAGCCTACACACTGTACTTAAAACACTGTACAACAATTTGGCGTGGCGTAAAAATTGAGAAAAGAGGTGACTGGCGAAAAAATTCTGTGTAGCAGATACGAACTTTCCAGACTAGGGCTACACTCGTAGGTAGGTCTACTAGACCCTAGGCCTAATCAGACATTACCTACATGCAAGCACAGGCAGTCCTAGCGTTATACAGTAAATACCCTATATAGGCTATATAATAGTGGAAAGGTAGCGCACTTCGAGGCCTTTCGGTACCAACTTCGCCTAACTGAATCACTACTTAATTCACTTATTTACCTGTTTTCGATACACATGAACGGTCCAATCCTGCGGTCCAATCATTTGAGTCTTATGACGACTCATTTGGACCACAAATGTCCTAAAAAACTGAATCGTTTCTCCGCGAAAAATTGGTTTCCAGACATCACGTTTAGTCGTTGCGATGGTGACGTCACATGCAGTGAGGGAATTTCCCTCCCTTCAAAATCCGGCCCTCCCATTGGATAGTTCGGCCTATCGTCATGAGAGCGTCATACGTCATGACAACTATCCAATGGGAGAGCCGAATACCATCAGCTCAGAGCATATCATGATCTTCTGGATACGGATGCCCATGGGGTACGGTTAAGTTTTACATAGCGTGTAGTAAGTATATGTAGATCGTTACGACATCATTGATACCAGTGGTCCATCAGAGCTACCGTAGAATGAAGACTTTGAACAAAAATGCCAATTTTGACCTCAAATGATTTTTAATCTTCATGAAATTTTAGGACAAGTATGTAATGCATAAAAGCAAGTTACACAGCAAGTTTCAAGTTAAACCAAGTTCCACATTCAAAGATATTGTGCTTGGATGATTTTGACCCTTTTCAGCTCTGGTGACCCCAAATGACCTTTGACCTCCACCAAAAACGATAGGGATCGTGTTCCTAATATGGGCCATGCACATGCCAAGTATGAGATTCCTTGATGTTACACATCTTGAGATAGAGTGTTTACAAGCAATTTCCAAGGTGTTTACCATATGACCTCTGGTGACCCCAAATGACCTTTGGCCTTCACCAAAAACAATAGGGATCATCTACTCAATAAGGGGTATCAACATGCCAAGTATGAGATCCCTACAGGTTACCCTTCTTGAGATAGAGTGTTTACAAGCAGAGCGTCACATACACACACACACACACACACACACACACACACACACACACGGCATCACCATCGCATAGATTCCTCTGACTACGTCAAGGAATCAAAGATGAAGTCATCCAGCAGTATGTGCAAACCAACATTGATATGGTAATTTCATGAAACATCTTGTCTTTTCAGATTTAATTGGCATGTAAAAGAAACATACTGCACAGTTCACACTTTCTAAAAATATTGGTGCAGCTGATGAAGACTTTCAACAATTAATGCAAACATTCAATCAGTTTAACAATCCCTTTGAGATGTTTGATAGTGCCTTTAAGCAGAGCAAGTGTTTCTTGCAGACTGGACATTTCATTCCCCCACAAGAGGTTCTCATTGGAGTTGCATATTTTTCCGAGAAATAATCCAGATACAGGGCATGTTCAACAGAATATGAGGCGTATTACTTATCAATATATTCCTCTGCAAAAACTGCTGAAACTAATTCTGGAAAGTAAAGGCTATACGGAAGTAGTTAAACAGTATTCCCCAATGAATGATGGGTTACTTATAGCGCGTTCTCACGAACCCACCGATGCCCGGTGAGCTTTTTAAGTACGTAGAGACAGGGACTGACAAACTAAAGAAAAATCTCAAACCCAAACAAAACCATGACGGGTCCCAAACACAAGTGCTAAACAAACTATACATACCGTGCAACAGGGAACAAAAGAGTCTTTGTTACTACTGAACTCCAGTAACTGCCACTGCAGCCAACCCCAAAACAACTCCCCACAACCACATACCACCCAAACAAATTCCGCCCACACGCCCAAGGGAAACACCAAGCCCGAAGGCAACTCCACACCCCACGGCAACAACACGCCCGAAGGCAACACCACGCCCGAAGGCAACACTACGCCCCGAAGGCAACACTACGCCCCAAAGGCAACACTACGCCCCAAAGGCAACACTACGCCCGAAGGCAACACTACACCCGAAGGCAACACTACGCCCAAAGGCAACAGCACTTAAAAGCACCGGGGCAAATACAGGTGCACCTTGCCCAAGGGTGCCCCGGAGGCAGTTGTGGCAAAGGGTAACCTCATTATCCCCACACTTTAACAAGCTCCACAACCGGATGCAGTTTAACGTCCTACCCAGGACCGATGCCCGGTGTTACATCGTCCTTGAGTTAACGATTCAACCACAATTAAACCCGGTGTCTTTGATCCACGTCCCTACGTGTTGGAAGAGGGCTAACCAAGACATGGCCTCTCGGCACGTGGCGATTTATTAAAGCACCAATGGAATACAAGCAACACCTTTGCACCAATGAAATGCAAGCAAGCAAGCAAGCCCGTGGAGCTAGCGCTGTGAACAAGTTTGTTATATGAAAACTTGTGGGCATTTCCTGTACGTACGTGTAGCCTACTATAGCCTACGTGTAGGCTGAATTATTGATACTGGAGGAGGACCTTCGTCTCTCCTCGGAATCGGATCTAGACATGACCGATGCTGGAGAGCCGGCGTTAGAGCCTCCTCCAAAGGACCCACCCTCGGAGGACGGCTGGTTTGATTTGGGTAGGGGGGAGCCAAAATCTGAGTTGAAGCGGTCGGCCTTGGGCGAGGTGTGTGACCATGGGGTTCACTCTGAGGCGCCCGTGCCAAGCCCAAGGATTAACAGGCCCAAACCCCAGTCTAGCGTGGGTTTCGGGTTGGAGGGAGTCGACTTCGTTTGATTGTAATGGACATAAGTTTGATTTTGTGGTGTGTGGGTTGTTTGATTTGGTGGTGTGTGGGTGGTTAATGTTTGTTTTTGACCAGTCCGGTTTGAGTTCTCGTTTTGTTGTATGTGCCCGTTTCTATGCACTTAAAAAGCACGTGTAGCCTACTATAAACGGCTCGCCGCTGACCGAGCAGCAAGAACTCCTGTAAACATGAACCAATTCAAAAGTCGTGACTCGTGCGGGGATGTATTCATTGCACAGCCACAGTCTTTACTGTATAAAACATTATACTTCCATGGTATGAAATAATTTGGGATTAGTTGAAAATGAATGTCGGTCTGGATTTTCCTGGAAAATGAGGATCAGTATTCACTTTGTACAATCAGCCGCTAGAAGACTCGCGAGGCAATAGCAGAGGGCCTAAAGCCTAAAGTAAACCAGTTTCAACGGGCCATCCGCACAAAATTCTTAACGTTATAGAAATAAACACAAGTGTTACAGTTTCGCTGCGTGTTATTTACTACTGTAGCTAACTACCAGAGCACAAGGAATGCGTTCTTCAAATCTTGCAAACGTACCTATATATATTAACGCGCATATGAACAGTTACAAGATGAGTTTCCGTGCAAAATATAACCCGAAAGTTGATGAAAATTGTTGATTTGAATGACTGTTGCTTTACTAGTCATTCTCACCTTGCAAGTTAGTAATGCAAGATGTGCCATTTCTTTTCACTGTTTTTTAACCTCTCGAGGGCAGGGTGCATATTATTCGAAGAAACAGTTTGCCATTCGTGACCAAAGTGAAGTACAATTTTTTCTGCACTGATGCCTATATTTCATTATTTCTTTAACACACTGGGCATAGACGTACGGGGGTCAATATTTCTAGGGGAGGGGGCAGGAATAATTTTGCCCGAATTAGGGGCGTAATTTATGCTTATGACTGCCTCATTTGCCCGAATGGATCCACTGTTTTTGCCCGAATTGGGAGGGCATTTTCCCCCGCCCCCACACTCCCCGCCTCGTACGCCTATGACTATGACTCTAAGCCTTACGAATGGGAGGGGGTATTGGAATGGCGTCCAAGTCACAGTCGTCTTACTTAGTTAGCCTAAGTTTTTTTCACAACAAACTCTCCCGGCCCAACACCCTTTAGGCCAGGACCGCCGAGAGCCGATCTGGGCCCGGGTACAAAGCACTTGCACGGGCCCCTCACACCAAAGTCACGGGGTCACATACATAGGGTCTATTCATCATTGGCGTGCGCAGGAATTGCGAGGTGGGCGGGGGAAACTGTGATCAGGGAGTTTTTATTTAGAAATAACAGCTCCCAATCGACATGGAGAAGAATATAACTGACTAGACACAGAATTATGCCTCCTTCTAACAGGGCCGTAGCCAAGAGCGCAGAGGGAACGCAGAGAATCTCAGCGCTCCGCGCCACCAACGGTTGGTGCGGAGCGCAAGAAAATTTTGTCCTAAAATGCCTCCCATATCGCTGGAAATGGCACTTACTAGGCCTATTTACTGCATATAAAGAGGGGAAACACTAGCAATATTGGAAAGTCTTATGGCCAACTTTGGCAGTTAGAGTTCTAGTTACGAGAAATTTTCCCCTCGGAATGCATGGGTTACTATTATTAGGCATTTGCAGACCTCTTGCAAGTTTTCGTTTAGTTGCAAAATTCTGGTAACATTTGTGCATTTTCTAATTGTTAGTTTGTTACTCTCTAGAAAAAAACAATTTGCCAGGCCTCCTTACGTCTGTCCCCTTACCTCGGTTGAAAACAATAGCTAGAACGCATCTTCGTCTAATAAACATGCACTGATAAATAAATTGGTGCAATCGTCACAATGAATCAGTAACCAGCAGATCCGATATTAACAGTGACGTCGCCTTGTGTTTTGCAGTTCTCGTTTACTCATGAAGATCTTACTTTACGAACTTCCTTCAGTTCAACCCGAAATTGCCAATCACATCAGGAAAATCGAGGCTGCGTAAAGAAAGGCCTTACCGGTGAACACTGAAACGAAAGATTAGTTACAGGATGAGCTAGGGGAAAGGCTTAAGTCACTCATTATTTAAAGTTTGACCGCAAACAATGTTCGGTATAATTACTAGATTTGGGAGTGTTTGAACGAGCCAAAAATTTAACGTAGCGAAAAGTTCGTAAAAGCTAACCGATATTTGTCTATCTCATGTCTTCGTTCATGAAGATTTGTCGTGAAGTATATATGAATGTGCACCAGGCTTGCCACGTTGCGTAAATGGCTATCGACTAAATCTGAAATGTATGAAATAATAGTAAGTTGTTGTTGTATTTTGATTTCCAAATTCTTCCTTATTGGTTTCGATGAAAAGAGAAACCTATGCAGTCATGATGGCGTGTGTATGTATGTGTGTATGTGCGTGTGTGTGTGTGTGTGTGTGTGTGTTTGTGACACTTTGCTCGTTAACACGATATCTCAAGAAAGGAAGCTCTGACAGTTCTCAAACTTGGTACATAGATGCCCCATATTGAGAGGAAGAACCCTATTGTTTTTGGTGGAGGTCAAAGGTCACCTGGGGTCACCAGGGGTCAAACCCTGAAAACATTGTTAACACAATATCCTGAGGTAGGAAGCTTGGATGAATTTCATACTTAGTATGTAGATGCGTTATGGTGAGAGGAATAACCCTATCATTTTTGGTGGAGGTCAAAGGTCATCTGGGGTCACCGGGGGTCAAACCCTGAAAACATTGTTAACACAATATCTTGAGGTAGGAAGCTTGGATGAATTTCATACTTATTGTGCAGATGCATTATGGTAAGAGGAAGAACCCTATCATTTTTGGTGGAGTTCAAAGGTCATCTGGGGTCACCGGGGGTCAAACCCTGAAAACCTTGTTAACATGATATCTCAAGAAAGGAAGCTCTGACAGTTCTCAAATGTAGTACATGGATGCCCCATATTGAGGGGAAGAACCCTATTGTTTTAAGTGGAGGTCAAAGGTCACCTGGGGTCACCGGGGTTCAAACTCTGAAAACCTTGTTAACACCAGATCTCAAGAAAGGAAGCTCTGACAGTTCTCAAACTTGGTACATGGATGCGCCATATTGAGAGGAAGAACCCTATTGTTTTTGGTGGAGGTCAAAGGTCATCTGGGTCACCGGGGTCAAACTCTGAAAACCTTGTTAACACGATATCTCAAGAAAGGAAGCTTTGACAGTTCTCAAATGTAGTACATGGATGCCCCATATTGAGGGGAAGAACCCTATTGTTTTTGGTGGAGGTCAAAGGTCACCTGGGGACACCTGGGGTCAAACCCTGAAAACATTGTTAACACAATATCTTGAGGTAGGAAGCTTGGATGAATTTCATACTTATTGTGCAGATGCGTTATGGTAAGAGGAAGAACCCTATCATTTTTGGTGGAGTTCAAAGGTCATCTGGGGTCACCGGGGGTCAAACCCTGAAAACCTAGTTAACATGATATCTCAAGAAGGGAAGCTCCGACAGTTCTCAAACTTGGTACATGGATGCCCCATATTGAGAGGAAGAACCCTATTGTTTTTGGTGGAGGTCAAAGGTCACTTGGGGCTACCAGGGGTCAAACCCTGAAAACCTTGTTAACTCAATATCTTGAGGTAGGAAGCTTGGATGAATTTCATACGTAGTATGTAGATGCGTTATGATAAGAGGAAGAACCCTATCATTTTTGGTGGAGGTCAAAGGTCATCTGGGGTCACCAGGGGGGTCAAACCCTGAGACAGAGCTGCCAACCAGCACAGATTTTCCATATTCAGTACGGAAAATCATTGTAAATGTGGGAATGCGGATTTTTACTTGATAATCCGAATTTTGAATGAGTAAATAGGTCCTTTCACGAACTTTATTATTCTTTAGCCAACATATCAAAAGACTGAGAATAGACTACAGTATTTCACTGTAGTGTATTTATTTGAGCCCAGTAATCTATGCTGTTATGTTATTGGTTAAATTTTTGTCAACAAGTTGATGTTAAACCAATCAGAAGATAGTTTGCAGCAGATCTATGACATTCCATAAGCTACCATATCATTGGTTGATCAGTTGTAAATAGATTCACTTTCAACCAATCAGAAACTGTGTTGAAAGCTAGTTTCTGAGTGCAGTGACAGACTATCACACATAGCCTGCCAGCCAAGGTCTGTTGAGCTGGCTGAGTAGCCCAACGTTAATGTTAGATTTGACTGTAACTGAATTGGAAAATTAGCACCATAATCAAACTTACAGCAGGAATATCACATTATGTTGTAATATGGCTCCTCTTCAGAGTAGCATGGTAGCAGAGTAGCATGAGTAACTTTAGTAGAAAATTTACCAGGCAGATCAAGTTTTAACGTAGGCCTAGGCCTAACAGTAAGGGCCTAGGCCTAAGTGTTGTTACAGAACCAACAACAAACATTAGCCTACACACACAATAACGTTAGACTCAGTACATAAATCTAATGCAGAGTTCCAGGTTTATGGGCTAACGTTAGGCCTAGGCCTAGACAAAGTCCTAGTCCTGTGACTAAGTCCTAGCCTAACTGCCACAGTACAGGCTAGCCTAATTGTAGTACAGTATGTATGGGCTGATATTAGAGGTAGGTTACTGTAATAGCTATGGCCTAGGCTAGGGCTAATCAAAGCAGTTATTGCCTGTCAAATGTTGGTACCCATCATCTAAGTTTGTAGTATTTACAGAGAGATTCCTGTGACCAGCTGTGCATAGGCCTAGGCTAGGTTTATACTTATAGCTAGGCCTAGGCTAGACCTATAGTATGTGTACCAATAGCGTGAAACCAATAAAACTGTGTTTACCGATTGCTTAATAAACTTCGCGAGATTATTTTAATGCTGTATGAAAGACTTTGTCTTTGTACTGAATATGGATGATACTCGATGTACAGTTTGATAAGTTGTGAAAAATACAACCAAAAAATGTGTTTCACGCTATTGGTACACATACTGTAGGCTAATGTTACTTAGGGCATTGCCAAGTATTTAGCATAGCCTCTAGGCTATACTGTAACGTTAGGCCTTGGGAATACTTGGGATATTTTGCTTTTTGTCCTTTGGTGACCCTGATGACTATCTTGGGAATTCTTGGGAAATTTTGCTTTTTGACCTCTCGTAACCCCAGATGATGATCTTGGGAAATTTTGACCAGTGACTGAAAGATATGGGACATCATGGCATTATTTGGAATAGAAAATATATCATCGAAACCTCAATGCATTTTTGCATTCTGGTTTTCGTGTATATATTTTTTCTTGACCTAATTTTTCCGGCCCCAAAATTACCTGGGGCCCCGGGACATTTGTACCCTCTGTACCCCCTTCTCGGCGGCCCTGCTATAGAATAACTGTAGGTAGACTAAAACAAAGTAGGCCATGATGGTATATTGCAAAACTGATATAGCATAAAATTAACGAAATGGCTCAAATTTCGTGAGTTTGGTTTGAAACCATGTTCTTCCCCAATACGCTATATTTACTCGGATAAGACTATTTCGAAGTATCATCACATGGCAGTCCCGCCGGGTTGCAAAATATAGCCTACCCCATATATAGGCTATGCCCTTTGCCCCTTGTCATTGGACCGCAAACGGTCTAAGAAAAAGCGTATTCGATAACTCAGGCTTAGTGCTTTTTACGTGCTAAAAACGGACACGGCAAGACCGGCGAAAGGATCACTTACATATGGCCAACAACCAAAAAAACCGAACAACAACACAACCACCGAAATCGCCCAGAACACCAGACCGAATCCCTCGACCAGCGAGGACACCGAGCTTTTTACGTACGTAGAAACGGGCACGAGGAAACGAAGTAGAACTTAAACCTGACCGGCAAAAACATCTCTGAACTATTTACAGAATTATGTACATTGCGAGCTCTTTACGTACGTAGAAACGGGCACGAAGAAATAAAGTAGAACTTAAACCTGACCGGACAAAAACATAACTCTGAACTATTTACAGAAATCTGTACATTGCGCTAGCAAACAAAATGTCTGTGCTAACTATGTACAAAACCACCCCAAACCCAAGCCAATCACGTAGGACTATTTGCAATTTCAATATTTACAATATTTACAAATTAACTATCACCCGGCCCGCCCGCACTGAAACAAGCGGACCCCAACACCTGCCGAACGTCGACCTTGGCAAACGGACGAAGTCGGCCTCCACCCTCAGCTTAATCTCCGTCCTCACCGACGCCAGGACGACGTCCGCAGGCTTCCCCTCTCCCCTAAACACAATATTACACCGGTCTCTCCACAAGGCCAGCTTTATGGAGGCCGAAACAAAGGTAAGTATCCCGCGAACACTTGTTACTGCATGGCGGGGGTGACAGACCCATACAAAGCGTAGTCCTGGCTGACCGCCCAGGTGTTACAAAACGTGAGGCGATCAGCCAGAGCTTGAAACCACTCCCAGAGGAGGGCCACAAAGCCACACTGCCAAAACACATGGGGCACACTCTCCCACCCTGTGCATCCAGTGCGGGGGCAAATGCCATCTCCAAGACGCCACCGAAGGCGCTTGAGATTCGTTACGATGGCGTCGTGTGCGATGCGCCACAGCAGGTCACGCCGGCGGTGATCGAGTGTCCCGCTGTGGACGACACGCCACACTTCCGGCCCTGACGCATAGTCGTTGGGTTGGACCTGACCAACCAAGTCATCAAAAATGGCCCGGTACTGGTCCCCCGCACTGGACTGCAAAACGTCCCCTACAGTTGACATAATACGTAGTGTCTCCCTCATCTGACAGTATGCCTTCGTTGGTCTCCAACTGTGAGGCACACTGTTGCTAAACAGGGTAGGAAAGAACCAACGGAATGATAATCCACCCCAATAACGGACAAAGTAGGCAAACGGCATCTGACTTTCGACAGCACTAAAAACACATTTGGTCAGGAGAAAACGGAGCTTTGAAGGGAAGTGCACAAGGCCCAATCCCCCCTGCCTAGGAACTTGGTACACCACTTTTCTTCTGACCAGCTCCGTTTTCCCTGACCAAAGAAACCTAAACACATCCCTCTCGAGTCGCACCAGGACACCCTCTGGAGCGGCCAGAACAGTGCCCGGATACCACAAGAGAGGGTAAACGAAACGATTTATAACTGTTACCTTCCCCAACAGACTAATGTAGCGATCGCCAAAGTCCTTCAACCTAGCTTCCACCAGGTCCACTTTCTCATTCCAGGTAAGTGACTCGGGTGAACCGTAACCAAACCATATGCCATTGATTTTTATGGCGTCGTCTACCCATGATGCCGCGAAGGGCAGTTGTTTCGACCGCCACTTACCTAGACACCGCAGCTCCGGCACGGCTTCATGGACTCAGGCTTAGTGCATATGCCCTATTCTCCAAACCGTCGGGACATTAAACTAGCTTTTTACGTACGTAGAAACGGGCACGAAGAAACAAAGGAGAACTTAAACCTGACCGGACAAAACTGCAAAGGTGAACTATTTACAGAATTCTGTACATTGCGCTAGCAAACAAAATTTCTGCGATAACTATGTACAAAACCACCCCGAACCCAAACCAGTTACATAGGACTATTTACAATCTCACTAGGCAAAACTATTTACATACCCATTTACATCAACAGAAGAGTGTTCAGGTTGAGTCTGTTCAATGCTTTTTGGAACTATGGGTGCTCCTTACGTGCTCCGGAACAAAACACCGGACGTGACATGAAACACAAGGGCAACTATATACACCAGGCCAGCAGCCATGTGGCCAACCCTCACTATTTACAGTATTAACAATGTGATGTGCTCTTTACATGCTTGTAGCCGGGCGGACCTAATGTGGAACAAAGCAAACCTATTTACACTGAACTACCAAAAAAACTTTGTGGCATGCATGGGCACAGACACAAACAGAACAGAAACCCCAAAAGAAAACGGGGACACAAAGGCAAAACCATTCACACTAAATACTCTGACTGGGACCTTATCTTTTTAATCCGTGGGCTCGGTACGGGCGTCCCAGAGTGATGGGTTCCCCTGTCTGATACTTCGCCTGAAGCCGACCTCTTTAGTGCAGACTCTGGCCCCTCCCCCTCACACAAATCAAACCAACCCTCCCCCGAAGGTGGATCCTTTGGAGGAGGCTCTGAGGCACGCTCCCCGCCATCCGACATCGCCGAGTCTGAGGACAGATCGAGGTCCTCCTCTAATGTCATTATTTCAACCTGACCGGGTGCCGCTGCCAACGATGGCGGAGAGTCTGCCTCAGGAGTCCCAGTACCCCCCTCACACTGCTTGGAGGCAAGGAAGTCCTGCTCAACCTCAAGTGCCGCCTCCTCTAATTCCTGGGTTGAATATTGTGGGCCTGTTTGCTAGGGTTCGGGTGACGACCCCACATCGGCACTGACATGGGCAGAGTACGATGTGGGGCAGGCACCAAACACATGTCCCTCCTCCCCACAGAGGTTGCACCGTACCTCGTTGGGACACTCTGCCTTGCCGTGCCCCAACTGCAAACATTTTCCACAACGTCTGTTGGGACACGACTTGGCTTCGTGCCCCTCCTCTCCACATCTAAAACAGGTACGGGGCTGGCAAAGTACCTAATGTGGGCCTTGGAACCCCCTATGAAAAGGAACGATGGAATGTCCCTCACCAGTTCCATACGGAACTGTCTCTTGCCATTAAATATACCTTTCAAGTCACCCACAGTATATTTACACCACCGCATTTCAGAGACAGTTCCGTATTGACTAAGAACCCTCGCAACCAGGCGCTGATCGACCTCGAAGGGAAGGTAAAGCACCGTCACCGCCACAGAGCCATCATATGGGGTGACAGTGAGCCCCTCTACCCCCTTTAGGCATGACACACCCTTAACACGGGCAGCATCAGACTTAAACTTAAGGTCATACGTGTTGCGGGCCTCAAGCGCCTGCAACATCTCAATTTCTCCAATTTCGACACCATTGTCTTTTAACACAGTAAACGCCTGTGGGGGAGGGACACTCACCCCAGACGAAAACTCCAAAATTATCTTTGTGCCGTAATGCTAGAAGTCGATATTCCAATTTTCAATAGTAGGCGGCAAAATTTATCTTCGGTCTCTCAGGCCGTAACCGACTATACTTCTGTCTGGTGGGTTTTCTGTATCGCGAACCCAATGTAATTTCGGTTTTGCGGACTTTCGGTCTCGTGGAAAACCCTCTAATAGCTCATCATTAAAGGGACAATGAGAGTTGTTTTCACAATTTTCAGTTCCACAATAATTCTGCACCACAATCGTTCACTGAGTTCTAGCTAACAAAAAATGATCTGTCATGATAGTCTGAAGTTGTAATTAGTCACTGGGAAGAGATGGTTGTCCAGTTTTGCATACAAACGGATTTTTTTTACCTGAAAAATATTAAGAAATTCTCTTTCAACAGTAATAAACATGCATTATTAACATTTCTTCACTTGAAAAATCTCTTCAATGTCTCTTTTATCTGGGGAACAAACAGTTTAGAAAGAAAAATTGAGGTGATTAATTTGCTCTGTCAAACTCTGATTGCCCCTTTTAAATGTGCACTGCTTTCCAATGCCCATAAACGCAGCTTTTGTTAATGGTAAGTCGGCCACGCGGGGTAAACCTTCCGGGCAGAGTCTGGGAAGACTTTGGGATAGTTTGAAATAACACCGTCCTGTGTACTATTACTTGGGCTCCCATTAAGAATCTGAGGTCAGGGATTGATAACACGGCGACCCATTGCAGTAGCCGTTACTTAGCTTACACCACTTGAAAAACTTTCATTTTGTAGGCCCAGACATAAATGTTGTAGTCGAGTCGCGCTTCCGAGTCCGAGTACCAGTCCCAGTTCGATCTCACCTGCCGAGTCCTAGACCGGGGCACTGGCATTCGAATTTGAGACTTTACGTAGCCTTGATTTCTGTCGTGCAATTGACAATTTTGCCACGAAGAAAGCTAGTCAAGTAAAATTTTCATGGGTGAAACAGAATTTCACAACACAAGGCGACCTCACTGAGGATCTGCTGATCACTGATTCATTTTGACGATTTCACTAATTTATATAGAGCTTTTTAAGTGCATCGAAACGGCACATACAAACAAAAAACAAAACTCAAACCGGATCGGACAGGAACATAAAGGCAAAACCATCCACACACCACCAAATCAAACAGAAAATTATGTTCATTACAACAATAGAACCACACACACACTGACAACAACCCAAAGACCCCACAGACCAACCTCCCCCCGGTCACACTAAAAACAAAGCCCTACAAAGACCACACACCCAAATCCACCACACACCCAAAGACAACACCAAGCCTGAAGGCAACACCACGCCCGAAGGCATCACCACGCCCGACGGCAACACCACGCCCGAAGGCAACACTACGCCCGAAGGCAACACCACGCCCGAAGGCAACACCACGCCCGAAGGCAACACTAAGCCCGAAGGCAACACCACGCCCGAAGGCAACACTAAGCCCGAAGGCAACACCACGCCCGAAGGCAACACCACGCCCGAAGGCAAAACCACGCCCGAAGGCAACACTACGCCCGATGGCAAACACCACGCCCGAAGGCAACACTACGCCCAAAGGCAACAGCACTTAAAAAGCACCGGGGCAAATACAGGTGCACCTTGCCCAAGGGTGCAATTTTATATTGCAAATTTATATAAAATTTATATAAACATATCTTCATCAGTGGTCTACCAAGAGGGGGACTCCGGAGGTTTGAGGGCCCAGTGGTTTTTATTACATGAAAATGTGTTTAGTTTAAACAGATGTAAGGGGTTCGGACAAATTGTTCTTTTGAATTTCTTCTACAGCGTAACAAACTAATAATCAAAAAATGTACAAATTTTATCAGACTTTGTAACTTGAAGCGGAAAACTTGAAAATAGTCTCCAAATGCTTATTATTCTTTAATGTATTGCCCATGATTTTCGGGGGAAATCTTTTGTGGTCATAAAACTCACTGACAATATAAACTGTCGGTTATACAGGTGTCTGACAATTCATACAGTAAAAGCGGAGTGGCGATAAAAACAACTTACATTGACAATTATGAAAGTGACGAAATGAAATAGAATACATGACTCATTAATTAAGAGGTGAATTGAGATAAAATTCTTAGAACATCATTTCCAGGCGCTTACTTTTGGGACCTAGGAAGGCTCGATTTCCGGCAATCTAGGGGGTATTTTATCCCAAAATTTTCTGGCACGCTCCGTGCCAACTGATGGAGGCGCTCCGCTTTTCCCACATTTCTCCGCCCTCCAGTCCAAAATTTCGCGGGCGCACTGTGACTTAACTTCGGAATGCCCCCGAACCATGTCTGATTAATGGTAGTGTTGCTATTTGGTAGAACTGATAGCGGTGGATTAAAGGGTTGTTAAACCCTGCCCCAAAACAAAAACTTCCAAACATGTAATGTGGCGTAGCTTGGTTACTTTCAATGTGTATTTGAACCGACTGGGGGGTGAGGGGCCCGTGCTCGCGCTTTGTACCCGAGCCCGGATCGGTTCTCGGCGGCCCTGCGTGGCGTATGTCATTTGATTGTAAACTTGAGTGAGTACATAGACTAGATACAAGTTGACGTCAACCGACATCACTTTGAAACAATGATGCACATGACACGACGTAGAATCCATATGCAAGCGTAGTAAACTTGCGTTGTTATCCACACGGTACACAAGTCAGTTGTCTGCATTTGTTAGTGTAAGTGCAAGGATATGCAATCGGCTCTATTGAAGCAAGGAGCTCCAACGGAACACGTTTGGGGCGGTGAGCTATATATACAACCAGAGGACACACGGCAATGCGAAATGTGCCCCAAAATTGAAGCCGACTTGGAGGACACGTTATGTAGGTATAGCTTATTCCACTGCCCTGGAAACGTCTATCTAGGATTAAAAATTCCTTTTTATCATTAAATGAGGGCTAGTTCTTCCGCAAATTTCATTGACCGTCTTTCCCTCCCAGACCGGTTATTGTGGTCAACGTATTTCCTGTACTCCTTCAAGTTCTTCATCTTGTACTTAATCTGGTTCACGGTTCGCGTAAACCCGCAATCTTCCATTCTTTTGGCAATAGTTTTATAGTTGGGAGTTCCTCGATGTCCCGTCCATTTTATCGAGGATGGTCTTATCGCCCCAAATGTCTAACAACACATGAACTTCCCCGTCTCCCCAAACGTTTCTTTCGCCATTTCCTTCCATTATTTCAATCTTGCAATAGTACGACCCACCGAAATGTTATTGTACAAAAAATACGTGGTTTGTGTGTTGGACACACATGCCTATAGGCTATAAAACGCCAAAGGGTGTATTGAAAGAAACCTCATCTATCTGTCAACACCTGACCGCCTGAGGCCAAATGTTTATTTACTCTGGGAGGTTTGCCTCCAGCAAGCTCTGGGACACTCTGGGCATCAAGGGCATTCTAGGATTTGTAGTTAGTTAGATGGGACACATCAACACAAATGTGTTATGTAGTGTCAGCAAGATAAAAACGGTAAAACTAAAGAGAAACTGTTGGGAAAAATCCTAAAAGTCCAGACAAGATCAAACGCGGGAGTCATGTCAAAACTTCCTGTAAAGGTTACTTTCTTTGAGAAAGTCCAAAATGAGAGACGGATCTATGTGCTCGAACAATGTCTTCAGGTGTGGCACAGTGTAATACTTCTGACGAATATGGGAGTATTCATAGCAGTCGACGAGAATGTGACTGACGGTGACATCACAATCACAGGGGATACAATATGGTCTTTCATCCCCGTGTAGCAAATAAACATGGGTTAGGTAAGTGTGCCCGATGCGAGCCCTAGTCAGTACCAAATCATCTCTCCGTTTTCTGGGGTTTGCATTACCCACAGTCCCGACCGTTGGTGTGACCTGGTATAATTTGTTCTCAGGGAAAGAGTCCCACAGTTCCTGCCATTTTGATTTTATATAGCCGTTGATGTTAGGACGATAATCAGTGTAGGGTAGGTGGAGGTTGGTAACGTCCATCTGTAGGGCTTGTCAAATCTAGGATTTGTAGAAAGTTTTTCAAGTAATTACTACTGTAGACATTGTTTGATGCATAAAAGACAGCGTGATAACTATGAAGAAGGGGTACGTTTGAAAGAACCATCACAGACTGGCATCAAAACTTCTTTGCACCTAATATTATGCATGATTTGCTTGAGGGTGTATGTGCTCTAGAAGTACATCTTGTAATAAATGATTTTATTCAAGAAGGACTCATAGACTTGGACACACTAAACAGTAGGCTAACGAGCTTTGACTATGGTCCAGTAGAGGCAAAAATTAAGCCATCAGTTGTACAGGAGGGGAATCTTTAAAGACCTGATGGTGCAGCAGGCCAGACTGCTGCACAAATGTGGGGTGGTTCGCCCTCTACCACTTCTATTAGCAGATAAGATCCCAGAACACGACCAGCACTTAGAATTAATCTTGCTATTGCTCGATTGCATGGACATAGTCTTTTCACCAGACCCCCCCCCCACCCCCCCCCCCCCCCACCCCCCCCCCCCCCCACCCCCCCCCCCCCCCACCCCCCCCCCCAACAAACGACAAATTAGTTTGAAAATATTTCAAAACCGATTTTCAATGGTCTACTTTTATGATTTTTTCATGAAAATAATTCAAAATTTATGACCATTGTCGACAGTTTTGTAAAATGAAATATTTTCAAGCAAAATCCTAAAAAACGTAAAATACGTGATAATTCGACTTCTTTTTTTCTGGAAAATTTTCATTATCAAATAAATGTCACATCCTGATTTTTGTTGTCACGCTGTTTAATGGACATTTCTTGCAGGATCCGGGTCAACCAAGATGGAGAAATGGCAAAATGGCCGTTAATGTTAATATTTCAATATATTATAATAATAGGGAAAATCTTCTTTAAAAAATATACTTGTCACAGTTGCTCTTTATATTTGGCCATATTTTGGGCCAAATATTTCAGACGTATTTTTCAAAACATTTTTTTGAAATTCAGGTCAATCAAGATTGCGGAAGAAGCAAAATGGGTACCAGTGTTGTAATTACAATATTTTATAATAATAAGGAAAATAATCCTTACAAAATATTTTTTTTACACATTTAAACCTAAAATCTGTCCATAATCTATAGTAACTATTCAGAACGTATTTTTCTGGACATGTTTGATAGGTTTCAGGTCAACCAAGATGGCGAGAAAAAGAAAAATGGTTTCCAATATAATTATTATAATATATTGAAATAATGCGAAATTTATGAAAAATATGTTTGGAACACTTGCTCTTAATACCTGGCCATGATTTATACCAAATGTATGACAATCACTTTTTAGAACACTTTTGATGGAATTCAGGTCTACCAAGATTAAAAAAAGCAAAATGGCTGCTGATGGTATAATTACACTACAGCATAGCAATAAGGAAAATAATCCTTAGAAATACTTTTTATTCATTTAAATCTAAAGTCTGTCCATATTCTGTAATAAATATTCAGAAAGAAATTTTCTGGACATTTTTTCAGGATCCGGGTCACCAAGCAATATATAGTAATAGTAATTTATCATAATTATCATAATTTATTGAAATAATGAGAAAAACATTTAATAAACGATGAACTTTGCATTGACGGTTGGTGCAATTGTAGGCTGCATACACTGCCCCTTCGTAGAAATGCTACGATAAAGTCCCTCTCGTAGCGTCTCTCTGTTAAACTTGTACGTTGTATGGCATTTTACGAGAAGTTGCTGTGAGAGAAGTGTTTCCCTGTTTCGACGCACTTATTATTTCTAGTCCTAAATATAGGTCAGTGGTGGAAAGTTTTGATAAATTTCATATGTGGTATGCAGACTTTCCAACCTTTGGAGAAACTTATGTGTGTGACTATCTAGGCGGAGCGCCACCATCGGTTGGCGCGGAGTGTACAAGAAAATTTTTGGTTTTACAAAACCCCCAGATGGCCGGAAACGGCACTTCCTCAGTGTTCTAAGCTCCATGTACCCAGTCATGAAATATGGGTCTCATGTCTGCAATTTCTGAATTACTGATAAAAACTCAATGTATAAAAATGGTAATGCATATCAGATGGGTTTTGAGACGGTGCGCAAATCCCCACTGGGGGAGAGCGCGGAGGGGGAAGGGCTTCACCCCTTCGCACCCCCAAAGTTTTTTTCGAATTTCTCTCTTTCTGCATACAATGCATTCTAGTGCCATGCTGGAGTAAACATGATGCTCAACACAACGATGACACTACACAAAATACCAGTTGTTCAAATCCATGTGACGTGTTATTATAATCCTCTTGTTTCTGCTAGTTTCTGCTAGAAGTACAGCCCTGGATCAAGAATGGATTTACGGTTTGCTACACATGCCCAAACTGGCTCTTCCTTTTTACTATCAACCTCATTCTCGTAAAAATTAAATGAAGGTCAACAATACACACAAGTGCAAGGGTATACTCTAGTCACTGGACTATTCATCTTTGTCTCACATAGGCCACATGCCATTTTCAATACAAGCAGGTATGCACGCCTGGGGTACTCTGTTTTTTAGGCTAGCCACTTTTGCCAGCATTGTACATGCTCGTAGCATGTTTAGCATCCATGCTTCCACTAGTTACAAAATTGGATGAGCAAAACATCGCGAATCTCGTGTTCTTCTTGGGCAAGCACAAGAATGTGTGTGATCTGTACTGTTCTGCGTGTGAGCGTGTGAAGGAGCTGAAATGCGTGTGTCACACGCCAGACGGGTGTGACTTGGAAAGTCTGGGTATGCGGATGCCTTATTGTGAGAAGCAGAACCTATTGTTCTTGTTGGAGGTCAAACGTCATATGGGGTAATACTCTAAACCTTATTAATACGATAGCTCAAGTCAAGAATCTTGGATATATTCCATAGTTGGTATTTGGATGCCTTATGGCCAGAGGAAGGACCTCATTCTTTTAGTGGAGGTCAAAGGTCATCTGGGGTCATCAGGGGTCAAACTATGAAAACCTTGTCAACATGTTATGTCGATGTCGGAAGCTTGGCTAGAGTATATACATGGTATGTGGATCCTTTGTAAAGACAAGAATCCTATTGCTTTGATGGAGGTCAAAGGTCATATGGGGTCACCGGGGACAAACTCTGAAAACTTCTCAACATGGTATCTGGAGGTAGGAAGCTTCGATAGAGTATGTACTTGGTATGTGGATGCCGTATGGTGATTGAAAAAAAAAACCTGTTGTTTATGGTGGAGGACAAAGTTCATCTGAGGTCACCAGAGGTCAAAGGCAAAGTTTGCCAAAAATTTTCAGTATCAAATATGAACACAAAAATGTATTTTTCCAACACTTTAAGATAGCATTTGAGCAGTGACTGAGAGAAATGGGAAATCATGGCATCATTTGGAATAAAAAATATATATATATATATATATATATATATATATATATATATATATATATATATATATATATATATATATATATATATATATATATATATATATATATACATACATATATATATATATATACAGAGAATATGAGAACGAATGCAATAAAGAGCATAACTGGTTGATTAGAGGAGTACGAATCTGTGATTTTATTTCGAAATTTTCGGTTCCCCTGGAACCTTCCTCAGCGAAATCTTGCAACAAAGTAAGTTACTTAATCAAGAAAATAACATGTAACAAACAATGCCCTGGAAGTTAAATATTGTGAGACTTTCCTTTAATAGTCTGGCCGAATCGTGATCGCCGTCCAGCTTATTGAAGAGCAGTGTTAAATGGATCAGTAATAATTTGTCACTTAATAGTGTACTTAGCTGCAAAAATTTTCTGCCAGCATAAAGATTCTATTTTTGACGTTTTGACAAAAACCATAGACGCTGCTTGATATATGTGTGTGAATAAAAATAAAAGAAGAATAAAAATAAGACTCTTCGATGACTCAAAGGTCATGAAAGTTAATTTTCCAGTTTTTATATTAGAAATTTCCCCTGGTCTTTATAGTAGTTATTAACAACCATTGGCAGACACACACACACACACACACACACACACATATATATATATATATATATATATATATATATACATCTATGCTCTGGTCGGGAAAGTAATACCTTTAGAGTAGAATAGAAGCAAAATAAACCTATTGAAGGGGACATAAATTACCTGCATACAGATCAAATCAACGTGAAAGTTTAAAAGCAAAAGAAGAGTGTAATATAAAAACAACATGGAGCAAATAAACGAAATAAATGAATGATTAAGTATTATGTAAGAACATAAAAATAAAATACATGTTTTTACAAATTACAATCCACAGTATCACAAAATCCATAATACAAATAGGAAGCACAAAATGCAACTTCTTTAAGGGTGGCTGTCGTTCTACATAATTTTGCTACATTTACTGCCAACCTCCTTGTTATGCACAGTTTCTACATCATGCAATATCTCCCTGATGATCCTTCCCACCTCTCTGATAATTTTAACTATCCAGTCAATTCTTATCACATTTTGTAGTATTTCCATAGCAGGCCAAACAGACCTTTGTTGGATCTCCACTTAAGGTTGGTCAGCTGCAGCGATGTCTACTTAATATGGAAAATTAGAGACATAGCCCCCTCCAGAAGTCTTTACATAACGCACGATCCATACAACTTTGGTTTAAGAGGAATGCAATCCCTCATATGTCCTCTTAAATTTTTATCAGTGACCATGATAGCTGTATTGACCATACAAAGCTCATTTTCATGTGTTTGCGTGCTTCATATATGCACGCACAGACTAATATTACATTCACATTTTCAGAGCCAAATCGCCGCACTGCGTTTGGACATCCTCCAGCCGGCAACCCCGAGAGTTTTCTTTTACAGACGTTGTTCCCTCTCTTCAATTCATCTTGGATACACACTCAATGCTATTTTTGGCTGTGGAAGATTTGTGCTTCTTCAGTGATTTGTGCTCCCAGAGAGTTGTCAGGGAAGTCAAGGAGATCCAACATTTATATGTCTTTTGAGACTAGGTAGTTGCCGACATTAAGGTGCCTATTCTCTTGCACTTGAAACCTCTCTAAGAAGTGAAAGAGATTTTGGCACTGAAGACAACGGGTTGTGTCGTCTGCTACATCTCAAAAACTCATCATGATGATTTCACCAATTGGCATTACAAGTTGCCAGTCGTCAAGAAAACGTTTAAAAAACATTCAGCTTTCGTCGTCCGTCGTCGCGGTGGAAGTCATTTCAATTAACATTAATCAAGAACTTTTTAAAACCTCTTTCGTTGACAATGCTTGATACTTTGGCGGAAAGTTTCGAAAATTGTGATTATTTTTGTAGGCTTGAACAATGTGTCAAGTAGGCGACCCATCAAGGTCATAGTAACACGAAATACTTATAGTAGTTAAACGTTTATTGGCAGTCGTTTAACTTAAAATCTTTATTAAAGCTTAGACCTTGTCGGCAAAGAGGCTGTACTTCAAAGTTAATCGTTAAAAATAACCTTTCTTTCTAGATAACCTGGGTCGGAAAGGCTAAACAATGGGAATAAAGGGACCTGTCAATCAAAATTTGTTACCTGAAAAGAGATTAAATTATTTTCAAGCACATATTGTCTGACGTATTTAAGCGTTGGATCTCCTTCCCTGACAACTCCCTGATAATAGTGATCTGTATGGTTATTCTATGGAAAGAAAAAAAAAAAAAAAAACAGAAAAACCGTATGACGTCATCTAATTTGCATATTGCATACATAATAAGATTAGTTTACAAAAATAAAATGTTCGTTGAAAATTCCCCATTTTTTGCTCTTTACAATGATATATAAGTTCTTACAGAGAATATTCTTCTAAATTAACCAAAAAAATCTTGAAAATGTTTCTCCTTACTGAAGAGCCTTATGGTATTGGGTTAAGTCATTTTCTCACGGCTTTGAATGTTCATATAAAGCAGGGGTCGGCAAACTAGGGGTCGCGACCCTTTGAGGGTCACGAAAATATATCGGAGGGTCGCGAAAAGGATTCAGGGGAGAAAAATAATTGTCAAATTTCTCATTAAAAATAAGCAATGGGAGTGATTCTAATCTAAGAACCAGTGATCTGCTTTATTAACACTGCATAACCAAGTAAAATCAAACTCCTCTCACCGACCCGTCAATTTGAGGGCCACCAAGATTCCGGAGTAGAAAATTGGGGCCACCAAGCAAAAAAGTTTGGAGACCCCTGATATAAAGTATCTTAGTTATCACTAGCCAAAATTGTGGTGCCCATTAACACTGCCTGTAGTTTCATTGTAATAACGACAGAGCTGAATTACTTCTACGATTTTTAAACCAGGAGTTTAAAATTAATTATAGTAACAACAATACCTTTTGTGAATGTCTTCTAAAGAAACAAAACCTAAAGTAAAACTTAAATACTAAGGGCAGGCCTTAACATTGAAATGAATGTGAGAACCACAGACATAAACTTCCGTTCACTAGAATTCAACGTTGGTCCTAACTAGTTTCCATTAGATTATTTTAAAAATTTATATAAGCACATCCAGTCAGCATTCAGCAGATTCCAAGGTATTGTAGCACCATTTTTTATCTCATCGCTGCGTGAGGAGGATGAGATATTGTAATCACTTTGCCAGTTGAGCTATATTTGGCAATGCCAGATGAAATTGGCACTGTTGCCATGGTAACAGTTGGTGAACCCAAGTTCCTAGTCTCAGGGTCTAACCCAAGGCGGGGTACCCCAAGGTAACCGGGTCTTCATTTCTGTAGTAGGCCGGGGGTCAAAGCGTGTCCGTGTGAGCCAAAGCTGTGTAAGCCACGATATGGGCATGGGTGAGCCAAAGCTGTGTAAGCCACGATATGGCGATATGGGCATGGGTGTGTATGCGTGCGTTTGTAATGGGCGCCTATTGGGGACACACACCGGTCCTTGAGACGTGAACTGGGGACATGATGAAAATTGGGGATATCCCCGATTTTAGTATCACTTCAAATGTGCCTTTGGGAGTCAAAGTAGTACGCCCTCTGCTTATCATACAGTTTCAAGCAAGTTCCACAGTTCACCTGCTCACCACACGTTCGTGTGTAAAATCTGTGTAATATTAGCTTTGAATAAATGCTATACACTCTCTTGTGAAATTATCCCCGGTTTCTGTGTGTGGAAAACACGCCCCTTTTTCACACACGACCATGCGCTGAGCAGGTGAACTGGGGATATTTCAATAGAGATTAATTATCCCCGGTTCCCTAACTTTCGCAGTGTGTGAAATATGCTCCCCATTTCCATAGCTGGCAGTCCAAGTAGATAGAAACATAAATTGAGTTATTTCAACACGGGATATCTACAGCTATGACGTAGCCATTGTAATTCCAATAACGTTTTGGCTCGAGCGCCCCCAGAAAGTGTATCCCCACTTCACGTCTCAAAATCCAGTATCCCCAGTAGGCGCCCTGAACGGGTAAGTGCGTGTGTGGGGGGGTGGAGTGTGTGTGAAATTTTGTTTTGCTAATATCTCCTAAACGGCTCAGCCGATTTTCTTCAAACTTTGTAGGAAGGTACCCTAGGTGGAACCATTGTACATACTGCTTTATCGAAAGTCAAGGTCAGAGGTCAAATTTGATGAAAATCACTTTTTTTTACTGTATTTCTGTAATAAAACCTCGCACTGACATGAAACTTTGCACATATCAAGAAGATATCTAGAACTATCAAAATATATGGTTACCATGGCAACAGGCTTAAAAGATCACGTGATGGAAGGGGAAATGTGTATCTTCAAGCGAAAATTTGTGACACAAACTCCTCCTAGTGGGCTGGACCGATCCTCTTCAAACTTGGAGGGAAGGTACCCCAGGGTAGAAACTTGTGTCTCGCAGACCCTCGGAAGTAA
This sequence comes from Holothuria leucospilota, assembly GCA_029531755.1. Taxonomy (NCBI): domain Eukaryota; kingdom Metazoa; phylum Echinodermata; class Holothuroidea; order Aspidochirotida; family Holothuriidae; genus Holothuria; species Holothuria leucospilota. Next base: position 32,842,527 of record CM055964.1, read on the forward strand.
AGGTCAAAGGTCAGACGTCAAAGGTCAAATTTGGGACATACCTATGGAGTTAGTAACTCTTGGCTCAACTTCTAGGTTCTAATATTGGATTTCGGAGTTAAAGTATGCTGATTACAGGTAAAGGTAGCAAGATTATCAAACAAGGGTGCCGCCCGGGGGCAGGGGCCCCCTCGGGGAAGGCTCCTCGGTCTGGGAAATTTTCCAATTTTGTCGGGGGCCTTAATTCGTATGATAAAATATGATCCCAATAACCTCCAGCCGTTAAGACGATCTGTTTGATTTTGCTCATAGGAAGGGCATATTCTTAAATAAAGACCCCAAATTTTCCAGTTTTCCTTAAAAACCTGAATTTCTAAAATTTTCTCCCATAAAATTCAAATTATTCAAAATGTATTCAATAAAATTCCCAAATTTTCAAATTTTTGTAAAGAAAGCCAAATATTTTTCGGCGCGCAAAATTTTGTGTTCTTCATCCTTTTGTCAACTCATCGCCTTTGTCGGGACTTTGGGCTGCTGGTCCCCCGTCGGGGAGCATGGACCCACTGTCGGACAAATCCTAGAGCCACCCCTGTTATCAACTATAATCAATCCGTAGAAAATCTTTAAAAATACATGTACTTATTTTCATCTATCAGACTCTACTAACTTTAACTTACCAGATTAAGAAATATTTAAGGAAATTATTGATAGCGGAGATCTATTTGGTCTCTCAGACTGTGAATGTTGCTCGCAAAATCTTTCTCATTTTCATCCTTCTCGTACGGCATATCTGAACATTGTACATATTTGAATATATTCTTTTATTCATAATATTCTTCGTTCTTTACTCCCTACATTTCTCTCTTTATGACAGTCCTGTTTTATAGCCTTTGTTACTTCAGTTTATCCACACCTCGACTGTCATTACATGTTAAGTGAAGTAACTTGCGAAATGAAACGAATGAAGGGGGATAGTTGTTTCTCTACTTTCCAGCACCCATGCATTTATGTCAAAATCATGCCATCACATGGCCCTTAGACAATATAGTATTGAAAACTTGGCCCTAGAAAAGTAGGACAGTAGGATTACGCCTAAACTGCCCCTGGCCACTGACTTCTTTACAATAATATCGTAGTGCCATAGGCCTATATGTTTTACCAGCAAATGCACAACGTAATCAGTCGTTGGCAAAAGAACGCGCAGCCTGTTTCAAAATAATAACAAAGATATTATAAGCATAGATTAGAAACTCCTATAGAGCTTATGCATTGACGTCATGCGACGTCATTTTGGCGCCAAAACAGTGAAGCACAGTGCACGCACGACGTAGACTTCGCACTCGATAGTAGAATACTACGCACGTATCCGACCGATACACGAATCAGCTGTCTGCATTGCAGGGGTAAGTTGCAATGATACACGCTTGCCTCCACTGGAGGCAAGCGTGACGTCATATGCATAAGTTCTATACCTACACTGTTACGCTCAGTGACTCCTATATATATCGGGGCGGAAGTGTCAATTTGACATGCGCGTCGTTCTACTCTGTGATCTGCGTACAAAAATAAGAACGCGTCAAAGAAAATTCCATTGTTCAAAGGGGTTAGCGCCGGTGCACTTTTAAAACGCATTCTATACGCGCAGAATAAATTTCTCTGTGTATTATACGGAATGTTTGACGCACACATCTGCGCCCTCGGGAAACAAACGCGCTAGTTGATTTTCCGCTGTGAGCGCGTAAGAAATTAAACGCGCATATAAAGAGCGTTACTTAAAGATACCATAGAAACTGACCAATGAATATAGGCGAATAAGTCTATGAACTTTAAACCAGTCATTGTGCGTTCATGTTCAAGTGTACTTTTGTATAATGCCGTCAGGAAGAAGTAAACTTCTTTTAAGTGGAATTTAGTATTGAAGAGTGATACTTCTTACATTTACAATGTTTCGAAATAACAAGTATTGATACTTTTGTAAAACATTCATTTCTTTGTACGCTGTCAAAACGGCTGAACAGTGATCAGAACTTCCGCCCCGATATATTTGGCTCCATGGGGAGTCAACGCGCTATTTTAAGTTTGGAATCTATGCTTATAATATCTTTGAATAATAAGACATTGCACGCCCTCCTATCGTAACAATGTACACCTTAATCCTTATTCGTCTATTCCTGCGCACAAAGGTGCCAGCGTTTAACACGCGCAGTATACTTGACACGCACACATACTTATTATGGTTTGGGTTTTCTCAACCGTGACGTCATCATATATTGTCCGGTTAGGCTACATCTTTCTTCTTGAAAAATCTTTTAAAACTCTTATTGCTACGATTACCGCATGTAGCGTTTAACGACGAGTAGTGCATTGACGGTTGGTGCAATTGTACGCTGCATATATATACTAACATTTTGTAGAAATTCTAAAAGTACGCAGCTCTCATAGCGTCTCTCATAGCGTCTCTCAATTGAGCTTGTACGTGGCTAGGCGTTTAAAGAGGACTAGTTGCTGTGACGCTCATGTTACATCCAGTCCTACATGTAGATCGGTAAGTGGAAGTGCTATATCAGTGCTCAGTCGTTTTGAAAATTACTACACAGAACATTGTAAACCTAAGAAATATCACTTCTCAGTAAAACCCCTTACAAGAAGAACTTTATCTCTTCCTCGTGGCATTACACATATACGTGCACTGGAATATGAACGCAAAATGACTCGTTTGAAGTTTCAAGACTATTCATAGGCCAGTTTCTGTGGTATCTTAAAATTGGGCTACGCACTTTTATACCGGCCTTTAATTTCTCACGCGCTCACAAAATGAAAGCAACTACTAGCGCGTCAAGTACTATATTCTGGGTATACCTGGAACTGTATTCTGTGCGTATACAATACTCACGCAATCTGCGCTGTTCTAACGATGGCGTTTTCTGTAATGCGTTCCTATATATGCTTATCACCGAATAGAAAGGCGCGTATGTCAAGTCAAAACTTCCGCAATGATACTGCATCTCCATGAGGAGTAAATTTCCGTACCAGTGTACGTACGGGAGTTTGATATCTATGCTTATAATATCTTTGATGTGTGTATGGTAACGGGCGCGCCCTACACCTGTAGAGTGCCTTTAAGCCTGTTCGGTCTTCAATGCGTTAATTGGCGATATTACCCGTTAGCGCAAGTGCACATCATTACACATTTGCACTGAGTCTAGTACATGCAATTGACTTAGCAAGTTAATGAAGTGGCACATCACACTGACACCAATGTATGACAAAAACGAAAGTACATCGTTACCTTTAAGTTTACAGTACAAGTCAATCCAACTCGAAGAATACGAATCTAAAACTCCATTGGCATACAAACTTATAGATAACTCTTATTGTAAATTAGGAAATTAGGAATGGAAATGGAAAGATAACACACAAGGCACCGATCACGGACATATGCGAAGCAAAGATACATATACATAAATGGCGTGGTGACTCCTCATGGAGGCCAAAATATCGGGGCGAAAATATTGATGACAGTTCAGTCATTTGGAAAACAGGCAAATGAATATCTTACAAAAGGATTCTATTAATTATTGGCGTTTATATGACTACTTAAGTTTATCTTTTTCTAATGGCATTACACATAAGTGCACTGGAATATGAACGCACAATGACTGGTTTGAAGTAGGCCAGTAATTTCTATAGCATCTTCAAGTTACGCACTTTTATATGCGCGTTTAATTTCTCACGCGCTCACAACGGAAAAGCAACTAGCAGGTTCGCTTTCCATGTTCGCAGAAGTGTGCGTTAAGTATTTTGGCGGATAAAAAGAAAACGTATACTGCGCGTATATGGAACGCGTTGAAAAAGTGCACGCACGCTAACCTCTTTAAACGATGAAATTTTCTGTCACACGGTCTAAGTATCGTACGCAGATTGCCGATTAGAACGGCGCGCATATCAAATTTACACTTCCGCCATGATATTTGCGTCTCCATCAAGAGTCATTTTTCGTTACAGTTTAGGTATAGAGCTTATGCACCTACGTCACGTTTCTCTATTTTTCCATCCAGGCGTACATTGTGCAACAATTGTTACTAAGGTGCTGTCGTGAGCGCATATCTTTAACACACCTACTAAGTATGGCAGTTCCATCCAGTAAGCCAAATAGAAACGCACTGACGTCACGTGCATAAGCTCTATAGTAGTTTGGTATTTTGGTATCTAAGGCCTATGCTTAGACCTATAATATCTTTGATGTGTAGGAATTGCATTTATGGATCAGTGTGACAATGTTCGAGACTTCTGCACGCGTGTTAACTTCCCACTAACATGCGCGCCTTTTGTTGTGCAAAAAGAACGCGTTCAGTGCGCAATAGAGTGCTTTTCACAACGTCACGTGATCGCGCGTAGGCTCTTTGGTTCTAAGAGCAAGATCACGCGTCTCTTTGGTTTTGAAGAGCACGCGTCGAGTATTATCGATGGTTATGTGTTGCGGGGGTGATGTAAAGCCTGGGTCCCATATATGCGATTCAACTTGCGATTCAACTTTCAACTTAGTTGACACACCAGTTGCATAGTGGGACCGGGAATCAACTTGACAATCGACTCAACTCGGTCGAGTTGAAACCAAAGTTGAAAGAAATAGAACATGTTCTATTTGCTGCAACTTTACAATCAACTTTTTCAACTGTGCATGCGCCACAGTGTGTATTCCGCGAAATTTGACCGATCAAGCGAACACAAAGTTTGTAAATATGGCAGCAAAGACAGCCAATTACTTCGCATTTATAGAAAAAGTATACGTCCTTAGAGAGTCTCTGCCAAACGGACTCAAAGGATAACAGTTAACTAAGCGTCCACCGGTTAGCTTTGGAAAATATTGCCAAGGGATTTGATTTTGCAGGTAAAAATGTGATAGAAAGATGCGTGTGGATGCACAACCGCTGTGCCCAACGTACAGGCGAGTGTATAACCTAGCACATACAAGGCCTATAGACAGTGCACATAACCATCCATACACTCGGCCTAGGCTTGTAAGCTAGCCTAGTCACACAGGCAAGAGCAGGATCCTGCTCTTCGCCTATATCCTGCCCTAGTCGAGGTTATACTAACTAGCCAGCACTAGGCCATATAGTGTCCAGCACTAGGCCTAGTACTGTTGTACGATACCTTGCTGTATCGAGTGACTTTGGGAGAAGAACCTACAACTTAAATTATAAACGTTCATGTTACCCTAATTGTAAACACACATGCAGTTCTAACGTTATTTAACGTTAGTGCATCATGCCGTTGGCCTACATAATGCAAATAAGAATTATTTAATGTCTAATTGTATGTAGGCCTAGGCTATGCAATAAATAACGTTATAACCGCCTGTGGTTGTGAACCTGGCGATTGATCGGTGCATGAAACCGAAGCTAGGGATTAATCACAAAGTCATTCGCATGTGAACGACCATACTTGTGGCCTAGGCCTAGGCCAGCATTAGATTTGTGTCATAGACGTGGCCTAGTACTGGGTTTATTACTAGGCCTAGTTCTAGGGGCCTAGGCTACTTGTAGTGTACAAATTAGGCCCCTAGGCCTATACTGTACTTTTTCCAAAGTCCCCGTGACTCTCTGGCCGAGAGCAAATGGACGAAACCAAACGTCAAACGTTACTCCCGAAGCGGAGTTCTGATCCCCAAGGGAGCTACGTCCCCGAAAAGACAACAAACTTAACTGAACAACCAACCTCTTGACTCTCAGACCTCTGCACAGGGGCGGCGATCTGTTAAAATTATTGGGAGGGCACCTGCTTGAGGGAACACTTTGCGCCTCCGGCCAGGGGTACAGGGGACCTTCATACTAGGTGTGCTGGGGTCCAGGGGCGAAGCCCCTGGAAGCCAAGCGATTTGGTGCATTGATTTTCAAGGGCACAGATCACATATTTCTGATCTGAAGTTCTCCCCAGCTGCTATCAATAGGCTAATGTCACAATTATTCATATCGAAAATGTGTGTGACATTTATTTTTCTGCATACCTCATAATATGGGGGGGGGGGGATTTGATATATGCCCCACTAAAAATATTGGGGGGACATGTCCCCCCTGTCCCCCCGTGTCGCCGCCCATATACCTCAGCTCTACATTCAGGATCTGTCATGCGTGGTCCCATTCTCACCTGGCTGGGAAGAACAAATACTGCATATAACATTATCACAGGTAAAAGGTCTAAGGAGGGCTATAGCTTCAGGTTCATTTGGGGTAAACATTAGGATGGATGTTAGACAGGGGTTTGGGGCTAAGTAAAGGTGAAGTCAATTTGGAGGTTAGGGATAAGTGGACATGGGAGTAGACAAACGTGAAACGTGAAAGAAATGAAATCATTCTTCACACTACTGCAGTGGGACGAACACTATTCAATATGGGATTTGATAGTTAAAGGCTGCGGTCATGATATATTGTTTTAGTTACTGATACATGGGCAAGGCCTTTGAAAGGCTTTCGAATTAGGTCAGAGGACTGAATCATCCTACTTCAGTGCCTTCATTATTTATGATTTTTGGTCGTTGTAACACATAATTAACAACCTAATAATTTTTGAAGAAAACCTGAAAACTGCATTCTGTAACACTTTCAGTGTATCCAGCCCTCAATTTAGCCGTTCCAAGGCCCACGGTGACTCTATGGGAGTTAGCAGGTAGGCCCTATGATATGACTTAGTACCACTCGATCGTACACTTTTCATTGTTTCGTGCGTCCACGGTGTTTAAACCTATATCATCTAGGCTAAATCTGTTTTTCAAAAATATAGCCATGGGATATCCCTGGGTATCCATCCTTCTAGTATCCTCCTACAATCACTATAGCTCGGTCTTAGACAAAGCATAACTGTCATGTTAGCCATGTGGCACTTGAGTAGATCTAATAGCCCTTGAGTAGGTCTACTTTAGGTTCATGTTCCAATAAGCTGCGAAAATATACAATAACGTCCTTCGCACATAAGCCTATCTGTTAGTAGAAACTTTGGCCAGTGTTCCCCTATTTTCGTGGCAGTGCACCCCCTGTTTTCTTGGAGAAGGCATATACCAGACCTGTGATAAGCCTTTGCCTGGTTAAATGAGAAGGTATCGTACTCAAATACATTTCTCTGTACTTGTAGCTAGAGTCGTACGCATATCGTGCTCCAAAATCTCGTACCCGTATGCTTACGTCTTCATTGTATTTGTACAAGGTGTTTTATACACATGAATATAACTTACAACTCCGGAATGTTAAGTTTGTTAATATTTCGTGATCCTTTTTTCTATTTTCATAGAACTTTGTTTTAATGTTTACTGCATTTGACTGATTTTCACTAAAGACTCCATCAAAACCTGTAAAAAATAAATATGAAGTGTGAGGAAGAAGTGGCGGTACTGAAGAGTATGAGTGGAATCCTCCTCCCTCCCCGTTTCTCCGTCTTGCTCCCCTGCCAAACTGAGTCTGGTACCATATCCACAATGAGTATGAAATATGTAGATCTATAGTTATTTGTCTTAGAAACAGCTTCCCATTCAATGTATTATACCTTGGATTACTAGGGTAGGTCCATGAACCTTACGCTTATGGGGCAGCCTTTCGTACTTCTGCCGGCCTTCGGCACCGTTGGGTGCATTCCCTCGATCTTATTTCTTCTGCCCCTCGTTTATCCCCATCTTTGAAAATTTTAGTGCCTCCACTCAATCTACCTTACCTATTTTTAATTTGAAAGTAACCCATTCCCATACAAATAGAAGAAGTTACGACATCATCACTTGCCAGGTGACACTTTATAACAGGGGTTCTCGAGTGTTTTGGGCCGATGGTCACTTTCAGAGATTTTTCTTTGTAACAGTAGTAGCAAAAAGAATTGAATAACAAATGTCTTATTTAACATTTGGGCTTCGAAATTTTCATGGGTCATTTTAGAGCGCTTCGCAGGCCACAAATGGCCATTGGCCCCTGCTTGAGAACCTAGTCTATATGAAAAACTTATTTTATCATTTTCGTGTGCAATCGTGCTTATATTATGACTAATTCGGCCTTCCTTACCGCTTACGTGTCTATGGTCATTTCATTATGCAGTTACTTAAACATATTCATCCATTTTCAATTATTTGCTTTGCTGTTGTATTATTTTATCTATATTCGTGCTGTTGAAAAGAGAGCTTCAGATTATGCTAAAGTGTGCCAAAAATCGTACATTTTAGTAATATATAATGCAAAGCTTGAAAATGAATGGTCGAACTCCAAACTTCACAGGACATTCCTGAGCTGAGATGTAAAATGTTGAAGCTTATTTACTAAATTCAAAATGGTAGATTGCGCAATAGTTTGTAATGTCTTCTTGTACTAGTCAAATTGCCGTCGACATTTTTCTTCGTTTGTTTGTTTGTTTTTTTTTCAAAAGCTACTGCACCTTGTGCCAAAGTGTGATCACTCTCTTACTGTTATAGGGTGATTTGACTTAGTCAAATTGACTACAAGTTCTCCCTTTACAACATGCTTTGAAAAAAAAACAGTTAACTTTTCTTGGCCATGTAAACATTTCAATTTCAAAAGAAACTAAGGCAATTTGAGTTGTACAAGGAGGACATCACAATTATTGCGCAATCGACCATTTCAAGTTACGTGAATAAATTTCAACATTTTCTATCAGAGCAATGGAATATTCTATGAAAGTCAAATATACTTTTTTGTAATTCTAGATTTAAGGTACGGTACACTTAAAGTTAAGTTATCGTTACCGCGCTTACCCTTCAAAGTATAAAAGTGTAACATCAGGAATTATTTAAACACACTTGGTTTAACTATATGTCTGTAACAGAGTCTATTGCCTGGCTATGACCTTGTGCAGAAATCCCGTAGGATGGAGAGGACCCCCTCCATTTTCAAGTTGCACAATGAATTAGCATGTTCATAAACTTTTTCATTTGACATCAGCAAGTTTACTTAAGTGTTGTTTACTCACGCTCTCCATTTATTCTAAAGTGTTGGTCCACTTAAAAGCATAGCCTGTGTTCAGTTTGCCTTATATTGCAAGGGCTTCTGATGGGTTCGTCTTTTGGCGAACACTTAGGTATGTTTCTTGTAGGTAAATATTGTATCAAATCATGAGCAAATGCCTTCTTCTCCCCTCTGAAAATCATCGCGTCATATCAGTAAATCACTTGTTTGAAACTAAATTGCGCCATACCAGTCTAGCGGTGACACTTCATCAACCTCCTCACCCCCATAGTGCAACACAGACAGGAATAAGATGAATTTAATTCGAAATATTCCTTTAGTTATCTTTAGTATATTCTTTTGGCGTAGATATCTGGGATCGTAGTCTGCGGGGGGGGGGGGGCAGCTCCCTCAGAGTCCTAAATGAAGGTTAGCCCATTTAAAAAACAAGATACCAAAAATGCTAAAAATTTCACTGTCCTAATTATGATTTGAAGGCCCTCAGACCATGGAAATTGCATACAAGGGCTCCAGTTTCTCCGAATTTCCCCGAGGAGATCCCGGACCCCGCTACAGATGCATTTTGTGTTTGAATTAGTCCTGACGAATGGACCTCTTCCTTAAAGTTTGCATCCACCCATGTCCAGGTAGGAATGGTGCTGCATTAACTGTAACTTCATGATGTATGTAATACACTCCATGAGCGATGTAGACTTAAGGATTTTCGAAGGCATACTCTTTCTTTTTACAAATGGGACAGCGTGCTATTTCTCCTACAAAGGGATTTTACTGAAAAACTTTTTCTAATTTACCCTTTTCCTTTTCCTTAATTAGTCTAAACTAATTAAGCATGAAATCTGAAGATACAGAATGATGAGATGCAAGTTACAAGGCATACAAAGTACCGTTTCCCGCAGCGTTGGCGGCATTTTGACGAAAATTTTCTTGATGGGCCTTCTGTACGCGACTACAAAGTGGTAACCTTTGAGCCTGGCCATGAAGAGACCGAAGAAAATTACTGAATACTAAGACTGTTCTAAACATACACCGGTGATAAGTTCAATGCTTTAAGTACCATTTTGCTAGAGAGCTATTTTGCATCTAAGCCATCATATCATGTTAAATTTTCTCAAAGATGATACCTTAGGCAACACCTCTTCTTATCCTTAAAAAAATCAGGAAGATTCACTCAACAATGAAAGATAATTTAAGCCCTGTATCAGTTTAAAGCTTTGACAAAGATAGCAACATTTTTCATCTAGATATACAAAAAAACTTTTTCAAAGGATGAGGGTGTCACCCTCTCACCTTTACCGGAGATGAGGAACACGAAATATTCACTACATAATGATCATTCTAATCTTATTAAATCATATAATTAATATAAAACTTTTCCAAGGGAAGCACCAGCCTGCAACTTAGCTAATTTACGTAAATGTCCTCCTGCCCTTAGACCCCTCCCTTAGGGCGGCTCCCTGGCGGGGGTGACAAAGGAAAGATTGGTCTGGGTGTCAACTATAATTGGTATGCCACCGCTGGGGCTCCACTTAGTGTTGTTAATCCCCCCCCCCTTTCCCCTTGAATTTTGCCTAGGCTACGGCCCTGATTATGTCTTCATAAAGACTGGCGAAAATAACATTTACAGGCCGCATAAGATGCATATGCATCAATACAAACTCTTTCCTTTGAGGTCTCAAAAGTAATAAACTTACACACGAAAAAGATCACTAGTATCGGTAAAATCCTTATAATAGGTCTCGGAGCAGCTTTAGTATGTGTTTTAACAAAGGAAAAAGCTCATTGAACAAATGACGGACACGCAGTAATTTTGCAGTGTGTCTGTACCTATCTTTGGGGTATTATTACATCTGCCATCTCCTCTTGGTCAAATGAAGGGGGTTCTACCATATCTAGCCATCCGTTATTGGGTATCTTGCATTCTGATTGGTTAAGCACTGACCTGTTTTTCCACAACACACGGTCAGTAAACGTAAATACTGATAAGAATGAAGTTTTTCATACATTTCGGTGGTAGAATAGGAATAAACCACATTTGTCGGACTATTACTGTCTCATATAAACCGTCTTGACTCCAAATTTGGCAAAATAACGGACGAGGCGAAGCCAAGTCCGTTATTTTGCCAAATTTGGAGTCTCGGCGGTTTATTCACCAATAATAGTCCGCTAAATGCGATTTATTCCTGAACTATATCTCCCATCCCCGAGATCTGCGTCTACACTTACATTAATTACCTAGTATGGTACTTAGGCAACAATGAAAAGTTGCAAGAGAGTTGCGCGTGTGGGACCAGCCAACAGTTGCGTCGAAAGTTGATTGAAAAATCGCGCAACTTGTTGAAAGTTGAATCGCAAGTTGAATCGCGTATATGGACCCGGGCTTTAGTTCTTTACTGCGCGTGTGTTTTGCCCTTCAGTACCTGAGAATCCAACGCCTGTGACGTTACATGAAATCCCTGTATAGAGCTTATGCACGTGACGTCAGCGCGTTTCAATTTGGCTTACTGGATGGAACTGCCATACGTAGTAGGTGTGTTAAAGATACGCGCTCACGATAGCACCTTAGTAACAATTGTTGCACAATGTACGCTTGGATGGAAAAATAGAGAAACGTGACGTAGGTGCATAAGCTCTACACAGAAAATCTGTGCACATATTATGATGTGCATGCTAGCGCGCGTTACCATGCACACCATTGGAATGGACAGGCAGTACCGTACAGGCACGCCTATGTAGGCCTACTGTTCATTTATGTTGCTATTACCAGTGTTAAGCAGCCATCGCGTACCGAAGCTCTGTTTACAGTGCGGTCACACGCCTTACACTAAAAAAACTGGACCACTCGTAAAGGTCTCGTTGGTATCTTACTAGCCTAGGGTACCTAGGCCTAGTTCTCACGTACACTTTGTTCCCTGAACTAGGCCTAGGCTATTGCAATACAAACTTTTGACCGCATGTTACTGTGAGAGTAACATCGTCTGCGTGGTTGCTGCAGTGATTGTTGCTATATACGCGTATGCGCGTGTATGAACGTAACCATAGCTATGGACTTTGTCACAATTGAACAGCAATGCGTGCTATTTAGCATACAATAGTGTGAAGGTCCTAGTAACAAGATTTCGCAGCTTTAATAGAATGCTTAAAAAACAAAACTGGATCGTTTGTGTAAATCAAAATTTTTGGTCTCTTTTTAGACACTAAGTGCAAGTATTCTTAGAATGAATGACCCATACAAGTCAATTACTAAGGAGTATATGTGAATTTGAGAAAGATCGAGACCATTCAAAATTTTTGAAGTTGTGGTAGCCCAATTTTGACAATGGGTTTATTTAAAACTTGGCATAATAAAGAATGCCTCTTGAGCAAACACTGAGGACTGGGTGCCATATGCGGCAATCTGGTGGACGTTTGGCAAAAGCTCTTAGTACCAACTGATGATGCCGATCCATTCAGATGGTGCTATGTCTAAATCATCCCTCACAGACACACACGCACACGCACACGCACACGCATACGTATAAGCACACATTACTTTTCCAAGCGGATGTGTGATACTGAGTCTGACATGTCATACTGAGCCTATACCAGCTCTGTATGGCCCCATATTAAGGTGTTTGGAAAATATGGTCATACTGAGGTAGGCTGTCTATGGTCAGTGGCACAGCTAGGTTTCATGATTGGGGGACACCTAAGAAGATGACGTCGTAATCTCAACACAGATAAACCCAGAAAGTCGGTGTAAAGTATGAATATTCATATCTACGATACTTTTTTGTCGGGAAGGGGAGCTTCTGGGAGGGCTTTCACCATTTCATGGAGGGCTCCAAATGTGGAATCATCACATACTTCTATACATTTCTTCACTCTTGTATTTTTCAGTGCGGCGTATGAGGGGAGAAAGACTTGTGGGGGCTCACTCTCCCGACCCCCCCCCCCCATACCTACTCCACTGTAACAAAAGGGGTGATGGATTAATTAGCATGTTTCGTAATGCTTTTTCTCTTAAAAAGGCCTACACTTAGTAACCTTTGGATAATCTTGTGTGACGAGTAATGTACTTCAAGACATATACTTCAAGCCAGAAATACTTCCCAAAATATAAGATTGCCTCATAATCGCCTCTTGATGAAAGCCTGAGGTTGGACTTGTCACCTTTTCGGAAATTAGTTCCCGGCAGGATAATTTAGTATCGTCCTAACCTGGTCATCAGGCATGGAGTGTTTATAAAACCAGTACCGGTACCTTTATACAAGTGCGTTTGGGATGGGATTAAACAAAAGCATAGAACTGAAAGTTAAAACGTACTGGGCGCACGAAAGGTTCGATAATTTGCCAAGGGTTTACGGAAATTTGACAGGTTGCGAACGATTTGTCATAGCAGAAATTTAAAATATAGATCCATTACCCCTACAAAATCTATAGTTTTAACGCCATAGATTAAGAAACGGCAATTTTCGTATTTCCACTGGGGGAGCGCGCCCCTTCATTGCCCCCGTGGCGTGCCACTGACTGTGGTTATGTGTTTGTGCATACAATGCCATTTGAAGATAAATGCTTCATTCTACTCTCTATATTTTTAATTATACCTTAGATTTAGAGCCCCAAAGTCCTCACCAACTCACTACCTGATCCTCTGCAAAGGAGACGTTCCGGGCACCACCAAGGGCCCATGTGTTTTCCCCTCTGCACACCCTCTGCATAGAATATTCCGCAATCGTGAGACACTCCCACCTCGGGAAAACATCTTCAACTACCTACCGTATCTCTTGTCGCCGAGAGTTTTCATATGAGAGATGTGACCCACAAACAACAATAATTAAGAACCCCTGCTTCGCCAGTAGTTATTGTTAGTGTGTAGTATTGCATTTGGGTTTCGAACATCGCACTTTAGACAGTTCATGCGAAATGTTTGACCTAAAGAAAACAAATGGCATTACATTGTACTAAATAGAACCTTAAGATGGTACGTTTACTTCCCTGAGAATAAAAGAATACTTTCAAGAAGGACTCGGAAAATGGTAAAACAGTGAGCAATAATAGTACGGTAGAAAATCATGACCTCCGGATAAACGCCAGTTGAAAAATAAGTAGTAAAACAAGGCCAAAGGTTTGACGCAAAGTCACAGGTACTTCAACAGTTCTGGATCCATGGGGTGCCGGGGGCGTCTGCTCCTTAACATTTCAGAGCAAAGTCGAAAGCGTGCAATTGCGTTATTTACAATTCCGCATCCAAGCCACATCAAACGATGTATCCCCAGTCCCTAAACTTAATTGGACCTCCCTAATTGGACAAACTTAAAGTGATAGTACCTGTTCAAAAAAGGGAAATACATACGTCGTAATGTTCTTCTTTATTTATCAATACACTAACAATACTATTCATGGATGGAGTTGTTCATGTAGTGACTGAAAATGGTAGTGTGAATGGCAAAATATAAAGAAACAGTGTGAAAACAGTCAAAATCTGTAGGCTATTTTGAAAAAAAACGTCCTCATTACAAATAGATCAAGCAACGCCTGTCACAAAACTATATGAATATTTAATGGATCACGCAGCTGTATGTACCGAAGTACTGTGCATGGGATCATATAATATATTTGCATACTAACACTTGTAACGGTAACCAGTTACACCTCTATACACTTGCTTACCGTTCCCCGCATCCCAAGTCTTTTTCCTTGAGCGGTAGGCTAAGTCTGCATATCAAATAATCTACGTAAACTGGACAACGATACACTGATTGACGAAAAATGTGTCGAGTTGGTTGATGTCGATAACTAGCAAGGGCACTAACCTGAAGTATGATAGTCGAAGTCGTAAAATTGTATGGCTCGATTCGATTTCCTCTGTGAGCAATATGTTATTTCCCTCGGTCAACTTCGATTAATGTAGATTGTTTCTCCAAGAGTTTCCAACATGTAAAGGAATTTGTGTCTGTTGTATCAGAACTACCTGGTTGAATCAAAGCAACTGTGTACATTTCAGCTGGGAAACGTAACAGGGAAAGAATGTCTAGGTAGTAGCTCCATGGTATGACCTTGCGACGGAGAGTAAGTATCTCAGATGTCAGACTCCAAGCTGATATCCCTGGCGGGGTCCAGGGGCGGAGCCCGGGTGGGGGTCCAGGGGGCGAAGCCCCCGGAAGCTCTCGCAATATTGCATTTTTAAGAGTACAGAAATCGGCTCCAGGTCTTATGTCAGTGAGATTTTATACCTTTTCATGTTGCATGGAATTTGATGTGTATGGCTCAGTATAAGTTACTATATGTACCTGCAGAAGTTCCGGAGAATCTAAGTTATCTTAAAACTTGAACTTGAAATGATTTTTGCCATAATGAGTGTTTTATTTTCGTTATACGGTATTCGGGTATAGGAAGTCAGATGAAACAATTGCGCGCGAAGCGCGCCGAAAATTGAATTTACATTTAAAACCATTGCTATGGCTAAAGGTGTCAATTCCCTTTTTTGATCAATTAGAAGGTGGGTTCGATACTAAGTTTTCAGTTCTCATAAGAAGAGGAGGTGAAAAAATGAATATCAGTTGCTTCACATCCTTACAATACTGGCTCCTCTGAAATCACGTTTGTGCACACGAATAATTGGCTTATGGTAGAACCCCACCGATGAGTAATGCGAATACGCTTGGGACCTTATTGATAGCAAAAGAAGCAATTCAGGGCTAAAAGTGCGCAGATCAAGCGAAAATCAAGAAATATTGAGAAGACTTTGCAAAATTCGTGAAAGGTTTCAAATGACTTTTGGTAAAAAGTGATGAAAATAAATCGATCACTCAATACAAACGTACCTTTCTGCGTAAGCGTAAACAATTGCGCGCGAAGCTTGCCGAAAAATTTCGGTATAGAGCCTCCCGAGAGCTCTGCATTAATTGTACACTGAAAAGGGGGGCCAACAGGACTCTCACAACCTAACATCCATATGGGAGGAGAGATGATATATTACCTTTTTTATGAATTACTGAAGGGTAGACCCTTCAAAAATCTATGACCGATGGTGCCGGCGGGAGTGTGTGATTGGGGGAACCGCAGATAACTGCTAAACCGTGCCCTTTTAGGCAGTGGGATTTTGTATACGCTATACAAGAGTGGGAGAGCCTTTTCTTGTTAGTACATGAGAGTGCAATCCCAGGAAGGGGTTTAACCTTCCCTTTGAAAAATTTTTGTTAATTTTAGGGGGCCTATATGCAAAATGGTAGTATCTTTGGGTCATTCTAAAGTGATTGTTTGTTTAAAAAACGTCCATAGTTTAGTGAATTCTAACTTTTGTTCGGGTGAAAAAGGGAAGTAAGAGACGGTCAATGTATTGTCTTCAAACCTTAAGTCCCAGGAAAAATCATGGGCGTGGATCCATCTTCAAAAGTGGGGGGGGGGGGGACTTTTCACATTTGTGAATCGCCGTCCTGGTGGAAGAAGCAGTGGTGGTAGCCAGAATTTGCGTCACGGGGAGGTAATACGTTTTGTGATCGTCGGCATGGGGGAGGGTCTAAGGAAAATTTTTCTAGAACTGAATGCCCTCAGATGCGATTTGGTGCAACAAAAGTGTAAGATTTTTAGGTTATTTTCCTTCTAAAAAATTCGTTTTCCTAGGTATAATTGCAGTCTCTTCCATCATTTTTGAAAAAGTGAGGGGAACTTTTTGACGATGTCCCCCTCTTCCAAAAAGTGAGGGGGACGCGTCCCCCGTCCCCCCATGAAACACGCCCTTGGGAAAAATGGAAACGCAATTATACCTGCGTGGAGTCCACGGAAACATTCTTGGACTATAATAAAATATTTCCTTTACACTTTAAAAGGAAATCCAAGGTTGACAGAGAACAGTATAGCGCCTCCTGGAAGCTCTGAATTAGTCACAGTATACAAAAGAGGAACCAACGGGATTCTCACTGTCTACCTGACATCCATATGGGAGGAGATATGATGTATCACCTTCTTTTTAGGTGTAGCAAGAGGGATGGTGGACAGGCAAAATTCGTTTCAGAAAAGATTTTCGTCGTTATTGAACGTCGCGGTAAAATGTTTGGAAAATAAGCAACGGCAATTACGTACTTTCAATCTTTCAAATCATGTGCTAGACTAGATTAGTCAAAGATCCCATAATGATGAGAGCCATGCAGAGAACGAGATGTACGTTTTAGAGAAAAATTTTTGCATTGGAATACTTCTTGCGTCATAGCTTTGTCAATGGTATATAAAATCGGGTGTAAACCCTTTCGTATGCGCGCGAAGGGCGCCGAAATTTTGAATAAAATATTAGTCCATGACAAAACCTGCTATTCAGAAACGAATCTTCTGACTGAGAATTCTTAAAAGGCGCTTTTGATCCTTTGTTCCCCGTGAGTAGTTACCGAACGCTATTGATAATGAGGACAACTCTGACACAAGGCTTGACGCTAGCGGAGCGTGCGAAAATTTGGAATTTGTCAAGAATTTCCAAAGCTTATGATAGTTTGAGAACAGTATGTGAAAGAAAATGGTTAGAACAAATAAACCAATCATCAAAAATGCATCTCACCCTACACCCTCTACAGAAATCTGTAGCTTAAACGACTTTTGGGACAATTTAAAAAAAAAATCAAAAATCGATGGGGAGGGGGACACACGTCACCGATTGCCCACTGTGCCGACGCAACTGTCTGTAGCGTAGAAGCCTTTTGAGTTCATTTTTAAACTTTTCAGAGTTTCGAAATCGAATAGGGTATGCACGCCGCTACTTTGCCTGCAACAGCTGGTGCCACTGTGCACAATAGCACGTCACCTGACAGCTTGTCTTCTGTATTCATTCTGCAAGGTCTGTATGGCGAAAACTTTGCCTCTCAATCCCTCCGGGCCCCCCCCCCCCCCCCCCCCCCCCCCGAAGGAGCCTTGTGTCAGAGTTGTCCTTATTATCAATAGCTTTCGGTAACTACTCACTGGGGAATAAAGGAGCAAAAGTGCTTTTTAAGACTGCTCAGTCAGAAGATTCGTTTCTGAATAGCATAGGTTGGTGGGAAAGTGACAGTGTTCGATGCAGGTTTTGTCATGGATTAATATTTCATTCAAAATTTCGACGCGCTTCGCGCGCATACGAAAGGGTTTACACCCGATTTTATATACCATTGACAAAGCTATGACGCAAGAAATTATTCCAATGCAACATTTTTGTAAAAAGTACATCTCCTTCTCTGTAGGGCTCTCATCATTATGGGATCTTTGACTAATCTAGTCTAGCACATGATTTGAAAGATTGAAAGTACGTAATTGCCGTTGCTTATTTTCCAAACATCTTACCGCGACGTTCAATAATGACGAAAATCTTTTCTGAAACGAATTTTGCCTGTCCACCATCTCCTCCCATATGGATGTCGGGTAGTGAGAATCCCGTTGCTCCCTCTTTTGTATACTAATTTAGAGCTCCCGGGAGGATCTATACTGTTCTCTGTCAACCTTGGATTTCCTTTTAAAATGTAAAGGAAAAATTTTATTATAGTCCAAGAATGTTTCTGTGGACTCCACGCAGGTATAATTGCGTGTACAATTTTCCCATGGGCGTGGATCATGGAGGACGGGGGGACCCGTCCCCCTCACTTTTTTGGAAGGGGTAACATCGTCAAAAAGTCCCCCTCACTTTTTCAAAAATGATGGAACAGACTGCAATTATGCCTAGGAAAACGAAATTTTTAGAAGAAAAATAACCTAAAAATGGTACACTTTTGTTGCATAAAATCGCATCTGAGGGCATTTAGTTCTAGAAAAATTTCCCTTAGACCCCTCCCCTATGCCGAAGATCACAAAACTTATTGCCTTCCCGTGACGCAAATTCTGGCTACCACCAACTGCTTCTTCCACGCCACCAGGACGGCGATTCACAAATGTGAAAGTCCCCCCCCCCCCACACACACACACACACTTTTGGAGATGGATCCACGCCCATGATTTTTCCTGGGACTCAAGGAGGTTTGAAGACAATATGTTAACCGTCTCTTAGTCTCCTTTTTCACCCGAACAAAAGTTAGAATTCACTAAATTGTGGACATTTTCTAAACATACAATCACTTTAGAATGACCCGAAGATACCACCATTTTGCATAAAGGCCCCCTAAAATTAACAAGAATTTCTCAAAGGGGAGGGTAAACCGCTTCCTGGGATTGCACTCTCATGTACTAATAAGAAAAGGCTCTCCCACTCTTGTATATAGCGTATATAAAATCCCACTGTCTAAAAAGGCACGGTTGAGCAGTTATCTGCGGTTCCCCCAATCACCAACTCCCGCCGGCACCATCGGTCATAGATTTCTGAAGGGTATACCCTTCAGAAGTCCATAAAGAAGGTGATATATCATCTCTCCTCCCATATGGATGTAAGGTTGTGGGAGTCCTGTTGGTCCCCCTTTTCAGTGTACAATTAATGCAGAGCTCCAGGAAGCTCTATACCGCGCAATTGTTTACGCTCACGGAGAGAGAGGTACGTTTTTATTGAGTGATGGATTTATTTTTATCACTTTTGACCAAAAATCATTTGAAATCTTTCACGATTTTTGCAGTCTTCTCAATATTTCTTCATTTTCGCTTGATCTGCGCACTGTTAGCCTTGAATTGCTCCTTTTACTATCAATAAGGTCCCAAACGTATTCGCATTACTCATCGATGGGGTTCTACCACAAGCCAATTATTCGCGCCTGGTCATGTACGTTGAATACGGCCAACCTGGGTCATTATTGTACTTGAAATCTGCAACTACCTTCAGCCTAATATCTCATTAGCTTTTTAAATTACATCTGGAGGAAGTAAGATTTTCTTTTGATAAGGCCCAGAATGGTCGCAAAAGCCATTAAATTTAAGGTAAATTCTTGGAGAGAACCCTAAGTTCCTTCCTTCTGACTGAGTGCAGATTTAATTAAACCAGTCCTACCAAACTTTTTGCGAAAACTTTCAAAATTTTAAAGCACTTACTACCTCATGGCTATTTTATAACCAATACCGTCTTAAACTTACTAGCATCATTAAACGGAAAGGGTTGTTAAAATTATGGCGATTGTTTTAAGGTTTGTGCTTTACTTTTGGAAGATATATTTCAAGAAAGTCGAACAATTTGGAGGATTAATTCAGCATTGCCCTTTTGGTAGACACATTTTGTTTGGACATTTAAAGGGTCTCTGTGCAGAGTCTGGATAAAACGTTTGTAATGAAAAATAGTATTTTTATTTGCGCTTCCGTGTACATTTGTCACTGTTTACACTCCGCATCTAATGGCAATACTATACAAGGAATATTTTGTGGAAAACTTTTCTGAAAACTAGAAGTACATCTTCAACCCCCGTAAAACCCGGACATTAAAAGGGCAGCATGTACCAATCAGATATAAAGAGAATGTTAACGTGCGTATAGTATGATCTACAGTATTCTAAGCAAATATTTCTTGCTATAGCCTACATTCTTTTCAAATAAAAACTCTTCTGCTCGCTTTGCGAACACCCATTATCGGTAAATCTTGAAAGTCAAGCAGTGGCGTCACAGGTGCGTGTAAAATATACTTTGCATGCACCAGAGAGTTCCGATAACAACTCCGGGCATGCACGGTGCAGTAGCTGCAGTGTAGTACAGTGATGAGTGTAAAGATCATGTTTGTTCTACATGCGCCCTCAACATGGCCGCGTAAGCAAAACATGACGTCATGGAATACGGTCTGTTCGAATCACCCCTTTAAGAAATCCCTGATTTTTTCTCTATGATTATACATACATCTAGTGAATCACTTAATTGCAAATACTGTTTTGCTTAAATGTTATGTAGAAACAGACCAAGGGGTATGTTTGAGTCAAACAGGTAAATGAGAGGGGAAGACTCGACAGGGTCGTGAATCCCTGACAGAAAATGAAACACCTAAAAGCATTTACTTATAATTCTATACATTTATGGAACTTTTCCATTGTGTGATTTTACCCCGAATGACTGTAGAGGATTAAGCCCGACCCCCTCCCATCCACCACAGTGTACAGGACATCGTGCATTGCCTTCACTCGGTGTATGCAGCGGCGTAGTAAGACTTTTCGAAGTTTGGACCACTTGGGGCAGAACGTTTCAATGGAATAAGCCAATTTGAAGGCTCTGAAAGCTCTGGGGAATATGCAATATTATGTTCAACTCAATGATGCAGGAGGCCCGGGTGGGGACGAAGGATGATGTATTGTACATTTCAATAGCTATCCATTATATTAAAATTTCCCCCCTGATTTCTTCCGTCCCACTCATTTTCCTTCTAACCCCTTCTAACGTCACTGGTAGAGCAAAGCCCTCACAAACGATCACCAAAGATTTGCCTTCACGGTCGGGGACTCGAGTTTCTCCTCGGAAAAATTAAGAAAAGGCCAAGCTGGATTTGGTGGGTCCTGAGGACATTAAAATCATAATCAAGGCGAGATTTTTTTAACAAAGTTTACATCAGCATAAAGTGATACAAAAGAGGGCTAGACCCAGTTGGGATCCCGAGTTGCTCGAGAAGCCCGTAGATAATTACATTATTTAGGATTGCAGTAATTATCGTGTAAGTACTTTACTACTCCTTGTGGAGGTATCAATAACTTAAGTGTCAATGGTGAGGTGTTTGGTGTAGAATCGGTGCCCCCAGGAGAGCAAAGCTCCCTTGCCATTTGTATGGTATTAACAACTACGGACATTATCAGATGGACCTTTTGGGTGCCCTCCTGTACCTGTCTTTCGGCAAGCGGTTATAAAGGCAACCGAAATCACAATGTTAGCAGTTTTTGAAAATAGGTTGGACCTACAAATATAAAAAAAATGGGAAACAATATATAGAAGGGACATTTATGATGACGGTGGTCCTAAAGCCCTTGAATAAATATATTGTAACAATAACTCTCATAGTAGTTATGTCATAGTTCACAAAACTAGACCCCCTAAAAACCTATACTTTTGAGAACATTTGTGCTATTTTAGCCCCATTGATATACCCGAGGAAATGAAAGCCGGTCCTCGTGATTCGAAAGTAATACATAAAAGAGTGTATTTGTGCATTACTTCTTTATACCAAGTTTAAATTAGTTCCAAGAGGACCAACTCATACACAGGGAGAATCTGTGGCACGGATATGCACAGCTACCTGTTTTGTTCCAAGCTGCAATTAAAACCGATATGTTCTCAACGACCTTTATTTCCACATTTAAATTCGAGACTTGGCAAGAAGGTCGTACTGATAATGGGAAAGGCAGCAGTCTGTTTACTCTAGCACCATTATTTTTGCCCCAATACCGTGTAAACGTAAAATATCCATGAGTCAACTGCATGGACGATTAAACTAATAGTTGAGAAGATTTGACATCATGGTTGTCATATATGATAATAAGATTGTAGGGCAATTTGGAATGTCTTTCAATCATTACCTCTTACATAACATTTATAAATTAGTGGAAGCACAAAGGTATTAAACTTAATAACCTGATAATTACTTTGGCCCGATCTGACTTAGCTATAGCATTTATGGACAACTGCAAGTTTCAAATCCCAAAATGTGGCTTAGGGTTTACATACATTCTTTAATGGACACATCACCCATGCACTTGAAGACTGCGTTAAAAGTAAAGGTCAACGAACTATCTCTAAATGAAGACAAAAACCTGAAGTTACACCTAAAAGGAGTAACCAGCCGGAAGGGACACCATCCTTATAGAAAAGACCGACCAACCTGACTGACCTCACAAACGGAGTGGCTGACTGAATGTCTGACTGACGTTAAGTGGTGATTGGTACCAAATGGCTTGCAGGATTTTCAGCTATTCGCCTTCAAAATATTTAATGAAAACGAAACCAGCCTTTGTAATGGAATGCTGCCTTCGTTTTTATTGTGCCAAGTTAACAATAAGTAAATACCTGATTTGTTTAAACTATTCAAGTGTTTTGTATCAATTACTTTTCCAAAGTCCCCTCGAAGAGCCAAGGGGCAAAAGCAAACGTTACTCCAGAAGGAGTATCAATTCGCGGTTCGAAGCACTTTTACTAAAAGTCGATTTTGTTTGCCGAGTATTTCAATGGAGTGAAGGTATCAAAGTTTAAGTCATAGCACTTTGCATTGATAACGTGAAGTATTAGTTTCAATTTTGCCCACTTCGGAAACCAGTATTGAGTGTAGCAAATTACTCTCTGTTTTGTCCACATCGCTGTAATATTTTGCAGAGTCGGTTCAATTTCTGCAGATGTTCATTTTCTTTAAAAGAAGCGAATTTCAAGTACTAGAATCAACTTTTTATAGTATATGGTTGGGGTGGGCATTTTAAATCTTCTAGATAATATTTCAAAAATTTTAATTTGATTGAGCTTTAAAGTGATAAACTTAACCTTGCTTAAATGGAAATTCAAAAGGGACAAATACTACCATGACTGACTAGCTAAGACTGAAGAAGGAGAGCAATGATGCAAAAGTGATTTCCAAAATCATACGATTAAAAAAACTGAAAATTCCAACCTTTCTGTCTATCTTTCTTGTTACCGCGTAGGACAGGGCATTCCCTTGGATTTGACAGTTATACGTGATAACTTTTTGCGCTAACTCAAAGTTCATTACATAATGTATGTAGGAAATCGGTGAATAGCCTATATAATAAAAAAGTATGATGACTTTGACAAAATCAATTCCTGTTTTGGTGCAAATCATCCAAGTATCCGCATTTAATAACCAGGATCTCTTAAATGGCTTAGTTTTCCCTTCTCAGACAGTCACAATTCGCCATGTAAATCTAAGTCTACAGCAACTCCATTGCAAAGCTGTTCACGAGTTTGATCACAGTAGAAAAATGAACCACCTCTGAAGCCAAAGCTTAATTCTACATAAAACATATGCAACGATTAGTCAGACTTATGCTCAGTTGCAAAGATGTAACTTTCATTGTTAGAAAAGTATTCTCCAGATGTTTATTTCAATTTGGCTTGTTTGTGTTCTTGACGGAGTCACAATTCCACATTTTAACTCACTAAAAACGACAGAAAATCAGTTCTTCATCGAAATATTATTTTTGGCTGTCTTTGACTTTTTTTGAGTTTGTAGTAATGTCTGAACAAAATGAACGGATAAGACAATGGGAATGAAAATATCACGTCCGTGTTCAAAATGTATCAAAGGCAAACTTAAACAGATCGATGAAATTTGCTTTTAATTTTTATCATCCTTTGCGCCGATATCAACATATTAACAGTTCAAGGTACTGAATATCCCACCGGAAGTGAATTGCAAGCGAGCAAGGATAATATTGTACCTGAATTAATAAAGAGTTTTTAAATAAAATAAAGTAACGTGGAATTCATTTGAATTCTACAAAAGTTTGATACCCTTTTATGTTCTCTACTTCAATTTACGTGAAGATCAAATCAATTACAGTGTACCTAAAGCCTAAATTTACAAGAAAACATTACAGTGAATTGACAATCAATCTATTTGGTCCAAATCCCATCCTCACAGCTTATATAGTTTTTGAGGTTAAAAATGCTGAAATTCTTTAACTTATCCTGAAACAGTTGATTGGGCAATAAATTGCCGTGTCCTTTTTGTACAACTCATATTACGTGCTTTTGTTTCCTTTTGAAACAGAAATGTTCATTAGGCATTGAAAAAGTAAATCTTTTTCGGCCTAGCATGTTGTGAGAGGGCTCTCTCAGACATGTCAGTCTATAACAATACGATAATCATCGCATTTTGGTACAAAGAGAAGTGGCTTTGGGAAAAAAGAGAAAAACAAAGAATGCAATTCGAGTATTACAAACGTAACATCACAAATTGGCGTATAATCGACCATTTTCAATATAGTTGAGTAAACTTTAAGACTGATATCTTAGCAAACGGATGTTCTGTGAAGATGGTAGTTTAGGAATGAGACTCCTTTTTTAACACTTGCAACATACATTTTAAAATTTTCACTTTCAAATACACTTATCATGAAAAAAATGTCGATCAAGTGATCAATGTGAAGAACTGATTTTACCGCTGTTGGCTTTAAGCTCAACTAAGGTATAAATATTTAATGACGTCAATTATATATCAAACATAAACAGTTACAATACAGTCACCTACGTTTTTTTACGTTGTATGGGAGCTCTACACGACATCAGGAATAAGCCACCCCCTATTTTCTTTCCTTCTTTCTTTCTTTTTATTCATTCTTTTTTTTTTTTTTTTGTTGTTGGATATCGTTGACCTCACCTAACACAAATAACAAGTCTTTTTTTTAATAACGCTTTTGCTGTTGCAATTCCCAGGTAACAATAAGAACCTGGTGTGAAAGCAAATCAGTCAAGTAAAATATAGTGGTGATGAATATTGGTACCAAATGGTTGACAAGTTAAAGTGATATTACCTCCAAATTATTTAACTGAAACGAAACCAGCCTACGTGATGGAATGTTGTGTTTCCTGATAATAGGTGTAAGTCAACGATAAGTGACTATTTTAACTTTACGGACCCTTACAGTGTTTTGGAATACGGTACAGCCGCAGGTCAAGGGGATCTTGATAAAGGATTCAAAGAATGAAGCGGAATTTCGTTAAAATACTCAGACTAGTTATTGCTATGAATCCCTTTACCTAGAATTAAAATGGAGGGGTCATGTCCTTTTAATAACTGAAGTAGCAAGAACGGATTTAAGTCCTAGCTCTTTGCACAAACAACATTTTAATATGGTTTGATTTTGCCGGCGTCATTCAAATTCAGGTATTGAGGTTGATCGACATTCTCGGCTTTACTAACATCACCATATAATACAATTATATTTTGAAGAGTCTTTCCAATTCCAGTAGCTGCTTATTCTACTGACAAAAATGATGTTCTATCATAACTCTATATTAAAATGTTATTGAGTATGTAGTAGAAAATAGATTCACTACTTTTGGCATGGTAAACAAATTCTAATTTCACGAGAACATTCAAGCAAAGAATTTTAATTTTGAAATTTAAAGTGGTAAATTTTAATTTCTTCGAATGGGGAATTGAGACTGACCACCTGACTGACTCACTGACGTACTGACTGACTGACCGACTTTCAAGATGACTGGCTGGCTGGCTGGCCGTCTGTCTGTCTGTGTGGCTGGCTGACTGAGTGGGGCGGGAGATAGAGGGCAACAACGTAAAGCCATAATGGCCAAAAAACATACCATGTAGTTATAAAACAACAATCAGACCGTTTTGTCAGTGCCTTCGGCCTGCAATCGCGTAAGCTACAGTATGCCCATGGGTTTCACAGCTACAATTCATGACTGTTTCTTCTAAGTCGAAGTTCAGTTCAGTGTAACGTTATGTCAGTCTCAAGCCATATATATATATATAATATATATATATATATATATTATATATATATATATATATATATATTATAATATATATATATATATATATGTATGGTATATATATATATATATATATATATATATATATATATATATATAAACTTTTTGACAAATCTGCAACAAGTGTAGTTTTTATACTAGTACAAGCTTCAACAAGCACCTCTGCACCACCTTTATCATAAAACTACCTAAAATAAATGATACGACCAGTCCGATTTGGGGTTTATTGCAAATATTTGACTTTCCCTGTGGGAAAAAGTTCTCTACATGAAGAGTTTGGAGCCAACATGAGGCTAGAATTCAATAGGAGGATTTAGCCATCAGGTGACATAAGACTTCAGTATTTTTCACCCTGGAAAATGGCCTTTTCCCGGGGAACTTTGGCTAAACCAGCCTATTGAATTCTAGCGGCATGAAAACGCGATAAACGCCAAATTCAAAGATATCAAGATTCCACCTGCAATATGGTAACATTACTCAGCTTGAACATGTCACTTCTTCTGTGTTTCCAAACCACTCTATCTGCCATACATCTTCGCTTTTAAAAGTGCATTTCTTTTACAAAACCGGATTAGCGCCCCGTGTTATTTTTTATTTTTCGCAAAAGGAGATATACCCTATTGACCAATGGCAGCTGACTACTGGCTGTACATTTTCTGATATGGTTGCGCCCATAGTTTAGCGACTTGCATCGAACATTCTTATATGTTTGTGCGTAGAAAACGTTCAATAAAGAGCAATTTTGATAACAGAAAGGAAGCAGAAGTAGATTCTTCCACGAGAAAGGAAAAAGGCCTTCAAATGACCATCAAAACAGAGAAAGAGGGAGGAAATTTCGTCATTTTGCTCGCGAGGGGCTAATAAAGTGATTTGTCTACACGAATGCATGCTGCACACAATAGCTGCACGCACAAACTTTCGACATGCCGATCGGTCTCCTCCCAGGGAAAGTTTTTAGAAAGGTCGCTAGGGCTGAATCTTCCACTTCGTGGAATTTAGCATGTATACAAAGCAAAGTGTTCACTGATAGCAACACATTTTAAAGGTTTTGAAAGAAAACTTGAGCCTGAACTAACGTGGCTGGAAGTGGCAGTTGGGATGGTCCTGACTTAAGATGATATGACCCTAATAATATTGCTTTGGCTGTTACTTTCGTGACTTCTTTTCTTTTTTTGGTCTCAGACAGAGGTGATACATTTTCACAAGTTTTTACCAGGCTGGCGCTCTGCACGGGGCAAGATCTGTCGGGAAGTAACCCCTTCATTCTGACTTACGACCCAGCTCATTAATTTTTAGTGCAATCACAACTCATTGACAGTAATTCATGCTTTCAAACCTGTTTTGTATTTTTAACTTCCAAGCAATATGAATGATAATAAACAGTGGCGGATCCAGGCGGGGCGCAACATTCGCACGCCTCCCCTATTGGCCGTCATGTGTGAAAAAAAAGTTGAGGAAAAAAAGAAAATGCTTCAAAATGTGTCAAATATAGCACCATTTTGCATCTCAGCCCTCTTCCAAAAGCGTAAGCTTTCCAAAGGGGGAGGAGTTACCCCCTCCCCTTACAACCCCTTCCCCAGGACAGCGATCAATCAAAACTTGCGATCCCTTTATTGAAAATTCCTGAATACGCCTCTGATAAACCTGAATACCACACTCAGTATGCATCCTTATATAACATGCTTGATATAATGAAACTATGGATTTATCGCGTTTTTGAAAACAAAATGTTCTCAATTAAAAACAGGGGGTTGAGGATTTGACATTTCTAGTTGGTTATGTTTCAAAGGCAATTTAATACAATTTACAACAAAAATCACGCTGATACCTTTTTTTCGTTTTGGCAAACTATAGAAATTAATTTGATTTTTCTCAAAATGAAAAACATGGACACATCTGCAGTATGCGCAACTAGGCGAACTTAATACTGACCGATGAAATTTGCTTATAATTCTTATCATCCTTTTCACGGATCCACATATTAGCAGCTAACGTTATGGACAATCCTACTGGAAGTGAATTTCAAGCAGGCAAAGGTAACAGTGAAGCTTCATTAATGAAGGCGCTTATAGCTAACATACAATTTTCATGTTATTTACTTGACATCTAAAAAATGACAATTTTTGTACCGGCTTATATTTAATTGCAAAATAACTCAATTAACTTAAAAAAAGCATTAAATGTTAATGAGAAAAAATGATTTTACACCGTGTTTGCTTCCAAGTTCAGCTTAAGAATAAAACTTTGATGACATTAACTTCATATCAAAAACTAACTTTGGCATGAACTCTCATTTTAGCTGAACATACCTACTCTATTAGGTGCGCCTTAACTTTAAGCGATTTTATAAACTCACACTATTAACATGTACCCCACCTTTCACACCAGCATTAGCTGGGTCACGATTTACACTTTTATGTGTCTGGTCTTATCTTATTGCACACGATGCAAGCCTATAACCCCTGTAGGAATGATCAGCATCGTATTTTCTTTGAATTCAGAAGTTTTATAAAAACATCAAGAATATTATTGTGGCATTTTGCGTTAATCCAGCTATAGAAAAGTGGCAAAATTCTGCTTATGACTCATGAACCATTTACCTTTTGGGTCATTTGTTTCAGATTACCTGTATGTGTAAACATATTATGCAACATTCAGTTTGTACTAACGATTTCCATCAGTATGAATCCACCCACTTTGAGATTGGAAGGGATCGGGGCCCCTTCTCCAGAAACCTTACGAAAATAGTAGGCACAGTGATCCCAAAAATTGTAAAACAGCTGATCCAATGAAATTTAACTCTGAAATGGTGGAAACAGACACTTAATGGTTTAAATTTGTGGGAAATGTCTCAAAGTACGTCACAGATCATCTAGCTTTAATACTTTCCCAGGGACCTTAAAGGGGATTATTGGGTTCGTTCACGAAATTCATGACTTAGCTGTCACACCTGTTGAGATTTACTCACATCTTAAATGGTCAAACTAAGAGATCCTGCACATCTGGCACACAACTGAAAGGGCAATGATAGCGGGGTAAACAATGACTAAAATCATTTCTTTCAAATTCGTGATCAGACACTTTTTACCATTAGGTATGGATCATATGCAACCTCTCTCCACAAAAAGTACAATTTCTCACATTTTTGCTAACTATAGGAAGTGATACATGAGTAATGCCGCTAAATTGAAGCATTGCCATATGCAATGATTTCCTTCAAACTCGTCACAAAATAATCGATATCAACTCAAAGAGCCCTTTTAAGTAAACCCCGGATTCCACGGTTTTAGTGTTTTGTTATTCGTGCTAGAAACAGTTGTGGTCACGGTCATGTATTCCACCCACCCCCACCCACACCCCACCCCAAAAAAACGCACACTTTTGAGAAGCAGTTGACGCTCTTAGCCATTAGCAAGGTAAGGATACACTTCTGGAATTAACTAAGGTTACATCCTGTGAGATGGGAAGTTTACATGCACGTGAGTGCGTACACCGCCACCTTTTTGAAAAGTATTTATGCTTGACCTCGTCTTAAAATATAACAAGTTAATAAACTATTTCAAATTACGTTGCTGACACACTCCAAGGCAGAGATAACAACTAAACGGCGGGTCACGCTACAGGGATCTTCAATCCGAAATCCGATCAATAGACCAATAGTTTTTTAATCAGGCTTTGTTCTAAGGATGGTCGGTCACGCTAAATCAATAACTGATCCCAGTTTGCTTCACGATAAATTGTTCTGCTACCATTTTATATCTTATACCGCTCAACAGAGCGGTATTTGCTGTCTGCCGATGTGACGTCAAGAAATAATTAGTTTATATTTAATTTTCGTAGTCGTCTGATGCAAATCATATATTTACACAGGTTGGCAAATTTTTGGCTCTTTCCGACCAGGGATGGGGAAGATTTTAACTAAAAGTCACAAAAATCAGACCGTAATCCTATCCGAAATCGCTCTAGTGTGACCTGCGCCTCAGTGTGTGAAAACGACTTACGTTTAGTGTTGATGGTATAACAAATGATTGACAACTTAAATAGACGTTTACGTCTGAATTGTTGAAAGGAAAACGAAACTAGCCTATGGAATGGAATGTTCGTCTTTCGTTTTAATTGTTCCACGATAACAATCAATAAATGAATAGCCCTGCTTTCATTTTGAAAGAACGTATAGTGTATTGAATCAAAAGTTCGAAGAGCTCTTGCTGAAGGGTTCAAAGAGTCAATCTTATTAAGGTTTCAAAAAGAAAGCCAAAACACTTGAATGGAAGCACGCCATTTAAAGTTTCCAATAAAGTGAGAATGTCCTTAAACTTGAGAGTGAAACGGATGCTGAGAACGGATGCAAGTCAGAGCTCTCGTCACAAGCAACATGTGATTTTTCCTGGACTTCAAAAGTCAGTACTGAGTCTCATGACCAATTCTCTACCTTGCCTACTTCATGATTCTATTTTTTCATTTTGCAGAGTGTTATAAATTTCTGTAGATATTTATATCTTTGAAAACAAAAGAGATTCTAACATGTGTAAAAGGTCTCTGGACTTGCAAGTGGCATAGATAACTGACTATGTGATGTAAAAAGCCTTGAAAACGTTAAAAATAGTCGCACTCCTTATCAAAATCCATCAGATATCGATCATTTTACATGACAATTATTGTTTCTGCACTTAGACTATATCATAAATAAACCTGAGCAACATATGCAAATTTGTGACTTGGAAAGAGGGACTTATGAGCAGCTGCGGATTAAAGGAAAGGGTCCTTGTCAGATGCTTGAAGCAGGGGCCCTAAACCTCTCCCCCAAAAAGGTGTGGTGGAGCCTTAGGGAGTAAAGACACTTAGCGGGAGATGGTCTGAAAGGTGTTTCCCTCCCAACTCCAAGAAATTTCTGTTTTTATGCCCAAAAATCACGTTAATAAAGTTTTTTATGTATCACTTATTTATTGACCGGTCTATGTATGAAAGATTCATTGAGAAATTGTCATTGAGGTCACGAAATGTGGTATTTATACTGAAAAAAATCACATCCATGTATCATATATTCACAAAATTAAAACTACAAATTAAGAAACATGAAACTTATCTTCATAGACACACAAAACCCACTCACCCACACAAACAAAAGCACAGTCAAATCATTCAAGCATGTTTGATCCACTTATTCAATAAATATCAGGGGCGTTGGGCGTCATACATAATATTTATTCATGAATTGAATTACTGAACTTACACAAATTTATTTATGAATTGAAAGTATGAAATGTTCTACGTTTGTTCTGAAGATTCTGAAAACTACACACCTGCATTCAGAACTACAACTTTGCACTCCAAACCGTGTTAGAGGACCATAAAATTTCGACAAAGAATTTTTTCCTAAAATCGAAAAGATCAAATTTTGAGGGAGTTGAAATCCCCCGTCAATCCAAAAGAGATTGCATAAATGGGAAGAATATCCTGTTTTCAACAAAAGAAGCTACAAACCATGGCTGTGGGGCTCACCTAACTCCGAGACATAATTTTATGAATCCTCATGACAAAAATTGTCATGCGGGTTCACAAAGGGTTAACAAACGCTTGCAGTCCAGGTACGTGCCCTAGGAGAAATCTGTAGGAGGCACTTTGTGACACTAGCCAAGGGGAGCACCGAGTGGCCTGCCCACAGATAGTCAGTCCTTTTTCACCTCTGCATGTAGTGCCAAAATGGGAGGAGGGTGCTGAGGGAAGGGGTACATGTTACGTCTAGCCTAGGTGCAAACTTGTGCTATCGTTTTCAAGACTTGAACTGCTTATATCTTTACAATTTGTCATTATCTAGTGATATTCTTCCTTTTTGGCTAGGATTTAGTCAAGAGTTGCTCTCTGAGAGAAGCGGATGTAATTGAAGGGGATGTTGCCTCAGGGGAGGGATAACACCTCTACTGTTTCAAAAAGTTTTCCTTGTTCTAAGTTTTCCTAGAGCTAAAATGGTGTTACCTTTGGTAAAGGTTGGGACTGATAACATAATGTGAAATTTTAATTATTTATTGAATTTTCGGCTGTGGCATGGCGTCCCTACAAGGATGGTATCCGGTGCAGGCTTCCCCCTAGAGCTTTTAGTAAGCAGCTGGGGAACAACCCTAGGCCTGCAAGAAAATCTTGGTTCAAAATGTCTAGCAGATGAGGAAAAATGACACATTTTAGACTTTAAAAGTTGCGTCTAAACAATATTTACTTTTAGATTTCATGCTTTAGAAAAAAGTTGAGATTTCAAGAAG
Source organism: Holothuria leucospilota (assembly GCA_029531755.1). Lineage (NCBI taxonomy): Eukaryota > Metazoa > Echinodermata > Holothuroidea > Aspidochirotida > Holothuriidae > Holothuria > Holothuria leucospilota. The sequence continues at coordinate 32,875,057 of CM055964.1, forward strand.
AAAAGTTAGATTTGATTTAAAGGGAAAATGCAGTCACCCTAATTTAAATGAGTGTACCTGATGTTACAAGACGACCCGTCAGGAACACTGGATTGAATCCATCGACGAGCGAGTGGAAAGTTCCAGAGAATTCAACTTCAACGCAGCCTTTCTAGAACTGTCTAGAAGTGAGAACTGTTTACGTTATGTCCCAATTATAGCAGCGACCTGGCAACACTCCTAGCCAGCTGCAACAATTGTTTACAACTACTGTGTGTTCTAGAAGTTTCTATTAAGGAACGTTCTCGTAATTGCTGGACTGTGTACACTAGAAGTTTCTGTTAAATTCTGGAGAGTTCTCGAAGAAAAGCCTAGCATATAAAAGGCAGTTCAACAACTATCACAGGAGAGAGATTTCAACGAGACCAGACTGTCACACTACTGAGATATCATAAGCCAGCCAATGACACTGAACACTTCTGATAAATTGCCTTACGCCGTTTCTACACTGTGTTGAGGTTGTTATCATCCATCGCCTACCTAGCCTTGTCATTATTCGCTCGTGGAACCAGTTCCTACGCTACAGCACGCTGCAGGTCTACCACTGTGCCATCGTCAACGTGCATGCACTACCAGCCCTTGGACCAGACCAGGCAAATATTAATTAAAGGATTGTGAGTAAGTCTAATTAATTATTGTAAATTTAAGTGAGATAAGGAGATTGTAAATAATCATTAAGTTGTTGAATTTTAATCTCGTTCTTCTGTGATCTTTCGCTGTTATTGGTTTGACTCGCGACCACAAGCCGTAACAGAATTGGGGGCCTATCCGGGAACGAAAAATACTAGAAAATTCGAGAAATTCTGTTGTGAATCGTAAGCAACTGTGTTTGCTCAGACTACTTATTTGTTTGTTGAAGGCTTGATACAATTTCAAAATGCCATTCAACTTAGATAAATTCGTGGCTAGTCCCTCAGTCGAGGAACTAGATTCATTAAAGAAGTCTGAGATTGTAAAGGTCGCAAAATATTATGGCATTGAATTTCAGCCTTTAATGCGGAAAGACGAGATTAAAAGATATGTTCTAGAATATCTTGTGGATGAAAGTATCCTGCCTAGTACAGTATTGGAAACAGCTATCACTGTGCCAACTGACAACACATTTGAATTGAAAAGGCTTGAAATAGAAATGAATAAGGAGATTAGATTAAAAGAAATGGAAAGAGAAAGGGAAAGAGAGGAAAGAGAAAGGGAAAGAAAGGAAAGAGAAATGCAAATGCAAAGGGAAAAAGAGGAAAGAGAAATGCAAATGCAAAAGGAAAAAGAGGAAAGAGAAATGCAAATGCAAAAGGAAAAAGAGGAAAGAGAAATGCAAATGCAAATGCAAAGGGAAAAAGAGGCAAGAGAACATGAATTTAGGTTGAAGCAACTAGAGTTAGGGGTCATAAAAGCCTCAGACCCTAAAATAGGCTTGGATACTGGGGATTCGATGTTTCTAAGCACGTAAAATTTGTCCCAAATTTCAGGAGGATAATGTGGAGAAATTCTTCAACCATTTCGAAAAGCTGGGTGAGCAACTAAAGTGGCCAAGAGATAAATGGTCCATACTCATCCAGAGTAATTTCACAGGCAAGGCTCAAGAAGTGTATTCCGCTCTGTCAATAGAGGACAGTATGGATTATGATAAGGTTAAAAAGGCCATATTACAAGCCTATGAATTGGTGCCCGAAGCTTATCGCCAAAAATTTAGAAAGTATCGTAAGGCGGATACACAAACATACGTAGAGTTTGCTTATCAAAAAGAAAGGCATTTCGATAGATGGTGTGCTTCCAAAAAGGTCTCCACATTTGACACGTTAAGACAACTGATGCTGGTCGAGGAATTCAAACGGTGTGTGAATGATGACATTAAGACTCACCTTGAGGAAAATAAGGCTGACAAATTAAAGGAAGTTGCAAATTTGGCTGATCAGTATGCACTTACCCATAAGTTTGGTAAAGTGGGTCAGACTCAAAACAAGGGTCAGTTTAGTAAGCCAAATAAGAAATATGGCAATAGTAGTGGCACAACAGGTAACAGTGGGTCTCAGTCTGGTTCTATCTCTCCAACAAATTCTGGTAAAAAACAACCAGAGTCAAGTCGTCAAAAGAACGACCAGGCCAGCTCAAACAAAGCTGCCTTTAAAGACATAAGTTGTGGTTTCTGTCACAAAAAGGGCCACACAATGGCAAATTGCTTCACATTGGCAAAATTAAAGGAGACTGAAACAGCCTCCAATGCCTTAGCCAATGTAGAGAACTCTTCTGAGGTAGTCGTGACTTTACGGCCTAATTCTAACGACAAAATTAAGGAAGAATACCTTCCATTCGTGTCTGAGGGGTTTATTTCCCTAGATGGGAATTCAGCTCATCCACCCGTCAAAATTAAAATTTTGCGTGACACAGGCGCAACTCAGTCGTTGCTTCTTGATGGAGTTTTGCCATTATCGGACTCTACTTCCCCAGGGGCAAATGTACTAATTCAGGGGGTTGAGTGTGGATTTATTTCTGTCCCTCTCCACAAAATTTGAAGTCAGATATAGTTTCTGGGTCGGTCATAGTAGGGGTCAGACCTACTCTACCTGTAAAGGGGGTATCTCTGTTGCTAGGCAATGACCTAGCTGGTGGAAAGGTAGTAGCCAATGCAATTTTGACAGATAAACCATGTGATTATAACAACACAGAGCAATTAGAAAAGGAATTTCCAAATTTATTCCCTGCCTGTGCTGTCACTAGAGCTATGTCACAAAAGCTCGCCGTGGATGATAATCTTAAACATCCACCCTCCAAAAGTGAGGATACAGTTCCCAAAAGTGGAACAAGTAGGGAATCATGTAAGGATGATAATCTTAAACATCCACTCTCTAAAAATGAGGGTATGATTTCTGAAAATAAGGATGATAAACTTAATCATCCGCCCTCTAAAATTGAGGAATTAGTTCCTAAAAATGGAACAACACTCCCAAAAGAGGAGTCAGAGTCTGAAAAAGATTCTAGTAAAAATATTCATGAAAGTGAAGATTCTTGGTATGATCTCAGCCAATCTTTTATGACTAATCTTAATGATAGTCAGGATTGTGAGTCTCCTGGCCCCACACATAGTGAGGGGGTAGAACAGGAAAAATCAAAAATGTCTGACACACTCCACAAAGACCAGTTGTCAGTCCAACAACAACATGATGAAGAGCTTCAGCCATTAATGGCTGGTGCACTCACTGAGGATGAATCGAAAGACGTCCCAGTCTGTTTTTATTTTAAAAATAATATTTTGATGCGTAAATGGCGACCACCTGATGCACCATTAGATGAAGAGTGGAGAATTTACCATCAAATTGTGGTACCTAGGACCTATAGAAGGGAAATACTGAGTATTGCTCATGAAATGCCATTTGCAGGGCACCTAGGAGTCAATAAGACTTACCACAGAATTCTAAATCACTTTTATTGGCCAAAACTTAAAAGTGATGTGGCCAAATTTTGTAAGACCTGTCACTCATGTCAAATGGTTGGGAAGCCGAATCAGAATATTCCGGCTGCACCCTTAAAGCCAATTCCTGCTTTTGAAGAGCCGTTTAGTAGAGTCATCATTGATTGTGTAGGTCCCCTACCTAAGAGTAGGGCAGGGCATCAGTATATATTAACCATTATGTGTGCTTCTACAAGGTTTCCAGAGGCAATACCTCAGAGAAATATTAAGGCTCGGACAGTCTTACAAGCTTTACTTAAATTTTTCACATTGTTTGGGTTGCCGAAAGAGATCCAATCAGATCAAGGGTCTAATTTCATGTCAACTGTATTCCAGCAGATGTTGTATGAGTTAGGCATAGACCAAATTAAGTCTTCGGCTTATCATCCTGAAAGCCAAGGGGCTTTAGAAAGGTTTCACCAAACATTGAAGAATATGTTAAAGACATATTGTCATGATAATGAGAGAGATTGGGATGAAGGCATTCCATTTGTAATGTTTGCTGCCAGGGAATCTATACAAGAGTCACTTGGGTTCAGTCCATTTGAACTTGTCTTTGGACACACAGTTCGTGGACCATTGAAATTGTTAAAGGAGAAGTGGTTATCAGATCTGGGTGAAGACATACATCTGCTTGATTATGTATCCCGCTTTAAAGATCGTCTTCATGGAGTATGTGAACTTGCTCAGGAAAATCTGAGACACTCTCAGAAGAAAATGAAAGCGTGGTATGACAAGACCACTGTGAAAAGAGAGTTTAAACCTGGTGATAAGGTGCTAGTGTTTTTACCTGTTTCTGGTCAGCCACTTCAAGCTCGCTTTCAAGGACCTTATGTCATTGAGAGAAAGGTCAGTGACACAGATTACGTCATTTTGACACCTGACAAGCGTAAATCTAGAAGAGTATGTCATATTAATATGATGAAGAGATATTATGAAAGAGAAGATTGTGACATTTCTCAGGATGAAAGTGTACATGATGTAAATAGCAACACTAATGATACGGGTGATCAAGTGTGTATTATCAATGCTGATTATGAACTCAGTGATGATGAGATCAAGGCTAATAATGTTCCTGATATGTGTATTAAGTTACAAAATTCTGATGTGTTGAAAAATCTCGACCAGAAATTAAGTCATCTGGATCACAAAGAAAAGTCAGAAATGAAATCATTAATCTATGAATATGCATGCTTGTTCTCAGATGATCCCACTAGGACAAGTTTGATTGAACATGATGTTGATGTGGGAGATGCCACACCAATCAAGCAGCATCCTTACCGAGTTAACCCTAGAAAACGACAACATCTCAGGGATGAGGTTCGGTACATGTTGGACCATGACATTATAGAACCTAGTAATAGTGAATGGTCTTCCCCTTGTATATTGGTCCCCAAGCCAGACGGTGGGTACAGATTTTGTACTGATTACCGAAAGGTGAATGCAGTCACAAGAACGGATTCCTATCCGATACCCTGTATCGATGATTGTATTGATAGGATTGGGAAAGCTACGTATGTATCAAAGTTTGACTTACTAAAGGGGTACTGGGAGATACCACTCACTGAGAGGGCTCGGAAAATCTCGGCATTCGTGACGCCAGATGGGTTATTTCAGTATAAGGTTATGCCGTTTGGTATGAAAAATTCACAAATGACCTTTAAACGCTTAGTAAATAACCTTACGTCAGACTTAGAAAATTGTGGAAGTATATATTGATGACCTTATTGTGTACAGCAACTCATGGGATGAACATGTACAACATGTTAAGGCATTATTTGACAAACTTGCCAAAGCTAATTTGACTGTCAATTTGGTCAAAAGTGAGATTGCTTGTGCCCATGTGGTGTACTTAGGGCATGTGGTTGGTCAGGGTAAAGTTAGACCAATTAAGGCTAAAGTTGAGGGCATTGACAAATTCCCTGCCCCAACTGATAAAAGGCAGCTCATGCGTTTCCTAGGCATGGCTGGTTACTACAGACGTTTTTGTCCGAATTTCTCTGACATTGCTGCACCATTGACAAAATTATTAAAGAAAAATGAAAAGTTTGATTGGACGGATAATTGCCAAGCAGCATTTGAATTATTGAAAAAGGCACTAATGAGTTCACCAGTGTTGATCGCTCCAGATTTTGAAAAACAATTTAAGTTGGCAGTGGATGCCAGTGACAATGGCATAGGAGCAGTTTTGCTTCAAGCTGATGAGCATGGTGTTGATCACCCTGTTTGTTATTATTCTAAGAAATTTGACAAACACCAGAAAAATTATTCAACAATTGAAAAAGAAACATTAGCTTTGATACTTGGTCTTCAACATTTTGATGTTTACTTGGGAACTACTAGTTTCCCTATCACTGTATACACTGATCATAACCCTTTGACATTTTTATCTAAGATGAAGAATAAGAATCAAAGACTGATGAGGTGGAGTTTATTTCTGCAATCATTTAATGTAGATATTAAGCACATTAAAGGGAAAGACAATGTTGTACCAGACTCTTTGTCAAGAATTTGATTTGATGCAGTATGTTGAAGATATCACTGTAAGTTTTGAAATTTTGTGTTAACTATGGCACACTGTGTATTGATGATGTTACTGTATTCATGTATCATCACCTTGCAAGACAAATTATATGTTATAATTGTACCTTCCATTGAATATTGGACTACATAATATACATACTGTAGTTATTACTGTAAAGTTATACATTGTAAATACTGTAACTTAAGTTTTGTCCGAGACGTCCAAAACTTCTTCAAGGGGGGGAGTGTTACAAGACGACCCGTCAGGAACACTGGATTGAATCCATCGACGAGCGAGTGGAAAGTTCCAGAGAATTCAACTTCAACGCAGCCTTTCTAGAACTGTCTAGAAGTGAGAACTGTTTACGTTATGTCCCAATTATAGCAGCGACCTGGCAACACTCCTAGCCAGCTGCAACAATTGTTTACAACTACTGTGTGTTCTAGAAGTTTCTATTAAGGAACGTTCTCGTAATTGCTGGACTGTGTACACTAGAAGTTTCTGTTAAATTCTGGAGAGTTCTCGAAGAAAAGCCTAGCATATAAAAGGCAGTTCAACAACTATCACAGGAGAGAGATTTCAACGAGACCAGACTGTCACACTACTGAGATATCATAAGCCAGCCAATGACACTGAACACTTCTGATAAATTGCCTTACGCCGTTTCTACACTGTGTTGAGGTTGTTATCATCCATCGCCTACCTAGCCTTGTCATTATTCGCTCGTGGAACCAGTTCCTACGCTACAGCACGCTGCAGGTCTACCACTGTGCCATCGTCAACGTGCATGCACTACCAGCCCTTGGACCAGACCAGGCAAATATTAATTAAAGGATTGTGAGTAAGTCTAATTAATTATTGTAAATTTAAGTGAGATAAGGAGATTGTAAATAATCATTAAGTTGTTGAATTTTAATCTCGTTCTTCTGTGATCTTTCGCTGTTATTGGTTTGACTCGCGACCACAAGCCGTAACACTGAGAATCCTTTTTCATGAATGCCTTTGGAGGATCATGTATGTTTCCCACTGAGTTGTGAAATTCGCGTATAGAGTAACTCCTTGGTTAACCTTGAATATGCAATGCTTATGTTCTACCATATCAAGATAGATACGTGAAGTGAAATGAGGCCATTTGTGAGACTGAAATGTTGTTTCAAAGTGAGTTTGGGGCGACTGCTTATGCCCTTTAAATTAAAAGTTTCTTTACCACCTCAATGAGTTTAGATTATAACTGAAGATAATCATAGGCTATTTTTTGTAGCCAGCTTATATGCTGGTGTATTCAAGCGATGTATCTTGTAGGAGGAAATGGTTCATTCGTCAGGACTGGGGGGAGAAACCCTTATTAGGATGCATCTATAACTGGGGTCTGATGACCTCCGGGGGGAAATTTTGGAAGAAAATGAACTCTTATATGCAATTCCTCAGGTTTAGTAACCTTTAAATCATAATTTGAAGAGAAAATTTTCAGCCAGCATTTCAGTATTTTTTTCCCAAGAAGGCCAACTTTTAATTAAGATTTTGAAACAAAGCAAAAATTCGAAAAGGATGAATATCAGTGTGCCTGACCTGCTGCCTAACGGTGACTGAGTGACTGACTGACTGGCACTTTCTGACACCGACTGACTGACTGGCTGGCTGACTGACCTTACCAGCCTGACTGACTGATTGGAGCATAAAGAACGCTAAGCGATGTCAAAACGATTTACAGAAATTCATTGCCAAAGGAAGAATAGCTTGAAAACAAATCCTCTTACGTTGTTTCCTTCACGTCCGTCAGATTCAAGCAGGGAGTTGTTATTTGGAAGGAGATACATCGCTTTGAAGCGAGGTTTGACACCGCGAAGGTCACACAGTAATTTGTCTCTTGTATCTTTCTTGGCATTTCTATTGGGCTAACACTGGATTAGGAAGTTCATACAATAGATATTTGTCGTCTGCTACATCTACTGTAAGACAGGTTTTTTCGCTACTCCCACAGCATTACTAGTCGCTAAAAAATTAAAAAATATTGCATGTTTGGACGCTCTTTGACGCCCATGAAAGTACACCAGTGAGGTTTTATGTATAAATGTCAAAATGATTCTATACGTGGTATTTCCGGAAACTTCGGGAAACTTTCGAGACTGTTGTGACAAAAATTAGACTTCTACCAGCTCATTTGCATGAGGTTCGTTCTGTAGGAAGGGCAAACCTCATTTCAATTTCAATTAAACAGTCGTTTCTAATTTGGAAGCACCTGCCCCTAAATTGGTGGCGGTTTCAACCTAAGCATCAAAGCATTGTTCTGAGAATGTCAATTGTGACAGGATTACTAGACGTGAAAGATGTTGCTAGAGTATTGATATCAAATTGAAGCCAATGAATAAAAAAAAATCCGTTTAGCCGAAAGTATAGCTTATCATTGATAATCTTCTCAGGTTGAAGTGGGTCTTAAGGTATTAGCATAAATTAAAACTTTTCGTTGTATCTCTTTCCAAATAACAACTCCCTGATTCAAGTAGACTAAGGCTAAAGCATTCCTTTGGATTTAATAGCTATACTTGGGTACTGTTCAAGCTAACGCGTTCATTAAATTGTGCGGAGAGCAAATCAGTAGCTTGCATTCTTTCGATGGGAAAGCAGTCTTGACTTCGACTAAAGCGATTGTGGTAATATTTTTGCACATATCCATCCAAAACATTCAAGTTTGACAATCAGAACAGCCTGATAAGCTTAGTTTTTTGGTCCCAAACAATAGAAATTGGCCAAAAATTATTTTAACCCTTTATCATATTTTAAACCTTATTATCAATTGCAGCCCTTACAAAGTTGTATCGAGTTTAATAACAGAAGAAGCATTAATAGGTACCTTTGAAATAACGAGGCTTAAATCTGACTGATGAAACAAGTAGTCATATTAATGCTTCGTAGTAAACATTGGCCTTTCATGGATGGTGAAACATTCTCCTGATATATACTGGGATGGATTACTTTCGTGATTCGCAATCTCATATTTAAACGTACTATAAATGACATTACATTGTTTCTTCATCGGTACATTATGTTCAGTTTGCTTGTGACTTTAAAGTAACGTATGTAAAATATATTTCGGGGATTAAACAATGACATGAACGACGACGCCAGTATTCAAATTATAGTAAAGCCGAAACTAAATGCAATCCGATGCGTTCTAAAAACACTATAGTCAAAATTGATCATTCAATTGGTTAACTGTGCACCAATCCAAATATGGTCAAATTGTTGAAATAACTATGGTCAAAAGGTACCACTTAATGACCAGATTTGAACATTAAGGGGTAACTTTTGACCATATATAGTTAGTTCAACAATTTAACCATATCTGGATCGGTGCATAGTTTACTAATTGAATGGTCAATTTTGACCATAGAGTTTTTAGAGTGTGCATGAAATTGGTTCATACTTTCTATCATCTTTTGCGCTATCATCTTTTGAGATGTTATAACATCGACATATTATATAAGTTATTGCTTATTCTACCGCAAGTAAATTTCAATCACGTACAGGTAATATTGAGGCTACATTGATGAAGAGCGGTTGTTTTTAACTTACATTCTATTGCATGGAATTCATTCTGAATTAAGCAGTTACCCTTTTATGTACCCACCATTATTTTTAATTAAAGATCTGATAATTTATAGAGAAAAAAGAAACAAAATTTTGGTTACCATTGCGAATAAAGTATTTTACCCCCGTTTGCCTGAAGGTCAGTTAAAGTACCAAAATTTAACAATATCAAGTACATACAAAAATAAGGTTTTGCTTGAACCCTACTCTTCTTTCAGTCAACGATTAACAACTACATGCATTAACAGATGCACCTTTTGGGTGCCTTCCTGCACCTGTCATTTTGCAAGCGTTATAAAGGAAACCCAAAAGGCAATGTTAGCAGTTTTTGAAAATAGATTGGACCTACAGATATAAAAAAATTCGGAATACAATTATATTGAAGGGACTGTCATGATTGCGGTGGCCCAAAAGACTTTAAATATATATATTGGAACAATAATTCTCATAGTAATTATGCCATGCTTCTCAAAAAAAGACACGCGTGAAGTACGACGCAAAAAAACCTACTTTTGAAAACATCTGTGCCATTTTAGTCCCATTGATATACCCAAGGAAAGAAGTCGGTCCTCATGTTTAAAACTCTACACAAAATTGTGTATTAGTGCATTATTTCTTTAAAGCGAGCTTTTTAAATGAGTTCCAAGAGGACCAAGTGCATAGAGAATTTGTCGCATGGAATGCACAGCTACCAGTTTTGTTCCAAACTGCAATTAAAACCGGTATGTTCTCAATGACCTCTGTTTCCACATTTGAATTTGAGACTTGGAAAGAAGGTGGTGCAGGTAGTGGAAATATTTACTCTAGCAAAAGTCGTTTACCTTAATACCGTGTAAACCTATATATAAATGAGTAAACTGCATAGTCGATTGAACCTAATTTTTGATAACATTTGACATGATTGTGGTCATAAATATGATCATAAGATTATAGGGCAATTTGAGGTGTCTTCCAATCATTCCTTGTTCCATATTTATAAATAATGGAAGCACAAAGTTGATAACCGTAATTGATAACCTGAAAATTATTTAGGCCCGACTTGACTTGTATATATAGAGCATTTGTGGACACCTTAAAGATCCTCCAAATCCCTAAATGTGGCTAAGGCTTCCCAAACATTCTTCAATGAATACATCCACTCATACACTTGAGGACTGCTTTAAAACTAAGGGTTGACGAGTCACTAGTGGCTCGTTATAGGGACACGGGTGCAGGCAAGTGCCCCTCCCCACCCACCAAAAAAATTGCAAAGCATAGTCTTCAATCTTGCCCCAAATATAAGGTGTTATTCGATATTTTATATAATAAGGATTCTAAATTTGGACGAAATCATGTATGTCATAAATGCCATATTTTTTTCTGAAGTTCTATATACTAGGCTATTGCAAAATTTCTCCGTTATTACTTCTTGATAGGATTCAACCCAGGTTTACCTGGGCATTCGACCACTGGTCAAGTGAAGTAATACTACGCGAGGCGTCATGGGATTAATGTATTTCCAGGCCCGTATGCAGCTCCCTCAATAGGGGGAAATTCTAATTAGTGTCAAAGAAATTTATAAAATGTCTAATGAGAAAGCCATCATCAGTTGGCACGTAGAGTACAAAGAACTCTTTTTTGCTAAAAATGTCCCCTAAAAGATTGCAGGGAATATAAGTTGGTCCATGACATTTGTTTCATTGTATTTTCATGTACCAAACATTTTAACTTTCTAAAAAGGGTGGATGGGGAATTCGTTTGTTTGGTAAAATCACTGCAGCCTTATCCACCGATGATCGCATTAGTTGCTAAGTCTGGTCTTCTTAAGACATACGTACCCGGCGTGTGTGAGGATTGATGTAAAATGCAATAAATGGTTAACTCGAAGCTGTATCGATATCTGATCAAACATATAATTTGGCTGAAAGTTCTGAAGACATACCCAGTTAGTGTTTAATTTATACAGTAGAAGCAGTGCGTAGGAAACTCAGAGGGGCAAAAGTTGTGTGTTACAAGAATTTTTAAGCGAGTTGAGAGAATGTTTTAAACCAGAGGAGACCGTGTGGTCCGGGGAGCGAGGCAATTCATGAAAGTAATTTCAGTAACACTTGAAATGTAATTTATAATTACTTTTGCTACCATTTATCCGGCATAGGCTAAATATGCTAGGTGATGCCGCTTATTTTTAAGATAATTTGACTGCCTGAGATGGTTTCTGGAAAGCTTTTGAAAACTATGTGGGGCATCACTGTATTACATTGTAATAACCATAATCCTACTATACTATCTGGAGCGGACCAATGGTATTGCCGGGGGTCGTCTAAACCTCCCTGAATACGAACTTGATTCCCTGGCGGATCTATGGTCTTTGTTTGGGAGAGGTCAAACTGGTGGTTCAGTGATAGGGGAGAGGGGTCTAAGGGGATAAGCAATACTAAAATTCTTAAACGAATAGGCTTCAGCTGTGTTGTGTGCATCATGCATGAGGAAGGAGGTGCATTAATTTGTGCGAGTTACCCGCATAGGAACCTGTCTGAGGCAGGGATCCGGGGGACCTTCCCGGGAAAGTTTTCAAAAAAGAAACCTGTATATGAGGTTTCCTCGGTTCTGAGGGTCTGAAAAACATAATCAGGAGGATGGAGGTTTTAGGATTTTCAGCATCTTTTTTTCAAGGAGGCCATTTTTTCAGAAAGGATTGGAAATCTCAGAAGGACAGCTGCTCTCCCCCCACAGGCTACTGCCCTGGCCACTCCAGCATCTGGGCGAGGCCCCCTGTCATTTGGGCGGAAAATTCAATTCAGAGGCTGTAATGCAAAATGTTTGAGCTTAAGGTGACATTCAAGTGTCCACTCACTTTTGCATAAAATTG